>JAPDVU010000013.1:29973009-31173009 GCA_026230045.1 Corynorhinus townsendii | reverse complement strand
CCCTTACTGCAGTTTTTATCACTTCCCCATCCAATCCCTTTCCCTTCCCCATCCCATTCTCAGTTCTCCACCATGGCTTGCCTCTAGACAATCCATGATCTCCAGCTTCTGAAAAGAATCCATTGAAATAAAACCACAAATGCTGACTATATAGTCAGCTCTTACGTGCCAGTTTCTGGATCTGATTACATATTAATATAATGTCAACTAATTACACCTCAATTTAACCTTTCAACAACCCCTTGAGGTAAACAGTTTTATTCTCTCTATTTTGGAGATGCGGAATCTGAGGCACAGAGAAAGGAGGGATCTAATTATTAATCTGACAAGGATCCTGACTCTAGAAATCCTGAACAGAGACAGGCAAGGACAGAGAAGTCCTCAAGGTCACTGAAGAGAATGAAAGCCAGGCTCTATATGACAAGGGAGGTTCCAGGGGCAGCTGCTGGCTTGTCTCTGATGGTCCTGGAAGCCTACCTGGGGAGGGCAGCATGGTGCCCATTGCTCAAGGTGAGCAGCAGGTGGTCCAGGGGCAAGGCCCTAGTAGAGTTGGCCGTTCGCCTTGTTATTCTAGGCTGTTGAGCTTTATCAAGGGAAAAGCAGAAGGAATTCCCCCTACATGCTTTCCTAAGAACCAATTCCATTTATTCTCCACCTGGCCCCTCTTTCTTTTCACCATCTCCTTAGCTCCTTCTGGTTAGACTTCATTGGTTATTGACCAAATCAGTCTCCCTCCCCAAAGGTCATTCCTCTCTCTCTCTCTCTCTCTCTCTCTCTCTCTCTCTCTCTCTCTCTCTCTCTCTTCAATAATCTCATGAATTTTATTCATTTGGAAAAACATATTTCCAATTAAAAAAATAGAAGTATAATCGTGTTACAGATATGGTATATCACTATTGAAGAGAGTGCAGAAAAGATTACACTATCCAGGTTGAGATGTTCACAGAAGATCATGAGACTTTATAAATGTTATAAACCTATTCAGTCTTTGGCCAGTGACCTTGAATGGGTCTCACCACAGCAGGGAGCAGTCCTACCATTGATTCATCAGCCTTCACCAGGTGGGCATTCTGGTGCCAGGGATGGTTCTAGGTAGAACCCTATCTGGGTTGTGCAGACAAGCTGAGTGGCTTTGGGACTCCTCCTGCACCTCTGGTTCTCAAGAAAATGCTCAACCACTGTTGGGTTCTATTGTCATGTACACATTGTCTGTACACAGTCCCATGATTATTTTAACTGTGTTCTCCCCAAAGACCCCCTCAGAATCCTTCAATTCCTACCCTCCGGCCCTCTCCATTTTATCTATGTTTTTCCTTTGCCAAATTTTGTGTTTAATTATAACCAGTTATATATAGAGAAGTTCACCAAGCCAGACCCCAAGAGGCCTCTAGAAGTGGGAAATGGATTCTTCCCCTCAGACTGGGTACAGCTGTATCTCTTTCCCACCCAGCACACTGACTGAAAGACATTCGGCACAGCCACAGAGAAGTCATTCTGAAGTAAAAGATTCCTATTCACATGGGAAATTCTTCTCCTTCCCTCATCCTTCCTTTTCACCATCTAAAATGTCTCTCTGCTCCTTGCTGCCCATTTCCAGCTTCAGCAAGGATGGTGTGTGCCCTCGTGTGAGTTGAGTTGTAATCCCTCCTCCTGTTAAAGTGGGTAGTTGTTTGTTCATGGGGGATTTTAATGCTCTCATGCTAGGCTTGCCACAGATGGCTTCTTTCTTCTTTAAATAGGCATAGTTGTGTTATAGGCATAAATGCTGTGTTAGTTGAACTGCTGTGATTCTGCCAAATAAGTGAAAGGACTGTGGTGATTATGGTTGATTGACCTTCAGTATCTATTCCACCATTCTGAATATGAGTTCTTGTATTACAGAGGCTGCTAAACTCAGCTCTCATTTCTCTGACTCCCTTGCAGCTAGGGTACTGGATAAGGAATAGGTTCTGCCAACTAGCTACAGTACTCCATGCAAGTAGACTAAGGCCCTTTCCCTGCAACTCTGGCTTTTGAGCGTCTCCCCGAGAAACAAGCATCCCTGTTTGTCCTACCTCAGGGTCTCGCCCAGAGGAATCCTGGAACTAGCAGCAAGCATGGCTGTGTAGACACTGTGTTTTTCTACAGCAGCCTTCCAGTGTTGCCTTGTAGGTATCAAGAGGTAGTGGCTGTGGTGGTGAAGATGACAGATGCTTGATCCCTGAATCCATCTAGGGCCACCACAAGGGTTTCTTAATTCATCAGCTTCAGATTCACCCACGGTAGGTGGCAGCTCCCCCACTGGGCCATTCTGGTGTTGTTCTGAGAGTCATTTTAGAAGGAGCAGTCTAGAGCCTGCTGCTTCAGTCCTTCTAACAAATTCAGCCACCTAACTCCTGATAGTAAATAATATTTCTGTTTAACATGGGTGTAATTGTTCCTGTTTCCTACAACTGAACTTTTTTTAGATAGGAAGCTTTAAAAGAAACAAAAAAGCGGAGAACAATGGAAAAAACTTTTAGTTTTTGCCCATGGAGAGGGGCAGTCATAACACTTTTCTTGCTGAAATGCCTATAAAAAGCTAGAAAGGTATTTCTTTATGCCAATATTTATTCCAGTTTGGATAGAGGACTTAGACTTAAAACTTGCCCTAGGAAAATTGAATTGTCATTGAACAAGCATTTATTTCGTGCCAGGGATTGTACCAAGCACTGGGGTCAAATGAGGAATGAACATAATCCCTGCCTTCCAGGTACTTGGGGCAAACATCCAAAGGGAAAAACAAAATAAAATGAAGTAACTTGGAAGAAGCATTTTAATCAAAGTTTGGGAATTAGACCAAGCTTAAATTGTGATGGATGACCGTTAAAATTAACCAATTCTGCTCAGTGGTTCCCTCTAATCCTTTTTGGAACGGACATGAGTCAGCAGATAGGTAGCCTTGACTATGTGCTTTACTGAAAAGCTTGCTTCCTGATCATCTTCTCCAAATGGGGTGCTTGGGCTCATATGCTTTAGCAAAGAATTTTATTTTTCATTTTTAAATGTCTGAAAATTTTATTATTCCAAACTAGATTTTACATCCATTGCAGACACTATAGTTTGGAATGTGATATCAAGGTATCTACTACCAACTGGGCAGAGCCTCGCAGTTCTGGGGAAAGTTAAAGCATCCTGAGGGCTGAAGTTGTAAAACTAAAGTTTTCAAAGTACAACAATAAAGTGTCATGGCTAGTGCTGTATCCACATACTCAAACGTTTTTAATAATATTGACCAATTGAGCCGACTGCTTATTTTAACATGTATAAAACAAAACTTTTCATCCCCCTACCCCCAAACCTTCCCTTTCCAATGCTGAACCTCCAGCATGTAATATAGACTCTACCACATAGCGGGGCCAAATAAATATTTTTTATTGTTTTTTAAATATATTTTTTATTGATTTCAGAGAGGAAGGGAGAGAGAAAGAGTGATAGAAACATTAATGATGAGAGAGAATCATTGATGGGCATCAAGCCCACAACCTGGGCATGTGCCCTGACTGGGAATTGAACCATGACCTCCTGGTTCATAGGTTGACACTCAACCCCTGAGCCAGCTAGGCTTTTAAATGTTGAGTAAATGTTTTAACAGGTTCCTTTTGGCTACTGGGTGAAGAACAGACTGTGAATAGGGTCAAGATGGGAAGCGAGGTGGCCATTTAGAGGGCCACTATGGCAATCTAGGTGAGAGGCGGTGATGACTTGGATTAGGGTGGTTGATAGAGGCGATAATAAGTAATCTGATTTGGGATCTCTTTAGAATGTAAACCTGTCAGGACTTGCTGATGTATTGGCTGTGGAGTGTGAGAAAAGAAAGGAGTCAAGAATGACTCTGAAATCCACGGCTGGAGCAATTAGATGAATCATGGTCCAGTTACGGGAACTCCAGGCCTAGGCAGGTATGTGCTTGGCCTGTACAAGGAAACGCAAGGAGGCCAGTGAGTGAATAAAGAGGAAAATGTGGTGAGCTGTCCAGAGAGGCAGCTGGAACCTGATCCTGGGGAGCTTGTCCGCCAAGGTAAGGCCTCTGAGTGCTGTTCTACGCGATGGGAAGCTCTTGGAGGGCTTTGCACATGTGGTAACATGATCTTGCTTGCATTTTAAAGGGATCACTCAGGCTGCAAGTGTGGAAAATCCACCATGGAACATAAGAAACAGAAACCAGGAAACCAGCTAGCAGTTATAGCAGTGGACCAGGTGGGAGAGAGTGGTGGCTACGATGGGGATGAGACAAATCAGATTGTGTCTCCACCCTGCTTGAAAACTTGGTTCCTTAACACACCACACTCCCTTCCTCCTCCTGGTCTAGTTCCTCTGGCTGGACTGCATGCCACTCACCAGCTCATTGCATTCAAGTCTCTGCCTGGACCCTCAATTCCAATAATCACAGGCTGTTGTTGTTCCGTGTGATTAAGCCCCTATCCCAGTAGTCGGCAAACTCATTAGTCAACAGAGCGGCAAACCTCGGCTCTCGAGCCGCATGTGGCTCTCGAGCCGCAGTTTGCCGACCACTGGCCTAGATTATCACTTCCTTGGGAGGTCTTCTCTCGACACCTTCATGAGTTTAGTACCCTCTTCTCTCTTGCTCCCTTCCCCTCTTCATTCTTATTTATTAGCGTGCATCACCCCCTGTTCTATGTTTTATTTACTTGTTTTTATCATGGCTCCCCACTAGAAGGTAGGCGCCTGAGGGCAGGGGCTTTGCTCACTCACACCACCTGCCTCTGTGGAACACACAAAGCACTTGGGTGAGAGCTGGGAAGGGTTTCTTTATATGAGAAAAGGGTTTCCCATGCAAATATGTAGTGTAAACCTGGTTAAGGGCAGGGGGAATATTTGAACTATACTAGGGAATTATTTTATTTTATTTTATTTGTTCTTATTTATTTGACGTCTCAGACAAAATATACTCAATTAATTATTAAAGGGTAGTTGACACACAATATTAGTTTCAGGGAAGTTTCTATTTTAAATACCCACGGATACACAGCCAACTTGGATGGGAGCACCAGTAGGTTGGTACTTACTAGTAAATGTATGTGAGCAGTCTCTGGCATCTAGACAGTCTAAACGAAGTTTTTATTTATTTATTTATTTTAAATAACTTATAAATGGTTCATCTTCTAAAAAGTAGCATATCCACACATACATATCTTTACACAAATGTCTCCATGGAGCATATGTAGGCTTTTAAAGAAACTAATTTTAATGCAATCATCTTTTTCCATTTTCTTTTTATGGTCAGCCCTGGCCCCATTTTTCCCCCACCTTAATGCCTTTAGTGTAGAGTATGTTTTTCCATATTTTTCTCTATGCTCATATAATCCTATATAGACTATATACATCTACACACCCTGGAGGGAGTGCCATTCATTGTTTTGCAAATGTGGGATCATTTATTCACCTTTACCCCATGTCTTACTTTTCTCCCTCAGTACCACCTCATAGAAATTCCTCTAAGTTATCTGGCATAGCTCTGATTTTCCATGTTCCTTGGTTTCATACTATTCCATGTGTGGGATATGCAGTAATTTTTCCAGCTCTACCCTCTTGGGAGGCATTCCCTCTGTTTCCTGGCTTTTGCTCCTTTGAACTGTGCCACAACACTCAGCCTTGAAATGTACAGTCTCAGAGCCGGAGAGGAAGTTGGATTTTCTTCATTCAATCCCATAATTTTACAGTGGCGGTGATGAGGATCAGCAAGGGAAAGGAATGTGCTCGAGATCACATAGATGTTTACTGAGTATTTGTCAAAGGGTTGAATCGCCATTATTTCACACCATCTTCACAAGCAGGGCAAGTATTATCATGTCAACCTTAAAGGTCCAGAAACTAAACAAGAAGGCTAATTGTCTTCATGGGGCTAACCCAGGGAGTGTAGCCGGGACTCTGATTCCTGACTCCCAGTAGCTTCTTCTTCTCCCGGCCTTATCAGTGCCATTCACACAAAACTTCTGCAGGGCAGCCTTTTGTTCATTTACTTTGGACACTGTGCACAATGCCTGAAAAAAAAGTTTCGCTGAAAGAATGACACAACTTAGATTTGCCCATAATTCAAGCCCCAGGTCCTCACCCATCAGGGTGAATCATGGTTGAGGTTGTTAAAACCAGTCTTTGGAATCAGACAGATTTAATTTTGAGTGCTGGTTCCATCACTATCTCTGTGACTTTCGGCAGATGACTGAGCACCCCTAAAACCCAGTTTTCTCATCGGTAAGCAAGGGGTGTAATGACACAGCGCATACCTTTTGGGCATTGTTAGGGTTAGATGACATCAAGTGTGTGAACAAATAGGAAGTGTCTGGCACATTGTAAGCTCTCAATAAATATTAGCTACTATTTTGGATGCTGTGACTCGGTGGTCCCACCCAACTGAACGGGTAGATATTCTCCCAACTTAACTGTTCTTTCCTGGGTTGGGAAAGCCTTTCTCATGTACAGTCCAGGACAGTTAGGATGTCCTTGCTGGTGGTCTTGTTTCTTCAGAGATGGAAAATCAGGGGGCAGGAAGGCCCCAAGAGCTTTCTCTTTTTGCATTTGCAGTGGCATAAAGTGGAGGGGCATCTGTCCCTTGAATGAATAGAGTAGGAACAGTCCGACCCTCTTGAGTGTGTGTGCCTGTGTGAGACATGGATAGTGCAGGCATTTTTCAGCGACAGAGCATAACTGTCAATGCATGTGTTACAGCTATTTTAGTGCCTTCTCCCCTCCTGGAGGAAAGCCATTTTCAAGCCAGTTGCTTATAATGCATCAAGTGATGAAATACAGATAACAAATTGTGCATTTGTTTGGCTTCATGCTTATTACACCCCCAGTTCTGGAAAGCATTGCACTTAGCCCCTTAATAATCTCTCTCCTGAGATCAATTACCAGGATTTATCTGGTTCCTGGAGCATAAAAGTGTTTTATTGTTTTTATTTTTGCTCCAAGTGAAGTGTGAGGGGGTAGGCCAGGTTTAAAGGGACTGTCCCAGGCAAGAGTGTGAAGCTGGGATCACTGGCCCTGCTCTTCTGTCCACTGGGCCCTCCCAAACAGGAAAGTCGGAAACATTTGGGACTGTCTCCTCTGAGGAGTGACCTGGTCCAGCTGTTCTCATCTCTGGTTAGTTGCTCATGGGATGCAGGAGTGCAGGTGCCTGGGAAGGTGGGTGCCGCTGGAGGGGAGAGGCTAGAAAACAGGGCTCAGTTACCATTTCAGACCAAATCATTTTTCCTCTAAAGTTTTGCTGTAATCCAAACCAGTTGAGCATTTGAGAAGAAGTAGGTACCATGAAAAGGGGTAATGGAATTAGCTTTCATGTTTTTCCAGGACTCTAAACCATATTTCCTGTCACAACTGTACATTATTAATACAAGGCATCTGTTAGCACAGGACTGCCCGAAAATGTGCACCCAAAACCTTACATCTGGTTTCGATAATTTATTTCTGACATTTGTAGTTGCTGGTGGTGGTGGTGGAGGGGCGGGGGAGGAGGATGGGAAAAAGAGGGGAATTAAACCAAGATGTAGCCTTTAACCCATCAGCAGCTCCTAGTTGGAGCCAAAAGCCGGAGTTCTTAACGTGGTTTTTGCATTAGGTAATATAATTATATTAATTTAGCAGCAAATACCATGACTCCAGGCCTGGTGGGTGTGGGTCCACGCTGGCTTTTATCCTGCCTTCTCTGGCTGCAGCAATTAGCTTCCTCTCAAGAAGGGGATTAGCAGGACCACCCCCCAGCGGCGGGTTGCGGGGCGCTCTCAGAGCTGTCAGGTGTCATTTTGGCTCTCCTGGCCCCTTCCCCCGCCCACCCCGCCCCTGCAATTAGCTCCCTCCCAGCTCTGCCCCGAGACAAAGCGGCCTGTTCCCGGGGTGTCCGACCTCCGCCCCTCGCGGGCCCAGCCCGGGTTCCTCCAGCAGGAATCGCCCCAGGCGCTGGGAGCCCGAGCCGGCCGGGCCTGAGACCCGCCCCAGACTTTCCACGATCAGATTTCAGCTCCACTAACGAGGGGGAAGGAAAAAAAGAAAGAAGCGATTGCCCCAGCTGGAGCCTCTCGGGGGGCCGGGCGGGAGGGGACGCCTGGAGGCTCTGGGCTGGGCCGGTATCTGTCCCAGATGATCTGTCCCCACCCTCCGTTATCCCGCCGGAACCGGGGGCAGTGCCCGGATTGTCCTCAATAGGACACTCACCAAAGGGGACATCAGTGGCCTTTGGGGCATTGGGAACTGCCTTTTAAAAAATGTTTTTTATTAAAAAAAAATTTTTTTTTTTTTTTTAGGGAGAGAGAGAGGAAAAGAGTGAGAAACATGGACATCAAGGGCTGCTTCCCGCACACCCCCCATCCTGTTGGAGGCCGAAACCTGGGCTTGAGCTTGAGCGGGGACCAGGAACCAGGCAGCAACCCTTTGGACAGGGAGGAAGCCCAACCACTGAGCAACACCAGCCAGCGCTGGGTACTGGGTTTTTTTGTTTGTTTTGTTTTGTTTTTGTAGCAACAGAAGTACCTTTCTAGACTCATCAGCTTAGAAACACAGGCTCTCTGTTTCATTACTAGAACCTCAAAGATCACCAAGGCCACCAGCCTCTCCTTTCCCAGAGGAGGGGACTCAGAAAACCAGAGAGGTTTTGTGTCTTGCTCTGGCTCACACAGTTCACGTTTGTGGTACTTCTGGGACTAGAGGGACCAAGTCTATTGAGCATCAGCTCAGCGCTTTCTGCAGCCACGCTATGAAAGGAAAAAGGAAAAAAAAAAAAAAAAAAAAAAGCTTGGCTCTGGGGGAGACATCCAGGCCTGGACAGCCTGAAGCCTGAAGTGAGGCTTCGTCTGGGGTTCAGATTTTCCTGGAGCCGGTCCACCAGCGGTCAGGCCACATGTGAGTAATAAAGGATTGAGTGTTGTATGCTTGAGGCTGATCCCCCTCTTCTTGGCCCCTTTCTCCGGCCTTCACTTCCTTTTGGAGTCCCTACTGACTTCTGGGTGTCCACCATAAGCCCTGTTGGAAAGATTTCAGCTCCATCTCAGAATAAAAGGAATGAAAACCTGGGGAAAGGAGCCAAAGAGGAAAGCCACAAATACGCATCTGGCCGCAGTAGACGGAGCAGCGCCAAGAGTCTGTGGCGATACACCCTGACGGCTGTTTGCAGATGTTTAGCTGCCAGAGGCTCCGGTGCCCTCCCTGGGCCCATTTCTGAGAAATGAGAGCAGCGGAGAGAAAAGGCCCATCTTCCCCATCAAACTTTTCCTCCCTGCCACCCACCCAAGTCCTCCAAGTCTCTACAGACTGTGGGGAAGAACCAGAGTGATGGGAGTCAGACCCCTGGGAGCTGGAATCCTAACTGCACAGCTCATAAGCTGGGCCTGGAGCAGGACCTCACCTCTCGGGGCCTCCGTTTCTTTACTAGTCACACGGGGGACAATAGAACTGTTCCCAGGGCCACACTGACTTTCAGGGTCCTAGGCATTTTTGCCTTTGTGGCCATGGGCACCTTTCCTTCAAAAAAGTTATTTTTTTAGTCCTGGCCCATGTGGCTCAGTGGGTTGGATGCTGGCCTGTGCACGGAAAGGTTGCCATATCCATGGATTCCTGGTTAGGGCACATGCCTGGGTTACAGACTCCCATGTAGGAGGTAGTTAATCATTGTTCTGCTCTCATATCCATGTTTCTCTCTCTCTCTCTCTCTTCTTCCCTTTCCTTTCATCTCTAAAAATCAATAGAAAATCTTTAAAATTTTTCTAATATATTTTATGACTGCATTGATACAAAGATGACTATACTAATATTATGTACTAAACATGGTTTATCTAAAATTTCATTTTTCCTCTGTTTCTGCAAAGAACACATTTCCGTGAGCCCCCAAAAGTTCTGTGGGCCCTCAGCATGGATAATGGATGTCAGCCCTGTGTGTGTGTGGATACCTCCCAGGTTTGGGAGTAGCCTAAACTAAGACATAGGGGGTATACTTACTGTGTTTGAGGAATTCCAGTAAAGAAATTGTGGAGCGGAGAGGGTAATGAGGTAATGAGTGAGGATGGTGGTAAGAAGGAGAGTAATAACATGCATAGACTTTCACAGACTCAGCCCCCCGCCCCCAGCAGAAGGTTGCTGTGCTGGACTTCCCCGCAGGATCCCGCAGATGGTGCTTCCCAGCATGAGGTGTGTTCTCTGCACCACCAGGCTTGTCTTCTTTCCACTCCCTGAGCTCACACCCAGGCCTAGTACCAGTAAGTGAGGCCCACCCACCCGTAGAGTCCCCTCTCCTCAATCCCTCTTCACAGACAGGCATCTGTTGGGCCCTATGCCTTCCCTTCCTGCCAGGGAGCTCTCAGGCCCCGGAGGCTCCCTCGTTGCCCAGCCTCCTAAAGCCCACATCTGGCTGTGTCCTCTCCTTGGGAGCGCCCTTCAGCTTCAGAGCCTCAGGGAGAAAGTGGGCATGAGGGGGAAAGCCCCTCTTGCAGGATATTCGCTTTTCTCCAGTCTGAAGTCACAGAGCTGGATCCTGCACTCCCCGCAAGGTGGGGGCAGGGGACGCTCAGGATTCTCTCCAAGCTACCAGGCAACTGGCAGGGACTAAGAGCTTATGTTTCTAAAGAGGGGGGAGGCTGGTGTTTACCAGAGACTGATGTGTGGGCTCCAGACAGCGGCTGAGGCCTGCCCCAAGCTCTGTGGAGGCAGGGAGTTCCTTGCTGGCTTTGCGGGAGCGCAGGCAGGGTCTGGGAGCATTGCTCACACATTTCTCCTTCAGAGGCTGCCGGATTCCTTAACAGCTAATTAGTGAGGAGTCGCTGCTGTGATGGGCACTGACCTGGGCCTTCCCCCGCCTCCTCCTAGTGGTCAAGGCCCCTGGGCGGCCAGCAACACTCTCCTGTGGCCGTATTTTCTGTCACGGCAACTGTTTCTCCAGGAGTCCTCTCTCCAGCGTAGGCCTTCCCTCTGAAAACCAGCTTTCCCCTGACAAGTCTGCATCTCAAAAGGAACCAGCGCCTCTTAACTGTTGAAATCAGGCGCATCTGGAAGCAGTAAACTTTTCAACAGGCTGAGAGGGAGAGAAGACATATTGTAGGGGATGGGTTCACCTCTGGGACTAATTATTCTTTATATTTCACCCGTCACATTTACAATCTTCGTCAGAGCAAAGAGACAATAAATGATCTCATTAAAACCCAGAAGGATGCTTCACCCCATCAAGAAGAACCTCCACTCAACACCTCCTTCTCTGACAAGCGCTGTGTCAGGGAGGCTGGCACTGGGGCCCGGAGCCGGGGACGGAGGGCGGGGCTCTGTCAAGTGCGTTTCCTTGTTGGAATTATGGCATCTATTTTTTTCCATCCCTGGAAATATCCTCCTGAGTCTGAAATCAAAGTCTCCTATGGCCACATGTTCCCCAGAGGCGGGCTCCTGTGAGGGAGACAGTAATTGGGAGCTGGTACTGGGTTGTGGTTTAAACAATTATCTTGGGGGAACCCTGAACCAGCTCTACTTCTGTCTTTCTTTCCTTATCGAAAACTCATCCTCGTAAAAAGATTCCAGAAGACACGGAGTCAGATTCTTCCGGGGCTGGGGTGACCCCAATAAAGCCTCGGCTGTGATGTCAGGGTCCGAGCAGGGTTCCAGCCATATAAAGGGGTGACCCAGACAGGGTCATGGCACCCTATCACCCTCCCAGTCCATACCTCCTGCTTCTCCACTGGGCACAGAGACCTTTGGGCAACTTAGAAAGGACCCCCTACTCTTACCTCACCCCTCAACTGTGGGATGTGTGCAGGGCAAAAAGTTCTCTCCGCACTGTTGTCAGGTGTTGGCCTGAGGTGTCCTTGCAGGTGGGCACTCCTTCGGCCAAAGGGAGCTGGGCCTTCTAGGTTGCTGCTCCCTAAAGACAGATCAGCAGCATTAATATCACTTGGGAGCTCCTTTACACACAGACTCCCCTCAGCCCTCCCGCCCAGACATGCCAGGCATTTTAACAAGGCCGGCAGGTGATCTGTGAACGCTATGGCTTGGAGGTAATGCCCGCCTAAGTGACCAATGGTTCTCAATCTTGCTTGGTTCCGTCACCAGTAGGGCTCATTAAAAACCCGGATGCAGGCTCTTTCCCTCCCAGTTGCTGATTCAGGAGGTTAGAGTGGCTGAGACTTGGCATTTCTGATAAGTTCCCAGATGGTGCAGCTGCTACTGGTCCAGGTAGGGGTCACACCGAGCTGGTTCCCAAGCCTAATGGCACAATGAACACTTAAGGAATCATGTTTAAAAATACAGATTCCTGCCCCAGCCGGTTTGGCAAGGAGGATAGAGCGTCATCCTGCGGACTGAAGGGTCCCAGGTTCGATTCAGGTCAAGGGCATGAACCTCTGTTGCAGGCTCGATCCTGCCTGGGCGAGTGGCAGGAGGCAGCCAACCAATGTGTCTCTCTCACGTTGATGTTTCTCTCTCTGTGCTTCTCTCCCTCCCTTCCACTCTCTCTAAAAATAATGGGAAACTATCCTCAGGTGAGAATTACAAAAAAAAAAAAAGGCAAGGTGTGTTTGGGGCAAAGAGGGGGGGTTGAGTGAGGGGGGAGGGGGGCGGAATACAGATTCCTGAGCTTCATGGGAGGAAATTCAAAGATCTTATCATCTAGTAACAGGTGGTTAGAGCAAAGTACATTTGTCCAGCACTTTACCGTTTACAAAACACTGTGACAATCGCTCGTTTATTCTTTGCAGACGAAACAGTTCTTTACGAAGGAGGAGGCAGCTCAGGCTCTGAGAGGTAACGTGATTTTACCTAATGTTTTTTAAACAGCGAGTAAGCCAGGATTCGAACCCAGGAATTCCGAAGCCACATCCTATGCTCTCCTGCCTCATTGCAACCTGCATTACAAAATCATTTTTAGAGACTGATGAGTCCATTTCAAGTATTTTTAGTTTCACGATCGTCACCGAGTCAACTGTTCATTGGGTTTCCCAGTGGCGCTTTCCCGGTTCTCTGGAGCTGGTTAATGAACAGATAAGATGGTTTTGTACTGAGCAGCATCCATTTCCACGCAGGCAGTATCCGACAGTACTTAGAAGCGTGCCAAATAGACTGAGCACGCCTTCTCTGATCTTGCCTAGCCTTTCAATTTCCCTTTTTAAACAGGTTTTTTAAAAAAGTAAAAAAAGACCAACCTTTTCTTCAAAGGTCAAAATGATCGGATTTAGATTGAGCTGCGTCCCGGAATGAATGCGTTCACTGTGTGTACGCATCCCCTGTCCCCATCGCTGCCACAATGCCCAGCAATGCTTTTTCCATCAAAGAAAAGGCATCTGCTTGCATTGTGAGTACTAGTTGTTGAAGATGAACCCCCCCACAAAAAAAAAACCAACAGAGTATGCCTCAGGCCATATCAATTAAATTAAAAAAAAAAAAAAAACACAAAAAACCCACACCTTCCCCTGAATCTGTCCTCAGATCCTTTTAAAAGTGCAAGTTGAGACGAGGTTTTCTAAGCTGGCTGGAACCAAGAACAATGCCCTGTGGTTATGGGTGTGGGAGTGGGTGTGGCTTGTCATCCGGCAGCTTTTGAACAGGTGTCAAAAAAGGGCCATTTTGAAATAAATGCTCCTGTTGCCTGAAGAGAGCAGTGCCTGGGTCAGGCATGTCCAGGGGTCTCTTTGCAAGAGACAAAGGGGAGAAAGGAGAGCGGAGCTGGCATCATCCCATTGACTGAGCATCTCTCCCAGAGGTGCTTCTGGAAGCACCGAGATCAAATTACCGAGCCATTTTCTGCCTCACAATTGCATAGTTAGGCTTTTCCCTTGTAAAACTTTCTTCTTTCAAAGTCTAGTGCTACATTTATTTTCCCCTTCCCCCTTCTCTGACAGGGGTGGGAATCGAGGTGTCATTAGCCATCGCAGAAAGCGAGCCAAGGGTGCCTGTGCATTAGATCACATGTCATAACCAGGAAATATTTTTAGAAATTAAAAAAAAAAAACAAAAAAAAAACCTCCTGGGCAAATGGTGTCGATCTTGTTCTGTTTGGGGAAAGTGGCTCATCAGAGTAAATGCCTCTTTCTCTGATGCCTTAAGTATCCTCTCTGCCTCAGATGAGCGGGTTATTAAGGTAATGTTACCCTTTATTGCTGAAAAGCAGTGTAAATAGACACCCAGACTACAGACATTGCCTGCTTTCAAACTGCAGAAATGAGCCACTTTCTCTCACAATTTCCTTTTCCACCAAATAGCATACCCTACTTACTTGAGGGAATAGTCACCTTCTTATCATGACCACACCCATTTGCTCAGACAGAAAATGCTGGCAAAGTAAGTGTAGCTATTATGTGGGCCAATCTTTGAGTTTCTTCCTCCTCCTGTGTGTTCGGCTGTGTGCTCACTGCCCACTGTTCATGGGGTAACATGCAGAAAATGCTGCCCCTTCCCTCTGAGCCCTCCCTGACAGGGTCAGGGAGCTCCCAGTCCTGGGATGAGCATGCCTCTTGATTGACAGGGAAGGCAGAACATCTTCCCAGGAATCTCTGAGACTGAGGGAGGAGACAAAGCCCTCTGGCCTTGTAGAGCAATTAGCTGATGGAGAAGGCACAGCCTTGACAATGAGGAAACTTACATATATGTACATATATGCACACATGCATATATACAGGCACATACATATGCATATAATTTCCACTAAATATTATATATTAATATATATTTTTTCTTTTTTAAATATATTTTTATTGATTTCAGAGAGGAAGGGAGAGGGGAGAGAGAGAGAGAAATATAAATGATGAGAGAGAATTACTGATTGGCTGCCTCCTGCACACCCCATCCTGGGGATCGAGGCCACAACCCGGCATGTGCCCTGACCGGGAATTGAACTGCAACCTCCTGGTTCATAGGTCCATGCTTAACCACTGAGCCACGCCGCCCGGGCAATATAGTTTTTCTTAGAACACATAGGAAAATGGCATGGATGAGTAACACTGGGACTTGAAGCTAATGGCACAATTAGGATCAGTTGACCTAAATGATGGAATTAGTGCTGGGAGAAGAGGTCTTGAAGGAAGAGGTATGGTGGTGGCACGTCCCAAGTGCTTAATGTTAGCCTAGGAAACTTGCTTCTTCCGGACAGAAATGCCTCCATAACCAAAGCACAATCACTTTCCCCAGCCCACTGTAAGAGGATAAACAAGTTTGATGTAACCTCCAAATCTATTTTCTATTGTAAGTTCTGTTTATTGAATAAAATAGCAATTCAACATGTTTGCAAATCCTGGTGCTGTTAGATGCCAGCGCTGGCAGAGGTTCATGTGTTTACTGCGTGGCTCTCCCAGTACGGCTCTGCTCTCTGCAGAGCATCCGGGTGGAATCCCAAGCAGCTGCAAGTGGTAAGTTGAAAGCGATCTTGGCTAACCTTCCAGGGGGCTGTGTGGCGTGGTGGAAACTGGTTCCAGACATCGAAAGGTACTTACTTTTAGGCTCAGGACTCGAAACAGCTTCTGGATGCTTGCTGTTTGGATGGGTAAAAATGCAGAGCGAGGCCGGGATGTGATTTTGCCCATGTACATGTAGTCTCATCTGCACGTGACCCTGGGTTTGCTTCACATTAGGAAACCCTTTCTTTTCAACATTTCTGGGGCCTGGTTCCCAGCCTCTGGGTAAAATACACAAAAGCAAAGACGCGGTGTACTTGTGGAGGGAAATGGGAAGGCGGACTCTGCCTCCTCAAGCTCTTCCCAAGGGTTCAAACATTTTTCAAAGGATGTATGGCTAGCTACGTCGAATGTAGAATTCACCTGCATGCATTCAGCCAGAGAAAAATTGAGCTTTTTTTTTTTTTTTAAATGAAAGTACGTTTTCAAGGTGTAGATGCAGAATCAAAGGCTTTGGTGGTGGTCTACCAAGCAGTGCATGTGATTTGGGACTTGCCTGCCTAAGTTAGGCCACTCTGAAATCAGGACGTTCCAGGCCCAGCATCACCCTACGTTTTGCACTGGCCCCCAGTCTCATCCCACCCTGTCCTGTGACAGCCCATAGAGGCCAGCGCATAGGCTGCATTCCTCTCCATCAAGACAGGGATGGGAAGACCGTTTGCCTTTTGCCTGTGGCTATAAGCACAGCCTTGACCATGGCTGCAAAATAGAAAAAAAAAAAAAGAATCATATGAGTAGCCAGGCTGTCTGCTTGGTCCCTTCTGTCCTGGTCTTTGGCATTGAGGTAGGCTGAGCCTGTGTTCCAGCCGCCTAGCTGCTTGCTGCCAGTTCAGTTTCCCAGGACTTGGGTCTAATCCCAGTCTCACGCCTCACATGGGGCTGGCTGGTTCTCATTAGCATTTCAGTCTACCCCTAACAGTGAGCGTCACTGTTGCCAAGAACTCATGAAACTGGATTCCCATTTGGCCCCTTCCGATCAGACCCTGCTGTATCACTTCGCCTGCTTGGCAACAGACAGTGGTTGTGCCACGTCTCTTAGACTGGCCTGTTGCTGCACAGGGAAGGCTACGTCTGGTCCATACAGTCTGATTCAAGTTACCCTGTCCCCCAGATTGTGGTGCAATTGCCTCTCATCTGGAAATCTCGGTAATGCTAACCCACCCGTCCTTTCAGAATAGTTCCTTATAGTCATGACCTGTGGAGAAATCTTATCAGGTGAGGAGACTTTCAAAGAATTTTACGTACCTTTCAAAGTCTGCCCAGTAAAGTTCCCAAGAACATTCTAGAAGATCCTGTGGTTATATTTGCTCAGTGGCTTAATTCAAGTCAGAGGTGATTTGATAGATTTATGACGGCCTTTTTCAAATGTGTTCATCTGGCCAGCTCTGACTGGCCCTCAAAAGAATGCTCTGCCCTGGAGCAGGCCCACCTGGTCAGACATAGTTACACAAATGGGTAGGGTCTTGCAAGTGGTTCATCAATTTACCCTACAGAGAAACAATTAGCCAAGTCTTTCATGGGGCCTCAAAGTGCACTGCTATTTCAAAACTATTTTCATTGAGACCTTCTGCCTGAAGGAGAATACTTATTTAAAAAAAAAAGATATTTTTTTATTTCAGAGGGGAAGGGAGAGGGAGAGAGAGATAGAAACATCAATAATGAGAGAGAATCATTGATTGGCTGCCTCCTGCACGCCCCACACTGGGGATCGAGCCTACAACCCGGGCATGTGCCTTTCACTGGAATCTAACCCAGGACCCTTCTGTCCGAAAGCTGACACTCTATCCACTCAGCTGAACTGGCTAGGGCGAAGGAAAACACGTATTCAATCTATTTGTTATGAAATGTTAGGCTAGCGACATTCAAAACTGTTAACATTTGGACAATTTTCATTTATTAATGGAGTTTTAATCTTTTCAAACCATTTAAAAAATTAGTAATAATATCTGTTAATCAAAATGGATGCAGGAACACAATTTATGAGTTGGTCATTATTCTTTCTTGTTATGGGAAATTAGTTCAACAGACTCACACAACCAGCAATAACTTTGAAATATAGTTAATAACAAGTGCATTCATGGTTTTTCACTCTCTTGCTTATTTTCAATGAGAAGAATCAATATAAATGTCTCACATTGAGATTTGTATTTGTTCATTTCTGGTGTGTGCAAAAGAAATAAAACAGTATTCCCAACACTTAATATTTAAATTGCTTTGTTCTCTTCGATGTATTTTAGAAATAAATCACTGGTTCTGGTCTCATTCATTAAAAAAAAAAAAAAAGCTGTTATCACTCCAAATCCTGTTTTGGCTAGATTGTATATACAAATAAATATAGATTTCATTGAAAATCTGCCATGGACATGTCACCAGGCTTAGTCAAGAGAATCCTAACGCCGGGCTGTTCAAGACCTTTCTCTTAATGATAAGGACCTTTTTGTTACAAGACCTTTCTCACCGTAGGGAAAGTAGATGAAATAGTGACTGTGGTGGCTGAGTTGCTGGTGAAAGGCCCAGAACCTGCATGACCTACTCCCCCAATCTCAAGGTCTCTCCCAAGGGTCACCTCAGAACACTTAGGCTACTGGGGAGCACATGAACACCATAGCCTGATAGGCAAGGTGTAAGTTATTTCAACCTTGGTTTTCCTTAGATACAGAGAGGGTCACCTTGACAGTAATAATCTGAGTTTTACTGACTCTTCTTGCCATGTGCTCAACGAGAACCTTCTACCTATTTCAATAAGGCCCTACCCAGATTCCATAGAGATATCTCACATGTTCTGATGAACCATGATCATGTTATTATAGTCTACACATTCCCTCTGATGCATCCCCTGTTCTCAGTCCCCCACCCCATCCCATGTTCTCTGTCCACAAAGACTCGGAGGGTACCTCTCCAGGGCCCCAGCTTCTAGCCACAACAGTCAGAATTCCAACATCCAAGCCAAGGCAACTAAATCTAAGGACCACAGCTGCCGACCCAGGAGGGCCAGAATGCTTGTGTCATGCTGGTCCCTTGAGGATGTAAGAATGCTACTCTTGCCTCAGGCCTCACGGAGTCCTTCGTGAAGACCAATGCTAGAGCTTTGGCTCACAGATTCTTACCCATAGGACTCAGGTGCCAAGCTAAGGTACCAGGTAGGAAACAAATCCCATGCTGGCCTCTCGTTTTCACTCTCACCAGTGGTTCCTGCATTTCCTCCTTTCTCCCCAATACAACCAACTTGCAAATGGACTCTTCTTGTCTACCCAGCAGTTGAGGTACATTCTCAGACATGTATGAACCTGTTTGGGCTCAAGGTGGAATTCTAACCAAGCGTGATATCAGCTGTCCTGCTTTCTTTAGAATGACGCCATGGCTCCGAGCCCAGCCCTGGGGATGCCACAAGCTCCGATGGAAAGATGTGCTCAGGATATAAGGCCATTTCAGGAAATGCATTAATCCCTTTGGCCCTTAGAATGAATGTGCTACCCAAGGGGCAACTACTGTCTTGATTATATTTCCCGGAAAACCAGGAAGAAAAACAAACAAACTAACAAACCACAAGAGCTATTTCCTGGCTCTTCCAGCAACTCTAACTAGTTTTGAGTGGTTGTTTTTTTTATTATCTCCTCTTTAGGGAACAAATTAGAGTTGTGTGTTTATTTCTGCAACACTGAGCAACACGAAGAGAAAGCCTCCCAGGGGATGGTCCTGTTTCCCATCCAGATATATGCCAACAACCACATGAAAAGGAAAAATAAATCTGAAGGCATGGTACTGGGCAATAGGTCTGCCTTGTAATACGTAATTGCATTTTTATTTTAAACTCACTCGAGGTATAACTGTCTCCACCTCCATAAGAAGTCACCCCTCACCCCCCCAAAAAAAAGACCAAGGTGATAAAGTGAAAAATCCTGTTTACCTAGTGTATCCATTGTATAGAAGTTCCCATTTGGGGGTTTCTCCACGTGGGGGCACATCTGTATTTTTTTCCTGATGTTTATGTAATTCAATCCAAATCTTAGGGACTCTTGTGATAACTTGTACTCGACCAATGTCATCGTTTCCCATCTCTCTGAGAGTATGAGCAATATGGCTGAACTGAGGTATTAGATAGATAACCTGGCCATGCCCTCCTTGCTGGGTCTAGCCTAGTCCTGGTCTTCACGCCCGGGTACCCGGGCCATGTATACGTAGACGTCAGTCGATGAGCATCTCCTACTCAGCCCTGCTCCCGAGGTCTGGAACAAGTTTGTGTAAGGTGGTAAGAAGCAATAACCCTGGGCTCTCAATACCACGGGTCGTGGAACCATTCCTGTGCTGCCCAGTGGCAGGTTCCTGCCCTGTTTTTCCTGGTGGGTGGCCCATGGGATTTCCAGGGGATTGTTCATGGCCCGGATGGTAACAGAAACCACTGAGCCCACATGTTTCCCCAGAAGGAGATCCTGCTCCCTATCCGTGTGCACAGGCCAATCCCAGAGCTCAGGACAAGGTGTCCTTGGGATGAAAGGACTTCCTAAAGAGAAAAATCAGGGACAGGACAGGGATAGATGCCAAGTTCCTGACTGTACATCTGTCAGTGTCTTTGCTGAAAGCGAGGGCAGCTCTCATCCTTCCTTCCTGAGCCCTCAGGGTCACCACTGGCTGTTGTCTGTCTCTAGTGTTTTTCATGCTCATAGTTGACTTGAGGCATTTTCTCCAAGGGTCAAAGTTCCTTCCTTTCCTCATTCTGCTCACCAGACTGGACAGGCTGCTCTATCGTTTCTCCAGGCCAGTGGTTCTCAGCCTTTCTAATGCCGTGACCCTTTAATACAGTTCCTCATGCTGTGGTGACCCCCAACCATAAAATTATTTTCGTTGCTACTTCATAACTGTAATTTTGCTACTGTTAATGAATCGTAATGTAAATATCTGTGTTTTCCAATGGTCTTAGGCTCTACACAGATATTTACATTACGATTCATTAACAGTAGCAAAATTACAGTTATGAAGTAGCAACGAAAATAATTTTATGGTTGGGGGTCACCACAGCATGAGGAACTGTATTAAAGGGTCGAGGCATTAGAAAGGTTGAGAACCACTGCTCTAGGTGCTAACTACTGAGACTGGCTTTTAAGTTTCTGGCCCTAATGTGTATCTGTAGAGAAGTGCGGAGGAAACTACGAGTGTGTCTCTCATCTGTCTTAGTTAGCTTGGGCTGCTATAACAAAATACTAAGGGGATTAAACAACCGATATTCATTTCTCACAGTTCTAGTGGCTGAAGTGTGAAACTAAGGTGCCAGGATGGCCAAGTTCTGGTGGGAACCCCATTTCTGGCTTGCAAACAACTGCTTTCTTGCTGGGTCCTTAATGGCAGAGAGAGTGTGTACACTCTGGTCTCTTCCTCTTCTTACAAGGACACTAATCCATCATGGGATTCTACCGTCATGACCTCATCTAAACTTAATTAGCTCCCCTAATTAAGCACTATCATGTCATTGTGCTAAAGGGACTCCTTTCCAAAGTGAGGAAGGGATGGGACAAAGGTAGTGAAGGGAACTGGGAAATACACGTGTATTTGTTTCCTATAGCTGCTGTAACAAATTACCCAAACTTGGTGGCTTACAACAATAGAAATGTATTCTCTCACAGGTCTGAAATCTGAAATCAAGGCATTAGCAGAGTTGACTCTTTCAGGAAGATCTGAAGGAAAATGCATCCCATGCTTCTGTCCAAGCGTCTGGTGGCTGCAGGCAATCCTGGGCATCCCTTGGTTTATAGATGCATCATTCCAATCTCTGCCTCTGTCTTCATAGTACCTTCTTCTCTGTGTGTCTTGTTCCCTAAGATGTCTATTAAGACATTTGTCACTGGATTCAGGGAGCCCCCCTAATCAAGGATAGTCTCAACTCAAGACCCTTAACTTAATTACATCTGCAAGGACCCTTTTGCTAATTAGGTCACATTCACAGGTTCCAGGCAGATCAGGAGACCACCTTTTAACCAATTCAACATGTAAAGGAAAGTCAAGTAAATCCAAATAAGAGAGGCAACCAACATCTTTATAACACTTGCAGGGCAGATATAATAGACTGGAGTTGTGAGCTAGGAGTCAAACGATTGGATTAGAATCTTAATTCTGTCCATAATAGTTACTCTGTAACCTTGGGCAAGATCCTCCCTTTTGTAGGCCTGACTTCTGCATCTCCAAAATGAGAAGATGGATTAAATGACCTCTTCAGCGCTGCTGATCTGATTCAGTATGAGTAGCCTTTCCTCTGACTAGCTCTCACATGTGCTCATGTGCATGGACACACGCCTGCAAAGCATACCCCGCCCTGAGCAGATGAAACCAGACAACTCCCAGACCCAATCCTGATGTCTACACTGAGCCTAGAATTTATTCTTTCTCCCGTGGGGAGTCTGGAAGCTAGCTTCCATTGTGTCATGTTTGACTTGGCTGGAGAAATAAATTTGGCAGAGCTGAAAAATGCCACACCTTCATAATTCTGAGTTTTTCCACAATCTTCTTGGGATCCTGAATTTTAGAACACTTTCCTCTCTTATTTTCCAAATGAGTATTTCAGTCTTGATCTTCACATGCCCACTGCTCTTTCTGTCCCAGCAGTGGTCCACATCTCAGATGGTAGGTCCCAGTCCTGGTAAATCACTTGGAAAAGGGGATGATGGATACGGAAGAGAGGCTTGGAAATTTCACAGCATCGTTTCTTCATGGGACTCCTGATACTATGTTGACTAAGTATTGGAAAGTATATCACAACTCTACACCAGAAAACATGTGTGCATCTAATTTTGGTGGATTACCTTATTATCCCACACCTCTACATGTGAGAGCTGGGCAAAGGAAGGAAGTCATGGAATCATAGGATGCAAGAGCTGGAGAAATTGTACATAATATTTTCCAAGTGAATGCATTTTTTGAAAATGTAAGCTCTGCGGGAGTACAGGGTCTTATCGGCCTTGTCCACAGCTCTGTCCTCACCACATAGCTCCAGGGAGGACACATGGGAGGCACTCGTTAAATTTCTAACTATGACTGAAAATGAATGTGTGGATCCAGTTCTTAGAGGAGTGCAGCTCTCATGCAACATCCTCATTTCTGGCTCATTTTCAGTAGGCAGACATGTTAGTAGGCAAACATATTGCTAAAGAGCTGATGATCTAAAAATGATTAAAGGTATTAAGGGGATTCTGCTCCTATTAGCTTTGAGCTCCTCCATTAATAGGCATTAAGAAAAATAATCCTCTAGTTGCCGGTTTTGTAAATTTAGGTATTTGATGTTATTTGTTCTTAAACCATTTCCCCCAGTGAGTGTACACAAGCGCGCGCGCGCACACACGCGGGCGCGCGCGCACACACACACACACACACACACACACACACACACACACACACAGCAGCTGGGGAAGAGGGGAAGGGAAGGTCTGGTCTCTTTTTGTCCCCAGCGCCTCCCCTGCAGAAACAAACAAGGTCTTGTGCTGCCATCTCGTGGAGCCTCCTCATCCCTGCAGCTCCTCGTGGCTTCCGAAGGAGCGGAGGGAAGCAAGCTGCAGACAGGAGAGCCTGGGAAGATTGCCCGCTTCCTCAGGACCTGCGAGACCCGCAGAGGAGAAAGGAAGGTGACCTCGAGGGAATGCCCATCGCTGGTCACTGCCCCCACTTCCCCAAGGAGAAGGTGGCCAAAGTCTACTCCTGACCCGTGTGAAGGAAGTGATGTCATGGCCTCCTTCTCAGAGATGCCTTTGACCAGGAGGGGAAGGGCGGGGAGAGGGGAATGCGTGCCAGGAGGAGACAGACCGTCCTTGTTTCCCGGGAAAAGTCAGACTTTGAGAATCTTGTTCAGCAAAGATCACTTGCCTCATTTCTGAACGCTCCCTTTGAGAGTTCCTTTGGAAAACAGTCCCTTAGGACTGAAAACTGGAATGATTGTGGAGGACACAGAGCAGGATCAGCTGCGGGTTGAGCAGAGAACAGGCCCCCCACCCCCTCCCGCGCAGAACTCAGCCACCGCTGAGCAATGGAGTCTGAGGAGGAGGAGTTTGGGCCACAGCATTGAGGCTCCTCTGAGAAGGCGCTCTGGAACCTTCCCACGGATCCAATCTTTCTCAGTTCCCGAGTTCTGGGCTCCAGGAAGCAGGTGGTGCTGGGAGACAGAAGTAAAAGATGGGCATTGGTCATGCACACGCATCTTGATACTCCACCTTGCAGGTACCACAATGAGTGGTACATTGTGTGGCATCACCTTTCTTTTGCCAGTTTTGTCAGTTTTCGCCGAATAAAAATGTATCCAGGGTGTACCATGTTAGAAATGACCTTTGCCCTGTCTCTTAACTTTACCCAGGATAGCTCTGTGTGGCCACCCTAGACCATGGCTGCTCTGTTCTTCCAACACCATTTGATGTGACATCCTCCCAGGAGCTGTCCTTCTCCGTGGGACATTCTGAGAGGAGAGGAGAGACACACATGCTCTCTGCTATGATGTCCCTGGTGATGTATGAATTTCACTGATTGTAACTACAAGAGGAAACACATTTTACATCATGGCTGCATAGATAGGATCAATGCAAATGAAACAACATTTACCATCACTCCTTGCAAAGCACTCTGGTATTTTCTATTCCATTTCTTCTAATGCTGGTTTCAACCCTCCCCTGAATGAATTTTATGACCCAAGAGTAAGTAGGTTTCAACCCACAGTTTAAAAAGCACAGCCCTCATAGTAGGTTTCTGTTATCCACTTCCCCTGGGCCTTGGTTCATGGGTGGGTTCTGGGCTCCATACCAAAAATCAGAAAACAGTTCCACACTTGTCTTGTTCTTTCTCAAAATGGACAGCTTTCAGAATAAAAGGAAGTCTCGCCTTTCAAGATGTTGTCTCTGAGTTTAAAATAAATCCAGACATTCTACAGACTTTTATTCTCAGCTTCGTCTATTTTTTGTCTGACAACAATATGCATAGCATATGACAGAATAGTAGAAGAAAGAGTAGTGAGTATAGCCCGGCTGGTGTGGCTCAGTGGTTGAGGGTCAACCTATGAACGAGGAGGTCACCGTTCAATTCCCGGTCAGGTCACATGCCTGGGTTGCAGGCTCCATCACAGTGTGGGGCGGGCAGGAGGCAGCCAATCAATGATTCTCTCTCATCATTGATGTTACTATCTCTCTTCCTGTCACTTCCTCTCTGAAATCAATTTAAAAAGTGTGTGTGTGTGTATATATATATATATATATATATATATATATATGAAAATGAGATTGCTTGCTAAAAGAGTTTGCTAGAAAAATGTGATAGTCGTTTCTGAGTTTATGCACTTTGCTCAATACTTTCCCTTAGGTGTCCTCAGGACAATCCATGATCTTCAGTGTGTTCAGCAGGAGGGACTGGTTAGTTCCAATCTGAACAAAACACATCACCATTTTGGCTATTCAATGAGCTCTCTTCAATAAATTTAACAGCCTTCACCATGTTCTTCTTAAACACTTCCATGAGAGACAGCACAGTTATTTCTAGAAATGCTACGTAGAATTCTTATTGATGCTGATTTCTAAGCCAGAGTGTTGTTAGTCACTTTTAAGAATATTTTAATAGCTTTGCTGTGTTTTCTAACCATATATGCTGGATCTGGTTATTAGCATTCCTTTTTTATTTTTCCAGTTTAATATGTACTCACCAATGAGGCATTTTTTCTGGTTTTGTAAATATATCTGATCAAGTGTGTGCCAAGGTAAACACGCACACAAGACATACCCCTTGTCATCTTGGGTAAACTAGAATTGTTGAATAACTTACAGCAACCAAGCTTGGATGAATCCTAAGCTTTCTACTGGATTTTAACCCCATGAGAAGTATGGCTTTGGCAGGTTCTGCAGTTGTGCAGATTTGACTAGGACTAGTTGTAAATTTGAATGTATCAGCTGTTTTAGCCTTGAAAATCATATGCATATCTTCTCATGTTAGGAAAGTAATTTTTCAAGATCCATGTGAGCCATTTTCTCTTTTGCTGGACCATATGCAACTAAATCTCATTAAAATTTTGTAGAGCAAATAAGAAATTGTGCCAATGATTTTTGGTCCTTTGTTTGCATTGAGAAATGTTTGTTGACAAGTCCAGCATGCTGTGGTTTTAAGTGTCCTATTAGTTTTGAAGGTGCCATTACAAACAATATATTGGAGTTCGTCATTTTGGTTGGATTTTACACACATAAAATATATTTTAGATAATATGCCTTATGAATTCCTGCATTCTCTTTTGTTTTTAGAATGTGCCTCATTCTAAATGAAGTTGAAGCTTACTCTTAGTGTCAATATTTTTCTCCACATTGTCTCTATTTCTAAATATATGGAGCTTGAACTTAGGCATTTCTCTAACTTTTACTTCATCATTCTTTCCTAATAGTAAGGAGAAATCTCATTAAAGAAAAATTCATGCTAATGATGTTAGATGTATATTTGATGCAAACCTAAACATATCCAACTTGATAAGGTCCTTTTAGAAAAAGGCTTTACAATAAAGACTGAATAATGTTGACATAAAAGATAGACTCTGTTAATTGTCCTGTAATGGTGAAGGTCATATTCACATCACACATCAGAAAATCAAATGAGATGCTTGTTAGCAGAAGATAGAATGCCTTGCATTAGTCGACTGATATTCATCATAGCCTTCAAATAGCTCTCTTAATGCCATATACAGCAATTGGATGCAGTATTCTCATTCATACTTCTTACTAAAACTCCTGTGATGTGTCCTTATATATTCTAGTCTCTAGTTTCCTCTACTCTACTTTTTGTTTATAAAAGTAAGTCTGGTTGTGCATCATTAGCTTTAATTTATAATGTATTATATCATACAAGTAGATTGAATAGTGCTTAGATAGATAATAAATGCACAAACAAATAAGAGAAGTCCAGAGAGTGGTGGTGCTATAGAAAAGTGTAAATGAACGATGGACTGGAATAAGGAAGTGCCTGGGCAGGGGTTGCTTTCGCCAGAGTGGTTAAGGTAGGCTTCTTGGAGGAAGTGACATTGAACTGTGCTCTATGGTTTGGGCTACGGATATGAATGTTATTTAGTATTTATTGGTAGTTTAAACTATATTATTTGAAATGTGTATATGATTTGCTAGTTGTTTTGTGTGTATTTGATGAATCCCTAGCTAGACTACAACTTCCTGCAAGAAAAAAACATTTTTTTTTTCACTTGAAAAAATAATCTCCCCATTCCGTTTTATGCTGTGTGTAAAATGGATGCTGGTCAAATGCTAGTTCAACGTTGACTGCTGTGAATTACCATAAACGAGGACCCACATCCTCATAGGTGGAGGAGACCAGAGCCTAAGCCAGGTGGTGAGGGCTGGGAAGACCCTTGCATCATTCCAAATAGCTCCCCATTATTGCCTGTGCCTGAAATTTCAGACTTAGAAATTCACTCCTTTGTCTTTACGTCTTTATCAATTAAATCTTAACAAGGCTTTGTGCCTTGGTTGAATGCCTATAATTTCTATGACTGAGTCATGGTTGAATTTACAAAAAAGAGTTGGCCTAGTTCATCCCTCCGAGGCACCAGTCCTGCAGCCTGGAGGGTGGCTACCAAGTGCTCAGGGCTGGCTGTCTAGACAGGAGGTGCTGCTGGGAGATTCAGGCCCCACTAACTGAGAGGGACGGAGGAAAACACATGCCCAGGGCAGGCACCTGATTAATGACTTAAGATTACAGTGATGGTATAAAGAGTGACTGACCATTAATTACCCACATTTACATACTCATTTTCTTTTTTGCTTTTAAAGAAATACAATACCAAGGCACAAATTGGTTCCCTCTTTTAAACCTCAATTATCATCAATTTTGCTTAATTTCCTCTAGCCTTGGTTCTCAACTCCACAGAGGGTTCTCTCTGGTTTTGCGTACAGGGTCAGAACAGAAGCCTTCCAAGGCAGGGCACTCTGGCTATACATGGCCCTGGGGCTGGTGCTCTGGGTTCAAGTCCGGAAGTCCTGGAGGCCTGAGAGTTCTGTTCTATGACAGGCACAGGTCTTTGAAAGCCAGACATTCTGTCTATATTGTGAAGCATTGGAGAAGAGACGATCCCCCCACTTCTTCTTACCCACGGAAGAAACCCCCAACTTTACTCCTGGTGTTTAGATGCTGACATTGGTTTTCTCTAATTAGCTTGCTTCACGTTTCCAACGGCAACTGGGTCTCCCACCTTCCACTCTTTCCACCCCAAACCTTGGCCTTTAAAAGATGTCTGTGCTTGCCCTAACTCGTTTGGCTCAGTGGATAGAGCATTGGCCTGCAGACTGAAGGGTCCCAGGTTCGGTTCCGGTCAAGGGCATGTACCTTGGTTGCGGGCACATCCCCAATTGGGGGGGGTGCAGGAGGCAGCTGATTGATGTCTCTCTCTCATTGATGTTTCTAACTCTCTATACCTCTCTCTTCCTCTCTGTAAATAATCAATAAAAAATATATTAAAAAAATAAATAAAAGATATCTATGCTTTTCAACAAATGGTTTTGGGAAAACTAAATATCCACATGCATTTGAACCTATACCTTACACCGTATGTGAAATTAACTCAAAATGTATCAAACACCTAAAACTATAAAGCTCTTGGAAGAAAATAGGGAAAAGCTTCATGACATTGGAGTTGCCAATGATTTCTTGGATATAACACCAAAATACAAGGAAAAAAAAAGAAAAGAAAGGAAGAAAACAGATAAATTGGACTTCACCAAAATTAAAAATTTCTATGCATCACAGGGCAAAATCAACAGAGTAAAAGGGCAACCAAGCAAAGGGAAAATATTTTTGAATCATATATCTGATAAGGGGTTAATATCCAGAATAAATAAAGAAATCATACAATTCAACAACAAAAAGACAAACAACCTGATTAAAAAATGGGCAAAGGATTTGAATAGACATTTCTCCAAGAAGACATGTAAATGGTCAATAAGCACATGAAACGACGGTCAATATCACTAATCATTAGAGAAATGCAAATCCAAACCACAATGAGATATCATCTCATACCTATTAGGACGGCCACTATAAAAAAATAAACAAACTAAACCCAAAATAAGTTTGGTAAGGATGTGGGCAAAATGGAATCCTTGTGCACTGTTGGTGGGAATTGAAAATGGTGCCGCTGCTATGGAAAACAGTACGATGGTTCCTCAAAAAAATTAAAAAACAGAATTACTACACTGAGTGGCCAGATTATTATGATCTCTGAACACATAATAATCTGGCATGCATATATATATATATATATATATATATATATATATATATATATATATTAGAGGCCGGTGCATGAATTCTTGCATGGGTGGGGTCCAG
Organism: Corynorhinus townsendii; assembly: GCA_026230045.1. Taxonomy (NCBI): domain Eukaryota; kingdom Metazoa; phylum Chordata; class Mammalia; order Chiroptera; family Vespertilionidae; genus Corynorhinus; species Corynorhinus townsendii. The sequence continues at coordinate 31,144,291 of JAPDVU010000013.1, read as the reverse complement.
CCAGCCTGGCCAGGGGGAGGGGACATGGGTGATGGGCCAGCCTGCCTGCTGGTTGAACTCCTGGTCGAGGGAACAATTTTCATATTATCCTTTTATTATATAGGACTAGAGGCCCGGTCCATGAAATTCGTGTACGGGGAGGTGTGTCCCTCACCCCAGCCTGCACCCTCTCCAATCTGGGACCCCTCAAGGGATGTCCGACTGCCTGTTAGGATCAGGCCTAAATGGGCAGTCGGACATCCCTCTCACAATCCAGGACTGCTGGCTCTCAACTGCTTGCCTGCCTGCCTTCTTGATTGCCCCTAACTGCTTCTGCCTGCCAGCCTGATCACCCCCTAACCACTCCCCTGCCAGCCTGATTGATGCCTAACTGCTCCCCTGCCAGCCTGATTGCTCCTAACTGCCCTCCCCTGCAGGCCTGGTCACCCCTAATTGCCCTCCCCTGCAGGCCTGGTTCCCCCCCCCCCAACTTCCCTCCTCTGCCAGCCTGGTCACCCCTAACTGCCCTCCCCTGCAGGCTTGATCGCCCTCAACTGCCCTCCCTTGCTGGCCATCTTGTGTCCACATGAGGACAGGATCTTTGACCACATTAGGGCAGCCATCTTTGTGTGTTGGAGTGACAGTCAATTTGCACATTACTTTTTTATTAGATAGGATATACACTGAGTGGCCAGATTATTATGCGTTCAGAGATCATAATAATCTGGTCACTCAGTGTATATGATCCAGCAATCCTACCTCTCCATACATACACCAAAGAATTGGAAGCAGAGTCTCAAAGCGATATTTATACACCCAGGTTCATAGCAGAATTATACAGCCACAAGGTAGATGCAACCCAAGTATCCATTGATGGATAAATGCATTAAAATGTAGTATATACAGTCAGCCTCCTGTATCCACAGGTTCCCCACCCCTCAGATTCAATCAGAATATTTGAAAATATTTGAAAAAACAAGTTATGTTGCTGCTGACGTGTACTATATAGTTAGGCCTATTCGTTGCTCATCTGAAACTCAACTTTACTTGCACATCTGGTGTTTTTATTTGCTAAATATGGCACCCCTACTTGGGGCTAGTTTATTAACATCTGCTTTCTGAGCATAATCCTGTCCTAGATGTTAGGGGTGGAAACCCGGGAGCTGAAGGAAAAGATAGTTCCAGTTCTCAGAGAGTTTACAGTCTGATTTCCCAGAGAAATCTGCAACCACAGGCCAGATATGACATTGGCCTGCAGGTCACTTGAGACACCCCTCCCCTGGGAAGTCTGATTTCTTTGTTTTGAAGAGAGATCCAGATGCCTGTGGTTTTAACAAGAGCCCCAGGTCATTCTCCCGCTCAGGTAAGGCTGTGGAACTCTGGCAGGAATGGCATTGGAGGCATCTGACAATACTTGGCTTAGAGTCACTTTACCAATTACATCCCGTTGAGGCAGCTTCAGACCTCCAGTCTTGCAGAACCCTTTGGAAATCACTGGTGCACATTTTGCAGCGGTGGTCATCTTTGAAAGTTGCTTTACAGTCCATCAAGTGCAAGCCATTGCTCTTCACTCTCACTCCGGAGGAAAGCAGGGGAGCTTATTTCTGCTTTACTGAGGCCAGGAAGGCCACAGGGGCTAAGTTCACAGAGCCAGTGTGGGGAGCACCCAGGGCGGCAAAGAGCGTCCTCTTCCCATGCCACCGAGCTACCTCCTTTTGCCTACAAACCGTAGGTGGGGACCACTGGAGTGGGATTTAGAGTTCACCTCGAGTTTCAGGGGACTTCCGCTCCCAAACCCCCAGGCCTGCAATTAACAAACGGGTGGGAGAGAGGCCCGCGCGGGGTTCTGCACGGGACCCGGCCCAGAGCCCTGGTGTGAGTGAGGCTTGGGGCCCCGCCGGACCACGCGGACCACACGCCGGGTGCAGAGGCGGGCCGCCCGCTCGCGGGTCCCCTCTGGGAGCGCGGCCTGCTCGCCACCGCTCCGGAGCGCCGCCAGCTTGCAGGCCCGGCAGCCGGGAGCGGGGGGCGCGCGGGCACGAGGCGGGGACGTGCTGCGAGCGCGCGCGCGGGCGGCTCCGCCAACGGCCGCGCCGGGGAGAGGGCGGCTTCCCGGGAGGCCCGCCGCCGCCGCCGCCACCTGGACTCGGAAGTGCGGAGAGGGGTGTTGGGGACTCAGGCGCGCGGGAACGCCGCCGCCGCCGCCCGGGACAGCCCGGAGGTGGGTAGCTGGGCACCGCAGCGGGTCCCGGGACGTTTTAGGTGACTTTTTTTTTTTTGCTTCGGTGATTCGGTTGAAAAAAAGAAATGCACTGACGCTTTCCGTTCCCTACCCCGGCTCCTGCGTCCGCGCCCGAGGGCGGGATAGGGGAAACGCCGGTCCTGCCGCGGAGACAAAGGCGCGGAGGCTGTGGCCGTGCGCCCGGCCCAGCGGGGCTCCCGCCGCCGGAGTCCCCCCACCTTGGCCAGCGTCCTCTTGCCCTGCCCGCGTCCCCTCGCCTTGCACATCCCGCGTTTTGCGCCCTGTTGCGGGGAATTGCCGACGCGGGTCCCCTTGGCAGTATTGCTGCGGCTCCAGTGACCCCCCCAAAGTTAGAGATGTCTTTTGCTTTCTACTCTCAGAATCGCGTTTTCTTCTAAATCTAGCCTTTAGATGGCACTGGTCTCTGTGCAAAGGGCCTCCTCCCGGCAGTCCCTACCAGCGCGGGCGCGAGGGGCCCTAGGGTGGCACTGGTGTTAAGAAATGGGCTGCGTCCTTGGGTCATGGCTCTTGGGCCAGGGCAGCCAGGCTAGTGAGTGGCTGGGCTCCCTCGCTGGTTTGCATTGTAGGGGGCGAGTCTCGTTTACTTTGCTTTGCATCATTCGTGCATTCATTCATTCTCAGAACTAGGCCTTCACTTCTGTGTTGTAAGTACTGTGGAAACCCAAGGAGCTCAGAGGGTAGGCTTCTCGGAGGAGGGGGTGCTTTTTATACTGGAATTTGAAGACTAAGTATGATTCCCCCCCCCCCCCCCCCTTCCATTCTTTATGCTCTGTCTTTCCTACACTTTTTCTCTCTCCTTTCTCTGTGGCATCCCCTCACTGTGTTTAAGTGTTGGGTAGGAACGGTCAGTCCTGACCTGAAAGAGTCAACAAATATTGACAGGGACGGTGTGCTGGTCAGATGCTTTAAAGTCATTATTTTTAAACCTTCTAGTAACGAAAGGATGGGTAGTGTTAGCGTTGTCCTTTTTTTTTTTTTTTTTACAGGAGAATAAAGGAAGGCTTAGAGGAGATGCCAAAGCCACAAACTGGTAAATGTTGGGAGTACTCTTTTTGGATTAAAGCCTGTGCTACCTACTGTTTACTTTGTTCCTCCTTGGGAAGAAGGATACATAGACTAACTTAGGGTGAAGGCCAAGTCTCTGGAGAGAGCAGTCACTTCAGTGGGTGGTGAGATGTTGCTGGGAACTAACTCTGCAGGTAACCTCAGGAACTGGCCAGGGCGGGCCTTACCTGTGTGTCTCCGGTTCGCACCAGGGGAAGTGCTCCTGAACTGTTGCCTCGGGATTCCGTGGCTTGGATGAAGTTCTTGATTTCTTTGGGGGCCTCTTTGCCTCTTTTGTGTGCCACGGACCTCTGTGGAGTCTGGGGAAGCCACTTTTTAAAAGGCATTAAAAATATTCACAGAGAAACTGGGAATGACAATCAGCCAGAGTTACATAACGTTTTAGTTTGGACTTTCAAAGGAGACAGAAATAATTGCCAGCATCACCACGATAAAGTGAATTGTACTTAGGCACCACGTTTATCAATTACAGTTGAGCAGCAAACGGCCGACTTTGTGATGAATAGGTAGAAAAAGCCCGTTTAGCTCGTGCTGTATTTATTACCATGTCCTATTGCGTATAAATGCATCCTGGATTCTGCAATAAAATGGCCGGTTTTCTTCTCCATGCATGGGGCCTAACTCATTTTTCAAAGTATGTGTTTACATCTCAAATAAGCCTGGTCTAACTCGTTCTATAAACGAGGCCTAACTGGTAACATACACTTAAGCCATCTTAAGGTAATATTTTACAAGGAGTCTGTGTAAAATACAGTCTTTTCAGTGTACCCTTCTTCTCCTGTCATCCACTCTAGTCACCAAAGGAAACATTACTTCAATTTTTCCAAGTTTCCACATATACCTCAGCCCCACCTATCACAGGAAAGTGTACTACAGTCCTAACAAACAGCCTGCCTGGAGTGGCTCAGGGGTTGAATGTTGTCCTATGCACAGAAAGATTGCAGGTTCTTTTCCTGGTCAGGGGACATGCCTGGGCTGCAGGTTCAGCTCCCGTAGTGCGTAAGGAAGGCAACTGGCTGATGTTTCTCTCTCACATCAGTGTATCTCTCTCTCTCTCTCAGCACTCCTTTGGTGAGGATTAAAGGAATTAGATATATAAAAGGCTATTTGCAAAGTATCCCCTTGAGAGTTTGACCGGGAGACCGGGAGTTCACTCGCTCACTGTGACATGTGCTGACCACCAGGGGGTGGCACAGAGCAAAGGGAGGCCCCAGCCGGCAGCCAGAAGACCCTGATTGGCTCTGATCACCGGCCAGTGATCAGAACCATACCTGTGCACAAATTCCGTGCACCGGGTCTCTAGTAAATAAATAAATATTCAGAGGGTTACAATTATATTGAAACAAAGTTTTCAAAATTGTGAGGGAAAATCAAATTTGTAATAGAGTATTTTATGTTTCTTTGTTAATACATTAGGTAACAAATTTTAGTTCTGTGTGAAATAAGTCATAATTTCAGAGTAGTGATGCCCATGTAAATGATGTTTTGCAATATATGCAGCAGCCGCACTGTGATGTGAATGCGTCTGTGCCTCTTATTGTGAAAGTGTCACTAGAATTGCTCTTGCTGGTATGGCTTATTGTCCACGCTTATACCCATATGAAATCTTGACTTTACAGTTAGAGGTTTGTGAAAATAAAGATGTATGAGGAAAACATTTTTAAGTTCATGGCCCCCTGAATTCCCCCCATGGATACCCTTGGAGGGTGTCCTAGATTACACACCCTCCTTAGTGGTCGTTTTTCTTCTGAGTTCTAGGTAGCCCCCCTAGGTCATTACTAATAGCTGCTTCCTTCTCCTTCGGTCAGTGCTCAGGTTCACAGTTGGTTCTGGTGATCGATGCTGTTGAGACGGACTTGCTGGGCTGTTTATAGTCTCTGCCTGCTCTGCTCCTCTGTGAGCATTTCTGCTGGAGAATATTCGTGGTGGTGGAGGTGTGGAGGTGTGTCATATAAGTACATGGCAGCCTTTTTTTTTTTTTTTTTCCTTTGAGACGAAATGAACCTTAATGGTGTATGGTAGTACCAGTGTCGGGGAAGAAAAAGGAGTTATCACTACATATCCCAGAGACATTAGAAAAATAAGATTGTAAGATGTTATTCTGAACAATTTCATGGTAATACATTTGAAAATTCATGTAAAATGGACAAGCTTTTTGAATAAAATGCCTCACCTAAGCCATAAGAACGAGAATACCTGAATAGTTCTGTGTCTATTCAAGAAATTAAATTTGTAGTTAAAAACCTTTCCATAGCAAAATTTCAGGCCCAGATGGCTTCACTTTTGAAATATTACAATTTTTTTTTAAAAAAGGAAGAGATAAAAAGGGAATGTCCCCTGGCTGCTTTTATGAGGCCAGCATAACCTTGTTACAAAGCTTGGTAAGGACAGTACAAGAAAATTATAGGTCAGACTCTCACAAAAGAGATGCTCAAGTCTTAGGATGATGCATTGGTAAAGGAAGTCCAGAAATGTATGAAAAGGGTATTAAACCATGACCAGGTGGGATTTATTCCAGGAATGTAAACAAACAGTAGAAAACCAATAAATGTACTTTAACCACATACACAGAATAAAGGAGAAAAGTTATTTGCTAAAATTCAGCACCCATTCATGATAAAAATTCCCTGCAAGCTAAAACAATGAATTTAAAGATACAAAAAAATGGAGGGTATGTCACTGCTCCACACATTAAATCTATAGATTCAGTACAGTCCCAATCGAGATCCCAGCAGTTTTTGTTTCTTTTTCTTTTTTCTTTCTTTTTTTTTTTTCAGAAAGAGGCAATAATGAGCCAAATTGAACATTTATTTGGAAATTCTGGACAATCTAAGAAAAAGATCAAAGTTGAATGACGTAAGCTACTGTGTCAATAGGTAGTATGTAAGTATGGTATGGGCACCATGCTAGACAGACGATGGGACTGAGTAGAGAATCTATTAACAGGCTTATACGTATGACAGGTGGCGCTACAGTGCAGTGGAGAAAGGACAGCCTTTTCAGTAAATGATGCTGGCCCAAATGGATGTCCATATGGACAAAGTGAATCCTGATCATCCACCTCATTCCATGTGCAAAAATTAATCAAGGTACTCAGACAGCTAAATGTGAGAGCTAAGTCAGTAAAGCTTCTGGGGGGAAGCGAAGTGAAATAGTGATATTTCATAAAGGGATAGTCAAAGATTTATTGGATGGGACACAAAAAAGCACTAATGATAAAGGGAAATATTGGTTAAGAGCTTGTGTTCATCTAAAGACTGCACAAAGACAGGGAGGAGGCACGCTACAGAATGTGATACATTTTTCCAATGAGCAACTCAGACTCAGGATGTAGGAACTGCTTCTACGTCATGGAAAAGATGGGCAGCCAGAGAGAACGAGGGCAAGTCATTTCAGAAAAGAGGATCTCTCAATTCCCAAGAAACATATGAAAAGGTGGTTCACCTCACCAGTAATTAGGGAAATGCTAGTGGAAATGATCATGTATCAGTCTGCACTCACCAGAGTGGCTGAAATGAAAGAGACTGTCAATGCCAAGGGCTGCTTAAGGCATGGACAGACCGGAACTCTCAGTGCTGATGGGTAGGAAAAGGAGTATAACTGTTTTGGAAATTGTTTGTGCTATCACGTACTAAAGCTAGGCATACTCATCTCTGACCCAGCCACCCCGTTCTTGGATAAACACTCAACAGTAGGGTGTATATGTGGGCACCCAAAGTCACGTGAAAATATGCAGAGCGGTGCTATGCATCATGGCCCTGCGTTGGGTCAACACACATGTCCATCAATAGTGGGGTGGGTAGAGGCACACAGAAGTTGTTTACACAATGAGAGCCAAGAAATTACTGCCTTACACGCCACGTGGGTGAACTTCACCAACACAAAGCTAAGCAAAAAGAAGGTGGACGCAACGGAGGAAGTTCTATGTGATTCCATGGGTGTGAAGTTCAAAAATGGGTAAAATTACGTAAACTGGGCTGAAGACGTCAGGCTAGTGGCCAGGACTTAAAAGAAAAGGACGGAAGGGGCCTCTGAGGCATTTAGTTTTTTATCTGTGCGGTAATTACAGGGATGAGTCCACTTTTCGAAACCAGTACATTTTTTTTCTCTAAGCATATTTTAATACGAACTTTACTTAAAATATTATGAAATATTTGGTTCACTCGGAGGCCCCTAATCTGGGGAGTGTAAGATGTGACGGGCATGATGGTTGGTGATGAAAAATGTTTAAAATAGATGAGAATTTTCAGAGGAAAGAGTACAGTACCACTTCAGTAGCTTTTCTGAGTTAGGGATTTATAAAACGGGCTCCTTATTGCCAGTCTCTCACAGCACACATCTGGCTTAAGGGCAGTTCATATAAAAAGACTTAGAGTGACGTTGACTGTGAAGATTAATATCCGTGTGAAGTAAACGCCAAAAAGAAAAGAAAAGAAAAGAAAAATTGCTATGGTAAGCGCTAAATACAAAATTTTGTTTTCAGGTGTGTTTTTCTTGCAATTTAACTCTACGACAGTTGGATTAAAATAGTCAGATGTCTTATAGAGAACCTTTCAGGCAGGGACGGTATGCTAGTTCCCCACTGCTTCCTAACAAATGACCACGGACGGCTGAAAACACCACAAGTGTATCTTGCAGCTCTGGAGGTCAGAAGTCCAAGTGGCTCTGCAGGCTGCATTCCTTCTGGAGAGAGTCTGTTTTGTTGTTGCTTTCCGGTGCCTTCTCCATCCCTTCGCTCGGGGCCCTTCCTCCATCCTCAGAGCCGATCATTCTGACCTCTGCTCCCCTCGTCACATCTCCTCTGCTTCTGACCCTTCTTCCTCCCTGCCTTGTGACTGTACTGGGCCCACGTCTCCATCTCCAGATCTTCACCCTCATCGCATCTGCAAAGTCCCTTTGCCGTGTATGGTAATATGTTTACAGGTCCCGGGGATCCGCACATGGAAATCTCTGGGGAGCCATATTTGGGGGTAACTCAGATGGGATTTTTATGTCTTATCTTCACAAATAGCACAGTTCTTGATGCTCAGTAAGAGCTCATTGATAATTTGTTGAAGAAGTTAGTCTGTGATGTTACTATTTGAAGTATAGTTTCTGAAAGAAGAGAAGTGAGGTCTTACCCTACTCTCATTTTGCCACATCTGGAGTTCTGGGCTCAGCTCTAAGTGCCCATATGATAAAGGGACAGCTGACAGAATGGCAAAGGGTCTGGGAACCAAGTCATTGAAAAAGTGGTTGAAGGAACTCATGGATATTTGTCCTGGAAGAGGGCTTGGGGTGGAGAAGGTGGCATTAATTATCTTCAAATACTTGAGGGAGTATTTTTAGTAAAAAAGTGATAATATTTAAAACAAGAATAAGCATTTCATAGCTGACTATGCCCAAGGCACTGTTCTGTTATTTCCTAAACTCATTAATTCTCATAGCAACGATCTGAGAGTTGCTATTTTCCCTATTTTACAGATGAGGAAATTGAGGCACAGAGAGGTTATGCGACTTGACCTAGGTTACACAGCTAGAAAGTAGCAAAGCTGGGGGTTCAGACTTTGGCATTCTGACTCCAGTGTCAGTCTAAACCATCACATTATCCTGCCTTTAGTTCCAGAAGATACAATAGAACTAGAGGCAGAAGGTTTTTTAGAAATAGAGGTCAGATTTGGACTTAGTTTAAGGAGAAAAACAGGATAACAATCAGAACTGCCTAGATGCAGAGTTTCCCTGCCTTTGTAATGTTACTGGAAATGGTCCAGTAGGCTATTGTAAATGGAATTTCCAAACCGGCTGGAGATTAGACCAGATGATGATAAGGTCCCCGCTGATTTTGAAATCTCGATTTGGGAGCATAATTTTTTTTTTCTTCTCTCTCTCTCTCTTCCTCTCTCTCTCTCTCTGCCTTTTGACATTTTATATAATAAAGATCCGTTGTGAAATGTAGTTTTCCCACTAACCTTCCAGATTTCATTTATTAGGAACTCTGACATTCTGCTGTGGTAGGCCATGTTCCCGCCCCCTTTTAAAGGGCCACTGCTGCTCCTCCGGTAAGAGATGGCATCTGTGCTTTCCTCCTTCTTGAATCTGGGCTGGCCTGTTGATTTGCTTTGACCAATACAATGTTCCATGGATTCTGAAGCCTGGTCCTAAGCGACCTTGCACCTCTTGCCTTTGTTCTTCTGAAACCCTGGGGTCACCACGCTGAGAAGGGGGCTAGCCTCCTGGAGGATGAGTGCCCGCGTGGAGGAAAAGCGAGGCAGCTAGCAGCCAAATGCCAGATGTGTGCGTGAGGCCATTTTGACCCGCCGCCACCCCAGCCCACTTTGAGCCATGTGGTGACTTAGACATCTGAGTGATGACAGGTGAGATCAGCAGAACTGCCTAGATCGCCACCCCACAGACTCATCAAGAGGAACAGCTCTTTGTTTTAAGCCGCTGTGATGGGATGGCTTACTGTGCAGTGATATATAACATTTCGGTGCATAACTGAAACTAATGGTACGTATTCTAAACTAGTCTGTATTTCGACGTTTTGCCCAGTTCCAGTTCTCCAATCTGTCTAATCCTTCTTCTGGGTGTGGGGAAGTGTTTCCCCTTAGTGTTATGTGGGCAGAAGAATTAGACTCTTTATACGGCTCTTTAATAGGGTTTGGAGAAAACTGGGATGTTAGAAGACATGCTGTGTCTGGACGTGGGCTTTCTGGCGGAAGTCATGTAATTTATATTCTGCAGAGTCGGCTTCTGTTCCATTACATTGGACCCTGGAAAAGAGCAAAAGTCTCAGCAGCTGTTTCCAATGTGCTAGAATACTGCCCCCTCTTTCATCCTCTCCAAAGCCGCTGTCATTCAGGGGGCATGTGCCCTGTGCTTTGATTGCTCTGTGGTTTCCAGGATGCTCATTTGTTCGGAAATTTAGAACGATTTCAGTTTTACTCAGCCCTTATCGCCTTGTAACTGCTGACGTTCCCCTCTTCTATCCCAGCTAGATTGGTTTGGTTTAGTTGGTCTTCAGTAACTCGTTTAAGGAATGTACTAGTTATGTATGTCGTGTACATTTGGATCACATCTAGTTGATATTCTATCTTTAGGGGGTATCTGAATTATACATAACTTAACAAATTCTTTTGCGCGTATGGAGCTCGTGTTACCTTCCAACTCTCCTGATGGGTTGATTTCAGCAGAGATGTTGGGGGGAAAAGGAACCTGGTGCCCTCGGTAAGAAGAGGGAGGTGGCTGAGGGGAGGCTGTGGAGCTAGACTTGGTGCGCATGAGCCTAAGCTCCTCTGCGTCCTCGCTGTGTGATTTTGGGCAGGTGTCTTGACCTTTCTGGGCCTGGGTTTTCTCTTGTGTTCCATGAAGATCCCAGAATGACCAGCCTCAAAGAGTTGTTACGAAGATTAAATGAGATAGTACTTGCAAAGTGCTCTCTCGGCAAAGGTAATCTGTAAGTAGTACTCATTACAGTGCAGCTGCTACTGGAATAAGTAGGGGGAAACCCAGTAGGGGAAATTTTCTGTTTAGGACATTGGGCAGCAGGTAGTAGAAGTGTGAGATGATGCTGCCATCAGAAGGGTGGTTGGCTTACTGCTTTAAAGGCCTGGGGCATGTGGGTGTGTGGGGATAGCCCAGTTAGTGCAAGAAACCAGGATCGAGGAGCAGGAAACAGTTAAAATGGAAATATTGGAATCCATTTGTCGCACACATCAAAAGTAAAGATGACAAGCTTTTGAAATGATAACAGCGTCTGCTGGGGGAAAAGCATCGTGCAGGAGTTCTGTTTATGCACATTTCAGGCTTGGGCACCGTGTTTTCTGCCCAGACCAAGGAACAGAGTTTCTGCTGTAAGAGAGTGGGCGTGGGGACCTTGGGTTCTGGTTTCTGCTCCGTCGCTGGCTTCTCCGTGTGCTTGGGCAGATCGCGTCCTTTCTCTGGGCTGGGCTCTGACTCCTGAAGCCGCTAACAGCCCTCCTGGTGCGGGTTAGAGTAGACGTATCTTTGCAAGTAGGTGGGGTGTTAAATGACAAGGTAAATGTAAATGGATGCAAGTCCCTTCTGTATAGGAACTTAACCGGTGAGCTGAGAAATTCTTGCCATTTTATGCCCAAGATTTTATTTTGTGGGCCTCCTGAGCTCTGTAGTCCTCAGATATGTACCTTTTTGAAACACCCAGCTTTTCGGGCCTTCTACCCAATATGGAGGAAGGGAAAGTTCCCTGTCCCGCCAGCCTGATCTCCTTCCCTTTGATCCCGGGGAAACCTCTGCTGCAGTTTCCTTCCAACACTCCATAGTAAATGAATTCTGTCTTTGTCTTCACTTGCCTCGAATTTCTCACTCTTGTCCATAATATTTAGCTTTGAGATACTGTAGTCGTACAGCTTTGGAGTTACTGTTTTATGTTCTTTCTTTCAATTTTTATTGATTTAAGAGAGAGAAAAAACATCAATGGTGAGAGAGAATCGTCCATCTGCTGCCTCGAGCCCACAGCCCAGGCATGTGCCCTGACCGGGAACTGAACCGTGGCCTCTTAGTTCATAGGCTGACGCTCAACCACGGAGCCATGCCGGCTGGGCTATTCCTTCTTTCTTTTATTTTTTTAAACCCTGCTTCCTGGATTTGATGCCAGGTGCAACTTAGTTTTTCCTCATCTGTGCTGCCTGGTTCCGGCACTTTCCCCTTCCTCCTGGGGGCCTGCACCACCCACCTCTCTGTCTCTAGACTCTGCCACAGGGTCCGAGGACTGCTTCCCAGAGCTTCACTCAGTTAGTGCAACGCACTAGCTCACAGGCCTGAGCTTCGTTTCTTTAGGAGATCAGACCCAAACTTGTCGTCATGTATGTTTCAGACCCTCTGCCACTTGGCTCTTCCTTTCTCTTCACTGAACCATCAACATGTTTCACTCTTCCCAGTCGTGTCCAGTATTCCCACTGAGGTGGGAGTGTTCTAGGCGTCTCTAGACCCCCTCCAGCCACCCTCCTCAACTCTCACTTCTACGGTCCGGCCTCATGGATGTCCACTGCTCAGGTAGACTCTTACTAAACACGGGCTGTGCTGCTACAGATGGGCTGCTCCCTGTAGAAGTACTGTTACAGATGGTGGGTCGCTTCTAGGCCGTCTCACAGATGCCCACTCTCCGACCGTATTTCTGCAGGACTGAACCTGTGCATGAAGAGCAGGAAGGAAGCTCAACTCACACGTCTGAGGAGGGATCTGGTTTCATCGTGACAGCTTGTGCCTGAAGAGGAACATGCTTGTTAAGGGAATGAGAATAGAAACTTGAGAATTTTCTGGGAAAGTGTTCGGGAACCTTTATGGGCTGGGGCATCTTTGTTTATTATTTTTTTAAATATACTTTTATTGATTTCAGAGAGAGAGAGAAACATCAGTGATGAGAGAGAATCATTGATTGGCTGCCTCCTGCACGCCCCCTACGGGGGATGGAGTCTGCAACCCGGGCCTGTGCCCTGACGGGGAATCGAACTGTGACCTACTGGTTCATAGGTCAATGCTCAACCACTGAGCCACACCGGCCAGGCCAGGCTGGGACATCTTTAAAAAGTTCTAGCTTGTCGAAACTGGTTTGGCTCAGTGGATAGAGCGTCAGCTTGTGGACTGAAAGGTCCCAGGTTCGATTCCGGTCAAGGGCATGCACCTGGGTTGCGGGCACATCCCCAGTGGGGGGCGTGCAGGAGGCATCTGATCGATGTTTCTCTCTCATCCATGTTTCTAACTATCTCTCTCCCTTCCTCTCTGTAAAAAAATCAATAAAATATATATTTTTTAAAAAGTTCTAGCTATATTCCCCAATGCACAACTTTCCTTTTCTTTGACCCTGCTGTGCCACTACATTCTTTAAAACATATCCACTCTGATTCGCTTTCTGAGAGCACAGAGAAAAAAATTCAAGGGGAGGCTCTTTTTTAGATAAGTGGGAAAGAGTAGAAAAGAGAGGTGTCGGGAAGAACGGTCTGTGAAGAGGGACATGTGGGTGTCTGGGTGGTGGTGGTGTCTCCTGGAACTGTGGGGGACAAACCAGAAAAGTGGGAGTACCGCATACAGTGCCTCTGGGGACAAGAAAGGAGGCGGTGAGGAAGAGAGGCTGGGCAGAAAGCTCGCCAGGTGGCCCCCGAGGACGGTCTGTCCGGTGGCCTTGGGTTGCGTGTGGGAAGAGGGAGAGGAGCGGACATCAGAGAGAGTGCCGGGGATGTCCCTGTGCCGAAGGAGGCCTGGCCGCGGGCGGGACGGCCGCTCCCTCAGAGGGCCAGCTGGAGTCCCTCAATTCCGGAAGAACATGGGGGCTCTGGCTTGGTAAGCTCCTAATGAATCGCATTCACCAGCTGGTCCTGCTGACAGACCGGAGCTCATGTTTATGGAGTGCTTACCCCGTGCCAGGCCCTGGACAAGCATTTTACCTTTCATCCATTCAACAGCCCTCTGAGGAAAGGCGCCCGGGAGGTTGCGAGCCGGTCCAGTTCCTCAGCTAGGAAATGGCAGACCCTGGACTCCCCAGTCTGCTGGATGCAGAATTCACCACCGTGCTGTCCGGTGGAGGTTATGGGGTCCAGTCCCCACATTTCATAAGTGAGGACACAGCCCTGCTGCCGGATTGCTCGTTTCTATGTATCTGTGTGTTGGTCTCTGCAAAACATATCCATGCAGCTGAAAGCTGACTCAGAAAGGGAAATGCTGTAACGCTGGAGTTTTTCCCTGGCTGTTAAACCATTAATGCAGAGGAACGGAGTGTCTAGAAGAGTGTCCTTGAAAAGATGCTAAAGAGCAGGGCTTCTAGAACGTTCCTTTAGTCTCCAAGAGTATTTATGTTCAAATTTCAGTGGCCTTTTTAGGGGCCCAGCTCTTTGTTAATCACAGATTCTTAACGAAGAGAGGAAGTTATCCAATATAACAGTGACCTCCTTGGGAAGGAGCGGCATTATAAACCCAGAGGTTAACTTCCCGCTGAAGGACAAGCTCCTCTATTTCTACGAAGTTCCAGAAGGAAATGTTACGATATTCTAGGAGACGCCAGGTGTTTAAAAATAAGGTGGCCTGAAGTGGAAGTGGTTCTGAAAACAGTAGGGGGACCCGAGAAGGCGTTGTTGAAGTGCAGGGAATTGGGGAGCTCGTGGCCGAGCGCCGGCGTGTCTGCTTTGGGTCTCAGGTTGCAGGAGAAACCCGGACCAAACGGACCTTCAGGGCTGTCCGGTCGGAGGCCCACCGACTTGTGACCTCGCATTTTAAGAAAGCCCGAGTTCACATCCTTCCCTGTTCTGTGCCCTCAGCCTGCAGAAAGGGGTGTGTGTGTGTGTGTGTGTGTGTGTGTCCCTGTTCTGTACCCTCAGCCTGCAGAAAGGGGTGTGTGTGTGTGTGTGTGTGTGTGTGTGTGTGTATCTCCCTGTTCTGTGCCCTCAGCCTGCAGAAAGGGGTGTGTGTGTGTGTGTGTGTGTGTGTCCCTGTTCTGTGCCCTCAGCCTGCAGAAAGGGGTGTGTGTGTGTGTGTCCCTGTTCTGTGCCCTCAGCCTGCAGAAAGGTGTGTGTGTGTGTGTGTGTGTGTCCCTGTTCTGTGCCCTCAGCCTGCAGAAAGGGGTGTGTGTGTGTGTGTCCCTGTTCTGTGCCCTCAGCCTGCAGAAAGGGGTGTGTGTGTGTGTGTGTCCCTGTTCTGTGCCCTCAGCCTGCAGAAAGGTGTGTGTGTGTGTGTGTGTGTGTGTGTGTCCCTGTTCTGTGCCCTCAGCCTGCAGAAAGGGGTGTGTGTGTGTGTGTGTGTGTGTGTCCCTGTTCTGTGCCCTTAGCCTGCAGAAAGGGGTGTGTGTGTGTGTGTGTGTGTGTGTCCCTGTTCTGTGCCCTCAGCCTGCAGAAAGGGGTGTGTGTGTGTGTGTGTGTGTGTGTGTGTCCCTGTTCTGTGCCCTCAGCCTGCAGAAAGGTGTGTGTGTGTGTGTGTGTGTGTGTCCCTGTTCTGTGCCCTCAGCCTGCAGAAAGGGGTGTGTGTGTGTGTGTGTGTGTGTGTGTGTCCCTGTTCTGTGCCCTCAGCCTGCAGAAAGGGGTGTGTGTGTGTGTGTGTGTGTGTGTGTCCCTGTTCTGTGCCCTCAGCCTGCAGAAAGGGGGGTGTGTGGGGGGCGGCGGAGGGGGGGGGCAGACGCTGGGCCAGGCTCTAAGGACGAGTATCTCCTTGAACGTCCTGGCTCGGTGGACGGTGGGGGCCCGGTGGTCCCAAGAATTGGATTTGAACTGGGCTCAGTGGATTCTGACTGTGGGGTCTCACCTGGTTCACACTGGTCATCTGTGAAATGCCTCCTTCCCGCGCTCCGCCTACTGCCCCCGGTGCTGTGAAAAGGAACGAAGGTGTGAATTCTGATGGTCGGCACTATCGCCATATGTTAAAAGTGCTCGCTTGCTCGGGGCTTCAGACTGGCCCTTCGTTTACTTTGGCACCCACGATGGAAGGTGTTGGAGAGGTTTCAGGGCAATGATGAGGGCTGTGGAAGGGTTGCACTTCGCCGGCGCTTGGTTGCGTGGGAACCGATCATTTAATCTGCAGGATTTTAGGGCCGAACCGCCGTCACCTGCCCTCTTACTTGAAGGCAGACATGGCTGCCACACAGAGAGATGGAGACTAACTGAGACTTGCACAGCCTAGAAGTGCGTTCCTCTTCCATGTGACAGTCGGGTTTCAAGACCCGGGAGCTCTGGACGTGGGGTGGTAGGCTGAGTCAGAGACCGGGGCGCCTCTATTTTGTGTTCCCACGTGGTGGCTGCTGCAACTCCACCCAGCAGGAAGGATATGACCACAGCCTCACAGCCAGAACTATTCACGCGTCCACACTGGGCTACAGGACAGAGCGGAGCTCAATACCTATGAATTCTGGTAAAAAATGCAGTTACTGTGTGAGAAGGGAGACTGGATGTTGCCGGCCACGGCCGCCTGGGTTATGTCCTGAGCCTCCCTTTTCTCCACGGGAGATGGAAGACAGAGCAGTTTCTCTGAATCCACCTTAGGAACAGCTGGGGGAGGACCTGGGGAGGGGAGAACAAGGATGTGACCGCATGTGGCTGAGAAGAGGTTGGAGACTGTGCTTACCTTTTGTTCAGGCTTTTGAAGCCATTTTTTAATTCATGGAGCTACTGATACTCCCTTCTTGCTACATTGCACGCCCTGTGGCCCTGTGCTAGGTGCTGGGGACTCAGAGACCAGGGTCCCTGCTCCCCAGAGGTCTACTCCCCGGGGACAGACAGGTGTGTCAGGCAATGAGGACGGAACTGTGTGGTGTACACAGTGATGGGAGGGAGATGGGGCTGCAGGAGCTCAGAGGGAAAGACCTGCCCATCGGGGCAGCAGGATGTGTGTGTGTGTGTGTGTGTGTGTGTGTGTGTGTGTGTGTGTGTATGTGTAAGGTAACTGGCCGCAGGAGGCTTCACTGGGGTTATATCTGTGTCACCTTGCGCAGCGATGGGTCCCTGGGAGAGAACCACTGAGCTGACTGGTGTTAACATGCTGTTCTTGAGTGTCACGTCCAAGGCTTAATGTTTTAATTTTGTGTCTCTGTCTAGAAATTCTCAACTTGGGCATCAGGACCTTTTGTCACAAGAAGCAATGCTGCCCCGATGGGAACTGTCTCTTTACCTGCTTGCTTCACTGGGCTTCCACTTCTATTCTTTCTATGAGGTGTACAAAACCTCCAGAGGTAAGTCCCGGCTTTTCTGAACTTGCATCCAGAAAGGAAGGTGGCAGGGAGTGCTCAGAGGTGGGAGACCCGGGAAGATGGCCTCATGCTCCTGGGATGTCGTGGCCCGCCCCCCCCCCCCGCTTTGCTTTCCCCTCTTCTTGGACAGTTTGAATCAATGAGTCAGTGGAGTGTCCCACCCTAATCTTGGATGGTTTAACCTTTTATAATAGGAGGCTTTCGTTCAAAGGCTCTTGAAGGCCAGGGGGGTGGGGGGGTTTTGCATTCATAATTTGCAGTAACTTCTGACATTTCTCTCTCACCATCCCTCCTTGCAGACACCTGGAGGCAGCCCATGGTGTTGGACGCCCAGGCTCCTTCCCCCTTCTCGCTCTGCTGTCTTTAGTGCTCTTGTTTGTAAGAGACCCGGGGAACTCTGGACGTGGGGTAGTAGGTTGAGTCAGACTGGGGCGCCTCTATTTTGTGTTCCCACGTGGTGGCTGTTTGAAGAGGAATCATCAAGTCCACATTCCCATCCACTGGATGGGGATTGAGGACCCTCCTTTCCTTTAAGGGCACCTTGTCACTTCTCACACCTAGTTGGCCAGATCTGAGTTCTGTGGCCACAACCGGGAGGCAGGGAAATACCATCTCTAGTTTGGTGGCCATGTGCTGCTTAAAACTCCCCATACTATGCAAGAAAGAATTTTGGAGGCATCATGAGTGGTCTCGTCCGTAGTCAGCGACAGTTTCCTAGAGGCGACGGGAAGCCTTACCTTAAGGAAGACCAGGAGTCAGCCACAGGAGAGGGGCAGAGGATCTGTGGACAGAGGGGAGTTTGCAGGCAAGTGGACGAGGGTGTGCAGTGCCCCTGCGTGTGAGAAAACACAGCATGATCTGGGAACTGCACACCGCTCACTAGGACTGGAGTGTAGAGCGCAAAGGGAGAGTGGCCAAGGTTGAGCTTAGATCCAAAAGGAGGGATAGAGTGTGAAGGGTCTTATATATTCGCCGGAGGAGTTGCTCTTAAAGCAGGTGAAGCTGTAGTTGTGGTCATTTGAAATGGCAAAGACAGCCCTGACCAGTTTGGCTCAGTGGATAGAGCACCGGCCTGTGGACTGAAGGGTCCCAGGTTTGATTCCGGTCAAGGGCATGTACCTTGGTTGCGGGCACATCCCCAGTAGGAGGTGTGCAGGAGGCAGCTGATTGATGTTTCTCTCTCACCGATGTTTGTAACTCTCTGTCCCTCTCTTCCTCTCTGTAAAAAAATCAATAAAATATATTTTAAATAAATAAAATGGCAAAGATAGAGTTTGGAAGCACAGCTGGGAGTTCGCAGCCCTCAGCCTCCCCCTCCTTATGCATCACCAGGATTGACTTTTCTCCCATTCTGCATATGTCCCTCTCAAAGCCGTGGGCTTGGGCTCAGAGACTGGGGCGGGGGCCGGGGGTGCAGTGCAGGGTCCTGTCCTTGAGTAGATGACCTTGGCCTGGGAACCAGGTGACCTGGCTGACCGGGTTGGGCCACCGGGGGCCTTTCAGTTTGCTGTCCTCTGTGAAGGGACCCGGTGCTCAACCCCTGCAGGAGTCCAGCACGGGACAGACTGTCTTGAGGGCCAGCTTGGTAGTAGGTGTTGTGGCACAGCCGAGGCTCTGGTGACCACGGTGTGATGGTACTTCATGTTATACTTGTTAACGTAAAAAAAAAAAACCACTGAAACCTGTAAAGAATTTTTGTGAGTTTATTTGAGCCAAACTGTCGACATATGACGGGGAAGCAGAACCTCAACGAATTGAGATAATGCTCCGGAGGATGCAATCAAAGGAGGGACATAGGTGGGTTACAGGAAATTCACTGGTGGTAGATTAAGGAGGTGGGATAAAGCAAAGCGGGGGCGGGGGAGGGGGGAGGACGGGGACCGGGACCCCTGGGATTGGATAAAAAGTAAAATGACGGACACATACTTAGGTGGGTGCAGGAACAATTAACACGATAATGAAGGGATTTGTGGTATCTGTCCTGGCGCCCACCACATTTGGTTGTGCCCCAGGGGCTCCAGAAAAAGGGAGGTTACAAGTTACCCAGACATTTCAAGGGTATGTTATCATAGATGCAAAAAGACAGAGAGGCTCAGTTAAGGTAAAGGTTGACTTGTCAGTGAAGGTACTGACCTAGGACGTAACTGCCCACCATAACTGCTTTTAGTTAAAGTTTAATTTCAGACCATCCTTTGTGGTTCCTTTAGGTCTCTGAGTTTGCAAGACTGCCATGCAGGCCTGCCTCCCCATGCAGGTCAGCATGTGGCCCCTTTCGTCCACACACTTGACCCTGTTTCCGTTGTTAGCGGTGGCCAGGGTCACTTTCCTCCTGGGATTCCAAGTCTGGCAGCCCACCCCTTCCTCTTGGGCTTGCATTGGCGGTTTCCTCTCCTGTCCACTGGTCCTCAAGGGAGTGTCGGCCTTCAGGGACTCTGCTTTCTAATGCTGTCAATAAAGCTCACACAATGACTTGGGCCAGGGCCTGGCTGTAGGGCATTTAAAGGCAACCGTAGTGTTAGACTCCACAGCTCCTCACTCCCTGCTCCCCCAGCCCTTGCTCCATGTTCCATCAAATACAAAGAATGTGTGTAGAGCTTTCGGCTTCCTCTCTGCTGGATCGTTTCCAACTCAGTCCACGGCCTCTTCCTCTCCTGGGAGCTTCAGGACTCCCACGCTAATGCCCCTCCCCTCCCCCCCCCCCCCCCCCCCCCACCTGGCGGTCTGCCTCGACAGAACCAGAATTCCTTAGGTGAGTCCCAGAAGAGCAGCCCTGTCCGGAGGTTTGAGACCTTTATGTCCTTGATTGCCTTGCATCCTACTTACATATATGGTTCCCTTTTACTTGGGGGATTTCTAAGTCGCTTTTTCCATTCCCTGAGTGGGAGACAGGAGAGAAGGAGCCCCCACACCTCAAGAATGTTGTGGGGAAACCAGCGCCTTGTCATCCCTCGCCCACGTGATATTTCATAGGAATATTTGGGAGTTTCTTACCACTCAGTTACCTCATCTTTAGAAGCCCATTTTCCTGCTCCCTTTCTCTACTCTCATTGACTACACAGTCTTCTATACCCGCAGGCTCCCTAGAAAACTAAAGAACCAGTAGATGCTGATTAGGATTTTCAAATGCATGGAAGCAGCAGGATGCATTAAGTCACCATTGGGTTGCCACTCCCTGGCGGTGGCTTGTATCACCGGAGGGCCTGTGAGTGTGTGATACCCCCCTCCCCGTCACAGGTCCTGCCCTCCAATTACCCCCACCCCACCCCAGCACTGATTTCCCATCAAAGTGTTGAGGGTGAAAGGGGAAGGTTAGTTAGAGCTTTTAAGTAAATGGTTCACCACCCGAGCCCGGTGGCAGTGATTAAAATGCAAATGCTCTCACTCAGTAGGTAGGGTGGGCTTTTAATGTATCCTTTGGTTGGGTGGTGGTTGGAGAGAGGAGCATCAACAGCTGATTTAGTCAGGAGGGCTCATCAGCAGAAACTGTTTCATTTCTATGCCCTCAGGCTCTTTGGTGCAGCACTGCATGGTGGGAAAATGGGACCAGGGCACCTACAGTCAGGTCTGTGTGATGGGGAGAAAATTTCGCAGGCTGAGAAGGCTCCTCCTGCTTGAGTGTAATACGTGGCTCACAATGAAAACTGTTCTCGCCCAAAGAGTGAGAGCATGGGATGCCTACCTAGAAGGTATAATGAGAGAAGTTCTGAGGGCCTTGGCTACTCTGGGAAGGAGCTCCTGCTACAAGTCTCAGCTTCCACTCTCCCACATCAACCAAATTCTGTAGCAAAGCATTTTGGGCCCACTTAAGAGATTGATTTCCTAAGGGGTTGTGAATGGATTTACATTGCAATTTTACATGTGTGTTGTATGGCATTTGTTTGTGTCAAGAAGTCAGACGAGGGTGATTTCTAGACGTTTTCCAAAGTGTGTGGGGGAATTTTGTCCTAGAGCTATGTTGTTCATGGCTGTAGTCATTAGACACGTGGCTAATGAGCACTTGAAATGTGGCCACTTCCAGTTGAGATGTGCTGTTAGGATAACATAAACATTGGACTTTGAAGAATTAATGAATAAGAAAAAGGAATGTAGAGTAACTCATCCATAGTTGTTTAATACAGATTCCATGTTGAAATAATGTTTTGGATAGGTAGAGATAACTAAAATATACTAAATTAATTTCACTTTTTAAAAACTTTTTAAAATGTAGCTACTAGAAACTTTAAAATTGTAGATGTGTATGAGATAATATTTCAGTAGGACAGCGCCCCTGCTGGACAGGATCGCGTCACAATTCTCCAGTCTGCACAGAACTCCTTTTTCCCACTAGAGGGCGGTGTGCTCCAGCCTCGGGATATCTGGTGTTTAGCAGGTAACTTTCACTGCTTCTGAATGTACTCTTTTTTAAAAGGAGAGAAAAAAGAACTCAGTTTCTGCCTTGTTTCAGTTCTTTATAATCCTGATGTTTCTGGAGATTTCTCTGTGTATGAAAGTGAAGCCAAAACCAAAAAGACAAGAAGCAGAGAGGTTTTCCACCCGGTTTGCCTTAATGAATTGGGAGGTCCCTGTATTTCTTTGTTGGATTGCAGTGTCTTGCTGTTTGTTTGCAGGCTGTTTGTTCCCTTGACTTGCGTTTGTGCACAACACAGCATGTTTGCCCATGCATATGCACACGCAGACACACACACACGCACAATGTGGCATGTGTGCAGCTGTAGCAGAAAGGACCAGGGCCCTGCTGCAACCACACGCCTCCAGCACACCTCCTGGACCCAGGGAATACAGTGTGTGTGGCAGAGCTGTGCCACGCAGTACCCTGGCCCAGTGCTCCGTACCCCTCTCTTTTCTGTCGTTCCTAGAGCAGCATTGCCTTTGGCTTGAGGCTGGGGCTGCTGTTTGCATCTAGTGCGTGCAAATCTGCCCCTTGGTTCTACTCTAGGTCAGCGTCGTTTCGTGATTACATTTGAGTCGCACACTCTTTCTGGTTTTCCGGTGATCGTTCTGGGTAGCTCCTTTTGGTCTTCTGTGGTTTTGTACTTTTGTTGGTCCAGTAGCAGTGGATTTCCTCGTCCTTGTCTGTGCACTCTGTGTCTTTTGGGTGATGTCAGTCTTTCTGGAAGCTTCCTCACTACCCTTATACTGAGGTCTCCTGAGTCTTTATCTTCACCTTAAGGGTGGTGGCCCTCTTGAGCACCACCCTTACCCATCCAGCTTCCTACTGTATAGACACCCCAAACTCAAACTCCACCTCCTTATTCCTGTATCGTGGCACTCATCAGCACTACTGTAATTTTTTATTATTCATTTGTCTCTCTTACCTAGTGTACGGTAAGCCCCAGGAGGGCAAAGGACATGCCAGTCTTCTTCTGTTTCATTCCTAGTATCCCACATCCTGCCTGGTTATTATACACCCTCATAACACATTTGAATGAAGATTTTATTATATTTTGTTTTATATCCATTGTACTGTTTGCCTTATAAACATACTTATTACTATTATACGATTCCATTTTATAATCTTGTTAGCATTGTCTCACATCATGAGGCCTTGATCACCATCACTGTGTGGAATGATCTGTTTGTCTGTTTTGTTTTGTTTGCCCTGGCCGGTAGGGCGGGCTCAGTTGGTTGGGGCATCATCCTATGCACCGAAAGGTTGTGGGTTCTGTTCCCGGTCAGAGCACTTACCCATGTTGTGGCCTCGAATCCCCGTTGGGGGCACGTGTGGGAGGCAACTGATCAATGTCCCTCTCTCACACAGATGTTTCTCTCTCTCTCTCTCCCCCTTCCTCTTTAAAATCAATAAAACCATATCTGCGAGTGAGGATTGAAAACTGTATATAAAAATATTTTACCACCTGAACAGGTGGGGCATCTGCATTAAGCCCTGCTGGGGGGTCCCTGTGCTGGAAGCTCTCTGTCCGGACGCCTCTCCCTTTGTGAGCCTGTTCCACGGGGGGGGGGGGGGGGGGGGGAGGGGCGGGGCGGGGGGAGGGCAGCAGCCCCGCCACGGATTTCCAGGAGCTCAGTTCACAGACCGCTGGCGCGGAGGCCCCAGCAGCGTGACGTTCCCGGGCCCCTAACTCAGTCCGCAGGCGGCTTTTCCACAACACGTTCCAGTTTCTCCTAGTGCCTGCGCTGTGAAACCAACCAGTTTTACTTGGGCTTGGAACTAATGGCCGCCCTTTTTCTTGTCAGAACATGAAGAGCAATTGGACCAAGAATTTGACCTGGCGATTGGCACTTTGCTTGGAGGATTCAAGAAGGTACAGAGTGGCTAAAGGATAAGCCTTCTCGGTTCTCAAACTGGGTTCAGTATTTTGCATCACTTTTGTCTTGGCGCTGACCCAGGTAGCGTATTCATCAGCACTTGGGGGTCCGGTATCTTTCCTACGTGCTGCGAAAGGTATGAGTACCGTGTTGGATAAACAGTTCTCCGGGATCTTTATCTTCCTGTTTTCTTCTCAAGACTCCAGAAATCCGATTGTCTAACCTTACCAGTGGGTACAAATTTCATCCTCGCAAAGCTCAGGCGCTTTCTCCTCACCTAGCCATATCCATTAGGGTTAAATGTGGCCCCAGACTTCCCTACAGCAACTGTTGGCAATTACATAGGAAACCCTTCCTTCCTGCCTCCAAGTGTCCCTGAAGCTCCGAGGCTTCTTCTCCTGCCTCGTCCTTAGGAGGGTATTGGAGCTGGAGAAAATTTCAAACCCACCACATATGTTGAATGCCACTCCTTTCATTTGTAAATTCTCTTTAAAAAACATTAAATGTATCGTGGTAACATTGGCTAATAACATTATATACATTTGAAAGAATATGTGCACCCCAATGTTCATTGCAGCGTTATTAACAGTAGCCAAGATCTGGAAGCAGCCCAAATGCCCATCAGTAGATGAGTGAATAAAACAGCTGGGGTACATTTACACATGGGATACTGCTCGGCCGTAAAAAAGAAGGAAATTTTACCTTTTCTGACAGCATTGATGGATCTGGAGAACATTACGCTAAGTGAAATAAGCCAGTCAGAGAAAGACAAGTACCATATGATTTCACTCCTATGTGGAATCTAATGAATAAATTGAACTAACAAGCAAAATAGAGACAGACTCATAGATAGAGAGCAGGCTGACAGCTGTGTGGGGTGGGGGTGGAGGTATTGTGTGCTGGGGTGGAGTTGGAGAGATTGAGCAAAAAAGAAAAAAAGAGAGAAAGAACTCATTGACATGGACCATAGTGTGGTGATTGCGGGAGGATGGGGGTGGGTGGAGGTGGAAGAGGGTATAGGGGGATAAATGGTGATGGAAAAAAATAAAATAATTAAATTTACCGAAGTAACATTGGTTAATAACATTATATACATTTCAAGTGTCCAACCTCATAATAAATTTATACCCCATTGGGTGCTCACCCCCTAAAGTCTAGTCTCCTTCATCACCATATATTTGACCCCCTTTACCCTCTATTTATTCCTAACATTCCTTATGCTAATAAACTCTCCCATGCAGCTTTAGATGCCAGTGTTGAAGTTATCTGAATTGTAACCGTGCCTGGGACCCGATTTCTGATTAGGATCCGTCTGATGCTAACTCGCTGCTTCTGGACGGTGGGCTCCCCATTTGGGCACATTCAGTGTTAAGAACCATCCCCCAGGAGGTGGAAGAGTTAAATTCTACAACATGTCCCATACAAGTGATCTAACAGGTGGGACTCGGAGACAAGAAGGAGCAGAGATTATTCCAGGCTAGAGGGTTGAACCAGTGACTTGGAGCTGAAATTTGGAGAGACTTGGAGGTGGGGAAACACTTCCTTCTCTCACATTCCCTAAAAGTGGTGCCGGTCAACACTCTTCACACGGTTATTACTTTTAAAAATCATGTCCTGACAGTTGCTGTCTCTGTTAGAAATTAGAAGCCGCTGCAGGTCAGAGTGAGCGCACGGCGCCCCAGGGAGATGTGAAGGGTGGCGTCTGTGTGGGGGGAACTGACTGAAACTGCTGTCAGGATAACAGTCGCTGCTAAGTTCCAGGTGGGTGAGTTGTCCAGCATAATTTCACACGCAAGTTCCATGAAGGCAAATATCAGACCCAGTTCTGTCATCCATGCAGGCACTTATGAGGCAAATAGTAGAAACCAGTTCAGGTTAACCAGTCCTGCTCCTGTGAGCACCGCCTAATATAGGAAGTGGGTGGAGCTCAAGGTCACATGACAAGTGCCAGAACTGGTTACCAGCAAAGAAACTGGTAAAGTGTTACATTTTAGGGGGTGTCTTTCTTTATAACCACAAGGCTAGCCCTGCCAAAGCAAGGCCTCAAAAAATTGAGTATAAACTCAGAATTGTTCCTCTCCACGGAAATCTTTAGTAAAAGGCGAAAGATTTATGCGATCTGAAGAGAAACCAGAGTATGTTTTGCTCTTTGCAAATTCCCTCCTCCAGTAAATGCAACTCCCAGTTCAGTTATGGTGGCGTTGTAGCTCTTGAGGTACTTTCTGCCTAAAGTTTGCACAAGAAACTTTAGTTTCTTGTAGTTAGAACTGTCAAGTTAAAAAAAAGTTTTTTAAATTTGAAAAGGATTGTACTCTGTGCAGGGTATTATGGGTATGCAAATGAGCCTGAGTCATCACCCTTGAGAGTCTACAGATACCTTAGTAGTCACTGGGTCCCTCTGGAGCCACCATTAGAGGGCGAAGCAGAGGTCAGGCTGACTGGGCTCTAAACCTCATTCTGGTTCAACCATAGAAACTGGTTTTATTCCTTTTGTGTATTGGGACTCTGGGTACGGTTCCTCTCCTCTCCTTTTCCCAACCTACACTCCAGCAGTTAAGACACAGAACCACCGAGAGTTCCCTCTTGTTCATGAAGGCAAACCTCAGACCCAATTTCAACTGCTGATACACACTGGCTGGGTTTTATTTTACTTTATTTTATTTTTCTGCTTATGGATGGCACTTGCTATAGCACCTTTTGTTGAAAAGACGGTTCTTCTGTTGAATTGTTTTTGCACCTTTGTCAAAAATCAGTTGACCAGACTTGTGTGGCTCTATTTTTGGGTTCTTGTTGCTTTCTTTTGATTGATGTTTGTAGAGTATGTACCCTTCTACCTCCTTTTACGCTCAGCCTACCTAGATTGTTGTATTGAAAGTGAATTTCTTACAGACAGTATAGAGTTGGATCATTTCTTAAAAATCCGTTCTGCCGATCTGCCTTTTAATTGTTACATATAAATTGACCAGGGTTCATTCGGCTTCTTGAATCTGTAGGTTTATGCCTTTTGCCAGATTTGCAAAATTTTTAGGCGTTATTTCTTTGAATATTTTTTTCAGCCCCACTTTTTTTCTCCTCTTTTTTTTTAGGATTTCATGAATCACAGGAATGTTAGATCTTTTATAATTGTACCACGGATTTCCGAGGCTCTGTTTATTTATGTTTTCAGCCTATTTTTCCTGTTATTCAGATTGTGTGATTTCTATTGACTTATCTTTGGGTTCAATGCTTCTTTCCTGAGTCATCTACCTCTGCTAGTAAGCCTCACCAGTGAGTTATTTTATTTATTTCATTTCGTTGTCATTCCTCCAGTCCTGAGGTCCCTAGCCAGTCTGTCTTCTTTTTGCTATCTTTCGGGCCTTCCTATGTTTATCATATAATTACACTCAAGGTTTTTAGCTGTCCTTGGTGGGAAGGTTAGGGAGAAAGGTGTTTATTACATCTCGCCTGGAACCAGAAGTCTCTGCGTTGAAGTATTTTAAAGTTAGTTTCAGACATCATAGAAAAGATAAGTTATTTTAGTAGCAAACAGATAAGTTTCTGCAGAAAAGATGGCGGAGGCAGTGTATGTGGGCAATGGATGCTGGAGATGTGGTGAGTCTTGGTTCTTGTTCTTGGTTGTCTCTGTCCCCAGCCTTGGAGGCACCTTAGCTAACACAATGGCTGATTCTCCTAGGACCAGTGGTCGGCAAACTGCGGCTCGCGAGCCACATGCAGCTCTTTGGCCCCTTGAGCGTGGCTCTTCCACAAAATACCGCGGCCTAGGTGAGTCTATTTTGAAGAAGAGGCGTTAGGAGAAGTTTAAGTTTAAAAAATTTGGCTCTCAAAAGAAATGTCAATCGTTGTCCTGTTGATATTTGGCTCTGTTGACTAATGAGTTTGCCGACCACTGGCCTAGGAGATGCTCTGGGATGGGCGTGTATGGAAAACCTACACTCTGCCCTTCCCGTGTTTCTCTTTCACTCTCACACTACACTTCTAACACCAGTTGTGTGGGGGGCTTCCCTACACCAAGCAATTCTGCGACACCAGCTGGGTGTCCTGCCATTCAGCTCAATGCTGACACTCTGCCTGGAGATGGCATCAGATCCCACAGGTGAAGGGCTCAGTCCCATAAGATGCTCCCACCCACCTCCTTCCCATGCCAACTGCACATCCAGGTGGTACCCATGGCCCCTTCCTCAGGGCCAGTTAATTTGCTAGAGTGGCTCACAGAACTCAGGAAAACATTTTACTTACTGTTTAACAGTTTATTGTGAAAGGATGGGATAAGATATACGGGTGATCATCCGGATGGGAGAGATGCACAGGGCGAGGTGTGTGGGAGGGGTGCCGAGCCTCCAGGCCCTCTCCAGGCCCCCCACTCTCCCAGAACCTCCACCTGTTCACCAACCCAGGAGCTCTCTGAACCCTGCATTTTGGGCACTTTTAGGCAGACTTTATCACGAGGCATGATCAATCATTAACTCTATGTCAACCCCTCTCCCCGCTCAGAAGAATGGGGTGTGGCACTGAAAATCCCAAGCTTCTACCCACGGCTTGATCTTTCTGGTGGACAGCCCCATCCAGGAGCCCACCCAGACTCACCTCATTCCAACAAAAAACAGTGTCATCACCCAGGAAATCCCAAGGGGCTTAGGAGAACGAAAGATGCTCCTCTTGCTCTTATCACAGGAAATTACAAGGGTCTTAGGAGCGCTGTGCCAGTCATCGGGTGCACCAGTATATATATTCCCTATTATTTCACAGGGAGCTCTCTCTTTGAGAGCTCGGATAGCTAGCTGATGGGTCAAGGAGATAGACTGAAATGATGTGTGGGAGAATTCTTCCACAGACTCTGCCCACTTTCCGGGTCTTCCACCCAGTGTGTAAGCTTCAAGGAGAAAAATGGTATCTGTGGCCCTGGTTGGTGTGCTCAGTGGTTAGAGCACAGGCCCACGCACGGAAGGGTCCTGGGTTTGATTCCTAGTCAAGGGCGCGTACCTGGGTTGCCGGTTTGGTCCCCGGCCCCAGTCCAGGCATGTGCCGGAGGCAACCAATCCATGTGTCTTTCTCACATTTCTCTCCTTTCCTTCCTCTCTCCCTCCCTCCCTCCCTTTCACTCTGTCTTAAGAATCCTTGGGGAAAATATCCTCGGGTGAGGATTAACAACAAGGAAAACAATGCTAGCTGAGATTATGAAGAGCTCCCCTCTTCTTTCCCTGGACGGATGGCAAGAACGTAAACTTCTCCTTTCTCTTGTTTATCACTCCTCTCTGCCTCGGGGACCTTCAGCATTTTGGGATTCCATCGGGAGTTCCAGTTTCTCGTGTTTGCCCGCGGCAGAGATGTTACATATGAACTAGTTTTCTTGAACGTGTGAAGACTTTCTCGGCAGAAGGCACATTCTCTGGAGGGTGAGGACCATTTGAGGAACCACGGTCCCCAAAGGCCTGGGAACCGTTTTTTTCTCCACGTCACTGTGGCTCGCTTAGTCTTTCTGTATCCTGCGGAAGTGACCCGAATGGGATGTAGGATTGATTAGCATGGTTTGTAGCTGGGGAATCTTATGAGGTTATGTCATTTGCTATCTAGTCATCACATTCTGTTACACTTTTCGGGGGGGTGGGAATCCCTAACTTATGGACCAGCCTTAGTAATGTTTGCACCTCGTTTCTCCATACACTGTATGTACCTTGTAGAAAATGTTTTTGTGTGTTTTTTTTCTCCAGTTTGAGGATGTGGGGAAAATAATATCTTTCTTTTTGTGCCTTTGCCTTCGTACTAGAATTCAGTATTTCTCTTTTAGGATGTGATTCATTCTTTGTAAGCTCTAGGAAGAAAGGGAGAGATGTGGAATAGGCAAACCAGGGAGACAGAATCTGCACGTGCTCAAGTATACGCATATGTCTGGAGTAATCTGGAGTGAGTTCTAGGAAGTAGGCAGGTAGCGGTGTAGCCAGAGGAAGTCACTGAGTTTACCTTGGCAATTAGGTTGAAGAGATTCAAAGCAGTTCCCCACGTCAATTAGGTTCTCTTGGTTTAACTAAGTCCTCGAGAGGTTTTCTCTTTCCTTCTACAACACACCTCCCTGCCCCCTTTATACCCTGGGCCAATTTGCCTGGCCTAGATGATGAGAGCCATTTAAGAGACTGGGAGGGTACCTGGTAGAACAGTGCCCTTATGCTAG
Source organism: Corynorhinus townsendii (assembly GCA_026230045.1). Lineage (NCBI taxonomy): Eukaryota > Metazoa > Chordata > Mammalia > Chiroptera > Vespertilionidae > Corynorhinus > Corynorhinus townsendii. Next base: position 31,114,870 of record JAPDVU010000013.1, on the reverse strand, counting down.
TCCTGTTGGTGGCATCCTGACCCTGGTGAGCAAGTTCACCTTCACCTGTACAGGATGGGGAAGACACTTAAGCAGAGATTTTGTTATTTACGGGGGGGGGGGGGGGTTGGGCGGGGGGGCGGGGGGCGGGGAGCTTTGTTAATGAAAACATTTTGTCTTTGAGGAAATGTTGGCTGGGGAAGGAATGTTGTCTCCAAAAATTGTGAGCAGTAAACTAATTTAGTTCAACTTATTTTAGAAAGAGCAAAGCATCCGTTGAAAGAAAAGCACACTCTTGCAATAATTGCTAAATGAATCATTGGGCTGAGTTCATCCAGAGAGCAGCGCTGCTCCTGTGCAGAATTCACATAAATACGCCCCCCTTTCTCCTCTCTCCTTGGGAGATTTATAGGCCATTAAGGTGAGCGTGCTGCCTTTGAAAGTGCAGAAAAATGTGTCCGGATTCAAGTACCTTGTAAAGGTTTCCTCAGAGCCTTATAAACAGATTACTTTTGCTCAGTGTGATTGGGAATTAGATATGGTCTCAAAGTAAATAATATGCACATAATGTTATTTAGGAAATAGATAACAAAAATGTCTAGTACTTCTGTTGTGTTTCTTTTGTTGTTGCAAAATTCTGGATACAAGGATAAGGAAAACAGTAAATCTATTCAGCTCTGCACTGTCCGCTCCATCTGAGGAGAAAAGAGGCATGCTAGTGAAAAATGCTCACTGGTAGCAAGTAAGGTGGATCCTTTTCTATTTGGTTTGAAACGCATACCTAGATCCACTGGTGACTGTGTTCTAATGTAAACACTCGCTGCCTCCGTGATCCAGTTCCTGACCATCCCTCGGACTGACTTAGCTGCGTTTTCCTCCATTTCATTTTCCTCCGCTGAACAGACTTATTTCAGAATAGTTTTCTGCAATGTGAATTCTTTTCATAATGCTTCTATTATGAAACTAAAGCTGAATTGCAACCAGAAGAAAAATTCTTTCCCAAGTATGTTGATCAAGTTTCCACGGAGACAACAGGTTCCTCTCCAGCCAGTTTAAACAGAAAGGAATTTATTGTGGGAATTTCAGGAGACCTCAGAATAGTCAAAAAACTGTGGGGACAGGCACTAAGTGAGCTTCCAGTAGCAATTCCCAGAGGAGCCTGCAACCCTGGGGCTGCTGCTGCACAGTTCACGGCTTGAGAACTACCCAAACGGCCACACCGGGAAGCTGTGTACCGCCGGCCTGCCTGGGCCTTGGCGTCTCCGCCAGGGCTGCTGGGGAGCAGCCAAAGGGCCTCCGCCACCATTCTTTCAGGAGAGTCTCACAGCCCATATTTCTTTACGTTCTGTCGCCTTCAAAGTCTTCCTGTGTTCACCTGAAGCCAGGTCATGTGACATGTGCAGACGTGCGAGCTGCAGGGAATTCTGGGAAATGTAGTTTCTTGCTTTCCAACCACTAATGTAGAGGTTGGAGCGTGGATTGAGTCAAGTGGTGGTGTCTGCCATATGGAGCCGACCTTCCTTTTACTAGTATTTTGAGGAGAAGAGTACGATGGTTGTTTCCTATGGTATTTCAGATGTTGCAGTCTTTCTGGATGCTGATGTTCCCCTTTTGTTATCCATGGATTCACTCCTTTCGAGTCTGCGATTTCTAGAACCTTTATCTTTTCTTTGTTTTTAAAATATGTTTTTATTGATTTTACAGAGGAAGGGAGAGGGAGACAGAAACATCAATGATGAGAGAGAGAGAAACATTATCGATCGGCTGCCTCCTGCATGCCCCCCCACCAGGGATCAAGCTTGAAACCCAAGCATGTGCCCTGACCTGGAATCAAACAGGTGACTCCTCAGTGCACGCCCAACCAATGAGCCACGCCAGCCAGAGCTATACTAAGTATTTTATCACAGGAACACAGACTTTGCAGCCTGAGGATCTGGGTTTTGAACTTGGGCTTTGCCATTATTGGCTGGGAGACTTTGGCCATGATATTTAACCTCTCCGAGGGTAGTTTTCTTACCCCACAGGGGGCAGACCATACCGTGTAGTAAATCCACACACAGTGGTGGGCTCTTCCCATTCTGGGGAAGAGGGCAGGCTGGATGAGTAGGGAACTTTCTGGAACAGAGCATGCTGCCAGTGTGGGTGGGAACCTGGAGACGAGGTGGTGAGTAGGAGATCAGCCCTCTCTTGAAAGGTCACACACGGTCAGGGCTCAGAGTTCCTGGGCGTGGGTGACCCACACCCTTAGTATTTCTTTCCTTTAGCCTGAAATATAAGTTTTTTTTCACTTTCTGAAAGGAATCTTAGACATTGCACTAGTTCAGACCTTCATTTCCCACACAGGAAGGCTCAGGTCCAGAAGTTAATTAAGTGCCTGGTTGGGTTTACACAGCAACAGACATGACTAGAACTTGGGCCACCTGATTCCACTCCCCCACCACTTAAAAAAGAATATGTTTTTATTGATTTCAGAGAAGAAAGGTGAGAGAGAGAGATAACTAAGCTGAGATAAGCTCAGCTCATGACTTACACTGTCTGTGTGATGCTGGATAACAACTGAATTCTTTAACCCCTGTTTAAAGCGTTTATAAAATGGGAATAATGATAGTTTCTATCCTGCAGAGGGTCCTGGGGAATCAGCTTTAACAAAGACACGTATTTGGAGAATGGCAATGAGGCCAGCCATGCCGGAGGGGAGAGTGTATGTGGGTGGAGGTTCAGTAGGGTCAAGGATGGGAGCGTTATGTAAATCTTCATGGATCAGCTGCCTCCTGCATGCCACCACCGGGGGTCAAGCTTGTAGAGTTTGGACTCCCATTGGCCTTCTTTCCAGTTGGTTTATTAGCTGGAGTTTGTGTTCTGTCTCAGAATATACTGAAACCTTTCTGATAAATTCTGCTTTTGGCCTGTGTAGGACCAGACCGACTTCGAGTGGAGCTTCTGGATGGAGTGGGGGAAGCAGCGGCTGGTGTGGCTCCTCCTCGGTCACCTGGCTGTGTCGCAAATGGCCAACCAGATTGCAAGAAAGGTATGACTCTGCATCGTTTCCTTTTAAGCCTCTTTCTCCTTTGCTTTTTGTGAAGAAAGGGCCCTGAGCTAAGAATCAGTAGACATGGATATGGGCCTGGAAGACATGAGAATGAATTATTAATGATTGATCAGACATTTCAGGTACAGGGGTAATACGTCCTTATCCTGTACGTTCTTCCTTCAAGTTATTTTCCAAACCAATGAATGTAAAGGTTTGAAAGTAAAACTATAGTTATCAGCATGGATGAATTTCTGGATTATGACATGGAGCTAATCGGGTAAATTGTAAAGGAATCTGTCCGATAGGATCCCATGTATACAGAGCTCAGAAGTGTGCAAACTAGATTCACACTTGCAAATTTACAAAGAAAGATAAGATAACACAGAATTAACATAACACTCAGGACAGTGGTCGCGGCTGGTCAGGGAGGGACGTAGAAAGAATTGGGCTGGGATTGGGGGGTGGGGGGTAGATACCCAGAGCCCTTCAAAGCACCGAGAGCCTTGTTTTTCTGAGGCTGCTGGTGGGTGTGCGGTGCTATTTCATTATTCTTCCTACACCTTACAGACGCCACAGATACTGTTTTCTGTGTGTATGAGATTTGGTGTATTTTTAATTGATCACGACGTGAGTAGAAGGCAAGGTGAGGTTGCCTTGGGCCCCTGAATTCTTCATGTCCTGCCCGCCCCGCCCCTCTGCCATGTGCTTCAGGGCCCCTGTGCCCCGTCTGCTTGGCCTCCGTCGCTTCCCTCCTGTTCTTGCTACTACTTGTTTGTGACTCACGGATGAGTGTTTCTCTAGCTTTCTTCTTTATCACGCCCCACCAGGAGCCCTTTTAACTGTTTTCCCTAATTGTCACTGCTCTATGAAATTTGAACCACAGATGTCCCGCCTATCTGTTTATGCGCTGTATGCATGCCCGTGCTTTATTTATAAAGAGCACGTTTTTCTTCAAGAACTCCCCCTCCGTTGGAGGAGCTATAACCCCGAGAATGTGAAGTGTAGATGAACTCCAGGTTCCTGGCTAGATGCTTCTTCCTCTTTCCAAACTTCCCGTTTCCAACTCCTGTTTTGCACTTAACATCATTAGGAATATTAGGTCCGGAGGAGGAACGAGGCCAGAGTGGGGAGGGATTACCAATGTATTCGATCATCCGCACGCCAGGTGGCTGAGGCTGGATGGCTCCAGCAACCAGTGACGTGAGTCAGCGGCTTTTAAAGGACTTTTGGCGGGCTTTTTTCCTGGGCGGGGACTTCTTTATGCATACTGGGAGGGGAGATAATGGAATGTGGTCACCGCAAGTGAAATGTAGTCTTCAGCAAAGGGAATGCCTATAGTGAAATGACCTGGACAGCCAGTTCCCCAGGGAGGGGTATGAATTTAATTGGTTGATTGGGCCTAATAAGAAGTCTGCATGGTTTAGGATACAGATGTTCCCCGGCTTAATTTTCTTACAACTTTGAGTTAAGGGTCTTTCTGCCTTGGAGGCAGTATTGTGTGCAACAGGGACGGTAGCACTTGCTTTTTGGGGTAGTGCTGAGGGACTGATGTTTTTTCAAGGTGATGCTTGCATGTGATGACACCTGAGTAGATGGTGGTGGCTGCTGTCATCTGCTGGCATTTAGCATGTGCTGAGACTGTCGTCTGCGTGTGCTCCTGGGAGCAGTCCCCACCACCGTGTTCAAAAAAGGAGGCGACGTTCTTGAGATCCCAAATCTCCGAGGGCAGAGGCTGTCTGTGCAGTCATGCCAACACTCCTCTCATGAATGTCCTTCTCCGAGCCTGTTTCCAGTGTGTGCTGGGGGAAGGGGTTGGGAGACACGCCCCTTCCTTTGGAGAGCTGAGTGAGAGGTTACCTAGGAAACGAAACGCTGGTCTCAGTCTGGACCTCATGTGGTGGTGGGTTGGGTGCCGGGGGAAGGAGTGGGCCACCTCTGCCTTGGGGTGACAGGGAAGGCCTCCCAGGATGTGGCTTTGAGCTGTGGCTTGAAGGAAGTCGAGTTGTTTGCTTACTTCAGCTTGGCATCTCATTCTCAGGCAGGGTGCACAGGCAAACCTGTCTTAAATATATATATATATATATATATATATATATATATATATATATACACACACACACACACACATATATATATATATATATTTCAGAGAGGAAGGGCAAGATAGAGACACCAATGATGAGAGAGAATCACTGATCAGCCTCCTCCTGAACACCACACTGAACACCACACTGCGGATCAAGCCCACAGCCCGGGCATGTGCTCCGTCCGGGAATTGAACCATGACCTTCTGGCTCATAGGCTGATGCTCAGCCACTGGGCTGGACCTGTCATTTTATCTGCAGAACACATGTCATCCAAAGTTGGTAGGAGCTGGCTTTGCATTTTTCTTGGAATGAGGCAGAGTTCACAGAGTCATCTGTGTGTGTGTGTGTGTGTGGTGTGTGTGTGTGTGTGTGTGTGTGTCCCGTCCCCTTTGGGACCACGGGTTTGATTTGTCTGACAGCTGGCGAGGAGGGTTCTGGCTGGGGGAGGGGCACAGTGCTTTGTGTGCGTCTGCTTGGCCCTTAGAGAGGTATGGCCCCATGAGCTCTGTGCTTTCACCACCTGGCTAAGGGTTCCAGATGGCCCTCATTCGGTGGGTGTTTTGGTGCTTAGGGTGGAAGATTTGGATCGGAGTTCACGTATTTCCCTGTCCTTGGAGGCATCCTGAACTATGACTAGCACCATGCAGGGCCGGATGTTAGCGATTCTTGGTGTTACAGCCCTTAAACTCTGAAGGATGCTTCGCATCTCCATCTAATATCTAATCTCGTCTCTTCCCTTGCAAGCCCTGCCTCCTTCCAAAGAGAGGCAGGTTATTTTCAAAAGCGTAGTTTTCTTTCTTTTTTTTTGCCATGACAAGTAAGAAAACTTTCCGCTGAGCTCCTTGGCCGAGGTTAAAGGCCTTTTCTCTGGGCAGGGCTCTCTGGGTTTTGGTGACTGTGCCAGGGCCTGGTGCCTGGGAGGGGCGGCTGAATAGCGGCTCTGGGCCTGGGCTGTGGTTTGTTATGATTGGCGCGTGCGCTGGGCGGGTCAGACAGTTCCTCCTTTCTCGAACACCCCGTGGCCTCACCACCACCTGAGACGTTGTGTTCTCAGCCCTCGGAATGGAAAATAACCCTGCAGGAAGGTTCTGAGAAGGCCGCCCGGGGCGGGGGCTGCGGGTTGAGGCTGCTGCTAACCACAGAACAGTTTTCACTGTATCTGAACCCACATCATTAGCATCCGGGCCCAGACCGCTGAGCTCATCGGCCACAGGACTGAAAGCGTGTTGGCTGAGATGAGTAAAGTCACCTCCGGAGGGCCGCCGGGGGGGGGGGGGGGGGGGGGGGGACAGGCGCTCCTCCCAGCTGGCTACCGGAACCGCACACCTAATAGGGATCTCAGGCACTAATGGCTTTCCTGGAACCCGGCTCTTCCTCCTCCATCAGTGCAGATCCGGGGAGGGATGGACGGCCCCCTTCCCCCGCCTTGTTCCCGGGGAGGCGGGGGTGGGTGGGGTGGGGTGGGGAAAGCAGGCTGGAATTCAGCCGTTTGGACTCTGGGATGGTTTTGTTTTCTCCATGTTTGTTTGCGGAGATATACAGACATCTTTTTCAGCAGCGGCTCCCCTTGATTATGTAATACACTATGCCATGTATCAGGATATCAGGATCACTGATGGACTCCTTTCATTTCTTTCTCAAACAATGCCCCACCGAGTGTTGTTTTTAAAAAAAATATATTTTATTGATTTTTTACAGAGAGGAAGGGAGAGGGATGGAGAGTTAGAAACATCGATGAGAGAAACATCGATCAGCTGCCTCCTGCACACTGGGTATGTGCCTGCAACCAAGGTACATGCCCCCGACCGGAGTCGAACCTGGGACCCTTGAGTCCACAGGCCGATGCTCTATCCACTGAGCCAAACCGGTTAGGGCCCCACTGAGTGGTTTTCAGGCAGATGCGGGAGAATGAATACACAGCAAAGTCTGGTACAGTTGCCAACAGGAGCCTTCACCGAGGCTTTGCATTTTTGTTTCTCCCGACAGAGATAATGAGGGAAACCACTCAGGCACATCCTATTACCAGTCCATGCCCACAGCCCAGAACAGCTAGAGCAGAAGAGAAGTAGGGATGGTGTGAGGGGGGCATTGCCAGCCAGCCGTCCCTGACTCCCTTTGAAGAACGTCTGAAGATGGTAGATTTGCAAATGGAAGGAGGGCCTGTCTCCCCCCCCTCCACCCCCGTCTGTTCTCAGGGGTGCTGCTTTCAGCCTTGGGAATGTGCCAGCTCAACTGGTTTGTGCCCGGGAGACCTCACTGGGGTGGGAGGCGGCCGTTCTACAGCCGAGGTCTGCTTCCACAGGTGGGCGCCTGCGGGTGGGTGTTGGCATCTCAGGTCTGCCTGTGCACCTGCCAGGTGCCAACTTGAGATCCCTCAACATAAAAGACCCCTGAGAGTGGGGAACACACAGTAGGCAGTGAGGTACGAGAAGACTCCCCTCTGTTTCAGATGCACTGGCAAAGCAGCCTTTGTTTATAAAGGGGTAAGTGGTGGAAGTAGAGACTTTGGCAAACAGCAGGATTTCACATTAGTGGACCAAAAAGTCCAAAATGTTGGTGCTAATTTCTTGTTATATCTTAGTCGTAACTACTATGTTAAATCCCAAGACTTGGGGAAACATATTCATCCATCCATCCACCCATCCAGCTCTCCTTCCTTCCTTCCTTCCTTCCTTCCTTCCTTCCTTCCTTCCTTCCTTCCATCCATCTACCCATCCATCCATCCAGTTTTATGAAACACTTGCTATATGCTAGGTACCCTGTTGCATTCTGGGCTTACATTATTATAACATGAACGTGACAGGATGTTAGTCTTCTAAGGAAGGCCATCCAGTAGAGAGCCAGCTTCCCTTCCCCCCTTTTGAGAAATGGTTCCGTGTGAGCACAGGGAGCCGGGGCGGGGGGGGGGGGGGAGCAGGGGAAGGTCGCCGCCTTACTTCAGTCTAGGCCATAAGCCCCGTGCCGCCTGAGAAGGGCCATAGTATTCTTAGCCTGGCTTCATCTCTTCTGCCAGAAAACGGAGTACAGTTTTTGAAAAACATTTGTTAGGTTTTTTAGAAGTTTCTCCTCTTCCCCTGCTTTCCTTTTTATCTTCATTAGAAATGGGAAAACCTGGAATGAGGGGTTGGGGTAGTTCTGATGCATTTCGCATCCAGCAAAGTTCAGCCTGTCTTATTCTCAAGCGTCAGGTTGTTGGTACTTTGATGTCCTCTCAAAGAGCAGTGAGATTGCCCTGCACACCCACCAGAACGGTGCAGCTGTAACAGTAACAACACCAGATGTTGGCAAGGACCCGGGTACACTGGGCCACTCGTGCATTGCTGGTGAGCACCCAAGGTGGCCATTCTGGAAAACAGTTTGTAATTTCTTATAGAACTAAACATGTCACTACCATGCGTCCCAGCAAGTTCACACGTGGGCATTCATTCCAGAGAAATGAACACTAGACCTGAACACAGATGTTCACATCAGTTTTATCTATGACGGCCCCAAACTGGAAATAGCCCAGATGTCCTTCAGCGGGTGGATGGTTAAGCAAATGGTGTTACATCCACATCATGGAATGCTGTGCAGCAGTAGGGGAGCCAAGCTTTGGTACCTGCAGCAACGTGGATGAATCTCCAGGGAATTATGCTGAGAAAGCGGACCCAAAGGTCACATGCTGTGCAACTTTTGAAATGAGGCATGGAAGGCTCCTCACCCTATATCAAGATTTTAGTGCAGTTTTGTGGATGGGATTACATTCGCATTTTTTAAAATGTTATCTTTGTTGTCGAACGTCATACAGATGTACCCCCCCCCACGTCCCCCTTCTAGCCCACGCCCTCCCCCTTGCCCCAGGCCTTCACCACATATTGTCCGTGTCCATGCATTTTTGTAGACAAAGGATGGAAATCGGTATTTTATAGGTGCTTCTTTTCCATTGTCCACATCTTTTTCTTTTCATCGCCTGTTCGCCATGAACATGTGTAGTAGATTTGCCTTTACCCATGGGTGAGAACGGGTGGGCAGTATGAGGGTTTGTAGAGAACATGAGGTGACCGAGAGAGCATTTTCTGTGAAGTCTTAGAGAGAACAACATCAGATGTCGCCCGCCTGGGCTGTTTGGCAGGAGGGAGACAGTGGGGGATGGAATATGGCACCAGCTCCGGTGCCCCCAGGTAGCCTTGGTGAGCACGGGGAACTCATCAGAGAATCTCTTGGGCACACGGGATTTGCACAGCACCGTGAAGTGTTTCCTGAAGGTTCGTTCAACATTTCCAAGTTGAAGCAGCTTAAGTCTGTGGTTAAATTCCCATACGAATCCCAGAAAACAGGCTTTTTCCAAATGGATCAAGTAGCACTTAATAAAAATGCGGCCGTGCATATGTGCATGCTCCTAGCATGACACAATCCCAAGTGGTAAATGCTGCTGCTGTAGGTCATGTTGCACAAGAACCGCCCCCCTTTTTTTCATTGGTTATGACTGCTTCTTAAGGAACACTCTTTGGCGACCTTGTTTCTTATACTTGCACTCTGCCCAGAGATGAGTGTTTGGGGGAAAGTTTGAAGCAAATTTATGTGGCTGTTTTCTGTGGGCAGCAGGATGGAAAAATAGTAAAAATGAACTGCAAATTTCTCTGATTTTCTTGGAACTTAAAAGTGGCTGATGTAATCGCTCATTTAGAACGTTCTCTCTTGAGCTGGAGTATAGGTTTGGGAAAAATGGCACTTCAGCAATTTTTTTTTTTTTTTTTGGAAGAGTTAACATCTAAGGATGGGATTTACAATTTACAGCCCACATCTGCCTTTCCCTTAAAGAAGGCTTTTTGTTTTCACAAGAAGACATTCCTGGAAACCATATTTTATATGCACCCTGAAAAGACACATCCTATTTCCCTATAAGATAACAACTAAAATTTCTACTGTACGTACTGTGTATGCAGACACCATTGTAAGCATTTCACATGCATTTACTTACTAAGTCCTCACAACAACCTTCTGAAGTAGGTACTGGTATTATCCTAATTTTATATATGTGAAAACAAACAAACAAACAAAAAACCTGAGACACAAGAGACGTGAAGCAATACTGACCAAGGGTCACACAGCTAGTTAAGGGGACACTAGAATTTAGTTAGGCAGTTGGACTTACAAGCTTGAGTAATGAAACCATTGTGATATATTGCTTTTCAAACAATGTTAAACATCCTTGTGGCTTTTAAGGGAGCCAGAGATGACCAAGCATTTGTCATAAAAGCAGAGACATGCTAATTTACCTATTTAGTCACTCAATGGCAATCACTATAAAACTTGATAATTAAATAGAAAGGTAGTCTCTGATTCTTTTAAAATGAGACAATGTTCTTATCAGGTTGATGTGCAAAGGCCTCAGTATCACAGAAAGCAGGTAAGATACATGTTTTCTGTGACATAAATTAGACTATAAACAATATGCTAATAAAGTAAAAATGTAATTAAATATTTAATTTTAAATCTGCGGTTTAGACCTTAAAAGCCTTTTGTGGTTTGGATGGCCCGGATTTCTCAGTGAGACTCCTGAGAAGTGTTCACCAATACTTGCGTTCACCTTCACTTTTGCAGGATAGTGTGTGCAGGAGGTCACCAAGCATTAGCCTCTCGTAGGCAGAATCTCCCATAACAATGCCCCTTAGCTCACCCTTATCTCCCCCCCGCCACCCCATCCCACCCCACCCCCGTGCCTCTCTCATGGGGTCCTCTGTCCACAGCACAGACCCTGGTTCCTCACTGCCTATGGAATGTGGGCCTGCTGGTGTGTGCTGGGGGCCCCCGGAACGGCCATGATCTTCCTCCACACCGTCATCTCCTTCTGCGTAGCCCAGTTCCGGTCACTGTTCCTGTCATGGCTCTGTTCTCTCCTCCTGCTCTCCACTCTGAGGCTGCAAGATGTGGAGGAAATTAAGGTAAGTGTCTCCGCTGGGGAGGAGAAGGTCCCCTGAGTGGTGCCCCCATCCTGTAGATCCCTTTTTCAGGCAACAATTGAAGAACTGTGATGGGGCTCCTCCTAGTGGCCATGTGCGGTTGATGCATGTTGCATTCTGCCGTCGCCTTTGTAGCTGTATGTGTCTTAGTCCTCTGAGGTTGCACAGGGCTAACCTTGAAGCTGTGTCTGAGCCTCTGAGGTTGCACAGGGCTAACCTTGAAGCTGTGTCTGAGCCTTTGAGGTTGCACAGGGCTAACCTTGAAGCTGTGTCTGAGCCTCTGAGGTTGCACGGGGCTAACCTTTTCTTCCAGTTTGGGTAGGCATGGATGGTGGCACCTATCACAGGAACAGAAGGTCAGCAGTAGAGAGAAAAGAAAGCAATAGTTCCCTGTGCATTTCATCAAAAGCCAGCTGGAGAGTGCTGTGCAATTTACAGGAAGCTCTCACATGCCTTGTCTCATCTGGCACCCATGATGGCCCCCGAGACTGATAAGGCAGGTATTTCTTTGCATAGAAAAATTTGGGAAGTTTTTTATATGTTTTCTTAAATCACTGCAGAGCTGGAATTCCTGTGGTGTCTTTATTTTTGTTCGTTCATTCGTTCATTCACTTATTCATTGATTCAAGTGATGGCACTTAGAATTCGTGTGCCCTGGATGGGCACCTGATGGGAAAGATGAGCTAGTGGACAATCCATGTGACATTTATAAGCCTCGCTTTGTCTTCAGAACTGTTGGAGGAGCTGTCACAGTGTCCATTGGTTGTGGCGAACCTTCAGGATAGCCACTGGATGGATCCGACAGGTGCATACTGGGAAAATCTTCATTATGTTTGCATCAGGCTTAATGCTGAGTTGGTGGTTGGTATTAGAGACACTCTTCTGCCCGCTGCTCTTTAACAGCTTGTTTTGATTACCATGGATTTACCTGCTGTTCAGTGGTTCTCGGCTCCCTTTATGGTACTGCGGCTCTACCTGTGGAAGAAATCTCCTGCCCTGGAGACTGGGCCATGTCCCTCCTTGCCACTCACGGGCTGTTCTTTCCCGGCGACTTTGCAGAGAGGGTGGTACAAGACAGAGAACGAGTACTACTTGCTGCAGTTCACGCTGACCGTCCGCTGCCTGTACTACACCAGCTTCAGCCTCGAGTTCTGCTGGCAGCAGCTGCCTGGTGGGCGCACCTTCTACTCCTTGCCCTGGATGATGGCCTATGTCTTCTATTACCCAGTCTTCCACAACGGGCCCATCCTCAGCTTCCCTGAGTTCATCGGACAGGTAGGTCCCTGGGAATTGTATAGTGTTCTGTAGGTTAAGCCTCTGTCCTTGTTGCCAGGTTCATGTAAGTGACCCCGGAGTTGTTGTTTTTTTTTTAATATATATTTTTATTGATTTCAAAGAGGAAGGGAGAGGGAGATAGAAACATCCATGATGAGAGAATCATTGATTGGCTGCCTCCTGCATGCCCCCCACTGAGGATTGAGCCTGCAACCCGGGCATTGCCTGACTAGGAATTGAACCGTGATCTCCTGGTTCATGGATCAGTACTCAACCACTGAGCAACACCAGCCAGGCATAGTGCTCACAAATTTAAATCACATTATTGTTTTGATTTAAAAATTTTTTTTAATTTTTTAAAAATAATGATTTTTTACAGAGAGGAAGGGAGAGGGACAGAGAGCTAGAAACATTGATGAGAGAGAAACAGCCATCAGCTGCCTCCTGCACACTCCCTACTGGGGATGTGCCTGCAACCAAGGTACATGCCCTTGACTGGAATCGAACCTGGGACCATTCAGTCTGCAGGCCGACACTCTATCCACTGAGCCAAACCTGTCAGGGATATTGTCTTGATTTTTAAAAAATATACTTTTATTGATTTCAGAGAGGAAAGAAGAGGGTGAGGGAGAGATAGAAACATTAATGATGAGAGAGAATCATCGATTGACTGCCTCCTGCACACTCCCTACTGGGGATCGAGCCTGCAACCCAGGCACGTGCCCTGACTGGGAATCGAATCGTGACCAGCTGGTTCATGCTCAACCACTGAGCAACACTGGCTGGCTGTCTTGATTTTTTTTAAACATAAGAAATACTTCAGGAAAATCAGCCCTCAAAATAAAACTTGACTTGTCCCAACCCTAATTCTTGATGGACTGTGACAACCAGGATTATGAACTGGGCACAGCAAGGACGGTCCCAGGGAAAGAAGTAATTGTGTTCTCCTGATGTTGCTTGCAAAGGAGACAGAGAAGCTGTCTAAGCTGTTGACTGGCAAACAGTATGCTCCCTCTGATTTTCACAAACTGCCAGAGCCTGGGAATTGTTCAGGGCGACTTAGATGGGACGGCGGGTGGAGCTGGAGGGTTGGTGGGCAAGTGTGTTTTTGGGTCTGGCGCCTGTGTCTGCCAGGACCCTGCTAGCGTTCTCTTCACAGCAACCTGGTTTGAAGCTCATGTCAAGCCACCTTCCTCATTCCCACCTCACTTTTCCTCCCACTTAGATTTTTTTCTTATTCCACAGCTAACCCCATGGAACATGTTAATGCAGTTAATTCACCTACAGTGTTAGTAACTGAAAACACCTAAAACGGCGTTTCTCAGGGAGGTTCCTACCTCTCACCATCAAAACAAAATCCTGATTGAAGTGAGGAGAATAACATGCATGCACACACAGTACACACCTGCACCTGCATGCACACACAGAACACACATGTGCACACAGCACACACATGTGCACCCCCACATACATTTACACACACACACACACACACACGCCTAGAAGTGCAGTTAAACGTGCAGAGCCAATGTGGAACATTTTCAGAGGAGAACACAAAATGTGGCCCTGGAAAAGTCAGAGGGCTCTTAGAAATCCCTTAATTCTGTCTTAAAAATCCCACTAAGTCATGCATTGTCCTCGAAAGTCTATTCCTGTGTGATAACAATAATGCCATGCTTTAAAAGTGCCCGTTAAATTATTTAGCTGTTTTTCCTCTGCAGATCTGTAGGTGGCCTTGGTATTCTGGGCAGACACTGTTTAGCATGTGGATTTGCATACCTCAGTTTGGGTTGCATAGGATCATTCTTTTGTCCTGAAGTCATTTTAAATCTGTTTGCAAATTCTGTTCAGAATTATTGTGTAAGACAGAGGTGGGTTGTGATGACAGCTGATCTAACTCCAGTTCTCAAAGTGTGTTCCCTGGACCAGCAGCATCAGGATCACCTGGGAACTTGGTGCCCGTGCAGATTCTCAGACGCCCTCTCCCCGCCCCCGCCCAGACCTGCTGAGTCAGAGGCTCAGGGTGGGGGTGGGGGGGTGGGGGTAGAGCAGGGCCCAGCCAAGTGGTTTCACAGGCCTTCCAGGTGGTTCTGATGAATCTAGAGGTTGAGAACCACTCGCCTAAGCTCCTCGGAAGATTGGCGGGGGGGGGGGGGGGGGGGGGGGGGGGGCACAGGGTAGGTGGGCTCAGGCCTTCTAAGTTGTCTCTTTTACAGTCTCCTCACCATTGAGAGTTTTTAATTCTTCCCAACGTTGCGGTCAATAACTTTTGGACTGCACACCGAGTCCCCCTCCCCCCACATCTCTCTGAAGCCAGGGAGTGATTCTCAGAGAAACGTGGAAACCTGACTTTCCTAACTGCCTCTTGTCCATTGAGGACCTTGGCCCTGTGGGATGTGCACTTCGTTGTTATGCAAACTCATCCTTCTCTTCCTCTCTCCTCTGCTCCTCTGAAGTTGAACCCTGTGGTGTCAGGCAGGAACCTGGGGGGCCAGGCAAGTCCTCTCTCTGAGCTTTGACTGCCACCTGAACTCTCGGCCAAGGGCGCCCGTTCTCTTGAGTCTCAGTCTGGGGAAGAGGAGGCCTGGTGTCTTCCCCCAGGGACCCAGGGGTGGGGCCCCGGTGGCATCTGTGTCCTGTTCTCTCTTTTCTACCCCTTTCAAATTGGAAGTCATTTCCGAAAGCAGGAAACTTCAGGAAGACAGATGGAAACCTTTGCCTACGATCGAGGAAGTTTCATAGAGAAGTTGGTCTAGAAAAGACAGAATGTTCAGTGAGCTACAGGGCACATGGAAACCCAGCCAGGAGGTTTCTGCAGAAGCCAACGGTGCCTGCGGGGCACTTACCTCTTATGAGGAAAGGGGGTCGAAAAGGGGGCAGCTGAAGTAGGAAGCTAATCTAGTGGTGGGAGGGGTGTTTCAGAGAAGGGAGGGGTGGCGTGGGGAGGAAGAAGGCTAACTGGAAGGGCTTGTAAGCAGGGCTTGCTCTGAAGGAGTGCTTGAATAAATGCCTTCAGATAGAAGGACTCCTAACATTGAAATTCCCGGTTTTTAGACTCTCAGGTCCATGCTTACCAGCTCCTGAGAGCAGGAGATAGGAGCTGTGCCACCAGGGAGCAACAGAGTCCCACATAGAAATCTGCAAACCTGACTGCTAAGAGGACCTTGCTGGGCACAGTCCTGGGAGAACGTGTCTCTCACCCATTGTTTACAGTGGTCGGCAAACCATGGCTCGCGAGCCGCAGTTTGCCGACCACTGGTTTAGCACATACATGGACACGCACAAGATGAGGGACGTAAAGAAGAGGTGTCCTCGGTAATGAGAGGCACGTGGAATTTGCACACATCCATCATGAACAGGTAACGCTTGCCTGTTAAAAGGCCTCCTGCCTTAACTTGAGGGTCATCTCTGATGGCATTTGGAGTTCCAGGCTCCGTTTGTTTGTTTGTTTTAATCCCATGGTCTGTGGAATTCAGATACTGAACTAGTGGGGAGCCCTAGGGGGGTGGGCAGGGGGCCAGGAGGGAAAGGCAGGGCATGCTCTTTGTTTGCTTAGCGAGGGCCTGGGCCACCACACCTCACTCTGAAGAGTTTGTATCGTGTTCAGTCGGGGCTGGAGAGTGTTTGGTGAGTTACTCACCTTCCCTGTGACTCAGTTTCCTTTATCAGTTAAATGGGAAGAATAACAGTACCTCCCTCGAGACCTTGAGTAGGGATTAAATTAAATGAGTGTGTATACGTAATGTGGCTTGACACATGAACACTACAAGGTGTTAACCATTACTGTTATTGTTGCTCCGGCCACTCTGAGGTAAGTTTAGGCCAGAACGGAGACCCTGGGTGTCCATTCTGGTGGATGCAGCAGCAGGGAATTCTGGGTAGTATCCCTGTGGAAGAGAGACCCAGGCAGTTGCTGCAGGTGCAGAGGGGAGCCCAGCCCCTTAGGGGCTGGGGCTGGCAAGAGCCGGATAGATAGTCAGCGTCCCTGACACACTGCTCAGGGTCTGGAGTGTTCTCTGGTTCCAGCATCTACCTGGAATAATACGAATTGTAATAAATAATACCAACTGAGCACTTGCTCTGAGCCAGGCTCTAGGAGAGAGCTACTGTTGTTATTACCACAGGTGGTGATGTGGAGTCAGAGAGAGCAGATTGGGGTGGAAGGGATAGAGATGGGAGCCTTTCCCTGCCCGTGTGCTGAGCGCCCGGTAGTTAGAGAGAAGGTGCAGCGTGGTTTGTGGACATGAGGGTCTGGAGGCTCAGGCTGGCCAGACCAGGCCCAGTCCTGGGGCAGCAAGACCCACTCGCTGCTCTGGCAGACACCGCTGTCTACCACCGCCTGGGTCTGGATGCCTGGGGAGGGGCAGCCAAGGTCTGACTGGAGAATGGCTTGCTGTGAGTAGAGGGATCACCTGTGACCACTGGCTGGCAGAAGCTCCCCCGCCACAGAGGGATAAGCCTCAACTCCGATGCCCTTGACCCAAACGCAGAGATCGGCGCCCAGGAGGCACAGGTGAACGGCCGGCCCGGGGAAGGCTTTCGTTCAGGCTCTCAATCACTCGTATTATTACTGTGAGAAGGAAAGGAAGTCTTCCTCTTGGAAAACTGTCATCTGGCATCATCAGAATATCTTTAAAAGCCTTCAATATTCCTTTTTATGCAATTTGCATGAAATGAGGTTTTAAAATATAATCTGCTTTAACATGCACTTTGCAGATGAGTTAACGTGCATTTTTTTTTTTTTTAGTGGCGCCTTGAATTCCCGCTGGTGGCAGTTTCCAGTGGTCTCAAGGTTGGCCCTCCCCCAGGTTGGAAATATCTTGAATGAATTGCTTTGCATGTAGACAGGAGAGCAATCTGCTCGTTAGGTGAGCTGTGGACAGCACGTCCTTTCTTACTGCTGGACTGACAGGGACCAAGGCTGATTTTTATTTTTAAGTCAAAGGGAGGCTACTAGACCCGTGGTTGGTAAACTGCAGCTTGCGAGCCACATGCGGCTCTTTGACCCCTTGAGTGTGGCTCTTCCACAAAATACCACGGCCTGGGGAAGTCTATTTTGAAGAAGTGGCGTTAGAAGTTTAAGTTTAAAAAATTTGGCTCTCAAAAGAAATTTCAATCGTTGTACTGTTGATATTTGGCTCTGTTGACTAATGAGTGTACCGACCACTGTACTAGACTGAAGATATAAATAGACTGTAATATGACCCGACTCTGAAGAAAGACCAATAACCACTTTTTAAAAAATCATCACCCAAGGACATACTTTTTATAGGGGGGGAGGAAGAGAGAGAGAGGCATTGATGGGTTGCCTCCCACACTCGTCCCAACCTTGGATCGAACCCACAACCTTTTGGTGTACAGGATGATGCTCCAACCAACTGAGCCATCCGACCAGGGCAGTTACCACTGTTTTAGGTAAAAGCAAATAGAATGAAAAATTGGATTGTTCTGTGCCGTGTAGACATTTCTGTTAGCCCGCATTTGGAGGCAACCAGCCAGGGCGACAGGCTGAGCGTTGCAGAGAAAGCCCCTTGTGGTCCAGTGGAGGCACGGAATTGTGCCTTCTTAAACCCGGTGGGAAGTTTTGCCCTGAGGAGTGTCAGATCTAGAAAACTCCCACGCTCCCTCTTGTCTCCTGTTGGTCCAGTGGTGTAAGGCTGGAATGGAATCCACTTCATATCTTAGAGCTTGCTGATACCTTTCGTCATCTTTGTGTTCCAACTTTTGTGCAGCCCTAAAGAGCAGGCAGTCAGGAGAGACCACAGAACCAGGCTACCTGGGCAGGACTTTGATTTTTGGGGTCTGTGCTGTCCATGGGTATTGAGTCTACTCTGAGTGGTTTGTCTGTATCTATGGATAACCCAGACATCCCTGCGTCACCTTTGACGTGTGGCTCTGAATCGTTTCCTCATTGTGCCCTGTGTCTGGTGGTCTGGGACGCCACGAGGGAAGAAGGTGAAGGTGAAGAATGTGCAGTAGAAGGCACATAATGACCAGAGATTAACTATCAGTCATCCGGTGCTTTTTAGGTGCCAGGTGGTGCACTCAGTCCTTTGTTTGTTATGTTAATCACCACAACATTCCCCTTGATGTATGCAGAAACCAAGCCCCAGAGAGGGTAAGCAACTTGCTCAGGATCACCCAGCTGTGTGGTGTGTGCTAGAATCGGATCCCATGTTCTTTTAAAAAAAAAAAATATATATATATTTTATTGATTTTTTACAGAGAGGAAGGGAGAGGGATAGAGAGTTAGAAACGTTGATGGGAGAGAAACCTCCTACTGGGGATGTGCCCGCAACCAAGGTACATGCCCTTGACTAGAATCGAACCTGGGACCTTTCAGTCCACAGGCCAACACTCTATCCACTGAACCAAACCGGTTAGGGCTGGATCCCATGTTCTTAACCATGACCCTGTACCACCTGCTCAGCCAGAGACTGTTTCCTCTGCGTGGTTTCAAACACAACTTAAGCTCAGATGACACACCCACAGGTAATTTTCCCTTGTCCTCAGGCTCCACCTCTCATTTTGCCTTTCTCTTATCAGTCCTAGACCCCTTCCTGACGTGGCCCTACTTTTACCAGCCTTGGACAAGGCTGAGGGGGTGATAGATAAAAACAGGCAGGGTGCCACTGAACTCCAGGAGACCCCAGAGTCCCAGGTGTTGGCAGGGTGGTTGCTGGTGTTAAGGTCTGTGGAACCTGGCTCGGCTCTTGGTTCTAGGCTGGCTGGTCGACCCCATCCTGTTCTTACCTTGGGACAGTTTTCAGGCTCAGGCATGACTTTGTAACCTACGAACATGGAGTGCTCTCAAGGCAAATGAAACCAACCCTCTTTTCATAGATACAGCAGTGATGCTTGAGGCAGTTTATTAAAACCACGGTCTTGGGGACTGTTTGAAAGATTTGAAAGACGGAGGTGCAATCTGATGACTTCTTCTGTTTCCTCTGTAGATGAGGCAGCCAGAGCAGTGCCCGCTGAGGCTCAGCCTGCCTGTCCTGGTCCGGGGCCTGGGCCACCTCTTCGTCTGCTGGTGCTTGGCCGAGCTGATGGTACACCTCATGTACATGCACGCCTTCTATGGCAGTGCACCACTCCTGAGGGCCGTCTCCTGCTGGACCCTAGGTAATCATGGGAATCACTGTACGAATGAGTGGCAGGAGCTGGCTTCAAAGGGAAGCTGGACGGGGGATACACGGGGGTGCAGTTGTCTTGGGCAAACCCTTTTCAAAAAAATATATATTTTTATTGATTTCAGAGAGGAAGAGAGAGAGGGAGATAGAAACGTCAATGATGAGAGCAAATCATTGATCGGCTGCCTCCCACACGCGCCCCCAATGGAGATCGAGCCTGCAACCTGGGCATGTGCCCTGACTGGGAATCGAACCATGACCTCCTGTTTCATAGGTCGATGTTCAACCACTGAGCCACACCAGTTGGGCTTGGCCCCTTTTTCTTGCCTATCCATTTCTTTATATCTGCAAGTAGGCGGGACTGAAGTAATTTCCTCAGCAGGACTGTCTCCAGTTTAGGACTTGACTGCAGAGAAACCACTGCTCTTTATTCCGCAGGTTAAAAAAGCACTGGCCGCGTCCCGTTCTGAAGGAAATCTCCTCTTTTCCCTGTTTGCTCTCCTTTGGAGAATGCCCTGTGGTCATTGCATTCACCCTGTGGTCTGACCTCCAGCCTGTCACTCCAATGGGGAATGTGTGATCTTCTGGCCACATTAAGCCGCTCCCTGCCGGGGCCAGAGTACAAGCCTGACTCTTATCTGTTTGGTGATTTATAGATTAAAAAAGCAACCCCGATTGTCCTTGGAGTCACACATGCTTAATCAGCGCCTTTTCAAGGAAGAGGCCTTTTTCATGTTGGAAAAATACTGAGCTGTTGTGATGACAGTCTCTTCTTTCCAAACAAATCTTCCTTCCAGTTGGCGTAATTAATGTGCTAAGCTTTTAATGGGGCGATGAGACAAAACAGAATAGGATCAAATGATGGTTTATACTACACTGAAACCCAGTGGTACTGTATTCGATTTAAGAGACTGTATCAGTTGGGGTGATTTTAATTATGAGTAACGACGAAGACACAACTCAAAGCGAGGCTGAAGCAGTAAAGCGAAGCTGTTATCTCAACAGCCATTACCTCTAAGGCCAGCATGGGGCGTCCATCCAGGGACTCAGGGACTCACCAGTGGTTCGATTGTGTATCTGCCATTCAGATGAAGAACTCACCAGAGTCCTAGAAGCCCCTTGCTTAGTACCTGCAATCCCATCACCTTCTCTCACCTCTCCTCAAATACAAGTTCATGATTCCCTTTTTAAAAACCTTTTTGTAAAAAAAAAAAAAAAAAAAAAAAAAAGATTTTATTTTTAGAGCAGTTTTAGGTTTACAGCGATACTCAGAGGGAAGTACAGAGATTTCCCATATGTCCCCCGACCCCCGCAACCCTCGCCCCACTTCCCCACAGATTCTTTCCTTATCAATACCCCACCAGAGCGGCACCTTTGTTACATCTGATGAACCTACTCTGACACATCATCATCACCCAAAGTCCATAGTTCATGTTAGGATTTATGCCAGTGTTGTAGTCTGTTTGACAGATGTATAATGACACGTATCTACCGTTTGTACACAGAACAATTTCTCAGCCTCAAAAAATTCTCTACACTCTCTCTTCCTCCCTTCCTCCTCCCAACCCTGTTCATTTCTGATCTTTTTACCATCTCCATAGCCTTACCTTTTCTAGAACGTCATACAGTTGGAGTCATACAGTATGTAGCGTTTTCAGAATGAGTTCTTACATTTGATAATATGGATGTAAGGCTTATCCATGTCTTTTCATGACTTTATAGCTCCGTTATTTTTAGTGCTGGATATTATTCCATGGTCGGTGTGCAACATGGGTTATTTATCCATTCACCTACTGAAGGGCCTCTTAGTTGATTCTGAGTATAGTAATTATGAATAAGGATGCTACAAGCATCTGTGTGCAGGTTCTGTGTGGACAGGAAGTTTTCAATTCCTTTGAGTAAATTCCAAGGAGTGCAATTTCGGGATTGTATGGTGAGAGAATGCTTATTTTTGTAAGAAACTGCCAACTGTTTTTCCAAAGTGGCTGTTCCATTTTGCATTTCCACCAGTAGTGAATGAGTTCCTGTCACTCCACGTCCTTGCCCGCATTTGGTGTTATCAGTGTTTTGGATTTAGGCCATCCTAATAGGTGTGTAGTAGTATCTTGCTCTAGTTTGCAATTTCCTATTCACATATGATATGTGGAGCATCTTATCATGTGCTTATTTTCAGTGGTTGCCCTAAAGTTTGCAATATATTTACAACTAACCCAACTCCACTTTCAGATAGCACTGTACCACTTCATGGTAGTACAAGTGCCTTGAAATGATACATTCCTAAATCCTTTTTATAACAAAATATTCCTTATTCCCTCCGTCACTGTTATGATTGTTGTCACTCATTTCACTTATATATAAACTGTAATCATCAGTACATTGTTGTTGGGTTTTTT
This sequence comes from Corynorhinus townsendii, assembly GCA_026230045.1. Lineage (NCBI taxonomy): Eukaryota > Metazoa > Chordata > Mammalia > Chiroptera > Vespertilionidae > Corynorhinus > Corynorhinus townsendii. Next base: position 31,093,030 of record JAPDVU010000013.1, on the reverse strand, counting down.
TTTTAATTTTGAAAAGGCTATTATTAGTTAGATCAATTACAAATAATAATAAGTTTTTATTTTACCTTTATTCATTTTCTGATGCTCTTTTTTTTTTTAATGTTGACTAGAGTTTCTGATCTATATTATTTTCCTTCTCTCTGAAGACTTTGTTTAAAAATTTATTGCAAGGCAGGTCTACCAGAAACAAATTCCACCATTTTTGTTTGTCCGACAACATATTTCTTGTTTGCTTTGAAGGATAGTTTCACCATATACAGAATTCTAGGTTGGTATTTTTTTCTTTAAACGCTATAAATATTTCACTCAACTCTCTTCTTGCTTGCATAGTTTCTGAGGAAAAGTTAGATGTCATTCTTATCTCTGTTTACCTATAGGTTAGGTGGTATTTTTCTTTCTCTGGCTTCTTTCAATATTTTTCCCCCCTTTATCTTTGATTTTCTGCTGTTTGAGTATAATAAATCTAGGGGTAGTTTTTGGGGCATTTATTCTGCTTGGTGCTCTCTGAGCTTCCTGGATCTTTGGTTTTTGTGTGGGACATTAATTTGGGGAAATTTTTAGTCATTATTGCTTTAAATATTGCTTCCCATTCTTTCTCTATTTCTTCTCCTTCTAGTATTTGCATTCAGGTGTGTTCATTGCCAGGCTATGGCTGGGGGTCTTATACTTCAGATAGACATCCCAGACAGCACTTGAGGATTTTCCCTCAGCAGCAAACATGCCTGTGCACATATCTGTTAGATGTTGATGCCTCTGAGGCCAGAGCAAAATGCAAAGATTAGGGTACCTTGTTCTGCAAAAAGTTACTATGCAGCTGGGAGGACAGGCAGATAGAACCACTCAAACCAACAGGTCCCTAAAATCCGTGACCACGATCACTTCTAGCTGTTGGAGTTATCCATTGTCTTCAGATTCCCAGCCATTCTCCCTTCCAAGAGTCTTGTGTGGATAAAGCCTGAGCTTGGGCTCATGTCCACAAGGGAAAGGGACTAGTCAAGGTGTGTTAACATTTCTTACCACTGCGCCATTTGATTTGTGTGAAGTGAGACCTCATTTTTAGATATTTTTGGATGGTTAGAACTCCACCAAGAAAATGTACTTGGCCTTCAGAAACATGTATGATGAATTATTTCCTTCCAACGTTTCTAGTAGGACCTCAGGCTTACTCTGTGTCATAACAAATAGAAAAAAATCAAGGCACAGGATCTGATTATGCTAAAAAATCTCTTTTCTGTAGATCTACAAACAAGACCTTAAGTGCCATTTGCTTTGTGCTCATAATGCTTGATTCCATCTCCAGCCACATTAGTGTAAGCTCTGTTGCAAATATTATGAACCATGGACTCTTGGGGATGGAAACTAGAAACTTCAGAGAGCACTTGGTTCAAGGCCCTCTTCTTACTTCATTCAGCGGTAGCTCCTGGGAAGCGTGGGCCAGAAGCATGGACTGGACTGATGGAGCCAGTGCCCCAAATGGTTGTCCAAGGCAGGGGAATAGGGGCTAGAGTTTGAAAGTCCAATGAGATTTGAGGTGGATAACCAGGGTCATGAGAATTGGAGACCGTTCTGAATTGCTGGAATAGAATTCTGCAGGTGAAGATTCGGTTTAGAAGTAATACTGACTAAGCCAGATGATAAATTTAAACCTAGGGTTACAAGACAGATTAAAAATGATCACAGGGAGACTACATGGAAATTGTAAGTATGCAGGCTTCCCCAGACTTCTGCCTGTAAGGAGTTGGAGGGATTCCAGGGGTGATCAAGGACAAAGACATGAGCACGATGTTGCAGTCACACACACAAGCTTTATTTGGGTGATGCTCTGAGGGGTTTGCATTCAGGGGAAGTCCCTCACAATAGGGAAGCTCCATTGTGGGGCCCAAACACAGAAGGGGAGGGGCGAAAGCACTCTCCGGGGGGGGGAGGGGGGGATCAGGATGCATAGGTGATGTCACTGGAGACTCTGTGTCACAGAACTAAGGGTAGCAGTGGTTTGGGATCTCTATAGCCCCGAGATTTGTCTGATCTGTTACTAGCAGATGTTGGGCATTTTCACAGGGTATACAAAGGAATTGAGCTGTAGGTAGCAAAAATCTGCTTATTTGGGCTATGTTCAAAACAATTTTATGTATAAGAGTTTGAGTCCGGCACTGGCAGCTTTTGAACTAATGGGTCTCAACCTGAAGTGCAGAAATAAACAACCTAGGTGCCAACACACTGCCTCCTCTTAGCACAATGCCCACCAGGCATTGCCTTCTGGACGGATCCAGCTTAGGAGACACACAGAAATCAGGTCACAGCCCACCCCTGGGTCAGAGAGCCTGGGCAGTCTAGTGGCCAGGTGGGAGGTCCAGACAGACAACAGCAGTTAAGGGACTGTTTCTACTCATTCGCAAGTGAACTGATGGATTTAAACTAGCTGATTTGGTTTCGATGACAAGGATGCATAGGCAAACAAGGCAAGTCCAGCCGCTGTCCTTACAGAATGCATGGTCTAGAGCAGTGGTCGGCAAACTCGTTAGTCAACAGAGCCAAATATCAACAGTACAACGATTGAAATTTCTTTTGAGAGCCACATTTTTTAAACTTAAACTTCTTCTAACGCCACTTCTTTAAAATAGACTCCCCTAGGCCGTGGTATTTTGTGGAAGAGCCACACTCAAGGGGCCAAAAAGCCGCATGTGGCTTGCAAGCCGCAGTTTGCCGACCACGGGTCTAGAGACTTGCTTAGAAAAAATAAAAACCAAAACCTATTCCAGTGCAGGGGGACAGGTCCTGTGAGGGTGGAAGCCCAGGGTGCTGGGCCCAGGAGAAGTGCCTGGCTCAGTCTAGCAGTGGTCGGCAAATTGCGGTTCGTGAGCCACATGCAGCTCGTGAGCCGCGGTTTGCTGCTCTGTTGACTAATGAGTCTGCCGACCACTGGTCTCGACTCTTGATTCCAATAATTACAGGCTGTTGTTGCTTGTGATTAAGCCCCTAGGGGATCTTGAAAAGCCTTCTCAGAGGAAGTAACGTGTAAGAGGAAACCCGAGGGATGCTTAGGAATGAAAGAGATAATAGATGAGAGCTGGGGGAAAGGTGCTCTAGGTAGAGGGACCAGCATATCCCAAAGCCCAAAGCTGAGAGCATATTTGGAGAACAGAGAGGTTCAGTGTGGTTAGAAGCTCCTGGATAGGTAGGGGGTTTGGTGGAAAGATGGATTGAAGTGAGGAGGAAAGGCAGACGAGGTGATAGAGGCCTGAATCAGGGTCGTGTTTCGAGATCTGTGGTAATTGACGGAAAAACAACTTTGGGACATTTGTGAAGGAGAGTTGACTGGCATTAAAATCTAAATGGTTGACTGTGGGGCTGGGGGAGAGAGAGGGTGGAATCAGAGATGAAGGCTCGGATTCTGCGGTGGGCACCTGGTGGGTGAGGTACCGTCAGCCTTCTAGTTCACACTTACTGAGACTCCTACCCAGGCATTCTTGCAACTACACACATCTTCCCAACCCTCCTGTGACCAGCTGGTGACTGAAAGCGACCACTGTCTACCCCTCTCAAGCTGCTGCACTGTGTAGTGTACCTGCTGGTCTCTAAAGGCGTGTGCCTGAGATTAAACCAGCCACGTCCTGTGCCATCCCCTCTCGCATCTGCTGAGGACTCCTGAAAGCTGACTTCAGGGCACTTACCTTCTTTAGCTCCCTGTTGTAAGATTTCTCTGCAGTCGAGATTGGATGTGAACTTTCTGTTACTTTGGGGCTTCTGACTGTGGCACGCTGCTTCTCAGGACGTCTGGGAGAGTTCGCTGGTCACAAGAAGCGTCACAGCTTCCTTTCCGTCTTCTTGCTTTAAACGTTCTCGTTTGTTGCTCTTCGACTTTGCTTTTCAACACTTCCTGGTCAGTTTCACAAAGGGTATCGTAAAGGGAAGTCACAATGTCTGTCTTCTAGGAACATGCAGTGTTTTGGAAGAGACGGATGGATCTTCTAATGATACTCTTATTTTTCTATGGTCTTAAGGGTGAAATAGTCACTGTTCTTTTTTAAAAAATATATTTTATTGATTTTTTTTTTTTTTTACAGAGAGGAAGGGAGAGGGATAGAGAGTTAGAAACATTGATGAGAGAGAAACATCGATCAGCTGCCCCCTGCACACTCCCCACTGGGGATGTGCCCGCAACCAAGGTACATGTCCTTGACCGGAATCGAACCTGGGACCCTTGAGTCCTCAGGCCAGTGCTCTATCCACTGAGCCAAACCGGGTAAGGCAATGTTCTATCTTTTATTATAGGAACCCAGAATGGAGCCAGTTTGGGAAATGAGTTTGTTAAATGCTTTGATCAAAATCCATGAATGATCAGTAGATACGGAGATTGTAAACTTCATGTTTTTGGGTTTCTCTTTCATGGTGGTTCACCTGGCACAGAATAAGTGCTCTGTACAAACTTGTCGGAAGAATCCACTCATGAATAAATGGATTCTTTCCTTGACTTTTTGGTTTTCTGTGTTTTTTAGTTGCTGTCTCCTTTGGGCAGCAACAATGCGGTAAATTAACATATGGCGAGAGTTCAGTGCTAAAGTAAGAGTTTTCTTATTCATCTGGTTTTCGTTGCCTACAAAAATTTCTTTCTCTGTGTGTTTTCTTTCCTTGATTATAAAACCCCCCGCCCATCTCAGCACCTAATGGGACGTGGTTCACGAAGGCGCTCTTACCTGAGGACAGAGCGTCCTGAGGCACCCCAGGGTGCACAGCTGATGATCTGTGGTGGTGTTGCTTTGAGCAGCAGTGTTTGTACAGGTCAGAAAGGTGTGTTGTATTTTGTTTTGATGTGGAGTGTCGAGGGTGTTTTGGGAGCAGAAAACCAAACAGAGATGTATCGAGAGGTAGAGTGATCGACTGACACCTGGTTGGCCAAGGACGCTCTTGGGTTTGGCAAAGCAAGTCTCATCCGGGGGACTCCTCAGTCCTGGGCGGACTGGGACCATTGGCCCCTCTATATGAGAACTCAGAATTGAGTGCAGAGCAAATGTAAGTGGTGCTTTTGCAGGATCAAACACATGCTTTAAGATTGCGTTTATGACAGAGAATAGGGTGGTGAAGGCCTGGGGTGAGGCAGGAATCGGGTGGAGGCGGCAATGGGGAAAAAATAGAGGGACAGCTGATCTGTAATACTCCTAACAATAAAGATTAAAAAGAAAAAGATTGTGTTTATAAAGAATGGCTTCCCAACAGGCCCACAGAGGAGGCACTTAAATTGTTTTGCATGGTCAGACTCCTACAGTGCAAGTTACTGTAAAATGGAAATTGTTGGGAAGGTCCTCTGGGCTCCAGGTACACTGGGCCGTCTTCTCCCTCTGGTCCAGGTATTTCTTTGGAGGTGAGACATTGGGGAGATTATGAACTCTGGAAATTTAGAGCCAAGTTAGACCTCACAGGTTGTCTGACGCCCTCATTTTACAGATTAGGCAATGGAGGCTCGGAGAAGGTCAGCGGCCTTTCCAAGGTCACAGCTTGTTGGTGGCCAAGTGAGGTGCGAGCTCAGTGTGTTGATTTCCAGGCCTGGTTCCTTCTGCTGCCCTCCCTCCCTCTTGTTTGGTTCCGGTGCCTCACTGTGTTGGGGGCACTGTCTCAGTGAGCGGTGCCAGGGAGGACTGGTGTGGGCTTCTCTTGTGAAGTGTGTGAATATGGACACCGTGGGTATCCCCGCCTTGGGGAGCAGGGTGTGTGTGCGTGATGCACAGGGACAGTGGGAGGGAGGACGAGGAGGAGGACCGCAGTCCTAGTCTTACGAGTGCAGTTGATTTTAGATCAGCAGCCAGTGGCCACATGGCCCGAGAATCTGAGAACTGCAGGTGAGGATTCCTAGGGAGTTCAATGGGAAATCTGCAGGCAGGACGCTCAGTAATTGTTTTCACAGAGGTGCAGTCCCCAGAGTCTCTGCCAGAAAGGACCTTGCTCGCTCTTCCGATCATTTTTCTCTGCGCCCTGCTGACGCCCAGCTGTTACCCAAATGAGTTTTTAGTAATGGCCACTTGCTCACCAGTGAGCACACCAGCAGCGCAGACAGTGGAAAAAGGGGCTGTGCAGCCTCCCCCGGCGCCCACCCCTGCCTTCCCACTGCCTTTGCTTTCGCAGTTTATTTACAAGGGTTCACTCATTGTCCTTTTTTCCTTACGATCTACTTCTTAGATTTAATATATTCTGAATTTTCCCTTACGTGATGAAATATTCTTTTATTTTTTCCATTTTTAAATATATTTTTTATTGTTGATAGTGTTACAGTTGTCTCCCATCCCTCCTTTTCCCCTTCCTCCTCCCAGCCTGCGCCCCCCCCGCCCCCTCCCCCAGCCAGGTCTTCACTACCCTATTGCCCATGTTCATGGGCTATGCATATAAATATATAAGTTATTTGGTTTATATCTTCCTGTTCTCTTTTAGATTCTAAGTCTTAGAGTATGATTTTACCAGTTGTATGGTGTTCCTTTCTACACCATATTGCTGTTATTTAGTTAACAATTCTCTGTGGCTGATCACTGTTTACAATTTCGCCATGTTATAAATAAATAGAGACCCGGTGCACGGAATTTGTTCACAGGTAGGGTCCCTAGGCCTGTCTGGCGATCAGAGCTGATCAGGTTCCCCGCCTCCTCCTCCCCTCGCTCCCTCAGCGCCCCACCACTGCTACTGGTCACCTGCCATGTTCCACACCGTCCCCTGGTGGTCAGCACATGTCATAGCAAGTGAGTAAACTCCCGGTCAAACTCCCGAGGGGATACTTTGCATATTAGCCTTTTATACGTATAGAAGCCTCCGTGGACACATTTGCAGAAGCCTTTTTGAACCTCATCCCTGATGGTTTCCTGAGGGCAATTTCCTAGGTCAGAGGCTTTGGCGACTCATGGCCAAACCGGACTTGAGGGCCATTTTTCATTCCTAGTGTCAGCAGAGTTGGAGAGGGGGCGTGAGGACTGTGTTTTCAGGCAGCAGATTTCTGTTTAGAAGGCGTGCATCCCCCGCCTTTGGCCCATCATCCTCTTCTCCTGATTCTCCTTGGCTGCTCCCGGCCTCGCGGGGTTTTAAAACATCGCTTTGCCGTTCGACGGATGTGGGTTTTGTGTCCGTGTTCGGAGAAAGCAGCTGCCAGCTGCCAGCGGAGCAGTGAACTGTGGGGGAGCAGGACTGGCCCGAGGGAGATGCTGCAGCGGGTGGGTGTGGACGGGAGCCTGGCCTTGTCTCCCGCGTTTCCAGCTGAGCTCTTCCAGGAGACAGCCAGCGCCTCCTGCAGCTTGATTTGCGCGGATTTTGGGGCTGTCAGCCCACCGCTAAGGGTGTGGGTTTTCAGGCAGGACAAACCTCTCTCCTCCCTCACGATAAACTGTATTCTGAGCGTTTCAGGTACTTCTTACCAGATTATGGAAACACCGTATATTCACACAGGACTCGAAGCGTGGAGCCCTGGCCACCGTGAGCCGATTGAGACTCAGACTCGGGGATTTGGCGGGGGGGGGGGGGGGGGGGGGGGGAGGGGTGTAGAGGCTGGACGAGAACGCTGTGACTTACTGAAAAGCAGCCCAGTTCTGTAGCAGCGGTGGCTTCCCACGGTGCTGGGTAGGCGAATAAAACCAGGCTGATCCTCCCTAACAAAACGCCCTAAGGTTTGGCTCCTGCCCCCTCCCTTTCCCCCCCCCCGCCCTTCCATGTTAGCTTGTCCCTTCCCGCAGGAGAGCTCTTCCTCTTCATTGTTGTGTGACAACTTGTCTTTCCCATCTCAGCTTAAATGCCTTTTCCTAAGACAAGCTTCCCCAGGTGACTCCAACAGGAATGGCCAGCCAGCACGTTACGTCACCTGTTCCATCCTCCCCACAGCTGGCTCGGCGCCAGCTGCAGTTGGCCTTGCCTGTCTCTCACGATTGAATATACGTACCATGGAAGCAGCAGCCTTATTTAAATTGGCCGTCATGGTGTCCCGGCACCCAGACATGACACAGCTGCTATTGACACTCTGTGCATAACTGTTCTATACAGAGAATATAGGCGGTCAGGCAAGTTCCATTATGTTCCCTGGGAAGAATAGGTTGTCCTCAGTACACTCACCTGGGCTCTGAAGAGATCTGAGGTTTAGTCTTAACCCCCTGCCCGCTCATTCTGGGACCTCGGAAAAACCACCTACAATATCTGAATCTCTGTCCTTCTCTGAAAATGAGAATCATAGGATTTGCCCAAAGAACCCCGAAGGGTGCTTGAGAGGACTATCCGTGACGTGGATGGGCAGGCTCTTTGGGAACTTCTCGTCATTCAACAAATGGACATTGTCATGACCGGCTTATTGGAAGTGCATGAGACGGCCAGGGGTGCCTCCAACAGCTTAGAGATAGGGAAGACACGGCCCGTCGCTGAGAGCAGACTGTTAGGTCCGGCCCCGTGGGTCAGAGCTGCGGGTCTGATGGCAGCTTCGCCGGAGGCTTTAAGCATACTCACGCAAAGAGTCTGCCAAGCGGAAGGGGTGGTGGTTTGGGCAGAACTAGACGGGGAAACACCAAAAGGCAGGCCCTGACAATTCCTGTTAAAGCCGAGCCTGGGAAGGGACACTGTTCAGCAGTTTGCTTTGTCATGTCCAGTGGCAGCCTCTCCCTGTCGTGGGGCCGACGCCTCCATCTCTCAGAGCTGGATGCCATTCATATTTGTGTCCTCTGGCCCATTGGGACCAGGCCTGGCCCTGATTTCTTCCTCACTAAGCAACTCTCCGAGTGAGTAATTTGATTTTCTGGGTGGCTGACCTAGAGAGAAAAAGGCTTCTTATATGAAAACATGAGGCTACTCTGTTGAATACCATGTTGAATAGAAGTGCTGATAGTGGGCATCCTTGTCTTATTCCTGATCTCAGAGGAAAGGCTTCCAACTTTTGCACCATCGGGTGTGATATCAGCTGTGGGTTCATCGTCTATGGCCTTTATTATGTTTCTTCTATACCCTGAGAGTTTTTATCAAAAGCGTATTGAATTTTGTCAAATGCTGCTTATGTATCTATTGAGAAGATCATTTATTTTGTGAATTTGATGTATTGCTTTGACTGATTTATGGATGTTGAGCCATCCTTGCATCCCTGGGATATACCACTCACTTAGTCATGATATAGAATCCTTTTAATATATTGTTGAATCCAGTTTGCTAATAGTTTGATGAGAATTTTTGCATTGGCCAGAGATTATTTAAAAAAATATATGTTTTCAGAGAGAGAGGAAGGGGGGAGAGAGAGAGAGAAAGAGAGAGAGAGAGAGAAACATCGATGTGAGGGAGAAACTTTAATCAGTTGCTTCCTTCATGCCCCCTACTTGGGTCAAACCTGCAACCCAAGCATGTGCCCTGCCTGGGAATTGAACAGGTGACTTTTTGGTACAGGGGGTGATGCTCAGCCAACTGAGCTACACTGGCCAGGGCTTGGCCAGAGATTCTTTAATGTAATAAATTGATTTATTATGTGGGTGGCTATTAGTATCAGTGGTTCAGGATAGGCATACCAGAAAGGGCCAGGAGGTGGCAGTAAAAGCTAGGTAGTCATTTGAGAAATTCAAATTGTACAAAATTTTATTAGCCTAATATTCAGCCTCTCCTGGTGAATTTACAAGGTGTCGAGGTGGGGGTGGAGAGGTGGTGGTGTTTCTTGACCAGAGAGAGAGAGGTGGTCTACCAAAGTGGCCATTCTTAGCCCAGTTTCCATGGTGTCCCTGAGTTTTATCACTTTCAGTTCTTTTCTTGAAAATTCTCCTGCAAAATAAAAAATAATCTATTAATTTACTCTTTGTTTTCAGTTTTTATGTAGAACATGTTTTTATATAGAGGCTGTAGATGAGAGTGTCATTGGATTTTAGCAGTGAGTCATCTACCGGCCCCTTAATTTCTAGATAGAGTGGACTTGCCTCTCGTTCCCTGGGCTGAGCAGAACCCAGGGCTTTCCTGAGACTTCCAGTCCATGGCCTCCTCTGTCTCATCTCTTGCTTCTGTGGGATTCATTCTGTTTTGGGATCATCTTGCATTGCCCTGATTACCACATGGTACTTGCTTCTTTTACTTGATCTGTACACACACACACACACCCCAAACAAAAATCTGTTCAGATAGAGAGCTGTGTGTGTGTTTGAGGATGTGTGTTGGGAAGAGAGCTGCACAGACAACTTAAAATGGACAACTGGAGCCCCTGCCTCCTCTGCTACATCTGAAACTCAGGCCCTGGTCTCCGGCCACACTGCTGTGCCCTTTTCTCTTCTCCTCTTGTCTGTCTTCTCTCAGGAACAAAAACGATCCCCTGTTTCCTTACAGAGTGATCTTTTATAAACACAAAGTAAATCATCTCCCTTTCTTGCTTGGTTTCTTAGGTCTTTTACTATAAAGTTGTGCTGCTTATCTGCCCCTTCCCTCCCCACTGCAACACCCCTATTCCCTACACTGGACTGGTTCACACCCTTGTGCTCTGCATGCTCCATTGCTTGAGGTTTCCTGTACCTAGCCAACTCCTGCTTCAAAACAGCCCGCTTCCGGGCCAGTTCCCCTGCCCCCTCAGACTTAGATGATGCCCGCCTCCACCCCCCACTGCTGTAATGAATTACTTTTGATTAGGAGAGAGAAGCTGAGTTGTCATCAACTTTGATAGCACAGGGCATATTAAGGGAGTTTAGATGGGCTCAATGATTGTGAAAGTGTTATTTAAGTGCGAACTGTCCTCAACTCAACTTGTGGTCAATGAGAAAATGATGGTCATTTAATTCAAATCAATTCAACAAGCTTCATTATGCCGCAGTGGAAATCACTACCCACTCATTCATTCTTTAAACCTTCCTGAGGGCCCCTGGGGGCCAGAGGCACGAGGTGAAGGGGGAGAGGTCCAGAGGTGATCTCATCTACAGTTTTGGAATTTAGAAGAAATATCGGTATTAGCCATAGGCATCTGGGATTCATAGTGAATGGGTGGCCGATAACGATCCACCGGGATCCTGGGGGCCTTGGACACATCCTACTTTCAGAACTTTCTCCTGTGAGAGGGAAGGTGCGCAGAGTGCAACCTTCATATTCTGAAAGAGGAACAGAAGTCATTTTATATCTGTTAAAACTGACACATTTAAAATCATTTTCACATCCCTCAAGCACTATCACAATAGCGGAGGGAACAGTAACGGTTCTACATTAAATAAATACATGGCTAAAATCTATAAACATAGATTAAACATACTTAAACTTTTCCCCCTGAAATGCTATCAGGTTTGAGAATTACCTGAGGATTTACCCTCTTTTTTTTAAAAAATATTTTTATTGATTTCAGAGAGGAAGGGAGAGGGAGAGAGAGATAGGTTTCCTCTATGTCAATGAGGAGAGAGAATCATTGTTTGGCTGCCTCCTGCACGCCCCCTACTGGGGATCCAGCCCACAACCTGGGGCATGTGCCCTTGACTGGAATCAAACCCGGGATCCTTTGGTCTGCAGGCTGATGCTCTATCCACTGAGCCATACCAGCTAGGGCTGAGGATTTACCCTTTGAGGGGCTTTGATAACTGGCAGCAGCTTTAGTTTTTGCTCTTACACCATGCCTTACCTTATGAAATAGAGTGGTGGTTAAGTTTTGCAAAGAGCATGCCTCTTTGTGGAGGTGTTTATTTGAGCAGGGCTCTTTTTGAAAATATTTTTATTAATTTCAGTGAGGAAAGGAGAGGGAGAGAGGGATAGAAACATCCATGATGAGGGACAATCATTGATCGGCTGCCTCTTGCACGCCCCCCACTGGGGGTCGAGTCCGCAACCTGGGCATGCGCCCCGACCAGGAATTGAACCATGACCTCCCGGTTCATAGGTCAATGCTCAACCACTGAGCCACGCCTGCTGGGCTGAGCAGAACTCTTGGCTGAGAAGCATGGAGCTTTGTTTCCTTAACGGAGAGCACTCGATTGGGTATGGGAGACCGCTGGTCTTCCCTCCTAAGCTTGCAGAGCAGTTTCTTCACAATTAAGTTGTGGTTGTCAATATTATAGCCGTCTTTAACTAACAAAAATCAAGGTCAATCCTAGGGCACAAGATTAAAAAAAATGTCCTGTGTGTTATCTTTTTGGATAACTCAGTGACGAGTGTCAGAATGAGTTTGGAACATTGCCTTTGAAATTGAAGTTCAGTCACATAGCCTGCAGATTGAGCAAGAGAGACATTTTTTTTCCTGTACATGAAAATCAGAAAACAGGAATGAACAGCAACATGTCGGTAACCTCTCCGACCCAAACAATTGCTATTTTCGTACACGTTGATGTTTATTTTTAAACCTGGGGAAAGGGAGAACGGTGTGGGTCTTCTAACTCAGAATTTCTCAAACTTGACTGAACGTAACTTCCCCCAAAACTTGTTTTGCAATCAGAGTTCAGGACTCTGGCCCAAGCCTACTAAATCAGAATTTGTCAAGGAGAGGTCTGAGAATCTGATTAAATATTGTCCCCAGTGATTCTAAGTACCAGACACATTTGAGCAACACCATTGCCACTGATGCAGGTCCTGGTGGGACATCTTCCCACAGGGAGACACCCTTCTTCAGGGGCTCCAGGACTGATAAGTAACTTCATTAATCTGCCCCATGGCATTCTTCCCCTTCTCCTCTCCCTAGTTTCCCGTTCATGGTATTCTTTCCAGACTTTCTGTGCTCGCTAGGGGAGCAAGGAGGTGGGATTGTGCAGATGTAAGTCCTTTTTTGCTCATTGTCCTCTGCAAGTGCGTTTGGTTGGTGGGTGAGGAGGAAGTTGAAGGGTCCTGCTGAAATTCGGGGGTTTAGGTGGGAGGCTCTCAATGCCTCCCCCTTTTAAAGCTTTGTATTTTGGAAAATTAAAAGCACACACAGGTGATTAACGCCCATGAATTCATCACCCAGGTTCAATAATTATCCACTGGTAGCCACTTGTCTTTCATCTGGACTCTCTCTTACGTTGTCCTGAAGCAAATCCCGGACATCTTATCACTAACCATAATATCTCAGTAGTATCTCAAAAAGATAATAACTCTCATTTCCTCTTCTTTTGTTTTCCTAAAAGCCTAATCTTTTTAGAGCAGTTTAAGAGGTTCACAGCAAAATTGAGAGGAAGGTACACAGATACCCCATGTAATCCCTGTGCCCACATACTCACAGCCTCCCCACTGTCAGCATCCTCCCTCAGAGAGGACTGCAACTGATGAACAGACATTGACACATCATGATATTTACATTGGGGCTCATTGCATTCTACGGCTTTAGACAAATGTATATATGTTTCCACTCATTTTTCTTTTGAACTCCAGAGTCTTACAAAGAAACAAAATATGGCATATTGTAACTATACCCCAACTTGATAGAGACTAGGATTAAGGTGATAATTTATAGGGTTTTTAAAAATACATTTTAATTGATTTCAGAGAAGAAGGGAGAGGGATAGAGGGATAGAAGCATCAATGATGAGAGAGAATCATTGATCGGCTGCCTCCTGCACGCCCCACACTGGGGATTGAGCCTGAAACCTGGACATATGTCCTGACCGGGAATCGATCTGTGACCTCCTGGTCCAGTGGTCGGCAAACTCATTAGTCAACAGAGCAGCAAACCGTGGCTTATGAGCTGCATGTGGCTCGCGAGCCGCAGCTTGCCGACCACTGTCCTGGTCGATGCTCAACCACTGAGACACACTAGCCAGGTAAGGGTGTTGTTTTTTTGAAAGAACCAAAAGATGACTTTTAAAAAAAAAATTCATTATTGAATGGTGTTTCCCCACGGTATATGAGTTCTGTGTGGTTTTATGGTGATAAGAAGAGCTTTGGCAAGGGCCTTGAGAGTGAGCGAAGAGAGGGGAGGTGAAAATGATTGGAAAGTCGTGGTTCTTATGTGGAAAAGACAGAATAAAGCTCTGAGGGTGTACATTAGAGTTAAGTTTTGGGGACCTATCTTCTAAGTGGGTGTAGTCACGGGTCTTTTCAGCTCAGGGTTTAAACACCAGCTGTTGTTGAGATCGTGTCTGGATAATGAAATGCTAAAAAAGCCAGCCAGCTGCCTTTTCTCCTTCTACATCACGGTGAGGGGAGAAGGGTACGACATTTGACATCTGATGGTGATTTTGAAAACTGGAAACAAACAAATGTCAGACGGCATACGATTCTCTTCCTTTCCCACCCTTTGGTGGCATCAAACATTCTAACGTTCGTTAAGATACAGTAGAAAAGAATAATTTTTATACAGCCTCTCCTTGGGTTAGAATCCTGAGATTATATACAATGAATGCAGTATGAACCCAGAGCTACTCTGGGATTTACTACCGTGAACTTGGCTGTTCAATTACAGATACTCCATGTGGGGTGAGGTAATTTCATGGTGCATGCTTTCGGAATGGGAGAGATGCCTGTTTGGTAATGGGGCATTGTAAAGGGTAGCAAGTTGCACCAGTTATTTAAAACACCAACTATTCCCTGCCCCCACCCCTCCAATCCCAACACCCCTTAAAACACTACCGTATTTGTTGTGCCCTGGTAACTTAGTGTACAGGTAACTTCTTAGATGACATAAAATAGGTGCATCTTTCTTTTAGGCAAAGTTGAAGCTCTGAATTTGTTGGCTACATTAGAGAGGCAATTCTTTGCTTTCTAAAGGGGTTCTTTGCCTTCTTGAGGGATTTGCAATAGAATACTTTAGGAGTTAATTTCCAGTTCTTTTGTGCATAGAGATTACAGAGCACTCCTACTGGGCAAAGTGAATTACACTGAAGCATCAAAATTCAGACAGAAATATATAGCTGATTTCTTCCTGGCTTTTAGTTTATTCATAGATATGTGCAACCATCACCACAGCCAGTTTTTAGCACATTTTCACCTCAAAAGGAAATCCCTATCCTTTAACTACCACCCTCCCGTAATCCCATCCCCACCCCACCCCCATCAACAACCCAATGCTTAGCAGCCACTAATCCATTTTCTGCCTCTGTGTCCCTGTTCTGGACTTTCATATGAATGAAAACATACAATATGTGGCCTTTTGTTTCTGGCTTATTTCACTTAGTATAATGTTTTCAAGATTCATCTATGTTGTAGCATGTATCAGCACTCCACTCCTTTTCTCGTTACCTGCAGAAGCATGACTGCTAAGAGATCCTATCACCTGTCACAATAATAAAGGGAATTTTATATGTGTTTATTTATTTTATTTTTCAGCTTTTTTTCTTTTTAGTTGAATTTATTGGGGTGATATTGGTTAATAAAATTATATAGCTTCAAGTGTACAGTTCTAGAATACATCATCTGTATATTGCATTGGGTGTTCCCCACCCCATTTGTTGACTTTTTATTTGATTTTTTAAATATATGTTTTTATTGATTTTGGAGAGGGAGAGAGAGCTAAAAACATCAGTGATGAGAGAGCATCACTGATCGGCTGTCTCCTGCACGCCCCACACTGGGGATCCAACCCAGAACCCAGACATGTGCTCTGACCAGGAATTGAACCGTGACACTGTGGTTCATAGGTTGACGCTCATCCACTGAGCCACGCCGGCTGGGTCCCCACTTCATTTGTTAATCCAAAAGGTTCCCTGATCAAAACCAAGGTGGGAGACTTTATAAATGTGGGTGCTGAGGAAGAAGGGGGGTGGGTGGTGGAATGTGAGCAGGAGGCGCATCTCCTGGAATGTTGCCTCTTTGCCAGGAGATGGCTCCCCTTCCTGTCGCCCTGTCTCACGGGTCCCTCTGTCTTCCAGGAGGACTGGCCTTGGCCCAGGTGCTCTTTTTCTACGTGAAGTACCTGGTGCTCTTTGGCATCCCCGCCCTGCTCATGCGCCTGGATGGACTCACGCCGCCGCCTCTCCCTCGCTGTGTCAGCACCATGTTCAGTTTCACGGGCATGTGGAGGTCAGTGGTTTATTAAGCCTTGCAGGGGTGATGATAGGTCCCGTGGAGGAGCCGTGGCTTGGTCAGCTCAGAGGGCTTGGGCCACCATCCTGTCTCTGCCCCTCCCTGAAGCCGCAATTGGCACTTGAGTTTCTTCATCTCAGAGGATGACCTCTTGAAAATATTGTCAGGCTGTGATGCCACGTGAGATGAGAAAGTATGTCACCTGGGCTGTACAAACGCATCAAGGGTTATGTCTAAAGTGCTTCCTTACTAACTTGGGACATGCTGCTCGATAGTGATTATTTTAGTGCTGAGAATGACATTTGTATATGTGGGACTGTCCAGTAAGAGAATAGACTCAGGGTAATAGCGTAGGCCACTGTCAGCAATTACTAGCTCTAAGATCTGGGGCAATGAACTAAATCTCTCCAAGTTTCCATTTCTTGTCTTTTAAATGATAATAACATCATACCCATTTCCAAGAGTTGTTGTGAAGACTAAACAAGCTAAGGCATTTAAAGCATCTGGCACATAGTAGATGTTAACCAACGTTAGCTTTCACCCTTACATTATTCCTATACTTGGTGCACATGGGTAGATAGATGCTTATTCTACATTTCCTTACTCTTCTTGATTGTGCTTCATACCCCCAACGTTGGCCTGGAGTCTTACTTGGGAAAGATCCCTCAGCTTCTGCTGTTTCCGATTGTTGTCCTCCAGGTGACCTTGCTGGCCTCTCTTTTTTCTTCCCTTCCAGTATGTTTGAATTTTGATGCTTTGGTGTAATTCACTTTGCCCAGTAGGAGCACTCTGTAAAATCTATGCACAGAAGAATTGGAAATTAACTACTAAAGTATTCTATTGCAAATCCCTCAAGGAGGCAAAGAATCCCTTTAGAAAGCAAACAATTTCAGACCTAATGCAAGAATCCCAGGGTGGGGACTTGCACATCCAGAGGGTTTTGCTCTCTAGGCGCCTCTGTTGACCTCACCATAGTCTTGGCCCTGCTCAGAGCTGCCATTTTGGCTCATCTTATAGTTCACTCCTGTAGGCAGAAGAGCCGAGACACAGGTAGGGGAAGAGCTCAGGGACTATTGCCATCTCTATTGCTGCTATTAGGAAGGGGGTGGCTTGTACTCAACATCCTGGTTTCCCATAGTCACTTATTGGATATGCTAGACTTATGTAGGCCTTTGAAAAAAAAACACATTTTGTTTTTAGTCCAGTTTGCTTTTTGGGATTAGAAATGTCATCTGGTTATTGCAAGAAATGTCAAGTAATTGCTTGGATTTGTCCTTAATCACTTTATTGAATATCATAGGTTGCCCAGTTTTAATGGCTAGGTTAGCAAAGGGCGTCTCTCCAGCCAGGGGCCAGGGAGTGGTTGGGAGGCTCTGGTAACGTTTGACCTCCTTGTAAAAGTAATTTACTGAATAAATGGGTCAGGGCTCAGCATGATTTGGGGCCATGCCACAAGTGCCTGGTATCCGTCTAGCCCTTGCCTCTGCCTCCTTGGTGGGGATGCTCGCACTAATGCATTTCTTGGGAAGCTCATTCTTCTAAAGGGCCTCTCCAGTGTCCGCTGGCATCATAGAAAACCAGGACTTCCGGGCAGGCAGGCTGGCCCCAGGCTCCTGGCTCCCTGTCCATAAATACCAGCTCACTGACAGTCACAAGGGGCAATTTAGACAGTTGACTGGATTTCACTTTAAGATTGGTTGTTCTTGTCCTTCATTATTTTAATTAATTACCTTATTGCTTAGTATTTTGCCCAAGACCCTCAGTTTTATACAAACCACAGAGGTGAGAGAGCAGGTCTGCCGAGACCTCTGTCACTCTTGGTTAGCACTAGACTCCAAGAGTGGAGTCCCAGGTTGTTGAAACACTCTCCACCCTCTCAGTTAGACGTGGGCAAGAGAGCAATAATGAAAGTTACCCTGAGGGGGAGGCTCTGGGGTGACCCCTGGGAGTGATTGGCTCCAAAGGGAGAGGCTCACGAGGACATGTGATGAAATAACACACACGGTCTTTCCTAGGAGGGACCTCAACTTTGATCCTGGCTTCCTTTACCATTCATGGCTGCAGATGCCCCTCCCCCTTCACATTTGTTTTAGTTCCTTGAAGGGTTTTCTGGTTTGCCAATTATACTTAGCAACACCTAGGCCTTCTTTTCTTTCTTTCTTTTCTTTCTTTTTTTTTTTTTTTTTTTACACAGGGGCCATTCCACATTAAGTAACTGGATTAAGGAAGGGATTTTAAATATATTGATTTCAGAGAGGAAGGGAGAGGGAGAGAGAGATAGAAACATCAATGATGAGAGAGAATCACCAATTGGCCGCCTCCTGCATGACCCCCACTAGGGATCGAGCCCACAACCCAGGCATGTGCCCCGGCCAGGAATTGAACCAGGACCTCCTAGTTCATAGGTTGATGCTCAACTACTGAGTCACAGTGGCCGGGCAGGAGGGGATTTTAAGTCCCTCTGAGCTGCAGTGCATAAGTTAAGGCTCAGAAGAAGTGGTGTTTTAAAAAATGTATATATTTGTATTGATTTCAGAGAGGAAGGGAAAGGGAGAGAAATAGAAACATCATTGATGAGAGAAAATCATTGATTGGCTGCCTCCTGTATGACCCCCCCCCCCCACTAGGGATCGAGCCCACAACCCGGGCATGTGCCCTGACTGGGAATTGACCCATGACCTCCTGGTTCATAGGTCAATGTTTAACCACTGAGCTACACTGGCTGGGCAAGGGTGGTTTTTTAATTGATAAAATAATAAAACTCATAGTTTATCTTTTGTGTTATTTACAGGTTCTCCTTGACCCTTAGGAGGAGGCATACCATGTTCATGTTCAGGGGCTGGTAGCATAAACCTCCAGTTCCCCTCGCCCCTCCCCCCCCCTCTAATTTTCTTCTGTAAGAATGCATGTCAAGGGAAAAGGAAGTCTTGAGTTTGTAATTTCTATTTACACCTAAATTTACGCTGATATTTCTGGGGCACCTGTTGAGACCTCACTGCAGACAGAAAATTGCTCCCTTTTCCTGGGTTCAGGCCTGTAAAAAAATGGAGTCAGGAGCAGATGTAAAAGCTGGAAATGCTTATCTTTTTGCTGGGCCTTGGCAGCCACTCCTACAGTGACACAAAGGACAGGGAGGATGGGGAGGTCCCTGAGATACTTGAAATGGACCCATAACTCAGGAAAGAGATTACAAAACAATCTCTGGAGATTGTTTCATGGTTACCCAGACTTCTAGAAAATCCCCCCCGAATGGGGTGTAGAAGTGATGATGAGAGATGAATATTTGGCCTCCCATTTTAAAGGAGACTTACACCCTGGGCAGGGTGCTGACTGATTGCACTGCCTTCAGTCCACTCAGCAGTGAGAGAGGACTTGAGGTGGCAGCCTGACCTATCAGGGGAATCGGAGCTGTACATCATAGATGAAATTGGCCATCAGCAGAGGGGTAATGTTGCCTGGCATAATAGTTCAGTTTGGTCATGAAAAATTGCTGTTCACCCAGATGGCCCACACCTAAAGGTTAGGATCTCTGATGGGTTTATTTTTTTTCTAGCTCTTCTCTTTCATATAATTTCTGTTTAAATATTTGTAGACATAACAAAACCCTGAGGAGTAGGTGTATTCCAACTTGTATGATTTTTCTGTGGCCTTATGGACCTGAGGAATTGAAAATTTTCTGCTTAGTTTTTAGGTTTCATATTTTAATTTCAGTAGGCTGAGATCTGTAATGAGCATCCTTTGCCAGGAGTCATTAAAGATGACGTTGCGTGTCCAAGGTTCCAAATTAGAAATCTGATCATGTGCCCCTGATTTGATTTCAAGCTATGGAATCACAGTGTGTGCAAAGTGATAAAATTTCTTCCGGCCGCTGGTGAGAGTTATGGGTCTATTTCAATTATCTCAGGGACCTCACACAGCTCATCCTCTGCATTTCTTGAATTATGATGCTCTCAGGTGTTCACAGGCAAACTCATGCATCATTGCTTATCCCAGAGGAATCTGGGCACTGCTGGTGGCTGCTAGACCTTAAAATACAGGGACAGTTTGGGCTGGGGATGGGAGGAGCCTGAGTCCCTTCTTGCATGAGTTTAAGTCCCTAGGTGGAGAGCTGGCCCAGGCCTGTGGTAGATGCTGACAACCCGCTGGCTTTTCGTGAGTCCTGCCTTTGAATCATGTTTAGCCTCAGGTTGCAGGGCAGGATGGCAAGCGCGGAGTTGGTGAAATATATGTACCCCATGTCCGCCAGCATTGCTGGGTAGAAAGCCGGGGCAGCACGAACCTAAAGGAGAAAAGATGGAAAAGGTGCTGTTAGCAAGAGTTCACGGTTTTGGGAGGCAGCCTAGTAATTAAGAGCTTGCCAGTTACTGTGTGGCTTGGGCAAATAATCACAGTGCTCTGGGCCAATCTTTCCATCTCTAAAATGGAGCTAATAATAATAATAACACTTGCCTCATGGGATGATTGGAGGGTTGATGGATCCTTTTGGAAGTGATAGCTTCTTGCATTTTTGCTCTTGAAAACCCAACAAAGCCACAGATGCCAGAGATCAGCCTGAGGGCAGGCTGGTGTGGTAGCAGCGGCTGGCCGTGAGGGGAGTGGCTGAGTAAAGGCTCAGCTCTGAGTCCATGGTGGAGACGAAGGTGGGGAGGTCATGGGCTCTGCCCTCAGAGGAGGGAGCTTGCCCCAATTTCCTCATCTCTTGCGTGAAAGGCAGACTCTTGCCATGAAATGATCTCTTTGTTCCCTGCTAGCTCTATCACTGTGAGGCCCAGCCACATTGGGTGGGGATGGCTACAGTGTCCTGGTGCTGAAGTGGTCCCCACCCACTACCCATGTGATTGAGCAAATTATTTAACCTCCTTATGTCTCATTTTTCTGAGGTATTAAAATTGGGCTAATCAAGCCCTGGCTGGGTAGCTCAGTTGACCAGAGTGTTGTCCTGATAAGCCAAGGTTGCAGGTTCGATTGCTGGTCAGGGCACATACAAGAATCAACCAATGGCCCTGGTTGGTTTGGCTCAGTGGTTTGAGCGTCGGTTCTTGGACTGAAGGGTCATAAGTTTGATTCAGGTCAAGGGCATGTACCTTGGTTGCAGGCTCGATCCTTGGCCCCAGTCAGGGCATGTCAGGAGGGCAACCAAAAGATGTGTCTCTCTCACATCGATGTTTCTCTCTCTGTCTCTCCCCCTCCCTTCCACTCTCTCTAAAAATCAATGGGAAAAATATCCTCGGGTGAGGATTAACAACAACAAAAAAAAAGAGAAGAAAAGAAAAAAAATCAATGAATACATAAATAAGAGGGACAACAAATTGATGTCTCAAATCAATCAATCAATAAAAAATAGGGATCATCATAGTATTTGTCTTGTGGGGTTGTTGCGAGGGTTAAGTGAGGTCATCTATTAAGGCAGTGAACAGAGCAGGCACACTGTAGACACCAAAATATTAGCTAAAAAGTACAGTGACAGATCTGAAAGTGAACTTTACACTGATTGTTTTTTAATTTCCCAGGAAAGAAAGGGATGATAGGAAGGGTGGTTGAGGAGGTGGAAGGTGATGGGGGGAGGGTGGTAGTAATATGTGGAAGGCATTTCAAAATGGAAATGGGGGGTGCTTGTAAGGTACCAGTGTGACCTCTCCCAACCCCTACAGAGTTCTGTTTGCCAACAGTTTGCAGCTGCTGGATATTTTTATTACCTCACAATCCTTCTCTCTTATGATCCCCTGTCAGTGGACTCAGAAACCATATTTCTTCTTCTAGCATTCCTATTTCAGAACCCCCTTACCTTTTCCTCCAAACGCAGACTGGCATCTATCCAAAAGGACAGGGGCTAGCACATTGAGGCATCTTTTATGAGCCATCATTATGTTTGGCTTCCTGGGTTTATTTTTACTTCAAAGACAGTTACTCTGGCCTCTTTTCCATTTCCTCTCTGTGTGGAAGATGACTTCAGTTCGCATGTCACTGAGCACACTCGCACGCCGAAAGGCTTTCAGAGTAAGAAGTCCCGTGCAAGAAACACCAGGGTGTCTTCAAATGGAGGGCCCACATCTGGAGGCTGACCGCCTGGTTTGAACCCAGGCTCCACTGATTATTACTGGGTGATCTCTCTCTCTGGAAAGGGGAGATATTATAATAAATACCTCTTGGAACTAATACCCTGTGCTGCTCATGGCAGCAGTCACACTCCACAGTAATCACGTCTTTCCTTGCACCCCACCAGACTTTGAGGGCAATGATCAGATCTCTTTCTTAACTTAGCACCTTCCTTGGCGCCCAGCATACAGTGGGCACTTGGGACGTCTTTGCTGAATGAACAAATGGTCACTCTCCTTTGAAATTGTGATCCCCAGGTCTCCACGGCACAATTTTCAAGTATTTTGATCTGGCAGCCGAGCGATACCTCCCACAGGTGTGCCCACTGTCAGTACCTTTTTCTTTATCCCCCTAGTTTTCTCATTAAGTGTCATTACATGGCGTGCCATAATATTGTGTCTGCTAGCAGCTTTCTTGAGAATGAATCTGCCTTGGAACGATCGAGGAATGTACGCCTTTCTTAATTACTATCATTATTATATCAGACACTGTGCCACGTCTTTGATATCAGATGAGGGAGAAAGTTGCAAACTTAAAGGAAGAAAAGAGATCTAATTCAGACTCTGGTATGACAGAGGAGTTGACAGCTTTGTGTCTTTGGGATGGGATTTTCTGAGGGAGGTGCTGGAAGACAACATCCTCATCTCTTACCGTGGAAGAGGAGTCCGGATGCAGGGCTGAGAGGGAAGAACTTCTAAGACAGCCTCACAACCGTAACAGTAAGAGTGATACAGTAATACTGGGAACGTCAGCAAACACTCAGAGCTTCCCTCGTGCCCAGCGGTATTGTGCTTTGTTCATTCATGGATTCTGTTACCCATATGTGTTAGTGCAGCCGTTGTGCCCAGCTCACTGAGCTTTTGGAGCCAGAACCTGCCATACCGTACTTGTGCTGCATTTGGTATTTTGCTTTAATATAACACACGCCTGTCTTTAGTAAGAGCCTTGCTATCCCCAGTGGGGTCTGAGGAACAGCAGCATCAGCCTGTCCTGGGAACGTGTGAGAAAGGCAGGAGCCTGGGTCCCACCCCAGACCTACTGAATCAGAATTTGCCTTTTAACAAGACCTGCTTACACATTAAAATCGGAGAGGCACTGGACTGGGCTAGATGACTCCTCTGGCTCCTCCTCCCTGACATGCCTTGACTGTAGACTCCCTGGATGATGGCCACATGTGACTATAAGGTGCTTGAGTCTTCAGTAATCCACATTCACATGGGTCATAGGGACTTCCCTGGGATCTTTTACTGATGCTGGGCACCTCCACCATATGAATGGCCTGTCCTGGCTCAGGCTTCAGATTCTGCTAAAATCTCTTAAACAAGCAGCACCTGGAGTCAGCATGCCCCAAACATTTATATATAGAAAACCATAAAGACTCCCCCTGCAAAACGACTAGAGATAATAAACAAATACAATAAAGTTACAGGGTACAAAACCAATGTACAAAAATCTATTGTGTTTTTTTAATATACTAAGAGCAAACTATCAGAAAGAGAAATCAGGAAAACAATTCAATTTACAATTGCAACAAAACAATAAAATACTTAGGAAACAACTTAACAAAGGAGGTGAAAGACCTGTACCCTGAAAACTAAGAAATTGTTGAAAGAAACTGAAGAAGACACAAAGACATACAAAGATACTCTATGCTCATGGATTGGAATAATTAACATTGTTAAAATGTCCATATTATCCAAAGCAATCTATTTCTTCAATGCAATCCCTATAAAAAATCCCAATGGCATTTTTCACAGAACTTGAGCAAATAACTCTAATATTTGTATAGAACCACAAAAGACCCTGAATAGCCAAAGCAATCCTGAGGGGAAAAAAGAACAAAGCCAGAGGTCTCACATACCCTGATTTCAAACTATATTACAGAGTTATAGTAATAAACCAGTATGGTATTGGCAAAAAACCAGACAAACAGAACAATGGAACAGAATTGAAAGCCCAGAAATAAACCTACACATACATGGACAACTAATTTACAACAAAGGAGCCAAGAGCATGCAATGGAGAAAGAAAAGGCTCTATAATAAATGGTCTTGGGAAATCTGGAGAGCTACATGCAAAAGAATAAAACCAGACCACTATCTTACACCATACACAAAATTAACTCAAAGTGGATTAAAGTCTTGATTGAATATAAGATCTGAAACCATAAAATACATAGAAGAAAAGAGGCACTAAGCTTTTGGACACCCATTTTAGCAATGTTTTTTGTGGATTTGACTTCAGTGGCAAGGGAAACAAAAACAAACAAATGGGACTACATCGAACTAAAAAGCTTTCGCACAGTGAACGGGGCCATCAGTAACGACAAAAAAGGCAACCAACCAAAGGAGAGAAGACATCTGTAAATGATACTTTGATAATGGATTAATATCCAAAATATGTTAAAAAACTCATACAACTCAACAACAACAAACCTCTTTTAAAAATAGGCAACAAAAAACAAGTGTTGGAGAGGATGTGGAGAAAAAGGAACCCTTGTATGCTGTTGGTGGGATTGTAAATTGGGGCAGCTATGGAATACTGTAGGGATGTTTCTCAAAAAATTAAGAATAGAGCTACCATTATGATCCATCAATTCCTCTGTTGGGTATTTATTCAAATAAACATCAATTTAAAAAGACATATGCACCCTTATGCTCATTGCAGCATTATTTAGAATAGCAAAGATAAGGAAACAGCCTGAGTTTATCAGCATAGATGAATGCATAAAGAAGATGTGACACATATATACAATGGAATACTAATGAGCCATAAAGAGATGAAATATTGCCAGTTGCAACAACATGGATGGACCTTGAGGGTGTTATGCTAAGTGAAGTAAGTCAGATGGAAAAGGACAAAAACTGTATGATTTCATTCATATGCAGAATATTAAAAAAAAGTAACAAGTGAACAAATGAAAAAGAGACTCATAGATACAGACAAGAGATTGATGGTTACCAAGGGGTATCGGGGGCGGGCGAAATGGGTAAAGGGCATCAGACGTGCGGTGATGGACGAAACTAGACCTTTGTTGACGATCATGCAATAGAATCAAACAGATATCAAATTGTACAGTTGTACACATGGACCTTATAAAATGTGATTAACCAATGTTACCTCAATTAAAAAAGGAAGAATCTTCCAGCACAGTCAACCACTCCCACTTCATAAATGGAACACTGCTCCTGGGACCTGACCACCTTGTTGGCAACGCCCACCAGAGAGCTGAACCGGGGGTCCTGCACCCAGTGCTGCTGATGCCTGTCTGACCACAGCCAGAAACTGAGCTGATTGAGGCTTTTATTTTCTATAAAGCATTTGGCATTCTGAATTATTAGTCTTGCACATTTCAGTTATTTTAAATATGGGGTACCAGTAGTTAGATAGAAAACCACTTCTCTGTTTTCCTGAGTAAAAGGTGTGTGTGCTTCCTCACTGAGTTTCGAGTTTCCTTTTTGTAGCCGTGATCACGGCCCTGGAGAAGCACACCTCATGCCCCTTGACTGGGCAGGGGAATGTGGCCGATCCAGTGGCCTGCATGGAGATGTTTGCACACGGAGTTGAGTGTAGAAATAATTCACATCACGTTGCTGCACAGCTTTAATGAATACAGAAAAAACGCCAGGTAATGCATTATTAAAGGCACACATGGCAGCGCTTCCTTGTATACAATTTGAGCGTGAACTTATTAGCATTTCAGGTTGATATCACTTTTAGATTTAATTAGATTTCAGGCTTCAATCGATTTAGTAAATGAATTTCTCACTGCTTAAACGGTGTAATATGCCCTCGACAGTAGCTTTTTATCACTCTCCTCTCATTCCCTCACTCGCCCAAGCAGATCTCCGCTTCCGTCTTGGATTCTAAACCAGAGGCTATCTTCCAAAGCTGCTGCGCTGCATAAATGTAGTCTCTTCCATGCTCAGAGACACGGGGGCCACGGGGAGGGTTATTTTTTATCCACGTTGTCTGACATGAATACATTTGCCACCAGTAACTTTAACTGATGTGTGATAATAACAACACTAGCCTCTGTTTGGCTGGCCCTTTGGCACTGTGAGTCTTTGTACTGTTGTTTTGCCATGAAGTCCACAAACCTCTATTCCTACGATGATGAGAGCATTGGGGCTATTCAAATGGTGGGAAATTAAATGTAATGAGTCAAGCCATATTAGTGATTTTCAGGATGAACTGGAGAGCTAGACCTTGCAAGGGCAGTAATTTAGCGATGTTCCGCGTTTGTTTAGAAGTGTGGAGAGAGTGCTTCTCTGAGCCATGGGAGGAGCCTAACCCCGTGTTACTGTTTCCTGCCTGCAGGAACTTAAGTCAGCTGTGGGGCCACTGGGCCACCATGGCCTCATCCGTGAAGTGGGGCTCCTGTGTGTTTGTGGGGTATGTGTAATAACCATGATCCAGATAAGTAATGTTTATAATACAAAGTGGGAGAAGTGATATTATCTGATGGGTGTTTAATTTCTAAATGAACGAGGACCTCCGATGAAAGACAGCTCAACAAAGGAAGTTTCTTTTTTACTCTGTTGTACTGTACAGCTCCAAATGAATTGCATTTTCAAAGTTTAGTTGGAAAGGGGATTAAAGACACAACCAAAGTAGGGTAGTATAAGTACACATCCATTGCTATAATAGAAATCTATTTCGATAGTATAGGAGTAAACCCATTTGGCCACAGAGCAAAAGCTGTGTTCAGAATGCTGTGAATTCACAATTCCGGGGGGTGGGGGAGGGGGAGGGGATTTAGTTAACAAGCCCAGTCCAGAGCCAAAATGGCATTGTGGCTGATTTACAGGCTCATCTCCAAGGACGTGGCTACTTTTTATTTTTTACTCTTTGCAAGACTCAGCATGGGCTAGGTCAGTGGCTCGTGAGCCGCGGTTTGCCGCTCTGTTGACTAATGAGTTTGCCGACCACTGACCTAGACTCTCGATTCCAATAATTACAGGCTGTTGTTGTTCCTTGTGATTAAGCCCCTATTCAGTGGTCGGCAAACTCATTAGTCAACAGAGCGGCAAACCGCGGCTCTTGAGCCGCATGTGACTCGTGAGCTGCAGTTTGCCGAGCACTGGGCTAGGTTATATAAGAGGTCCATGAATTAAAAAACACAGAAAAGCAGCCTTCTGATTTTCCACCCGCACATTATCCATTTAAGGAATGACAACCCTGTTATTAACCCCAGACCTGATTTCTTCCAAGGGGGAGAATGGAAAAGTGCTAGACGGCCATGGAATGCTAGTCCCAGGGCCTTGTTTAATCTGGGACATTCCCACAGCCTTTCTTTACGACGTTGAAGAATGCGGTTGTTCCTTATTTAATGCAACGGTCCCCATTCTGACTTTGGGTGATGTTTCCTCAGGATTAGATTCAGGTTATGCATTCTGAGCAGGAATGCTGCATAAGAAATGTGTCCTTTATAGGGTCTCATCTCTGGAGGCACAGTTGTGTCCACCTGTTCTCATTGGTGATGTTAATTTTCATCAACTTGAAGACTGGACCGAACACCCTTCAGTATAGTCTCATTTATTCCTTGTACTTTTTTTTGCCTTGCAACTAATCAATTTTCTGTGGGAGGCACTTTTAAGACCATACAAATATCCTGTTCTTTTTCAAAATTTCCCCCTCGTATATGGAAATCCTGCCCTGCCAGCCACCCTTCTGTGTCCCTGAAGTGCCTATACATAAATTCACGGCTGGCCACACCCCAGTTTCCTTTAATGCTCAAAAAGAGACTAAATTAGAATCTTTAAGATCCTCTTCAGCTTTAAAATTCTCTAGTTCTAAAAATTGACGTAGGAATTTTATGCTCTTGAATTAGTATTCTCACATATTTGTCCTTCCCATCAACTTTATGAATTCTGTTCTTGTGAAATAGGCACTTTGCATAGGTTATCTTTTAAAATAATTTCTTATCCTTCCAAATTATCCCTAATGATGGAAGTATTATCAGGATGTTAATTAATACAGTTGCTAGCTATATCATAGAAACTCGTAGACACAAAGTATTCTCACACTAAGGGAAATGAATCTCTATAGCAGCCTGTTAAAGGACGTATTTCTGAATTCTTCCTAAGACGACATGAATGAATGCTTACCCATAACGAAGCCACTCCAATCAGCTCCTCATTTCTTCTGCACTCATTTTGAAGGATTGTTCTGGAGATGTTGAAAGTGCCATTCACATTATTAATAATTAGAGCTTTTATCTAGAGACTGGGTGCCTTTCTAAGTACTCTCTCTTCGTGCCCTGTGTCATCTGCTAGACCAGGGTGGGACTGATTGAGTGGCCATTTGAGTGGATGGTCAGGGTCCACACACACACCTTCATTTTAGGGCAAGAGCGGTGTTTCGTATACATCCCACCAGCTTCTGAGGTTGTCAGTTACAGAGGATTTGCCACCAACAGTTATAATTCCTATGTAACAGTACCCTTTCTGTAGTTTCCATCCCTCGAAAGCTAGGGCTCCTGCAGACTTGAGAGTCGAGGGTGTTCAACTCAGGTATCACTTTCTGTCATCCATCATCTGAGGGCAAGCCTTTTGGTTCTCCTCCTGTTGGCCCCCGTGACACACAGGCAGGTGTGTCACTGAGTCCTACTCCCATGTCACTGAGTCCTGCGCAGGCTGCTAGCCTAAAGGGAAGCTTGCTTTGCTAGTTGTGTTATAGTTTTGAAAGCGTCTTCTGCTTTCTTCAACAAGCAGGGGAAATCTGCCTCCGAAGAATGTGCAAGGGAGGGATAATGAACGTTCCAGTCCCTCTCAACCCAAAGCCCTATAATTATTTTAAGTAGTTTCCATTGGATAGTCTTTATTCCTATGATGTGATTGTTCAGGTTTTACTCCTAAGAAGTCCAGATCTTGGGGCAGAGGGAGGGAGAAGACAGAAGGGAATGGGGCTGCTGTGCCGGGCAGCTGTGTGGCTCAGGAATAGCTTGAGAGTCAGCTCAGATGGCAAGGCAGCCGGTCTGTGGGCAGAGGGAGGGGCTCAGGAGCAAGGGTGAGAACAAAGTAGGTTATAGAACGGTGAGGATGCAGCAAGGGAGGCGATGCCCAGAACTGGGTGATACTTCAAAATAATGAGGAGCAACCAGGAGGGGTTTTTAGCGATGGAAGAGGATCAACACCATTTCCTGTAGAGACACAGAAGAGCTATTTGAGTTCTTTCCTGGACTTCGAATGCCTGCCTTTCATTAAAGAGGGCTCATCCCATGTTACTTCCAGTCCCTGTCCTCAGTGGTCTAGAGAGAGCCACTCCTTTGGGAAAGGCGTTACATCACTCACTGTTATTTCAAATCAGCCGCGTGGGCATATCCGTAGGAGGTACAGTCCTTGAAGATTTTTCCGTGTCCTATCTTGGAGCCTCTACTAACCACTGAGATACAAAAGGAAGCGAAGAATCTTATGAGCCCATTTTAGCGAGAACAGTACCCTGTTTCAGCTTGTGATGCGTCTGAAATAGTTTTGAGATCTGGTCACCAGTACCATGGCCCCCTAGTCAATCCAGGTTTGGCATCTGAGCTTTGCTCCCCGAAGCCTGATAAAGGGGACTCCCAGGCTCATAGGCTACTCAGGACTTGGAGTTATGTTGGGTTGGAATGGACCAAATAGTGTTTTAGACTGAGGGAAGAAAAAGTGACTTGTGAAGTCAGGAGGAAACTCCTGGCCTTCAGCATTTTCTAAAGAAAGAAAAGGTATCTCTGAACATTTCAGCCACCGCAGGTACTTCTCCGGAAGGAATGCCCACAGGTTTAAGTGAGTTGAGATGTCTCTACTGATTTCCTGGGACATCTCCATTTGGAGTTGAAATGCCCTTCCTAGACTTGGTTCCCCGGAGCATTCCCCAGGGGAGAGCCCCATGGACGTGAAGACTGAGGCTCTCATCTCACCAGAGAATGCCCTGCTCACCTACGAGTTGGTGTTCTGGCTGAATCAAACACCCCAGAGGACTTCCCAGGCTTGACATTACTGCGTGTCCTCAGGGAAAGCGCCTTAATGAGACTATTAGTCAAAACGAATGTTCTCACAAAGAGAGTGAAACAGCCACCCCTGACCTGATGGCGGATTATGCCGGAAATCTGAATTGAGGCCCGCGGCATTTAACCTGGGTGTCGCATCTTCATTTCTGTCAAGTGTAGGCTCAGTAGTAGGGAGGGTGGAGACCTTATCTACTAAGAAAAATGTTCCACGGTGGAGATTTTCACTTTCCATTTGGAAAAATGCTTTAAGCATGAAATTGCAAAACCAATATTTTCACGCCAGAAGACAAAAATAACACGTTGTGAGGAGCACCAGGCAGAAAACAAAACAAGACAAAAACTCCCCAATCAAACAACAGAACCCAGCCAGTATGTGTTTAAGCTTCTTCTTTATGCAGGCATCTCACAGACCTTGCCCAGAGTCACCGTTTTTAGGAGGTTAAGTGAAGTCCTTGATTGGAAGAGGGAAGAAATGGAAGTCCGCTGTGACCTTCGTCCCTGCTGGTTTAGGCCTGGCTCAGGCCCCTCAGGCCACTTTCAGCAGGACCACTGCCATCTTTCACACCTAGCCTTTCCACCTCACGCTGCCCCTCCTCACTGTGTCACGGAAGCCAGGTGGGATCTTTCTAGAAGGCAAATCTCTGTCCAGCCATCCTTTGCTTAAATGGGTTTAATGGCTCCCCAGTGCCCGTAGGATGAACTGTAAACTTCCCATGACATACAAGCATGTTCGGAGAGGCAGTATGAAGGCAGCGCTGACCCCTGTGGGCTCTGAGCCGCACTTCCTGGGTTCGGGTGTCGCCTCAGCCACTTTTCCAGCTGAGAACCCTGAGGTGAGTTATTGACCTCTCTGGGCTTCAGCTGCCTCCACTGTGAAATGGAGACCGAGTAATGATACAATCCTGCCAGGGCTGCTGCGAGGACTCAGTGAAGTCTAACACATACTGAACACCCAATAAACATTCACGATCACCATGATTGTTTCTGCCCTGCTGTCGGTTGGCCTCTGCCCCTATGCCCTTGCCCTCGGTAATACCCAACTATTTACAGATACCTTCCCACCCCTGTACCCCCAATGAGACGCATTTCCTCTTGTCTCTGCTTTATAGGCTGCTTCCTTTGCCTGCAGTGTCATCACACACACACACACACTCCCTCCCTCACGCACACTCATCTATCTGCATCCTCTGTATGCATCAACTCATCCTTTGGCCAACTCTTCCCCAACCTTCAACGCTCAGCTCAGGTCAAGGCTCCTTTACTCCGAACAGCCTACCTGGATGTCACTCTCTCCACCTCACAGGTTCCCATGCTCCAAGTCTTCCTCTGACCCACCACTGATCACACAATGCAGTAATGGCCTGTTCACTTGTAGGTCTTTCCTCGGCGCCGCCCTCGCCCTGCCTCCCCCTTCCTCCCCCCGCCACCAGTGAAAGAGGAATGACAACTTGATCATTTCTATATACTCACTGCTCACAAATGCTGGATGCATGGACAGATGAATGGATGGAGGGATGGGTGCATGGATGGATGGAGGGATGGGTGCAGGGATGGATTGATAGATAGATGTTATCAAGGGAATCTGATCCAGTGACAGGAAACTTCCCAAGGCAGCCCATTTGGTTATAATCACAAAATGCACTAAATCTACCTGAAAATGCAATCACTCTATCGTGTGTTCTGATCCTTTGCTTGTCCGTATTAAATTGATCTGGTTTCCTGTGTCATCCCCTCAAACAGTATGCTTGCAGATCCCCTCCTTATCCTGGCTGGTGCCCTCTAAACATTCTCCTCGTTGTCAGTCTCTCTTTGAAGTAGGCTCTGAAACTAAGAGTGACCCTCCAGGTGTGGGGTGTAGTGAGCACAAAGAAACATAATCAATTCTTTTGCAACTCTACTAGTGTGGACAAATGCTAGCATTTTTTAAATGCTTCACAACACTATGCGTTTGGCAGCCCACTAATGGGATAAACAGTCTGGAGATGAACCTGTGAAGGCTGTAAATGGAAGTCGAGACAGGGATGGAAATCTGAATGTGGCACTTCATGTAAATACTGTCCTGCATGTGTCATGCTCGGCAGCCATAACAGCTGTGGATTGAAAACTTAGCTCACTGGTTGTGGGGCATGTGCAGGTTCTGGCCCCAGTTTATTGCCTCTTATAATTTTAGCTCCAAAACAGTCAAGGTCAGCCTGGGGAGAAGGACCAGGACTCTGAGAGGCAGTCAACCTGGAAGAGCAGAACAAATTCTGGGCCCTACTGTGGGTTCTGGTCTGAGTTCTGTCACAGACATGCTGTGTGGGCCTGACCCCTCCTCTGTCAGAGGGGGTGCTAAACTCCGGGATATGCAAGTGTGTGGCTCCGTGAGTAAACACATGCTCAGCACCATCTTGTCAGGCGCCAGGAGCCTAATTTTGATGCACTGTGAGGCTCTTACCAAGAATAGCAGTCATCGTCTTAATAATAAACCATCAGGGCTGCATCAGCCCAGCACAGTCCACTAATTTGCTGGTGGTTATCAGACAAGAATGCTGCTGTAGGAGTTAGAATTCACTCTGAGAGATGCTTCCTGAAAGGGACTGAAACAGGAAGCCTGAGGCCAGATGGAACCTTTAAGGTCATCCATTCCAGTTTCCTATCTGATGGTTCAGTCTCCTCTAAACACCCTTTTAGCTCAGGCTTGCACTCATCCTTGAGGGGCAATGCACTGCCTCGTTAGGGCCTTGTGACTTGTCAGCAAGTTCCTTATATGTATATCAAGCCAAAAGCCACTGCCCTTTGCCGCTGTCAATGGATGTTCAGACAACAAAAATTTCATATCACTTACACATGCAAAAGATGTCCTGTTTTTAATTTCTGGAAGGAGCCAAGAATTATATGCACAGGATTGCCATGTGTCCAAATAAGGAAATCTGGCTTATGTGTGGGCTGGTAGTGGGAGAGATTGTTTTCTTAAAAAGTGATGAGAATAGTTGTGCTACAGTTTGATAGGTATCTTATTTCAGAGGTGAAGCCCCATTTCTCTCTGTTGGTGTTGATCTTACGTATTTACATGTAAAAGTTAATGTAATAAATAACTGCTTTTGAGTTATTTTGTCTTCAAACTGCAGTGTACAGTGAAAACTGACAGAGGAGACAGAGGCATTGGTGCCTTATTACCAAGTACCATTCACATGTTGATTCGCTCAACAGGTATTTACTCTTATTTTTTAGAGAAAGAGGAAGGGAGAGGGAGAGAGAAACATTTATGTGAGAGCGAAACACCAATTGGCTGCCTCCTGCACATCCCTGCTGGGGATGGAGCCTGCAACCCCGGCTTGTGCCCTCACCAGGAATGGAGCCAGCAACCTTCTGGTGCATGGCAGGGTGCCCAACCAACTGAGCTACACCTGCCAAGGCAACATATACTTCTTGAGAATTTGCTTGGTGCCCTCAAGGAGTTTGCAGTCCACGAAGGGAGAGAGTGTTTGATGTGGATCACGCTGTATGGGAAATCTTGTTGACTTTGCCGTTCTTTGCTAGGGGTTATGTGCTGTGCATTGCTGACTTCCCACTGCCTGGCACATTGGAAGCACATGGTAAATATTGGTTAAATGCGTCAGTGGCTGGATACATGAAGGGAATAAGCACAGTCTTTGGCACTTGGTACGCTGAGCTAGATCCCGACTCCTTAATACTAGCTATGTGGCTGGGGATAAGGACATGCGGCTTTATAAAACAGGAACCCATTTTGCAGGGTTGGCTGTGAGGATTAAAAGAGATACTGTACAGAGTGCCTAGCACCGAGCCTGGTATACATTTCTAGAGAGAGAGAGAGAGAGAGAGAGAGAGAGAGAGAGAGAGAGAGAGAGAGAGAGAGAGAGAGAGAAGAAAGAAAGAAAGAAAGAAAGAAAGAAAGAAAGAAAGAAAGAAAGAAAGAAAGAAAAGGAAGGAAGGGCTTACTTCGCTCCTAGTCTAGCTCCATCCATCTGTACAGGAAAACGAATGAGAACATATTTCTAGAAACTTCATTGGTTTGCTCGTGTTTAAAGACACGGTCTCACAGCAGAGCACCACCCCGCACCGCCCCCCCCCCCCCCCCCCGTGCCCTTTGGAAGGAGCCGAAATCAGCTTTACCCTGGTGAAGAGGAAACCCAGGGTCTCACTCGAGGAAGAGAGAAAAGTGCTGGAGGTGGGTGGTGGAGATGGTTGCACAACTATGTGAATGTACTTAAATGCCCCTGAACGGAATATCTAAAAACGGGAAAGTGGTAAGTTTTATGTGAGGCTTTGTTTCTCTATTCTCACCTGCCGCATGTCTATGATCTTCAAATAGATGCTTGGGGACATGAAAGAACCTTGCCATTTAAAGACACCCCACAAGGAATCCTGTTTTTATGTCAGTTGTTGCCTGCCATATGTCCGGTGGGCTGAGGTGCCGGGCAGGCTGGGTGCTCCTGGGGCATGCGCAGGGGTGGAGCCAGAGACAAGGGAGAGTCAGACCCCACCCCAGGGTGAATTTCTGTGTCCAGTGCTCATTGTCCGTAGAGAAGGCATTAACTCGGGCTTTACTCAGGCAGATCACTAACCCAGGAGGCCAGCCTGGTAGGGAGGGGGCCACACAATCATTGCTCTTTCTAGAGACTCAGTAAATTTAGTGGCATCCAGGGAAAGCTCCCCCCCCCCCCGCCCCCGCCCAAGGCTTACTGGGTGCCTGGTGTGAGGCCCGGCTCAATGGGTGACGCACCAGCAGGTACGGGGAGCTGCTCTATTCCCACCCTCCTCGGCCGAGCCGGGTGGGGACTGGGTTGCTCTCCCTGGTGGAAAGCTGCAGGGACTTTGGCTGCGAGGAGCAGGGAGGACCAGAGCGGAGCCTTCCCCTCTCCTGTGCTTTCCTTTGGCCAGTGTGGTTTCAAGTATATTTAAATATGTTTTACTTATTTTTGAGTAAATGAACATCTGAGACCACTAGTGTTAGAAAAGGACTCACCTGTTGGAAAAATGGAAGGTACCTGGGCCACCCACGCCCGGGGCCTTAATTTCTAGAGAGAGCGGAGACTGGCCCATGCGTTGGCCCCCAGAGAGCAGTGGTTCTGCATCAGCGTCGCCTGGGGGACGCGTCCAGGTTCATCACTGGGTCTGAGGCGGGGCCTGGGGATCTGCATGTGCAGCAGCTTCCAGGTGATGCTGCCGGCTGCTCCAGAGGCCGTCCTTGGAGAAAAGCTATCACAGAGTCATCCTTTTATTCACCACGCTCTGAATGTACGTTATGTGTTGTTTTTTGGCCAAGTTCCCCATTTCTGTAAATCTCTGCCATTGATGTGCTTGTCTGTGTCTCCTTTGAACAGGTATTTTGACGTTGGCCTCCATGACTTCTTAATCAGGTAAGCCAGGAGTTTTTATTTTCGATGTCACGGAGGAGCATGTCTGTCGGGGAGGGCTGACAGGAAAATGAAATCCTCGTTCCGTATCTCGATAAATGCGGGCCGCTGTACACTCGTCAAGAAAACACCACGGGCGCTCTGTTCCCCTGTGCCTCCCAGAATCACCCGAGATCATCCTTCACAGACCATCAGAAGGAACTTCGTGTTTAAAGAAAGGGCTTTATATCTGAAGTGACGGTTACACAAGAGCTCCAACAAGCTTGATTCCACCCACTGGGCATCTGGACAGACAGACAGAAGAGCGCCAGCTGGTATTCACGTATTAAGCAACCCCCTTGGCCAGTTTCCCCAACGAGTTTAAGCTTTTTAAATGGAATCTGTTGGTTGCTGTACAGTCATAAGTAATTGAAAGATTACAGATGGCAGTTTATATTCTAGCTTAGTGGTGGTTTTTACCAGAGTTGGCTTATGGAGCATATTAATTCCAAGGAGCTATTAAATCAAACGGAGGTTAAACGGAAATATACCAGAATATTAACAATGTTGGTAAGAATACGCCTGCGATTTTTTTTCTGCTATCAACTTTTGGTGTATTTTCCAGATTTTTTTTTTTTTTAATATATTGAGCATGCATTCGTCTAACAGAGGTGAAAATTATCATTAAAATGCCTGTCAGAAATATATGTGGGAAGCAATAATGGTTGTGGAAGGAGTGTAAGCTGAAGATTAGAAGGAAACCAGGAATCATGTTGAGTGATGAGCTTTCTGCAAATGCGTGGCTCTAAATGTGAATTAATTCTGACTGAGAGTCTGCTCTTTTTTTAAAAATATATTTTTATTGCTTTCAGAGAGGAAGAAAGAGGGAGAGAGAGATAGAAACATCAGTGATGAGAGAGATTATGGATCGGCTGCCTCCTGCAAGTCCCCCACTGGGGATCGAGCCCACAACCCAGGCATGTGCCCTTGATTGGAATCGAACCTGGGACCTTTCAGTACACAGGCCAATGCTCTATCCATTGAGCCAAACCAGCAAGGGCAAGAGTCTGCTCTTAAATAGTCTGCAAACCCCGTGTGACTTCTGGGAAGGGGGGGTCAGTTCTCCGCCTGCGTGACCATCTCCCTGTGGATGAGATGCTCTCGTGGGGAAATGGGCATAATCGGCGTTACCTTTATCCCAAACGACAGCCTTGCCTCTGCGCTGGATTACACATGGCGGCGTTCCACCGAAGGCCCTTCTCCAGGGCCTTGTCCTGGGCTGCACCTTGAAGTCCCCTCCATGCACCCCAGACCCAAGGACGATGGGCTGTCCTGGCTTTCCTCAGGACGTTGCACATAGCGTGCGAACCGCTCCCCGTGACACATCAAGGGTGTAAATGCATTTTAGCAGGAGGGATAGAGGACCAGGCATCATGGGAATTCCATATGGAACAGCTGTCAGGGTATGTGCTGCAGGGAGCAGACTGGATTTTCGAGTTCATGTCTTTGGTGCTCTGTATGACTGCTGTGCTGCTGTTCTCATCACTCCTTGTCATGGATGCAAACTTGTACTTTTCTTACGTCCTCTAGTACCTTCCTCGAGGGCAGGGAACTTGTCCTAATCACCTTTCCGTGAGGACACGGTATAGTGTCAACTTCAACAGACATCTGTGGTAGGGGTGAATGAATGAAACGGGGCATAAAGGACAAGGAGGGTGAGGATTACTGAGAAGCCATTTAGTCATTTATTCAACAAATAATTGAGCCTACCACGTGCCGCTCACTTGGACATATCCTGGAATACCGTCGTGAGAAAAGCAGACGTTTGATTTAGAGCTCTCCCTGAGCTGGTCCTTTCCAGGCTGTGGCGTGCGACTGGAAGTGGGGAGGCGGCGTGGTCTCCCTCTGGACCCTCCTTCCTTTCCTCCTGGGCTCCAGCCCTGTCTTGTCGGGTGGGGAGGAGGGAGGAGTGGTTAAGTCCCTGTAGTAAACGGGTGCTGGGATCTTCTCGCCCTTCTTTGTGGGTACTGGTGAGATGCTCTAACTAGTCACCTTCATCTGCGTGCTGTGAAACAAGCAGTGGGAGAGTAAGGCTTCTTTCGGCCCTGCTGCCTCTCGGCAGTTTTCTCTCCCCTGGTCTGGTAGGCAGAGCAGATGACATGGTCCTTGCTCATCCAGTTGGGGAGTGAGAGTCCGTCTCCCCTTCTTGCAGCCATGCCCGGTGTCTGTGACCAGCTCTCTTCATCCTCCCTCCCATTGAAACCAGACACAATGGGTCCAAGGCTGCCTGTCACTACGTGAGCCAAATTAAGTAGAGACAGGGTTGAATCATATATGAGCATTTATTCCAATAATCACAGCAGGATGGGGAGACCAGTTGGTCACCCTGGAAATTCTGCTCTCGCCCCCTTGCCAGTTGGCTGGTTATAGACAGACGAGGGAGAAGACAGCTACGTGCACTGCAAGTGTAACAGGGAAAGGGGAGGGGAGGGTCTGTGGTCCGGCCTTCGGGGGCTCCAAGTCCGATAACAAGGTGGCTAATCTATGATGTTACAAACAGCTCAGCCCGTTCCTGGGACCGGAGGATGGCCAGCGTTCCTGAGAGAAACTCCCAGAGCGGGTCAGGGTCCGGGCACCGCAACCAAATCAAAGCGTGTCCTGTCCTTGGTCTGTTCTCAAATGTATTTCTTTTCAGAGTCATGGACCCATGGAGGCAGCTTACCTTTTTACAGCCTTGCTTCATCCTCCAGATCCCCAGGGTCCGTAAGAAAACGTCTCATCTAGAGCTTGTAAGGCAAATAATTATCAGACAACTGTGGCTCTATTCTTATTACCGCGACAGCACTCCTCTCTAAGCCCCTTCCCCTGCCATCCGCCCAGCTGAGGAGGAGTGGGGAGGTGGCTACTCTTGGGTGGGGAGGCGGCTGCTCTTGGGAGCAATTAGACTGCCCTCTCTTCGAAGTCCCGGATGAGGTGGGAGGGGTGTCACCTCTTTCTTAGCAGCCCTCTCTAGAAAATGGGTGCTTTCCGCTCCCAGTTTGGGAGGCCGAGCCTGATGGTACAGGAAGGCCGAGCCTGGGCGTGTTATCACTGGGCACCTTCGCGAGAATGCAGTTGGGCGGGCCTGTCTCTCTCCTTCTGTGTATGAGGGCCCCGCAGGCTTCTCCTTTTCCTTCGTGCTTTGAGAACCTCATGACATCCAGGACGGCATTTTCTTGTAGTCAAGTGTCTTGAATGGTGGAACCCCTTGACCCCTGCCCTTTGGCCCCACCATGCTTCATCGGCACCTGAACCTGAGCGTGCCCGGGAGCAGCAGCCGGATGAGATGGAGGCAGATGGTGCCAAGGAGTGTGGCTCTCCTGTCCGGAGCTCGGGCGGCCGCTGCAGAGCACAGCCCCTCTGGTGAGGGTCAACTCCAAGGAAGCAGATGTGGTTGGAACAGCTGCGCCCCTGGAGCTGCCGCTGGCTTACATCTGGGGTGGCCCCTGTGATGCTAAACTGTGTGTGTAATGACCTCCGAGCTTGACCGATAACCTGACGCTTTCCCCTGCTCAGAGCTTCGCTGTTCCGCTTCCGATGCACCTTGCTGGGCAGGCGGGCGGCAGCAGCTTTCTCATCGCGTGGATGCAGTCTACCCACGGGTATGTGTCCGAGGTCACGGAACCCAGTGATGCCTTTGCTGCTTTAAATCGGGATCTTTAAAAGGGTTCTGTAATCCTGCCAACAAAGCTACGGGATAAAAGAGGTTTAGAGATTTTCTGTTGCTTTGGTATCCCTGACTTTCTCTAATAAGGAAATTGTTTGCTCATTTGGTTTCAGGAAATGTTGTTAAATTTCTGAGAAATCAACCCTGGCTCTAAGAGCAGAAGAAGGCTTAGTTTCAGTGTGGAATGCTGGTTCCTAGCGTTGCTGTGGGAGACGGGGCTGGGGAAGAGACGGGGGAGAAGGCGATAGGGACACTGTAGCTGCCTGTCAACCCCCTAGGGACCACGGGGCCTCGGCAATGCCATCCTGTGGCATAAAATGGAAGAAGGTCCCCCCACACCTGCTGGGGGCCTTCATTTGTCGAATGCTCTCCTGGGTGTTTCTCTTGTACATACCACTGAGCAGGCACCTGCGGGCATCCGGCTTCTTCCCGGCCCTGCCTGCTCACGCGGAGCCTACCGATGCTTCCTTGCAGGCTTCATGCCGTGCCCCCGCCCTGGTGCCCTGCTGGGCCCGTGTGCTCCTGTCACATTTATCTCGGTTGTCTGCGGGCATGGGGTGATGATTACTCACACCACACAGAGCAGAGATAGATGCATTTTCCCCACAGGGTTTTGTAATTTATTTGTTTGTTTAATTGCCTGCTCTTTTTATAAAACATCCCCCCACTCCCACTCCCACTCAGCAGATCTCCTAAATCTCCTACTTCCTGTGCCTCTAAGCGATGAGGGAACTCCTAGGGGAAGCCCAGATAGAGGGAGGTCTACATTTCCTGATCCCAAACATCCTTAGCTTCTCACAGAATCACGCCCACGGTGGCTGACTTTCCAGCCACCTGTAAGGACTGTCTGGATGGGGTGAATCCCTCTTTGCTTTCTCTCCGTGGACGTGGGAGCAGGATGCACTGCTGGAAGTCACTCTCTGGAAGAGGTTGGCATTGCATCGTGTGTCCTTGACTAGTCTTCCTGACCAGCCCCCGGCTGTTTGTACCGCCGCCCAGCTCTGTTGGGGCACCGCAGAAGGGCGCAGAGGCCTCCCGGGGCAGACCCAGTGGAAAGATGGACTCCTAGCCCGGAGGAGGCCTGCGGCTGGGCATAGGGCTCTGGGTTCCAGGACTCGGCCTCAGATGCCAGCACCTCTGCCACCTGTCGTGCCTGTGCCAGTCTCACTTCCTTATCTGCCAGGGAAGACTAGCTGAGTCCAGGGTTTCACGAGGACTGGGTGAGATGATCCATGAGGGAGAATTGGGGACCATGGTAACGTGTGGTGAGGTCCATCACCAGCCTGTTGCTCTAATCCTGCCGGGCGAGCGGCTGGGCAGCATGGTGACTCCTTCATGCCCTTTCCTAAGGTGGAAAGCACAGAGCCTGTTCCCACAGAGTGGTAGAATGTAATAGGCAGTAGGAATTTCCATAGGCGTGTAAAAATAATCTCTCTTTCATAGTTGATGATTCGCTGGACATTGGCTGGAATCCCGGAGGCTGGGGGAGGGAGGATAGTGGAAGGAAGGCCGGTCACGGGTGTACAGACAGCTATATCCACACATCAGATGTTAGGCGCGGACTGGCCTTTTATCACAGAAACGACTTAGAGGGACACTCTTGCTGTGTGTGTGTGTGTGTGTGTGTGTGTGTGTGTGTGTGTGTGTCCCTCCTTGTGCTGTATCTGCATGGGAAATATAGCAAAAGTTTTGGCTGAAAATTATGTGGGGGGTGGGCGAGAATCCCTAGGTATATAGCATACCCATGGGTGTCTTTCCAAGAGTTAAAACGCAGACAAAACATACAGTGTTCCAGATGAAACCAAAACAGCAGCAATAGCAGAAATGTGCTAAAGGTGTCGTTGCCAGCTGGTTTCAGTTGTGACCAGGCCACTGAAAAGAAAAACACGGTGGAATCTGAAAGCCAATAGCCCGACCCCCTCCGTTCCGAGCCTCGGAGCCTGGGAGAGCCTCGGAGCCTGGGAGAGCAGGGTGGGGTGCACGGGGCGATTCCAGCCGGGGCAGCTCCCTCACACAGCCGCTTGGCGGGGCAGGGAGCGGATACATGTCCATCAGCTACTGCCTGCCCCTGCCCCTCTGACTGCCGAGGACTGACTGTCTTAAAGTGGTGGAATTCCTTTGACAAATGTTCTCTTTTAAATTGGGGATTGTGCTTTTAGAGCTTTATTGTAAGCTCATCTCTGCAGCCTCTGCTATGAACTGTGCAAATAACTGGAAGACATTTGCTGTGAGACAGTTCAGCCCACAGACCCTCCCCATTCCCACTCAGGAGTCTCGGACTCCTGATGCTGCCTGGTGGCTCACAGCTTCTGCTGGGGTTTTGAGATGAATTTCACAGCAGCTCCTCCAAGCGCTTGCAACACTGTTTGTCCGATGAGACAGAATGTGTCCCGTTCTCCCCAGTTTCTGACCAGGAAAGCCAGCTGTCTGCCTTCTCCCTCCCAGGGTGGCCGTCCAGTCATGCTGGGTCGGCGCCACGTTACTGCCGGTGGACTGTGGGCTCTGCAGCCTCTCCCTGTGAGTGACTGTGTCCCTCCCGGGCTGCGTCATATCGTGGGAAGACCAAAGAGGGCGGAAGCTTTTCTTTCCCGTTTGAGCTGGAAAAGGACTTGTGTGTCCTAGTGAACAGAAAGCTAGTGGTGTCAGTGGGCGCTCAGATAGCGGATGTGGGGCTGATACATGTGATGGGGAGAACGGCCAAGACACCTGTCATATACCCCCCCATGGGCTAGTGTTTGAGTGGGCATTTGGGAGAAGGCAGGGTTTCTCAAGCTTGGGGCTACTCACGTGTGGGACTTGCTCATGGTTGTGGGGCAGCCCTTTGCATGGGGGGTGATTCGCAGCATCTCGGGCCTCTGCTCACTAAATGCCAGTCGTACTCTGAGTGGTGACACCGGCAGTGTCTCCAAAAAGTGCAGATGTCCCCAGCGGGTGGGGTGGGTGGAGGAGATCTGCTCTCGGTCGAGAACCACTGCTGTAAAACAAATACCATGTCTGGCTTTGAACTGGAGATAAAAGAGGATGTGGGAAAGGTGGCCTCAAGTTTAAAATGATGTCTGTCTGTGGCCTCTGATACAGCTTCCCCTACAATAATGTCTAAAAAAAAAAAAAAAAAAAAAACACGGAAAAAGATGAGCACCAGAAAACCGGACAGTAAGCCTGGAATTCTGCCTGTCACCAGGCTCCATGAGAATTTTCTGTTAACATGGCACTTGGAACTGGCCTGAAAAAGGAAGTCGGTGGCCCCCGGATACTGGCCCTGCCCGCGTGTCTGTCCCAACAGTTCAGAAATGCCCTCGCCCGAGAAGTGGGCTGCCCTCCCCCCAGACACAGTCGTTGACTTTGTCCCAATGCAGCTGTTGCATTCCCTCTCCCTCCCTTCTTTCTGCTCCCCTGTGGACACTCCAATAGCAACACGGCAAGTGGACAGGGCGCGGGGAGGTGGGGCTGGCCTGTCGGTGGTGTGTGTCTGCCCTCCGTCCTCCACAATCACTGCTGGAGGTGACAGGGCAGACAGAAAGGGCCCTGCCCACACTTCGGGGACTGGCACTTTGATGCCTCATGCTGGC
Organism: Corynorhinus townsendii; assembly: GCA_026230045.1. Classification (NCBI taxonomy): domain Eukaryota; kingdom Metazoa; phylum Chordata; class Mammalia; order Chiroptera; family Vespertilionidae; genus Corynorhinus; species Corynorhinus townsendii. The sequence continues at coordinate 31,050,460 of JAPDVU010000013.1, read as the reverse complement.
TAATGGAGCAGATGAGCAAGGAAGTGGGGATAGGCCCCCTCCCTCCAGGAAAGGAGACACCTGAGAAACGGGGGTGGGACTGTGCTGGCACCTCGTTTGTTCTTCAGGTGAGTCGCCTGAGAGGAAGATTGGACTACTAAGAAGGCAGAGAACACAGTGAAAGGCAACGAACTTCCTCTTTACTTTTTTGAGAAACTACAGTCATTTGAAGGCCTCGTTATATATTTTACAAAGAGCTATGCTGTGGTTCTGTAATTTTTTTTTGGGGGGGAGGGATTTTGTATTTTGTTTTGTAGTGATATTGTGAAATTTTGTAGAGGTACTATAAAATTTTTAAACGATTTGCTCTTCTTTGTAATTACAATTTTTCTTTAAGTGGTTGTATATGTTTTGTATTCTTTTTTTCTCCATATAGACTTTGATGAGAATGGATTCATCATATGCCCAAATGTGCTATTATTGTGCATCATATAAATGAGTTATTTCTATCACTGAAATAGGATGCCAAGTATAATATAAAAAGTAAAAGAAGTATGTTCTTTTTTGATAGATATCAAGTTGTTGATAGATATTATATTTTAATTCACTTAGGGATTTATGTAGAGAGAAAAAATATGTCACCATTGAAAAAGTCCATTATAAAGTAAAGAGCATATCACCCCAAGTCGCAGGCAAGAGCACACCTGTGAGTTAGTGTAAGAAAGAGGAGATCTACTTTAAAATGCTTTCCTCTCTGCAGTATGAGATAAAATGTGGCATAAAAGAAATAAGCCATCATAGAAGATAAAAAAGGAAGAATAAGGAATTACAGGAAAATAAGGATGCAGGCACACAATTAAAATCCACTTTGGAGAGTGTGCAGATGGGAATGGGCCTTCAGAACATGGACGCGTGCGTGGAAGGCAGCCTGGAGATGCTTTCCAGAGTGTAGAAAAAGCAAAGGGAAGAATCTGATGAGAGAAAATAGCAGCTCTGAGGAATAACTGTGGAATGATTGAAGTTCCTGAAGATGAAACCAGAATCGGGAGAGCAGAAGCAATTTAAAAAATAAAGAAACGTGGTCTGAGCTTGACCCAATCCACAGAAAAGGAGCCGTGGGAAGGCACATGCGCCAGACTTTGGAGATTACTGAACAAAGGAAGAGGCTGCACAAGAATCCAAGCAGAAAAGGGGAGCAAAAAGATGTCAGACGTCGGCTTGGAAACCCTTCATGGCAGACACAGTGAAACGATGCCTACTGAGCACTGAGAGGAAAAGATGGTGGCTCAGGAGTATTGTACCCAGTGGAAGTGTGCTCATGTGTGATGGCAACAGCAGGACTGCTCTCAGGATGCTCTGGGGTGTCGGTTGTGGTCAAGCCCTCTCCTGCTAGGCTCCCTTCCCCTGAAGGGGCCTGGGGAGGAGGGGGCCCTGAGCCCTGTGCCTCCAGCTAACCTCACTGGACCAGGAGCGGATACAGGGCGTGACCTGCGATTTAAGATCTGGAAAGTAGAGATGAGCTGGGCCAACTAGATTCTTCTTCGAGGATTTTGGGACAGAGACAATGTTTTGGTTGGTACTGGAGCCGGAAATAGCAGAGATGAGGGTGGTGTTGGCACCATGGCAAGTCAGACGATGTGCAGGCAAACCTTCTAGGGGAGCAGAGACTGAGGAGGCAGGAAGATGAGAGAGAGAGAGAGAGAGAGCAGGGTCAGAGAGAAGCAGAGAAGACACGCAAGGAGACACAGTAACTGTCTCACTTCCTTTCTTGCTCCCACGAGGCCTGTGACATTTGTCCTGTGTCCTTACAGTGCATCCTCGCGAACACGAGCGCATATCTGTTCCTTTCAGTCAAGAAAAGTTCCTACTACAAGGGCATTTTGAGATAATCAAGGTAGGATTAAATATACTGCCTTGCAACCTTTAATCTAAGTTTCTTGAAGTAGAATAAAAGTGATAAATCAGTGAAGTGCGAAAAGATTGGATTGCTCTGTGGGGTTCTCGTCAGGCTTAGCTCTTAGTTTACCACTAAAGCCTCAAGGTGACTTGTCTAGTGAACTACCCTGGGGTCTGAGCCCCTCTCAGGGCGCAGAAGACGGCAGAGGGCTAGGTGTTGCTTCTCACAGTGGCATCTGAATGAAACTTATAAGTGAAGCACGTTGTTAGGGCTCATTACTCCTAATTTAGGCAATAATCCTGTAATGTGACATAAAGGATGGTCCGGAACAGCCTCTCTCCCAGGTAGCATTAATCGTCAGAATTATAATTGAATTTAAATGTAACTACAATGACGTAGCAAACGTGTAGTCGTCCACAATGTTGCCTAGGAAGGAAACTGGGAAAAACACACCAGAATATTACATTGACGTGGTTTTCTTTGATGGTGCAGCGAAAGGTGATTTTCCCTCCCCTCCCCTCTTCTTCCCCCCTTCCTCCCCTGTTCTCCTCCTTCCTCTCTTTTTTCCCTTCCTCCCTTCCCTCCCTCCCTCTTTCCCCTCTCCCTCTCTGTCCCTGCCCCTCACAGAACGTATATTAGTGTGTGTATCTACTTCAGTGAGAATCAATTTTTAAATGGATAAACTATATTTTAAAAATTAGAGACGATACTGAGCAAATTTTGCTCCGTTCTAAAGACCACAGTAACAGCTAAGTGTCGGGCACTGTGCTCAGGTTCTCTGCAAGCACCGTCTCCCCAGATCCTTTGTGTGAATCCAGTAAAGAGAGTGTGGGTTGTTGCTGTTTCCTAAATGAGGAAACATGAGGTCTTTGAGGTCTCTCAGGCAGATAGGGGATTTGAATCCAGACCCATTCCACTCCTGAGTCTTCTCTCTACCGCCACGCCATTGCTTCCTTTGAATAGGCCGGAGATTGAGCTAGCCCTGGCAAGATTGTGTCTAGGAGCTGGGGTCCCGTGTCTCACTGAGTGTTTGCATTCTGCTCTCACTGCTCCCCCGTGGGCACCAAGGCACAAGAAACTCGGGGAAAGCTCCCACAAACCCTTGGGAAAGGGGCTGGCTCCTCGGCCCAGGCCAGGCAAGCAGCTGTGACCTTGGGCCTGACTGATGGCCCGTGTTGGTGCCCTGGAGGTGGGTGCAGTGGCAGAGACAGGGGCCACATGCTTCAAGAGTCTCTGCTTAAGGGGATGTCGGGGTTAACAGGGACAGTGGGCAGAGCCTACAGCAAGGCCTAGAAAAGAGCACATCTCTAATGCATTTTTGTAAGCTGACTGAACGAATGGGCACATGTTGAATGAATGAATGGACAAATGCAGAACAAATGGATGAGTGGGTGAATCAGGGCCCAAGCTAAAGACCTAGAGCAGGAACCAGGGGACTTGGTGGAACTGGGGAGGCGGGTGGGTGGAGAGGTTGGGGGCAGGGGTCCCGCTGCAGCCTGATGCTCACACCACATCCACGGCTCCGTTCTCCTTGGTGCGCTGGGGACCAGGTGGCAGGCTGTTCTTGACCTCACTCACCAGTGGGAAGGTTTAGGACTTGACCGCCAGGCTCTCCTGGGTTCTGTACTGAGCCTGTGGCAGTGAGGCCTTTCAGGGAATGCATTTTGTTGGCTGTAAACTGAAGTGGGCTGGCGGAGTGAGTCTTCTGCAGGGCTTTATATTCGGAGCCCGTGGTCCTCTAGGGAGTCCCGGGTGACTAGGCAAGGCTCCCTGAACTCCTCACAGGTGTGAGGAGGGGCAAGAATCCATAGCTTCAGACCGTTCTCCAAGGCCGTAATAGGAAGGTATCTGCCCACCCTACCCACGAGCTGCTGGGAGGAGGGCACCCAGCACTGTTTGTGCTGCTCAGGATTCTGCCCCATTTTAGAGACAGCTCAGATTTAGTGATGACTCTGAAAATGCGAGCCCTTCCAGAAGATTGGTTGTTCGCATTTTGTTGTTGCTGTTTAAGTTGTGTTTCCGACTAATCCCCGAGAGGCAGCCGGGCTGCTGGTTCCGAGCCCAGCCTCCAGTGACTTCAGTGATTAATGCTCCCCCCTCCCGTCATTATTCAAGATAAAACTCTGTCGTCACAAGGAACCACTTAATCAAAGTGCCAGGCATCCTCTCGGTTATAAGACACGCATTGGAAGAATTCTTTTTAAATCTCAAGTCATAAAACCACTTTAAACTTTAAATGTCATAGCGACATTAACGGACGGTTTATCGCGGGGAAGAACGCATGGGTTTGTCGGTCCCAGGCTGCTCGGGTAACAAAGGCACCTCGGCCGGCTTTGGCCTTTGTAAACAGACGGCAAGCTTTGCAGAAAGGAACTGCCCCTAAGAGCTTGGTCAGGTTGGAGTTTTGGAAAGTATTTTTACTCTCTCTGGTGGCCCTTTCCGCTACGCCTGAGCGGATTTTCCAAGAAGTTGGCCGAACGAGACTCCGCTGGGGAAACAGGCTGTTCTTGCTGACAGGCAACTGGCATGCCAGGAGTTGAATCCCCTTTCTTTCTGCTCCGGTACCCAGGGCCCCTGTGAAGAAAAGTATTAGAGGTTTGCAGGCGCGTCGTTCCGTTCCGGAGAGCAGCTGTCGCCCCCTTTGTATCCTGGCGACGGCTCTGACATTTGGTTCCTCTGGATAAACTGAGCTGCGGAGAACGAGGACGACAAGAACACGGTGCGAGAGAGCTCGGGCACTCAGAACGGAACGGGATGGAGTTTTCCATGTGGATTCCTCCGGACCTCGCGTGCCCTTCACAGTGCTTTGGGAGAACGCTTGCGTCTTTGGCAAATAATCAGCGTTTTGCTTGCTTAAACGGGAAGTAACTTACGTCTCAGACTTACCTTCTTCTGAGAGGTCATTCTTTTTTTTTTCTTTTTTACAAGAGAATCACAGGTTGTTGTTTTTTTAAAATATATTTGTATTGATTTCAAAGAGGAAGGGAGAGGGAGAGAGATAGAAACAACAATGATGAGAGAGAATCATTGATTGGCTGCCTCCTGCATGCCCCCCACGGGGGATCGAGTCTGCAACCTGGGCATGTGCCCTGACTGGGAATCAAACCGGTGACCTCTTGGTTCCTGGGTTGACGCTCACCGGCTGAGCTACACCCGGGTGGGCTGAGAGGTCGTTCTTGAATGCCTCTGCCTGTGCCCGCACCGGCTGCCATAGTGGGTTCCCTGGGAAACAGACTCAGGTGGAGGTTTGAGTGCAGATTCCTCACTGGGAAGTGCCCTGGGACCGGCACCTTTGAAGGAGTGGGGAAAGCAGGGTTAAGCCAGGGAAAGATGGACTGCTCTCGGCTCAGAGAGGCCGCCCTTCGTGGGCCCCTCGGGTCACTCTGGAGCTGGGATGCCCTTCACAGCTGTCCTCCCTTGAGACAAGGAGGCTGGGCCTCAATCGCCGTCTCCCTCAGCCCTGGCCGGGTAGCTCAGTTGGTTAGAGTGTTGTCCCGACACACCAAGCTTGTGGGTTCAATCCCCCGTCAGTGCACATACAAGAATCAACCAAGGAATGCGTAAATAAGTGGAACAACAAATCGATGTCTCTCTCTCAAATCAATTACAAGTATTCATAACTGTCTCCAACCTGACCAGTCAGTGGATGCAGCTGGCTTCTGGGAGGGGCTGGCCCTTGGGTGAGGCAGCTGTCCTTGTCTGAGAGCAGTTCCTGGGGAGACACTCAGCTTCCTGCTCTCACCCAGGAAAGTAAATGGATGTGTCATCAAATACGATCAGCCCCAACATTCCCCAACATTGAGGAGCCTTCCTTGACTTTCTCTCCTAACAGGATGATTCTTATTGTCCTCTGTGCTTAGCCTCTAGTCAACATACTCTTCCCTCCTCCTCCCCCTGCCCCTCCCCCTCCCTCTAGCCCTCCCTCTCCCTCTCTCTCTACCCCTCCCCTCCCCCTGTCCCCCTTTCTTCTTCCCCTCTTCCTCCCCCCTTCTCCCTCGCCCTCCCCCTCCCTCCCCACCCTTCCCTCTACCTCTCCCCCTCCCTCTACCTCTCCTTTTCCCTCTCCCCCTCCTCCTCACTGTCATTCACTGGAGCCCTGGCTTCTCCATGCTTCTCCACCTCATTCCTCTCCAGCTCCCGCCCACTCCTGTCTGAGGTTGACATGTTATTAGAAATGGCCCTGAAGTTGTTTTCTTCCCCAGATAAAATATTCATCACTTAGATCTGTATTTTTCTTGAGAATTTCAAGTGGAGCAAGCTTGGTTTATGTTGTCATACATCAGGGACGTGCGGAGCCTTGCAGGGAGCGAGCTGTGCCGGGGCAGGCAGGGTCTATGCCCAACGGGTGGTGAGCAGGGAGGGGGCGGTGAGCTCCTCCGAGGCGCTGCTTCCTCTGAGGAACCAACAAAAGCTTCCCTCAAAGACTGGCATTTGGACACATTGCCACAAGGGAAAACTAACCAGAAGCCAGTTGAAGAAGCAGAGGCAGCCCACAGGTGGGCTCACTGCGTCCCAGCCATCAGCCCTCACCTGAGAAGACCTTTCTCTGCCTGTTCCTCCCCAGCCCACCCCGGCACCAGAGGTGTCACACATCAGGGGAGGAGAAACACGTGCCACATCATTCGTTCCCCTGCTCTCCAAGCCAGGAGAACATACGACAGTTTCTGCCTGTGCTGGGGTTGGAGAGCGGGCGGCGGGGGGGAGGGGGAGGAGCAGGGGGGAGGGGTGTGTGTGCAGGAAGGAGGGAGGTTTAGTTCATGTCTGAGATTGGAGTTGTGGGGCAGATGGCCTGAGGAATTTTGAAATTGGACGGAGATCCTGTCCAGGGAGTGGCCACCCATCAGTGGAGTCCATCGGATGGTAGAGATATAGACTAGCTGGGGCATTTGGGGAAGTACCAGAAGAGGCCACCATAAATTGCTGTCAGAAGAAATTCTCTGGTTTTCTGTGTTCAGAGGGGACATTTGTGCTAATTCAAGCCAGCCAGCCAGTCTTTCCTCCGCTACCCTCGTAACTATTAGAAAGCAGGATGCAGCGGGGTGTGCCATCAGCCACAGGGAGGCTGAAACCTTGGGGCTAACCCACACACCAACCGAAGTAATGGCACACGCTTCATGTATTGGCTGGTAGACACTTGGGGATGGAAATGGTGCCCACCGGGCCCCTGGGAAGCCTTGCAGGAAATCCTGTGCTGGTGTCCTCATTAGTATGCGTGTGTATGTGTGTGTGTGTGTGTGTGTGTGTGTGTGTGTGTGTGTGGGCTCCAACCGGAGAAGGGCCGGGCCAGGGAGGGTTACGAAGCCCGAAAGGAAAAGTGGCCCAGCTGCGCCTGATTGCTATTGATCGAAATTTCTTCTCACCAATAAATTTGCTTATTAATGTCTATGTTTGGAGTCCCTGCTTCCATAAGAGCAGCCATCTACGTTCTTTTCTCTTTCATCCTCCTTCCCCCTGATTTTTTCCCCAATGACAATTTTTATTTGAAAAAAAGTATTTTATGAAGAATCAGAACCGTGGCCTGTAGAGGGTTTGGTCAGCTCTCTCTGCCTGTTCCTTACTGTCCTCTGTGCTCCCTTCCTTGTCCCTCAACCTGGTCTTTTCTCAGCGAGTCTCCAGCATGCGGGCCTGGGAGGGAGTGCAAGCCACAGTTCCTCCGGCCACCTCCAGTACCATTTCATGTTGCCTGGCCTTTGGAGAGAGTTTCCTCTTACGTGGTATATGTCTCCTGATTTCCTTAAAACAAAGAAGGAAAAAAAAGATTCTATCATTTGACCCCACCGTTGCTAAAATGTCACTTCTAGTAGGACAGGCACTGTGCTGTGTCTCCTTTGCTGATCACTACAGGCCCTAGCTGTGGTCAGCCCCGACCCCTGGGAAATGAGTGAACACATGCAAGCATGCATGCCCATCCTGTTTCCCACCTCCCTGCTGCTCCCATGGGTCCCAGGGGCTGCTGCCCCTGCAGTCTTGCCAACAGGTGCTGCTGCCTTCCCCTCATTGCCTTCCTAGCCCCGCACGTGCCTTCCTTCCACGATGCCCACCCATACCACCCTGCGGGCCCAGAGCGGCCCGAAGCCTCACGCAGCCGCTCTGCTTTCTTGTCACGTGTGCTTGGTTGCAGTTTGGTAGATGCTGTTGACTAGCTCTTAGAGTTGGATGGAGATTTGTCCCGATGAGACCAAGATTATGGAATTTAACTTCAGATAAGTTGCCCAAGAATAACAATTTGTTGACCACAGATTTCACTCCTAACCTGGTTAGCTACTCACAAATCAGTATGACTCCTTCTGGAAGAGTAAGTGTATCAGATTCAGCCTAATTGAAATAATTGGACTAACAGCTCAAAGCCAGTGGCCTCCCGAAGAGCCAGATAAGCATGTCAGCCTTTGACCCGAAAGCATTATGGCTGTAGGGGTGTACTCAAGACCTCCTGCAGACGGTGCTGCTTGTCGCTCACACTCAGTCCTTACCCCGAGTGTTGAAAGAGCATGGAGAAGGCCCAGTGAGAACAAAGACTCATGGGTGAAGAGGAGGCCTTAGGAAAACACACCATATGTTGCTAGGACTAACTTTGAACATACCGTTTATTTAAGGAATGAAATGCTTTGCGTTATTACCTAAAACTTGGTAAATTGCTGAAGAGACGATACAAAAAGAAGGTATTTATTATGAGTCAAGGACTTACTCATTATAAGTAAATACCCCACAAACATCAGAATTTCCTTGGATGACAAACGAATCCCAGATGGACCAGCCTTTTCATCCCAACTTTGCAACTCCACAAACCCCTGGTTCAGAAAGTTGAAAGACTGGAACCTTCCCAGCCTGAAGCTCATAACCCAAGTCACCTTTCTGCATGAACGTCTGTCTCCTTCCTGGGGATTAGATACCCAAGGCCAATCATCTGTTGGCTACTTTCAGGGGAAACGTGGGCAAGGAACTGGCTGATGATTCAGGTGGCTGGGAGCTCGTGGCTTGGAGCAGGCCTGATAACTGTCCACATGAGCATCCGGACACGTTGCCTCAAAGTTGCCGGAAGTGCAGTTGTCCGAGGAGGAAGGCCAAGTAGGCTTTCAGGTGTATCCTGGGAAAGTGGCCACACGTTGTAGGGACCTGGATCCCTAGGGATATTTTCTTCAGCTTGGATGGGTGGCAAGCTGTCTTTGGTGGCACCTTGTATTTGGGGCAGTGCTACTTTGTAAGTTACTTGGTGGCAGAGATTTTTCTTCCTTGGGCTTTTAAAAAATGTATTTTTATTGATTTCAGAGAGGAAGGGAGAGGGGAAAGAGAGATAGAAACATCAATGATGAGAGAGGATCATTGATTGGCTGCCTCCTGCACGCCCCCTACTGGCGACCAACCCAGGCTTGTGTCCTTGACCGGAATCAAACCTGGGACCCTTCAGTCCGCAGGCTGACGCTCTATCCACTGAACCAAGCCAGCTAGGGCTCTTCTTCCTTGGGTTTGACTTTCCTATAGCACCTAGTCTGAGGCCTTCTACTAGAAGGGATCCAACAAATAGTAGTTGGATGAAAGCTAAATGAACATAAAATGTGCTTTGCAAAGCATGGTGGGCCCTGATACTATAGGAGGAATCAGGAGAGTGGGAGTATTTTTTTTAATATATTTTATTGATTTTTTACAGAGAGGAAGGGAGAGAGATAGAGAGTTAGAAACATCGATGAGAGAGGAACATCGATCAGCTGCCTCCTGCACGCCCCCCACTGGGGATGTGCCCGCAACCCAGGTACATGCCCTTGACTGGAATCGAACCTGGGACCTTTCAGTCCCGCAGGCCGACACTTTATCCACTGAGCCAAACCGGTTTCGGTAAGGGAGTGGGAGCTTTAACGGAAGGCTGGTGCTTGGTTTTGCAGTACTGCAGCCGAGTTCTCCTACCCGGCTGACCCTGCGTCTCTTCCTCTTGTTACTTTCCTGGGAAACAAAAGATGCAACTGTCCTCAAGGTCCAACGCCTGCCACCTGCCAGGACTTGCCTTTGGGTCTTATGTACCTGTTTTTGTTGGCTTGAGTGGTTTGTGGTGCCTAGTGATTCAAGTGGGAAAATGGTTAGGGAATGGGGAAGGAAAAATAAGCTTTCCAGGGTTAGGAAATGGATTTGGTAACTTTTTTTCTTCCTGTTTATGGTCAATTTTAAGGTATTTGTGATTGGAAGGGCTTACAAGTATTGGCAAAGTGAGGGAGGAAAATGCTTTTATTTCCAAATGGGGAAACGCCACCTGCCCTTTTTTTCATTCCTCCTAAAAAGCTCTATGGGGAAAAAGCCGTTGATCCATTCAGAATTGTGCCAGTTATTTGTGGGGCCAGGCATCCGTTGGTTGGGGTCAGGTCGCTGGTATGTGGTATGACGGGCAGCTTTGGCAAAGGTACCCAAAGTAATTGAAACGGAAGGCTTGGGGATGTCTTGGAGTCAGATTTGTTGCAAGGATGAAAAGTCTATAAACTACATCCTGGTGTGGAAGTAGTGAGGAAGCGGAATTTCTAAAGTTTCTGTTTATTTCGTAATGATGTCAAGTATAACTCATGGGATTAGATGATGTCTTACTTGGCAGAATCTTCTTTAGTCGGTTTATTCTTGATGACTTGATTGGAATTTGCTGAGCATTTGCTGTGTATTTGGTCTCTAATAGATGTCATAGGGACTAAAGACTTAGAAGGTATGATTTGAAAGAGTAGTGAATACCACAGAGTCATCTATGATCCTAAATTATGTGGTCAGATTCTAGCTCCTGATATTGCTTTATTTTTTTTTACAGAAATTATTAATCAACATGTATCACCTATTCATTTGTCTACCTGTTTACGCTCCAAGAAAGCAGAGACCTCGCATGTTCTGTTCACACTTTGAAATGAACAGTTTAATCTGTGTCTGCTTGGCTCATATTAGGTGCTCAGTAAATAACCATTGAATCATTGGAGTGGATTCTGAGTGCTGGAGGAAAGGTTTGTCAGGAAAGGTTAATGTGAGTCAGGATTTAGTAATAGGTCTAATTTTTAACTCCATTCAGCATATATTATTCAGCACCCATTATGTATAGATTTTAGCTCACTTTACAGAGTCACACTGACAATCTAAGTAGTGAAGCTTGGATTTCGACCCAGGCCTGTCTGGCTCCTAAACCCACACCTTTCCTCTACACGATGCCGGGATCCACACCAATGGCCAGGTCTTCCCACCGAAAGTCCTGGGGCCACAGGCCAGAGACAGAGATCCAGACCTGGTGTGCATGTGCTTGGCCAGGGCTGAAATTGATTGTGATGCTGTGCTGGCAGCCCTTCAAGGACTTACCTGGATGTGGTCCCTTCTTTCAGCCACCTGGTCCTTGTGCTACCCAGGAACATGAAGGTACGTTTTGGTGACATTAGTGAAACGTGTACCAGTTTCCATAATTTGTCAGAAAAATTATGGCATTTCTACTAAGAAACATTTCTAATGAGGCCATGAACCTGATTAGTTGGGAATAATAGTGATCCGGCCTCTGTTGGTGGTCAGAGGAGACCACCCAGAGGAGGGAGGGCTTTGTTCCACTGTGACATTGGATCCCACTACAGGACTATCTGGTGTCATGAAAATTTCACAGAGACATCAATGAAGTGTGTGTTGCCCCAGCATTTAGCCCAGTGGTTGGTGCACAGTAGGCATCCATAGTTGCTATTGAATGAATGAATGAATGAATATGACAGACACTAACTGAATGGGATGTGAACTTTATCATATTATATCATGCAATAAATCAGTTCAATTTTAGGTTATTTGTTGAACACTTAGGGAATTTGCTGCTATTTTTAGATCACTCTTTAGTGTAAAATATATTCACTGTACAAATGAGACAAATGCTAATTAGAGAAGGTATTTGGGAATAGTGTGTATTTGTCTACTCTGAAGTGTTGACATTGAGGACAGCCACTTACCTAGCTTTTTAAGGAATGAGATGCTCATGAAGAAAAGAGTGCTTTTCACCAAGGGCCAAGAGGTGGGGGTGGGGGTGGAACTCTGACCATGCTGTAGATGTGAGGACATTAATGCATTGGCCAGAGGAGCAGGATCCCTGCTTTCTCTTCACTGGGCTTCTACTGACCATTGGTGTTTTCTTCATCACAGCGGATACCTGACATTTATTGAGTGCTTGCTGTATGCCAGGCACTGTTCTAAGCTCTTTACATTCAGTACCTCAGTTAATGTTTATAACATCTCTATGAGGTGGGTTTTATTACTACCTCCATTCTACCTATCAGGAACCTGAGGCCCAGAGCCTCACTGCTAGTAAGTAAAGGTGGGATTAGAATCCAGGGGAGAACCCATGTTCATAACCACTGCACTTTTTAAAAAAATATATTTTATTGATTTTTTACAGAGAGGAAGGGAGAGAGATAGAGAGTTAGAAACATCGATCAGCTGCCTCCTGCACGCCCCCTACTGGAGATGTGCCCGCAACCCAGGTACATGTCCTTGACCGGAATCGAACCTGGGACCTTTCAGTCCGCAGGCTGATGCTCTATCCACTGAGCCAAACCGGTTTCGGCATAACCACTTCACTTTAATGCCCCTGTGGACCAGCTAATTCTGCCTATGGCAAGCATCCAGAGGAAATACAAAAGTGTATTGGGCAAGTGTATTGGGGGCATAGATTCAAGTAACAAACTAGTTCTAGCCCATATGGTGTTCCAGTAGAGTCAAGAAAATGAAGCAATTATCCCACCAGCTGTGGCTCAGTGGTTGAGTGTCGACCTATGAACCAGGAGGTCACAGTTCAATTCCAGGTCAGGGCACATGCCTGGGTTGTGGGCTCAATCCCCACTATAGGGCTTTCAGGAGGCAGCCAATCAATGATTCCCTCTCATCATTGATGTTTTTATCTCTCTCTCCTTCTGTGAAAGAAATAAAAATATATTTATAAAGATGAAAATGAAGCAATTGAAGTCTTGTCTACAGTTGTCCCTCATTATCTGCGGGACATTGCTTCCAGGACCCCCTGCACCAAATTGAGGAAGTTCAAGGCCCTATATAAAATGTATAGAACAGTGCATACAGTTGGTCCTCCACATCCGTGGCTTCCCAATGGATCAGAAATACTGATTTCATCCACAGATGGTTGAATCCATGGATGCAAAACCCATGGATACAGAGAACCAAATGCAGTTTTAAAAAACTGTAAGAAATTAAGACTAGCAGAAAAAATTGTGTTAGAGCTCAGGGGTCACCATTTGTGTTTGGCAGATGAATGACGTTAATCTGGGAAGGGTCTGACAGGTGAAATTGGGGTGAGCAGGTTGAAAGGCAATTCAGAGACAGTGGGGAGGAAGCGTGGTGGGGAGGAGTCTTCAACTCTGCTGGAGTGAAATGATCCAGGAAAAGTGTCTGCAGGGCCACCTCCCGGGGTTGTCACGCACAGTGACTGCTGGAGGCTGATTGCAGGGGTGTGGTGGGGGGGAGGGCAGCTGGGATGGAGTAGGGTGGAGGGGGAGCAGCTGGGAGCTACGGCTTGCCTGTTTGGTAGCACATTTCAGCAACTGCGTGGCAGATCCAGCTCTCAGAAACAGTGTGAAGGAGAGAGAGTGGTTTTGATGCTTCTCTGTCGTATTTTCCTCACCCTCCCTTCTCCTGTTCCTTTGCCCTCACATTGGCCTTCACTTTGGCAGAGACATTTCCCCAGCAGGTCCCTCTCAGAGCTCTTCTTCCCCTTTCTCTTTTATTTTTAATTTTTATCTCATTGTTTAAAGTATTACTATAGTAGTACATATATCTCCTTTTCTTCCCCCATTGACCTTCCCCCAGCCTCCCCTACCCCCTGTTGCATGCCCTCATCCCACCCCACCCCCAGTGTCTTGTGTCCATTGGCCGAGCTTATATGCATGCATACAAGTCTTTCGGTTGATCTCTTCCCCCTCCTCCCCAACACTCCCCAGCCTTCCCACTGTAGTTTGACAGTCTGTTCGATGCTTCTCTGCCTCTGTATCTATCTTTTTGTTCACCAGGTTATGATGTTCTTTATTTTCCACAAATGAATGAGATCATGTGGTATTTTTCTTTCATTGCCTGGCTTATTTCACTTAGCATAATGCTCTCCAGTTCCATCCATACTGCTGCAAATGGTAGGAATTCCTTCTTTTTCATAGCAGCGTAGTATTCCATTGTGTAGATGTACCACAGTTTTCTAATCCACTCATCTGCTGATGGGCACTTAGGCTGTTTCCAAATCTTAGCTATGGTAAATTGTGCTGCTATGAACATAGGGGTGCATATATCCTTTCTGATTGGTGTTTCTAGTTTCTTGGGATATATTCCTAGAAGTGGTATTACTGGGTCAAATGGGAGTTCCATTTTTTAGTTTTTTGAGGAAACCCCATACTGTTCTCCACAGTGGCTGCACCAGTCTGCATTGCCACCAGCAGTGCATGAAGGTTCCTTTTTCTCCGCATACTCGTTTGTTGATTTGTTGATGATTGCCATTCTGACAGGTTCTCCTTTCTCTTGCTATCAGATTAGTTTAGCAGCTTCCTTGAGCATGTTCTCTGTGTTAGCATCACTGTTTGCCTGCTCTGTGTGTGACTGCTCACTGGCTAATAGATGAACCCACACCCCAGTGATGGCTTTGTAACGTGCCGAGGCAGCCTCCCAGTGAGAAGCCTGTGATGGAGACTGAGAAGTGGTGGCTCTGGAGGCAAAAGGAAAACAGAGTGGGTTCACTGAAGCCAAGGGAGGAAAGGACGTAAGTAAGGAAGGCAGGGAAATGGAAGGATGCTCACGATAGATTAGGTGAACAGAGCAATTTCCCAGTGGCTCATTCGTGACCCTATTCTTACAAGAAGTATGCATCTACGCATATTTATAGAGAAATGTCAAAGAGGACATATACTAAAAAAGGTCATTGGTAGTTATTTCTGGAATTTTTATGTCTATTTATAAACTTTCTGTAATGAATGTAAGTAGTACTAGAGTGGCAAGATATAAACCAGAAATTATCAAAGGGGGAAAATGGAAGGCACTGTCAATGTCAAATATAACAGACAAGAGAAGTAACAGATGCCCTAACCGGTTTGGCTCAGTAGATGGAGCATCGGCCTGTGGACTGGAAGGTCCCAGGTTCGATTCCGGTCAAGGGCATGTACCTTGGTTGTGGGCACATCCCCAGTAGGAGGTGTGCAGGAGGCAGCTGATTAATGCTTCTCTCTCATTGATGTTTCTAACTCTACTCCTCTCCCTTCCTCTCTGTAAAAAAGCAATAAAATATATATTAAAAAAAAAAAAGAAGTAACAGAAAGATGTAAATATATCTATTAGCTTTGGCAACCTGGAGGCCATTAAATGGCCTTGAAAAAAGCTGTTTAAAGAGAATAGGAGGGGAGAACTTAGAGACAAGGTATAGACTGCTTTTTAAAGGATCTTGAAATATTTGGCCATCAAGAAAGGTCGTTAGAATTGAAGCTGAAGAAGTAGAAGTTATGACTGAACCAAAAGTGTTTATAAAATGGGAGGAACTGGAATATGGCGTTATGCTAAGGAGAGAACCAGTTCGGATAAGCTGGCTAAGGATACAAGACAAGAGGGAGATAATGGATGGAGCATGGCCCCTCAGGAGGCAAAAGGGGATAGAACCAGAGAGGAGAGAAGAGTTAGCCTCAGTCATGGAGAGGACATCTTTCCCCTATGGGGACATAGATGAATGAGTGCATAGGTGCCAATGGAGATGAAGATGGATGTGGCTAGGGAAGAAGATGAGGGCACTCTTATATATTGGTGTTGACTTCCTCAGGAAAGTAGTAGGTGTAAATTTTGATATGAGATTATGCTGCCCAGCAACAGATGTCATCAATGTAATAGGTTGGATATAAGCTCTTTGAGGGCAATTTTATGTGCCATCTTCTTGACTGTCTCCAGGGTTTAGCACCGTACCTGGCACATTGTAGGTGCTTAAAAATATTTGTTGACCTGAATAGATGGTTAGAAAAGAATGTGGCATTTCTAGTCCATTCTTTATTTATATCATTTCATAAGTGTTCAGTCTTTTTAAGGTACCACAATCCCAGAGGAACACAGGCAAATGAGGAAATATCTGGAAAAAGGGAAACTATGATAGGAGGTTTGGAACCAGGTGTAACAGAATGGATAAAGAAACTGAAGATACTTTGCCTGCAAAACTAAGCCTTTGCAGAGAGATGAGAACCTTCATCAGATACTTCACAGACTGGGTTGGGGGAGGGGGAAGGAGGGGGACTTGCTCTGTCTTGCTTCAGAGAGGAGGACCAGGATCAACTAGTGAAAAGTACAGAAAAATCCGTTCTCTCCAATCTAAATTGCCTCAGAAAGGTAGAAAAGACTGTTTCCAAACTCAAGAGTTCTTGGTCACTGAGCATGTTGAGATGTAGCTGGAAGATCGCTGGTGTGGACAAAGTCCAGGGCACCCATACACAGATGCCCTTTCACATCCTTTCTAGCTCTAGGATCCTTTGTGCCAACAATGGGGGGATTAATCTTCTTGTCCTCCAGACTTTGACATGTTGTAATAAGAATCCACCAGATTTATTTGAGTGGAAATGCATTGTATTTTTTTGCCATCTCATAGTGATTTGGATGCTCTGTTATCTAGAACTGTCATGCTTTTCTGCTACAATGATAATTTAGGTTCACAAAAATGACTCCGAGGCACTAAAAACTACTAAAGTATCATCTAAATCAAATGAAACACTGCAAAAAGCACTGCGCATGGCGACTGTCACCTCCTAGAAACTCAATAGATGTTTTAAGAGCTAAGAAATATTGGATTAAATATTAACTATCTTGAAAATGCAGTACTCCCATCCTCCCACAACCACATCAAAATTACAACTAAACTACATAACCATTATTCCAAACCTCCTGAAATAAAGCTAAATGGAAGTTCTGCAACTAAGGATCTAAAGAAGAAGCCACATCAAGACTGGTAGAAGGGGGAGATGAGAATGGGTGGTCCCACACCCATGTGTGGTAGATAATAATCTGTAGGGATATTTCAGCTTGGAGGTCCCCTCTGAGGAGCCAGATGTCCTACCCCCACACCAGACTCCTCTGTTAAAATAGCTCATTTCAAATGGTCAACAGCCACACGTGGCTAGTGGCTGTTATAGCGGTGTAGTAAAGAGACTTCCGTTCTCCCAGAAAACTCCTTGCTGAAGACCTGGAACATTGAGAACTGAAGTGACTGAGAGTTGAAGGGCCGGACTCCCAGGAGAGGTCACTTAGGGCAGTACCCTCGAGTCCAGCCTGCGGCCTCAGGGGTGTTGTCATAACCGTGACGCAGCAGGAAATCGTCACAGACGTGATGATAACCAGATGGGCTGGGAATTTCAGTCCCGCAGTTGACCTCTGAGGAATAGATTGGTTGTCCTCTTTGTCTGATCCATCCCAGCATCCCTTAAGCCCACAGCTGCACTGTAGCATCTCCATGCTCTGCAGCATGGGCAGCCACCCCTCTCTCCTGGAAGGTTCCAGAGACTCTATTTAGAAGAAGAGGGAATGTTCTGGAAGGAGGCTCCCTATCTCCTAGCCTTGGCCATGGAATTGAAAAAGGGTCTGTTTATTGAGCTCTCAAAATAAACTTCCTCATCTGTGCCACCTCAGGTGAAGAGGGTAAACACCAAGTCGGGTTCCTTCTGCCCCCTACCTTGGGTTTGGGCACAGGACCCAGATAGATTGCGTCCCTCCAGGCCCTTGCCTTCCTCTTCTGGAAAGCGGATGGTGTGGGAGGCCAGACCCGCTGGATTGGTTACTGGGCCTTAGATTTGTGTTCATGCAGGTAGCCTGGGCTGGTGAGGCTGTAGGACACGCAGGAGCTCCTAGGGGGTCTCTTGCTTTTTGACCTCCATGCAATCGCTTTTTTCATTTGAACCCCAGCTGCCTCTCTGCTTCCCGAGACTCAAGATATGTCCTCCTTCTGCAGCCACACAAGCTTCTGTGGTGAGCAGGTCTTGATTACCCTGCATCCTCTCTGCCTTTCTTAGGAATAAGGCAAAAGTCAAGCACGAGACCCCTTAGCCCTTGAAACATCTTTCCTCATCTTGACCCCACTTGAGAGGGAGGCTAAGGAGCAAGTACAATTTCATTCTTGTGATTCATTTTTCCTCCAGCCCTTAGGCAGCGACTGCTTCCAACCTGGATTACCATAGCAATACCCAATTCCATGGCTGGCGTCTTTGGATTTCTATAATTTTAGTGCATGAGTGATGGCATTTTTACTCTACAAAACTCTCTGCCTTTCATGATATACATTGAATGTCATCCTTAGACTGTCTCTGTTAAACGCCACCTCTTAAAATATTAACCTCTAATGCACATTCAAGAGTCCATCCAATTACCACAGGATCTACTGAATAAGCAGCGTCATCCAGGCGGCTCTCACTGCATTAGGGAGAAAATGCTTACCGGGCATTGTTTCTGCACACAGGATGATGTTCTCGCATTGTTTCCGTAAATGTTGTGCTGGCATGGTGGTGTTGGATGCTGCTGTGGATTTATTGCCATTCACGTCCAAACCCACGCATGAGCAGTTTTCCCTTCCAGTGCCCAGCCTTCGAAGGTATCATGTCTGAGAGGGACTGCGGGTCCTAATTGTGATGAATGGGAGGCAGTTGATACAGTTCTATCGAAGCTGATTTGTCAGAGCGCTCATTTCTGGCAGGCAGGGAGCAGCCTCATCATTACCACCAGCATCCATTTCGCTTTTTTTTTTTTTTTTTGAAAATCACTTCAGTGCTTGAGACCTTTGTTTTCTTCCTCCCGAAAATAGTTTTGAATGCAGTGTTTTGATAGTGGTGCCCACATGATACCCGCTGCCATTTTCTCCCACTTTTCTCCTTTTCTGGACATTGAACCCCCATCTATGGGCACCCCAGATGACTATGTTTATTGCCAACGGGCTGTCACTCTTTAAGCAAGTCCAGAATATCAAAACAGATCACTTGAGGGTAGAAATTTGCTGTTAGGGAAGGAATGGTCACCTTGAGTCAAGATTCACCTTGGCCTTCCTTCAGATAACCATTTTCTCATGCATTTCATGTTAATTCACGAATTAGCTTCATGGCAGCAGAAGAGGGGTGGGGTGGGGGTGTGTGGGGGAATGGGGAAATAGGAAGCACAAGCTGTCTCAGGAGCTTCATGTCCTGCAAATCCAGCCAAGAAGACAGGTCCTCTCTGCTTTAGCGGAAACCAGTAGCAGAGCAGCATACCATTGGGATCGGCATAACCCTTCAAGAACATTCTTCTTATATCCCAAATGCTTTCCCCCAGCCCCTGAACTCTTCCCTGTCTTAAACCAAGGCCCAGAGAAGGGAGTGTCCCTGAAAGCTGTGGCCCCGGCTTACCCACCCACCTCCTCTGGGCTCTAAGACACTTCGTGTGTGTGTGTGTGTGTGTGTGTGTGTGTGTGTGTGTGTGTGTGTTTTATTCATTCACGTCCTATAATGGTCCTAATTCCACACCACTTCTCTTGTGGCCAAGATACACGTTGGACTTAGAAGTGACATTTGTGGCAAAGAAAGAGGTTTTGTCGAAAAGTGAAGCCAGGGATAGGATCATGCAGGGAGAACAAAGGGTAAAATATTTAACTGCAGCAGTGTTTGACTATATTCTGCGCAGTGAGAAAACCTGAAGTCGAGAGAATCCAAGATGGCGGCGTAGGTAAACACCTAAACTGCTGCCTCCTACAACAATTTAAACTGCAACTAAAAGACAAAACGTCTATCACCCAGAACCACGGGAAAGCTGGCTGAGTGGAAGTTCTACAACTAGAAGGAAAGAGAAAAGAGCATTGAGACGTGCACGAGTGCTGAAAAGCTGAGGTACGGAGGCACGGGATCTGGGCTGGCTGCGGGCGACTGGGTGCGTTGCTTTTTTCAACCCGAACGGAGACAAGCCCCCGATTACTCTGAAATCCAGTCTCTGGGGAGACGCGGGGGACCCAAACTCCTACGGGGAGAAGCTGACTGTCTGCCAGAGAGGGTGGCTTGCTTGCAGAGCTGCGCGCAGGAATAATTGTTTACGGCACTGGGCACGGGACTCTCGGATGCCTTTGGAGACTCAGAGCCGGCTAACTAGCAGCCATTGCTGTTTGCCACGCCCTAACCTAGTGACACCCTGAGGCCCCGCCCTACAAACCCACCCAAACTCCAAGCAGCTCAATTAGCATAAGAAAGGCCTGCCCTATCACAGCTTAACCTAACAAACTTGCAGCCTGGGTCAGACAGCTCCAAAACCTCCAAACCCCAAGCAAAGAGGAGAAAACTGCAGCTCTCACTATAGCTCCTGCTGAGTGGCCTCAGACAGTAGCTGACCTGCACCCCATTGGAGATCCAGAAGCCAGTGTACCTAGTGGTCAGTGTGAGACACCAGATTTCAACTCCTCACATCCATAAGTGACACATTCAAGAGGCAGACTCAGTGAGCACCAAAGCCTCACTGAAACAAGTCCTGCCCCATAAGCATGTCTTCAGCACAGCAGTTCTTCCATTATAGACACAGGGAGTGCTCACAGCTAATTGGCCTGGAGGTCAATTCCTCCCAGCGTAACAACAGCAATTAAGGCTTAACTGCACCAAGACTTTGCACTCAGCCCACAAAGGGGTGTACCAAGAGCGTCCACATCAGGAGATTGGGGAGGCTGAGCTACTGCCCCCTATAGGTCACCTACCACACAAAGCCACTCCATCAACACAGGGAAGCAGCCAAAATGCAGAAACAAAGAAACATGTCACGAATGAAAGAAACGGAGGAAAGCAAACTACTGGATGACATAGAGTTCAGAACCACATGTATAAGGTTACTCAAGAATCTTCTAAAAACCGCTGAGAAACTTGATGACACTTCTGAGGAGCTTAGTAAGACCTTCAAGGACCTTAATGAGAATGCCAAAAAAATGGAAAAGGATCAGTCAGAAATGAAGCATACACTGTCTGAAATAAAAAATATACAGAAACTCAACTGTAGATCAACGTACCCCAAGAATCAAACCAAAGATCTGAAATATGTGGAAACAAAAAACATCCAACCAGAAAAACAAAAAGAAAAAATAATCCAAAAATATGAAGATAGTGTAAGGAGCCTCTGGGACAACTTCAAGCGAACCAACATCCGAATTTTTGGGGTGCCAGAAGAAGGGAGAGAGCAAAATATTGAAAACCTATTAGAAGAAATAATGACAGAAAACTTTCCCTACCTGGTGAAAGAAATAGACTTACAAGTTCAGGAAGCACACAGAACCCCATACAAGAGGAACCCAAAGAGGACCACACCAAGACACATCATAATTAAAATGCCAAGGGCAAAAGACAAAGAGAGAATATTAAAAGCAGCAAGAGAAAAACAGTTAATTACCTACAAGGGAGTACCCATACGACTGTCAGCTGATTTCTCAACAGAAACTATGCAGGCCAGAAGGGAGTGGCAAGAAATATTCAAAGTGATGAACAGCAAGAACCTACAACCAAGATTACTCTACCCAGCAAAGCTATCATTCAGAGTTGAAGGTCAGATAAAGAGCTTCACAGACAAGAAAAAGCTAAAGGAGTTCATCGCCACCAAACCAGGATTACATGAAATGCTGAAGGGTATTCTTTAAGAAGAGGAAGAAGAAGAAAAAAATAAAGATAAAAATTATGAACAACAAAATGACATCAAATACATACTTACCAACAAGTGAATCTAAAAATCAAGTGAATAAAAAATCTGAAGAACAGAATGGACTGGTGAATATAATAAAATCAGGGACATAGAAAGGGAGTGGACTGACGATTCTCAGGGGAAGCAAGTGTGAGGGGTGCGGGAAGAGATTGGACAAAAATCTTACTCCTAAAGATGAGGACAGTGGCGGGGGGTAGGGGCATGGGGTGGGGTGGGGAATCAGGTGAAGGGGAGCTATGGGGAAAAATAAAAGAGGAACACTTGTAATAATCTGAACAATAAAGATTTATTTAAAAAAAAAGAAAAGAAAAGTGAAGCCAGCAAAAGGTCAAAGTCACACACACACTCCTGTTGGCCTTGTGAATACCCTTCCCCTCATCCATATCCAATACTGATGGGCTCGTGCATGGCTTCATTTGAGGCTTTTAAAATGACCCTCACAAGCCTTGAACCTCCCACCTTGGGTGCTTTGATTTTTCAACCATCTAACACTCAACTTTTGCTCTTGGTGAAATCTCCTTTCTTTTGGGTAGTTCTGGCATCGGACCAGCACAGTCACGGTTGAGTTGTACTAATTCACTCTATAGTGAACGCTCTCCTAGGAGCCATGATAAATGAGTAAGAAGATGAGCACCAGCAGGGGTGGCATTGAATTGGATGTGGGTGAAAGGCAGAGATCAGAGGACAGTACCTGGGAGGAACAGTACCCCTGCTAAGAAGAGGCGGCATGTGCCCAGGACGGTTGTAAATTTGATCCCCAGTTTGGGATCTACTGATGGAGCAAAGGTGGAGAAATGCGTCAGGAACAGGGGAGGGTTGGACCCTCCCCCAACCCTCTCCCTCTGCTGATGAGATGGGGCGTCACTCACACCGACATCATACATACGCCCGGTTTGCCCCTTTATGTCTGGCTTTTCATAGGCTGCCCCTTTCCATCTGGCCGAGGGCAGCTTATAAATGCTTTTAGCTGCATTCTCTCGGGAGGCAGGTGGGAAGACAGGCGGGCAGCCAGGAAATCTTGGTGGTTATTAAACGGAGGCTTCGAGGACCTTTTTATTAGCGATTAGACTCAGTTCCACAGCACTAAAGAGAATAAACGCCTGTGCTGTCTCTTGCTCAGTCCCCTTCCCCCGAAAAAGAATCTGTTTTATGGGCTGCTCATTTATAACCCAAAATAAACATGGGCCCTGGAGCCCTGGGGACGGTGAGGCTTCAGTGTACTCTCAAGCAGAAGTGGGTTGGCAACCCCATGGAGGGCAGTTGTGGGCACTCCTTCCTGGTGTCCCCTCCCCCGGGCCTTCCCATCCCCCTTTGTGACTGGAAGCTAGTTTTGAGGTTTGGCGCCTTAAAGCGATGTCTGTCTGTCCTGTTTCTGTTTGGTGATGGTGGTGGTGGTGGGGATGGGGGACTGGGGGGTGGTTGTACTTTCAGTCTGTAATGTGAGGATGGTAATTCTGCAAAGAAGACTCATGTGTCACCAAGACGCCAATCTTCTTGTCTTGGGCTCTGTGGCTGCTGTTGTTCTAATGATGAGAACCCCTGGGCTCAGCCATTCACACCCTGCTTTGTCGAGGTTGAACGGGTGCACCTGGGTAAGCTCCTCCTCTGGGCCCTGCCCACACAGCAGTCACCCCGCACGAGGAAAGGACTTGGCCAGGTGACTTTTGTGCTCCACAGATAAGGGGAAACCCGGGTGGAGGAGCTGTGGTGAATGAAGGTGAAATGTTGGTGACGAAGCCCATTGTGGTGGGGCTGCTTCCCCTGACCTTTGCAGGCCCCTCACAGCCAACATCAGATGTTTGGAGAACAGCTGCCTGCCTCCTGGGTTAAGCATAATCAACGCTGACGTGGGTGTGGAACCCATCCCTTGGACCTCTTAGCACTAAGCCACCTGGTTCTGATGGTGGCATACTTAAGGCTGATGGTTTTCAGTAACGACCCTCCCTGAGCAAGCAGGTCAGAGGCCTCGGTGCTTTCAAATGCTTATGAAAGATAGAGGAATACTAATGGTTATGATAATGGCATTGTGTTTCTTTTCCTGAATGCAAGCTCACCACTGCTGGCTCATTATTAGAAAGTATGCGAGTGTTAAAATCTCCAAGCTTCTTACACACACACTCACACACACCCTTCTAGTACTGCCCGAGGAATTTTACACTCAGTTAAAATGACAACCACAATAGAGAAGATACCTTTTGGCGAATAACTGTTCAATCAGTGGTACTAACAGTAGGTTCTCTGTGTTCAATAGAGAGTTGGAATGTTCAAAAGAGACTTCATGGGGAGCTGCTGGAGAATCAACTGAATTTGTAGACTGAATAGGAATTGGAAAATCGGAGAGGATGGAGGCGTGAGAACCCCATTTGTTCAGGACTTCAGATTTCGTAGGAGAACTACTGGGAAATAAGGGCGGGAAGGTTGGGAAGAGCTGGAGAAGGATGCCAGCCGGTGTTGGCCTCAGCCCTGCCAAACAGTAGGTACTTGAAAACTGGGCACCTGCAACCCCACCTGGACTTAATCCCCGGACAGCATCATCCAGTATCTTAGGTGCCCCGTGCTCTTATCTTGGGGAGGTCTGGGATTGGTCCTCAGCAGAGAGCGTGAGAATGCTGTGGCACACCAGGGAAAAGGGAGTGAGGCCCTGGAAAAGGGGAGCATGTGGTTTTAAGATGGATGTACTCACCACATAGATTCTTACCACCCCTGCCCCAACTGTGAGGCATATTCCCGAGTTTGCTGTAGTGGATATGAGGGAAATAGGTATCTTCTCCCTTCACATACACCTGCTCAGCAACAACCCAACCATCAGCTTCTCATGCCCACTTCTCACACAGACAGCGGCAGGACGCCAGCCAGGTCGGGACAGCAGATGTAAGCCCTGCTCGTGGGGCGGAAGGAGACCAATTTGTTTTTTTAAAAAACAAAACAAAACGGAACGTACACCTCTGCCTCTGAAAACAGAGCTTGTTGGCCTACCCTCCTTTGAAATCGTGAGTGTCTTTCTCCCGCGCATGATTCCTTCCCTAAAAGGACATTTCTTTAGTTAATAAAACGCCAGTGTATGCTTCTGTGGAGACTGCTTTGAAGAGTTGGTTAAACAAGAGGAAAATATCACCAAGAAACTGTCCCACCAAGATCAATGGCTTCATAGCACACAGGCCTGGGGGTGCAGAAGCCGGAACACCCTAGGTTCAGGTTCCACCTCTCCTGGCCAGTGGTTCCTTACTGGGTTGTTTTAATGATTAGAAATGGCACACGTGAGGCACCTGGCTCACGGATACCCAGTAAAGGGCAGACGTTATTAATAGCACCCACATTTTCCCTAGGTTACTCTCCTGTGGGGGGTTTGCTGTGTCGTGCCGATTCTGTGAGATGGTTTGAAATGAAGAAGTGGCTGCAGCTGGTGCCAGCTTCCCCAAGCAGCGTCTCCGCAGGCGGTGACCAGCGAAGCAGGCCGGCGGGGCGGGGTGCGGGGCGTGAGTGGGGGAGGGGGAAAGAGCCCCCCCCCCCCCGCCCCGCACACCGGAGCTCACACGATCACTGACATGGAGAGATCTTTCATTTGTGCTTTGTTGATAAAGTGGTGCTTCCTTCCACTGGGAAATCAATTTCACTGCGCAGTGCATCTCAGGAAGTGGGGTCGTGCCGCTGCTTTTCTCAAAGAGAGACGTTTCTGTCCTTATGAATCACGGAGCTGACACGAGGCTGGTGGAGTCTGTCAAAAGGCGATAACCCGTTTACTCTCCTCCTGCCACACCTCCTGCCTTCCAGAAGCCGAGCGTGAGGAAGGGATGTGTATCTTCCAGCCTGGAGACCGGACCCTCCTCCGGTTTAAAACGAGCGGACGCATGTCCTTGGAGACCTGCCATGTCTGAATTTCCACAATGAAAGGAATTCTTGTCGGCTGGCTGTCCGCTAGAAGGCAAAGTCACACAGCCATCGTGCCACGAGACGCCTAAAATAGCTGAGCATGTAATTCTGGGCGGATGCTTCCTCGGCACAAGCTTGAAAACACGTTCCTTTGGGGTTGGGTCCAATATTAGGGTCCACTGGGGCGGATGACAGGAGGTTTCTGTTTTGTCCGGGGTTTTCTCACATGTCCGGGGCAGCTCCCTGTAGGATAGCGAGACAGAATGAAAATCTCGCCACGAAACAGTTACGTTAGGTGAGAAGAGTATTCGTATTACTATTAACTTGTATAAAACAGTTACCTGCAGTTTCTATAAACAGTAGTCATTCCTCATATATTTTTAAATTGGTTTGGCCACCCCTCTTTTTTTTCACATACAGCCTCCTTACAGATAAGACTGACGGCATAAGTCCAGCCCGATGGAGCGTGGTGATGGGCAGCGGTTACGTCCAGTCCAGGCTGAGAATTGTGGTCCTTTGCTGAGAACTGTAGACCAATAATCAAATAGCCTCTAGGGGGCAGCAGAACACCAACTAAAACCACAGTGCCTGGGACTGTCAGGATCTCCTGGCTCATGGCCCAGCCCTTCCAAGCCCATCCTGCGGCACCCACCCTTCTCCCTTTTGCCTAGCAAAACTCATCCTGTAGGCCTGGCCAAGGCGGGGACCTTTGCTGTTAAGCTTTCCTCACCCCTCTCGCCTCCACTCACCCCCTTCTCTGCGCTCTGAAACCCTCCTGGTCTACTTTGTATCATATCACCTCTAGCTTCCGCATTTGCTATTGTTTCACCATCAGCTACACCTGTCCTGTTGACAGGAACATTGTCTTATGTTGCTGTGTTTCCCATAATACCAGGATTTCCCTGGAGGCCTAGCTAAATATTTGACAGCAGATGGAGGATCCCTGAACCTGTAGTGAATGCTTGGTACATATTTGCTAATTTGATTGTCAAGATGGCCTTGATTTTGCATAGGAGAAAGTGTTTGCGTTGCTTCACTTATTTCTGAAATGGCTACATTCTCCCATGCTTTCTGGTTTGTTTCAGACGGGGGTGTAAAATAGAGGGTCTTCAAAATCAACCCAGAGGTGTGATGGAAAACATTACCGTTGGTGCCGTCAATGCAGGTTGGCTCTGCTCCTTCCTGGCTGTCTGCCGTGGTCATGTTAGCTTCTCAGCCTCAGTTTTCTCACCCATAAAACGGGGCTATCTAAGCTGATCATATCATTTATTATCTAAACTGGAGCATATTTGAGAGTAAAGGAGGACATTTTTAAATCATTGCGATCATACAGTCCTTTGAAATATCTTTTTTTATTGACTGAGGAATGGCTTTTATTTTTATACTTTGGCTTTCTTGTAAAATTGCCCTATTCAAAAACGATTTTCAAAATGAAATTTGGCACAAAAATGAATGTACAGACAGGCCAGATTGTAACGGGCGTGTACCTAGCTCTGCAGGCCCTGCCAACTCGTGGTGTGCATCTTGTCCAGCTCCAGAAGGAAATCGAAGAACATGGACCCGCTTCTGTGCAGCCAGACGGCCGTCTCGGCAGTAGAGAACGTACCCTGGGAAGGCTGTGCATTTGGGGTGATAATTTGGCTGCCTCTGAGCACAGAGCTCTTCTCCTCACCTGTGAATTCACTCCTGCCTGCGGGCAACTTGCCTGGAAAGCGGAGGAACCGGCCTTGGCACCCCTCCTCCGCACCGGCGCCTGCCGTTTCAGCAATTGTGCTTAAATACCGGGTTTACCATAAACTTCATAGTCTGAGCTGTAAAGGGGGCACGCCTGCCTTGAACGTTGGTGTCCCCAAGTAGCCAGGGCTTCGCTGCCATCCTGTGGTTGGCTTTCCCGGTTGGACACATCCCTTTTAGGAACGCAGCCCATTACTCCTCCCCCGGCCTCTTGTGAGTGCTGTTTGCTGTGGTAACGAGAGCTCTTTGACCGTGTGTGCGTTTAACCTGAAGCCCCGCAGGGCTGAGGCCCATGTTTTTGCCAACTCCTTGCATGAGGGAGAATTCGAGGAGCGCTCTGTGGCCTCCTGGGGTAGGGGAGGGTCTGCTCATGGTGAGTGTCATCATGCAATAGAAGAGTCAGGTCAGGGGACCAGGTGTATTGCAGGCCCAGCCCTTTGCATGGCTCCTAACAGCCTCTTCTTTCTCTAGGTATGTGTACATCCCAGTGGGCGGGTCTCAACACGGCCTGCTGGGGACCCTGTTTTCCACGGCGATGACTTTTGCATTTGTGAGCTACTGGCATGGTGGGCACGACTACCTCTGGTGCTGGGCAGCGCTCAACTGGCTGGGAGTCACCGTGGAGAATGGAGTCCGGAGGCTGGTGGAGACCCCGCGCATCCAGGACAGCCTGGTGAGCAGGAGCCTGGCTCGTGGCAGGGACAGCTGAGCTGGGACCACTTTGGGGAAGGAAGGTGGGCATCAGATTCAGGGCCTCAGGAGCCATGCTCGCTAGATGGGTTCAAAGCCCCCGTGCCTAGAGGCAGGACAATTTAAAAAGTCTCATTGTAGCTATTTAAAAAATGTAATGTTTTAACTCAGTGGTCGGCAAACTGCGGCTCGCGAGCCACATGCAGCTCTTTGGCCCCTCGAGTGTGGCTCTTCCACAAAATGCCACGGCCTGGGCGAGTCTATTTTGAAGAAGTGGCGTTAGAAGAAGTTTAAGTTTAAAAAAAATTGGCTCTCATAAGAAATTTCAATCGCTGTACTGTTGATATTTGGCTCTGTTGACTAATGAGTTTGCCGACCACTGTTTTAACTATAAAAGCAACCCATGTTTATTATATAATGTTAGAACACATAGACAAGAATAGAAGAGAAAAAACGGCTCAACAGAAAACACTATTGATCCCCCATTCTTCCAAATATTTGCTGTGTACACACACACACATACACACAAACACACACATACATTTAAAACAAATGCTATTATTCCAGAGATATGGTTGTATCAGGACCACCTTTCTATGTCATCAAATCCATTTCTAACAACCCTTTTTAATGGCTCCACCAAATTTCACCATTGAATGTGCTATAATTTATTTAGTCTTCTATTATTAATAATCATATTATTCTAATTTTTTGTACTTATCAATTGCATTGAGGTGAATATCATAACCAGGATGAATTCTTGTATGTAAAATTGCTACATTAATGTTTTTCTCACCTTTAAGGTTTGCCACATACTGTTTTAACTCGGTGGTTCCCAACGTGGACACATGCCCCACAGGATGACAATTTGATTTTTAAGGGGGCAATTTGAGAATGCGTTATTAACAGTGAATATTTTGCATTTCTTATGGTTCTAGGGGCCTCATATATGATATATAAATACATATTGTGATATATTTATGCATTTCAGTTCTCTATTATATGTTTTAAAACTTTATTTGCTGTATTTTCATATCACTCCATATTATTATTATTATTTAACAATTCCTTAGTGATTTCTTCCTCAGTACTTCAGCTGTCCTTTCGTTCCATTTTTTTTCTCTTTCATGGATGCCATGTTCTTTGGAAGCTTGTGTAGACCAAATTAATGTCCTTTTAGGCTTCCTCCACATGAATGGAGTTTACTTTTTGAATAATAAGAATTATATGTCACGGGGGAGGGGAGAATCAGGATTTTAGAGATGCTTAGGTGGGGCATGGCCAAGAAAAGGTTGGGAACCACTGGTTTAACTCTTCCTTAGCTGCCTCTTTGCTAATTTGATAGTTACTGTTCTGGCAGCATAAAAAAGCTAAGGACTTAAGACACATTCCAACTCCAGAGGAAAATGATTTGGAAAATAAATGAAGCACTTTGCTTTGCACATTTTAAGTGTTTTTAAACCATGAGTGAATGTTTCAGAATGGAAATGTGGTAGAGGATGTATTAGAAGCTTGTAGGAAATCATCCGGTCTGCATATGCAGCAATATTCTGATAACCCTGAGAAAAAGTAGCTAAGAAGAAGAATGCTGTCATTAGTGTTCACAGTAGGCAGCAAAACACAAGAAATTTAGTGGGCAGTGAGTAATGTGGCTAAATTCCATCTGTAGAGGCAAGTAAAGCAAATATATTTTTAAAAAACCAACACGACCAAAATAGAACCCATTCGAGTGTGTTTCTGTTTAGCTAGCCGTAGTACAAGTGGACAGTTACTCCAATAAAAACGGGTACAAAGTACATGGCAAAATAACACAGCCGAAGGAATTTAAATATGCTCATGCATGTTTAAAGATAAATATTTTATTCGGTAGTATCACCCAGCAATGAGCGGGAGAGAAATGGTGGTTAATTCTCATGGAAAATGAAATCTCAGTGAAAGGCATGGCTATACAGCACAAAGGGAAAGCCATGAACGGTGGCATCAGAGAGGTTTCCATCTTCCTCCTGAAATCTGAGTGGTCTTCCTCGAAGCTGGAAGCCCAGTCACCACCCGTGAAAGCCAGAGAACTCCTTCCAGCCCAGGCTGAAGCCCGGTCACCGCCTCACGTTCCTTCACAGGAGGGCGGGCTTAACCTTGAACCTAATGCTAAGCAAGTGCTCACAGCCTCACGTTCCTTCACAGGAGGGCGGGCATTAACCTTGAACTTAATGCTAAGTAGTGCTCTGTAGACTTTGAGCTACGGCTTATGTTATGAATAAATTTTAAAAGTCTCACATGCGGAAGAGCAACCCCAACTATGCCATGCAGCCCGGGGCTTGTTAATTTGGTTAAAGAAGGAATGAAGTCAGTGAAAAGGCTCACAGGAGAAGCACTCGAATGTCCGCTCTGTCCCATCACGGTTCACTCAAGGACCCTCTTGTGTTTACCAGTTTCTACCCACAGTTCAGGTACCTGCGGGCGGAGTACGTTCTGAATACATACTTTTGGTAAGATATATGCCTTTGCATATTGCACATATGCTGTTTAGTTTACATGCTTGTTGAGCAAGAACATACCTTGTAAAGCCTGTTTTTTTCCTGCTATCTTATCCTGACCGCCTGGTAGTTGATTGTGGGTGTTTAGACTGGAACCTCCTTGAGTATAAGGTCAGGGCCCCATTACCATTCATATTCCCAAGGGTTAGCTCGGGGTCTGTGTTAGCCTCAGTGTTAAGTCAATGCACAATTAATGCTTCTACTTGTCCCCCAAAGACCCTCCCTCCATGGCTCAGTATCTTAGGCAGTTCAGCACAGATTCTGTTTCCTTTAGAAAAACACGGCTGGCTTTCCAGTGGTCCACCACCTTTTGAAAAAAACTGTTTCCTCACTTGAGTTGCCCTCTTGCCCTCTCTTTTCATGAATCCATTTCCTATTCTTTTGTCAAAAACTAAATAAAGACTTAATGCCTCTTTGGCACCTGCTTTCATCCGACTGGAGTCGCCCCAATTGACCTGGCGCCGTTTTTACAATGTGAGTTCACTCCGCACGCCCCTCACAAACTCTTCCCCTGGCATTCATCCTGCGTCTGTCTTTTAAATATAGATAGACATATATCTGAATAGCAAGGATGATCAGTCCTTCTTTTCCATAGCTTCTTCCACCTCAGCGCTTTGTTTGGGGCACACAGTACAATAGGTTTCCATTTCTTGGTGTTGCTAGAATGACAGCTGAACACTCACCCAGAGACTCGTCAGAGCTGAGTTGTAAATAGCAAGCCCTCTTAGGTTCTAGGAGGGCTGTTTGATCGAACTTTCTGACATAATGGAAATGTCCATTGTATTGTCTAACGCAGCGGTCAGCAATCTGCGGCTCGCGAGCCACATGCGGCTCTTTGGCCCCTTGAGTGTGGCTCTTCCACAAAATACCATGGCCTGGGCAAGTCTATTTTGAAGAAGTGGCGTTAGAAGAAGTTTAAGTTTAAAAAATTTGGCTCTCAAAAGAAATTTCAATCGTTGTACTGTTGATATTTGGCTCTGTTGACTAATGAGTTTGCCGACCACTGGTCTAACGCATCGGTCACTAGCCACATTCAGCACTTGAGTACCTAATTTTTAAATCTATTTTCATTAATTTAAATCTAAGCAGCCCCCATGTGGCTAGCAACTTACATTTTGAGCAGCGAAGTTCTAGAACATATTCCTTTTCTAGAAAAAATTAAAAGAACGTAGAGTGTTTGTTTGCCAGAATTTAGAATGATCTTCATCTCATATATCCAACTGGCTACTGATTCTCTCCACTCGAATATCTCACAGATATCTCTGACTTAGCCTGTGTAGCACTGAACTCATGTGCCCTTATCTCTCAGTATCCAACCAGCTCCTTCCCCTCGAGCATGCTCTGTGTCTGCAAATAGCACATCCTCGGTCTAGTTACTTAAGTCCCAAACTATCAAGGTATCCTTTCTGTGCCTCTATCCCAGTTCTTCCTGTGTGTACTTACATTCTGCCTCCTCAGTAAATATTATTATTATTATTGTTTGCTTATTTTCATTTCCACTGAGTCATCCTAATTACAACTGTTCTCATTTCTTGCCATGTCTACCATGTAGTGTCTAACTAGTCTCCCAGCTTCCACTTTTGCCTTTTTCTTATACTTTTTAAAAAATATATATTTTATTGATCTTTTTACAGAGAGGAAGGAAGAGGGATAGAGAATTAGAAACATCGATGAGAGAGAAACCTGCAACCAAGTTACATGCCCTTGACTGGAATCGAACCTGGGACTCTTCAGTCCTCAGGCCAACACACTGAGCCAAACCAGTTAGGGCCACTTTTGCCTCTTTCAATTCATTATCCTCACTGTGCAGAGTGATGCTTCTCAATAAAATCCCAACCATGTTGTTGTCCTTCTTAAAATCCTCAGTGGCATCCCATTTTCTTAGGACCAACTACACAATATTTAAGATAGCCTATATGAGGCCTTGCCTGATCTTGAGCTTGCTACCTCTCCACCCCTCCTCCTCAACACTCTGTTCTTCCACCTGTTCACTTACATGCCTGACCCCTCCAGCCTCAGCTCCCACATGCAGGCTCTTCCATCTCCTAGGATGCTCTCTCTTCTTCTCCTCCACCCATATTCATCCTCCAGATTTGAACGATGCCTCACATGGGTCCCCTTCACTGACCTTCCTAAGTCAATCAGGTCTCATTTAATAACTCGTGCGGGCACCTCATATGTCTCTTCTGCTATACTTAATCACAGGGGTAGTGAAGTATTTTTATAGAATAACCTGTTTAATCCTTAGCTCCATTACTGAACGGTAAACCTCATGAGGCCAGAGACCTGCATTTCTGACACTGATCATATTGCCGGGCACAGAGTAAGCATGCAGTAAATACTTGTTGAGTGAGTGAATACTCTCTGACTGCCGTGAGGGGAGTAAAGAGGAGAAGTCAGTTTGCGCAGCAGCATGAAGAATAAGGTGAGGCTTGTTAAGCATTATACAGGGTGTTTATTTTATTTTGTAGCAGGGTAGATGCTAATTGGTCTAGTTATGACAAAACGCAGTTTTAATGCTGAGTGCACAAAATACATATGGGGAAGAAAGGGGTAGGGCGGAATGAGCCCTTGCTGAACCCTGCTGCTTTGTGAGACGGGTGTGTGTGTGTGATTGTTTGTGACTCACTGAGGCAGAGCTGTAAGAAGCTGACACAGGCATTTTCATAAAGCGCCACGCTGCTGGACAGAGAGAGGAGTTACTGATCAGGCGGCATGCTTTCTCTCTCTGCAAGCGCTCTCCCAGGGAGTCAGGATTTGTGTTCAGCCTTGAAATTTTTTTATTTTAATAAGTGGAAATATTTTGAAGCATCAGTAGAGTGACTCTCCTCCTCGCCAGTTCTCAATTTGGTTTCTCCTTTGAAGGAAGACACCTTCAGGCTGCTTGTCAGTCATTCCAACACAAAGGAGAGCCTCCATCTCAAGCCGCTCACCCACCCACCCCCATTTCCATTTCATTGAATGACATAAAGCCTTCCTCCCGCTCCCCTCCCCCCTCTTTGTTGCCCCAAGAGTGCCCTGACAAGCTGATTTATATTCTCTCCGAAGCAGTAAAATGTCTATTTATAGATTTAATTGAGGAAGCGCGCCTCCAGTGAAAATCACGGGGGGTCAGTCTAATGGTTCTGGGAGGGGTCTAATGGCCTTGGTGTGTCCGAAGGAGCCCACAGACCATGGCTCTATGGCCACATCCATTTGGAACAGTTCGATGTTGCAAACGCAGGTACAGAAATCCCAAGGGTTTGAGCAACCAGTCAGTCACTTTAAAAAGATAATTGATTGTGAAATCCCCAGCACCATCCAACCGATGGTCACTTAGTTCTGTGGGCTCCTAACTCACCACCTGGCCAGATGCACGTGTTTGTCCGCCTGATTAGAAAACCCCTTTCACTAGGGGTCAGTGATCACAGCCCCAACTCACTCGCTGGAGAAATACAAAGCAAACTGCACCCTGAAGAGCTGTTCTGCTTGGCCACGGCCCATTATCGACTCCTCCGCTACTTAGATTCACCACCACAAACGGAGGTCAGGTGCTCAGTGTAGATGAGCCAATTTCTCCTCACCGGATCCTGTCCCAGACTGAGCTCACTTAGCCAGTCAGCCTGTCCTTCACTTCTTTATTTGCTCATGTATGAAAAATAAATTTCAGCGCCCTATGTGGGAGACCATTTGCAGGGCGCCGGAGAGCTCTGAGCGAAAAGCGTGATGCCTCCCTCCTGATTCCTTCTCTGCTTCCTCCTCCAGCGCTTCAAGGCAGGTAGCGTGCTGAGCTGTCAGGGCCTCACTGGAGAGTCTATTATTACTACGTTCCCTACACGAGGGAAGCGTCCTGCCTGGCCTCCTGTCAGGATGGTCATCTTTACAGCAGCTGCTGTGGATTAAAGAGGCAATAAAACTGTGGGACACATGCTTTGTCTATCAAGACCTAAATGATCTCTATAAAAAATGGACTTGTCTCCATAAACATCAAAAATAATGGCTGGCCTAGCCTGCCCAGGCACTGCTGGGAAGACAGGTCCAGGTGAGAGATAGACATTGGGGAGACTATAGATGATATTTGGAGCCATGGGAATGTTTGGAGGGTGGGGGAGAGGGAGAGAGAGAGAGAGAGAGAGAGAGAGAGAGAGAGAGAGAGAGAGAGAGAGAGAGAGAGAGAGAGAGAGAGGGAAAGGAGAAGAAGAGAGGATAAGGCTTGGGTCTGGGATTGGACCAACATTTAGAAGTTGATTGAAGGAGGAGGGGCCAAGAAATGGGAGGGAAATCTGGAGGATGATTTCACAGAAACCAAGAAAAAGGCTATTTCATGGAGGGAATGGTCAATGGCATTGATGCTGTTAAGGGGTCAAGAAAGGTGAGGTTAAAGAAGGGTGGTGGCACCAGGTCAGAGTGCTCATCGTGCGAGACGGGGCCTCACGTCATCGTCCCTGTCCCCCAGGAGTCGATGATCCAGTTGGAGAGGAGAGACGTGCGTAGCTCAGTTGAGGGCCTGTGTGAGGTGTGATGTGCAGAGACCAGATGAGTCACAGAGGCAGCTGGTGTTCAAGGGGCAGGCGATCGTGTGAGCTGACCATTAGGAATGGCTTCAAGAGCTGGGGCTCGAGTAGGACGCTGAAGAATGAAGAGTGGGATTTGGATAGGCATAGGCGAATAGAGAGGAGAAGATGGGCATTCCAGGCCAGGAGGGCAGCGCACACAGCCTGAGGTCAGGAGGGAAAAACCAGGCTCAGGCCAGGAGGCTGACCTGACAGGGCAGTGGAGGAAAGGAGATTAGAGAGGCCAAATGGTCCCCCATTTAAAGGGATCTGAATGCCACATTTAGGAATACACAAATGCAAGCTGTTTAACCAAGCAGGGGAACATCAAATTAAGGTATTAACCCCACACCTCAAATTAGCCTGTGTGGCAGCTTGTTAGCACCCCTGGGCCCCTGGATCAGAAAAAAGCAATGCGTGTGTTTATGAACAGTGTGTTCCTTGGGGGGATGATGGCCTGCTGGGGCCCCCTCTGTTGTCTCCCACTCATTAACCATGCAGGAATCACTGCGCAATTCACTGGTCACACATTTTCTTCTCTGTGGGGATCTGAACCCGAGCCTTAACCCCTCTGGTCTGAGAGGTAGAATTATTCTGCAAAGAATTCCACTGCTTAGTTAAATATGTTTAATATGGCAAGAGTATTTTCAAAGGTTCTTTTTAACTTTCTGTTACTGAGTCTACTATCTGACAGAGAGGCTTTGAAAGAGAGTCCATTTTCAGATATTCATGGACTGACCAGCCGAGTCTGGCGGCCCTTGGACTTCTGCTGCCTTTCCAGTCCCTCCCAGGTTAGCCCCGAGCAAGGCAGGGGTCAGGGTCTCGTCTTTGCTGCAGGTTCACTCTCCCTGCTAAGTGCACAGCACAAACCCCCATTCTGGGGGGTGGTAACCTGGGGGAAAATGCTAAGCCAAAGATGAGAGCCATGGCTTGAATGTAAATGCTTAAAGCAGGCTTTCCTAGGTGGCTCGTGGTGGTAGATTCTTTACCTGAGCTTTCCTGGTTTCCGCGTCTACAGCCCAGATACGTGGCGGTTGCTCTAACCACAGTCTAGTGCCAAGCAGTTTTCCACAGAGGAACTTGGGGAAAGGCAAAATCTTACCATGTGACAGGTTGAAGATTTGGATGTGTGTTTCCAAGTCTGGGTCTCTTTTTCTGCCCAGAACATCTAAAGTGCCCATCGGAGGTAGCAGAGTTTGGGTTTCCAGTTTCTTATTATCAGTGAAAGGATGAGATGAGCCCCTCTTCCCACGGTAATGCACACATACTTAGTGTAAAACATTTTTCACATCTGTATTTATTTACAACATTTGTGTGTATTATGTATATAAGATGTAGTGTGTGAATATACTGTATGTATGTGTATATGCATGTGTGTGTGTGTGTGTATTCATTTTTTAAAAGTTCTGAGAAGTCAGAAATGTGCAGGACTTTCAAAATATCTCACATTCCTCCCAAGACCTAGAAATAAACGCAGCTTAAAAAAGCATAGTGAGCAGCTGCCGGCCTGGTTTGAGACGCACTGGGTTGGTTTCAATGCACTTGTGATTGCCGACATTTATTGAAACACACAGTTTAAGGTGGCTCTTGCTTCTTCCTCCAGCGTCAACCCTGTCGCCCACCCAGTACCATGGCGTAAGTGCTGCCACAGCCACCGTCTGTCCCGCGGGTGGCAGGAAGGCGGCTACTATGAAGGGGACAAGGCGCCCATCAAGCCGACTCGGTGCTGTTCAGAGTGATGCTGCTGAAATAATTTCGTTGTGAGGGGAGACGAAAACGGAGAGTAAAGAGTAACAGCTATAATGAAGTTTTATTTTTATTTAAAAACGCATGCAAGCCCAGAAAAGTGCGTGAAAGGTTGTGCACTAAAACGTTAATGGTGGTTAACTCTTCCTGCTGGGATTACCCGTGATCCGTATTTTCTTGGTTGTTGCCCATGCATATGTCCGGCCTTCCCTACAGTGACTATGTATTGTCCAGTGAAAGGTTCTTGAGAGAAAAGAGGACAGGACCTCGGGGGGCTTTGCTCGGCTGACCCTGCTGCTTGACTGATGTCAGAGCTGAAGGTTACAGGTGTCTTTCTCAGGAGCAGGGTCCGTGGAATCACTCCTCTGAAAAGTGGTCCACGTGCAGTGGGAATGTTCAGGAAAGCAGTTACCCCGTGATCTCACGTGCTTTCAATAGGAGCTTTATCGTTCTCCCCGTTTGACAGCGGGAAAAACTGACACGCAGAAAGCTTAGGAAATGTATGTTCCTGCTTCGAAAGTCACATCTTAGCACAGGGCTTCATTTCGATGAGTAAGCAGGAGAGCACCCTCCCTCCGGCACTCCCGTGTTCTTCTCCCAGGAGCAACATCTTCCGTTCCCTTGTTTCTGATCTTTACGTCCGTCTTTCTAAACAGAGTCTATAATTTATTTATTATTAGAAATAGTAACTGCTTTCTACATGAGGTTTTAGCATCTTAGACCTACTCGTTACTTCTCCCCCTAATATAATAAGATCTCTGTGTTTTTTTTGTTGTTGTTGTTCAATTCAGTGTCTACATTATTATCACTCTGTTAAGTGCGGCTCACTGCCAAGCCTGTTAATATGCTATAATTACTTTTCCTTTCTTAATCGACTGTTTTATCTCCCTCAGATTAAGGGTTGCCTGGCCTCTTTTGTCTGATCAGTAGTTTACTGTCACCACTTCTTTCCAACAAAATTGAAAAATCCTCGTAATAGTATTCTCCATGTGGTCAGACATATCTGGAATCTGTCAGCTCTTTTCTTTTCCTGGAGAATCTCTCTCGAAGCCCTCCCCCACTCTCTCCTCCTTTCCCATCTGGTTCATTTCTCTTTGGACCTACTATATGGGCAAAGAGAGAGACAGGTGTTGGGTAATTATTGAGCACTGTTACTGTACCTGTTGCCCCTCGGTTTAGAGTCTCTCTTATGTAGTTACGAAAAAACCCTTCATCTTGGGGGTGAGAAAGAGGGGACCCATGGTCTACCAGTATATGCTCCTTACCGGGATGGTTAGCCTCCCTGGTTTTCTCTTACATGGTGTGCTGTTGCCACCTGTGGCATGTGGTTCTGCTAAAGGCTGGGCCTTCTGGGGAGCTGGTGTGCGAATGACTTTCTGCTTTGGCATCTAGTATTCAGGTAGCTCACCTCTGCTAATTCCTTCATCCGCTTTCTAACTTATAAAAATGGGTTCGGCCCTAACCGGTTTGGCTCGGTGGATAGAGCATCGGCCTGTGGATTGAAGGGTCGCAGGTTCAATTCTGGTCAAGGGCATGTACCTTGGTTGCAGGCGCATCCCCAGTGTGTGTGTGGGGGGGAGATGCAAGAGGCAGCTGATAGATGTTTCTCACTCTCTATCCCTCTCCCTTCCTCTCTGTAAAAAAATCAATAAAATATATTAAAAAAAATAAAAATAAAAAATGGGTTGGCTTTGCTCACCTGCTCTTTGCTTCACTCCTGTTTCTTGTCTGTGGGTTTCTGCCACTTCACGTCTTTACTTTCATTTTAACGGGGTTATTGAAGGGAACATAAATGGCTCATCTAGTCTATTTAACTGGATGTTACCAGAAGAGTTCTCTGTGCTTCAGTTGGTGGATCATTTTGCAATGCCTTACCTTTTGGATTTTTAAATATCAAGTTTGCTCAAAAAGGAGGCCTTGTCCTAAGCTGCTGTTTTTATTTTTGAACAGCATATAGCTGAGGCCACAGCTGTCATGTCCTAGGCTTATTTAATAGTCCCAAGGGACCTCAGTGCTGCCTGGAGAGGGAGACCCCAGTGCCAGGAGCAGCCATAACTTGGTCGTGATAGTCATCTGGCTTCCATCTCCTCACCCATTGGCCTTGACTGTTTATACTCAGGGGAGGTGGCCAGGGTCAAAGGTCATTTAGTGGAAAGTTTCCTAGATTTCCTTTTTTTATTATTTTATTCCTTTTTAATTGATGAAATCATTCATGACCACATGCTCCTGAAAAAACCCCACAAAGCAAAACAGAGCCTGGTTAGAGTGGTGCAGTTGGTTGAGCATTGTCCTGTGCACCAAAAAGTTGCTGATTCAGTTCTTGGTTGGGGCACATGCCTGGGTTTTAGGTTCAATCCCCAGTCAAAGGCAACCCATTGATGTATTTCTCTCTCTCTCTCTCCTCCCCCATCCTCTCTCTAAGCATGCGGTCAGGTAAGACACCCATCCCCCTAAGCAAGCTACACCTTGCTCCGTTTCCTCCCACAAGAGGTAACCATTGTTTATCAGATTGTAGTATAACTTCCCACACCTTCACTACTGTGTGTGTGTGCATGGGTATGCTTTAAGAAATGTATAAATACTGTAACATTTGTACTTTTTTATACTCCTCATGGTATGCTTTGAAGATGTTTCTATATTAGTGTATGTAGATCTGCATAATTGGGCACGGTACGGCTATATTATGATTTGTTTAGCCATTCTTCTACTGTTGAGAACTTAGGTTGCTTTTAGTTTTTCCCTTCTGCAGATGCATCCACAGGGAAGTTGCCTGCTCATGCCTCCTTGTTCATACGTGTAAGTGTTCCTTTGGGGTAGGTACCGAACACAGATAGAAGAGAGCAGGGGTTGGTGAACCATGAACCAGATCTGGTCTGTTGCCTCTTTTTCTATGGTCTGCCACTAAGAGACATCTTTACATTCTAAAATTGTTTTTGTTCAAAGGTCCATACTTTCCCCAGTGAACTGAAAGGTCACCTTTCATGTGTAGTAAATATCCAAATATACATGAGTTCACTTTGAGGTTCCAGTCTGTTGCATTGTTCTAGCTGATTATTCCTGTTTCACTAGTAGGTGCTACTTTCTGTTAGTAAGATGGTATCCTCTGCATGTCTTAAGTTACTGATATATCTTCCACCAATTTTCACTCCTCCTTTCTCTGAGTCTAGCCCAGTTTTCCGTAAGAATGTGCTCTGTGTACAGATTAAACAAATAGGGATATAAAATGCACCCTTGTCTGTCACCTTTGCCTGTGGGAACCATGGCATCTCTCCATCTTCTGCCCTGACAGTGGCTTCCTGTCCACAGCCTCTGCTGTGTTATCTAAGCTGGACACTGAGCTACAGAGGAGGCAACTTGCCCATCTACGGGAAACTGGCTCTGCCTTCATCACTGTAGGCATTTGATTCTCTCTCAGGAGCACGCATTGCTTGGGTCTCAGTAGCAAACAGAGGTTGGAAAATTTAACTTCACCGACCAGATCTTTTTTTGAAGCTCCTTCCAAGAAGGAAGGGAGCATTGCTTTCTGAGCGCCTCTGGGTTCCCTTGGCTTGGATATAGGATGAGATGAAACATTTAGGAAGTCAGGAGATTATGTCATTTATTTGGAGCAAAGAGAGAGACAGGTGTTGGATAATTACTGAGCACACAGAGTATGCATGGGTCTTGGGCGATGCAGAGTAGAGAAGAGGCCGCCCCATCCTTTAGGAATTTACCATATTGGTAGGAACATGAGGGTGACAAGTAACTGGGGAAACGTGCACTTCTAAA
Organism: Corynorhinus townsendii; assembly: GCA_026230045.1. Classification (NCBI taxonomy): domain Eukaryota; kingdom Metazoa; phylum Chordata; class Mammalia; order Chiroptera; family Vespertilionidae; genus Corynorhinus; species Corynorhinus townsendii. The sequence continues at coordinate 31,010,039 of JAPDVU010000013.1, read as the reverse complement.
TGGAAATGACCAGAGTGCCTTGAGAAAGGAGTCCGAGAGAAGCAGTGCCTGGCAGGTTGGTCCAGAATGGGACAGGGGCCCTGGGATGACTTTGGAATCTGAGTCCTCCCACCCTGAGGGTCTCCCTCTGGCTGCCCTTCCCTTTCACAGGTCTCTGGTTTTATCTTCATGGCCTGCCGGTATCTCCCCACTGGTCTCCCCCACCCCCCTTGCCATTTCTTTGCTCATCCTCTCTTACCCTCTGGTTAGCATTTTTATTAGAAAACGAAAAACGTCAGTGATTATTTGGAAGAACTGTGTCCAGCTGCTCAAACCCACCCAGTTTCTGTTTTTAGCTTCTCCCCCACTTAAAAATAAACGGGATCGGGTCCCACTTGCCAAGCCTCTGTCACCATCTCCGGCAGCCATTTCTCCAGCCCATCTGCTCCCCCAGATGCTCAGCCTAGCCCCTCCCCCCAGCTTGGCCCCACATGCAGCCGCTCCATGGACAAGTGTGGGGCCCACAGCCCCCTGCAGCATCTGCCCCCCACCCATGGGCTGTGCTGAGCGTCACTTCTGACCCAGATTCTGCAGCCCACACCCCCAGGCCCAGCTCATGTGCCCCAGCCAGTCCTGTGATTTCCAGGATCAGGATGTTGACTGGAAAAGATAGAAGAGTTGCCATGGAGATATGAATAAACACAAGCCATGGACACCTTGCAGCAGGAAATTCAAACAAGTTTGACAGAAGTTTCATTCAGCCCTATGGTTTACTTTGATTGGGTTCCATGGCTCACTTTTGGAATCTTAAGAGGGAAGCTTAAATCCAGTGCTAAACTGTCGATATGACATCCTTGCACCCCAGCTCTGATCTCTTCGGCTGGACAGTGTGCTTGCACTGAGAAATTAGAGGTCGGCCTCTGCTTTTTTGGATGTTCTGAGGGCCTTGCTGTATCCAGGCCCAAAGCCCAGTCAGTACCTGCCCTTGGGCCAGGAGAGGAGGTTATAGCAACATCACCGTGGAGAGAAACTGCCCCAGCCTGGGTATAGGTCAGAGTGCATGCGGAGAACTGGTCACCCTGCATTGGCACAGTGATGCTCTCTAACCTGCTCCACCCCCCTTTCTTCCTCTTCCCTTGTGTTCAGGGGTGTGGGGTGAAGAGGCTTGGAACTGAGGTGCATCTTGCCTAAACATGGCTTGTGGCACAGGGCTCCCCTCTCTCATATCTGATGCCAAGAGGTAGTGGGGGGGCATGACCCAGCACGGAGGCCCTGTAAGAGGCCCTTTCCTGCTGAGAGGTGCATTTTCCTGGGCCCTCGGGGAAAGGGGACCGGGTTTTGGCAATGCTCCTAACGAAGGAGGAAGGGAAGGACTGTGCCCCACAGGCCAAGAGAGAAGTCAGCTCTATAATGAATGTGGAAGAAAACACTCACCCTCTCTCCAGAGGGCGCTGTGGACCTTTCGGGCAGGACAGTTCTGCCACGCACCTTGCAGTATGTTTATTATCCCTAGACCCTGTCCAGTAATAACATAGCCAGATCATGCAATCATGTTGTCCTTTGGGTAACCAAAAATGCCCAGCAAATTTCCAGACATCCCCCGGGGGACAGTGTCCCTCCCACTTTTTGCCGAGAGGATATTGAATTGCCACAGACTCATCTATCTGGGAAGAGACCATGACCGGTCCAGAGCTCTTTTTATCATGATATATCTGTGTTCATGAAAATCAAACTCTGTTTACCAATCATTGCCTTATCTGAACAAGTTGGTGATTCTGATTTTCAGACTTGATGGCTCTTCGCTGTATCCTGATCTGTTTCCCCATTGAGTTTACAATTCATCGTGAGTTCTCTGACCAAGGGGTTTTCAAGCATCTAAGCCATGAGGTCAGGTGACTGCCTTAAGGCTTGGCCCCTGCACACGGCAGCCGGCATCCTAGAGGTGAAGGACCACAGGTGTAGTGACCACAATCACTATAGGACTTCAGAGGAGAGCATGTAAAGGAACAAAGAGTTTCAAGTGGGGACTTTGGCCCTCTGGCCCTCTAGAGACTCACAAAGTCATATTTACTGATGGAGCCGGCTGGGCCGAGGGAATATGCTCTTCCAGCCTTGCCCATATTGCATTTTTCCGCCTGGGACTCCTAAGTATGGAACCTTCCTCTTAGAACATGCAACACCTGACTGTTTAGTCAGGGGCACTGACCTCTTTTCCCTTAGATTGTCAAATAAAAGATGACAATAACCAACACAATAGCATCCGGTGTGAATGCCTGGTCTTGAACCATACACATATGGGTCATATAATAAGAGTTGCATCTTATTGGTCACGTTGCATAATAAGGTTGCATCTGACTGGATTCTTGGTACCAGAAATCCTTATATTACACCTTATATTAGGCACCTGATTTCCTAAAAGGTCACTTTGGAACACAAAGGGGAGGTAAGGACAATTATTATTATTGTAAATTTATACCTATTTTTTTGTGAGATTGTAAAAAAGTACATTTTTTTGGTGTGCCACTGGATTTTGGTAATTAGTGTGTGTGTGCCATGAGATGAAGAAGGCTGAAAATCGCTGCTCTAGAGTTTTTGTGAACTAATGGCCGAGGCCAGACGATTCCCTAGAAACAGAGAAAGAATCCTCAATGTCAAAACGGTTCCTTCTACAGTGTGTCCAGGGGATCTGAAGGAGAGAGACGGTTGCAGCCGAGACAAAGTCCCCTTTGCAGTTGATTGTACCCTCTGTGGACTCTCCAGGCTGGCCCTCTCTTTCCTGCTGTGGTCGGTCCTTCCTTCTGCTCTTCCTCGGACTCACGGCGAGGAGAAGCCAGGCTCTGTGAGGGTGCTGTTGTTCATGCACAGGCTCATTTCATCAGTTCAGAGGATCGGGCTGTTAGTTAAAATCAGGCTTTTGGATTTTCTTTTTCGTCAGCTATTTTGTCTCCCACCCACGCCCCCTGGGCGATGATGATTAAGAAGTGCCTATGAGCCTCTTGATCTCTCCTTTAAGTCTTTCTAGCTTATTGATTCCAACAGCCTTTAACATTCTTGCTTTTTTTTTTTTTTAATTAGCTCTCTCTAAAAATTAAATTGTGGTCATTCGTTTCAGATTTTAGATGTCCTCCCTCCTGTTTCTGAAACAAGAGTATTGTTCATATTTTCTGTTATTTTGACTATTTTTTCCATAAGCAGAAGTAGGAATTTATTGACTCCTATAGTTGAGATACTTGGGAATTAAGGGAAGAACCATGGGAGCCAATCCACCCCCACCAGCCTCCAGCACCCACTCCCCCTTGCCTCCTGCCTTGCTCTGCACTTACTCCTCAGCTCTGTCTCCCACCAGAACCTGCCTTGCCTTGTGCCAGGTAACCTGGCACCACAGCCCTGCTTAGCAACCCAACGCAAAGAGCATTTTCTCAGTATCTCTCTATTGATTATTTAATAATTGTAATCATTTCCCCTAAAAGGAGAACCACTTTGAGCGTAACCGAGCCATGTCCGCTCTCTGTAATTGACGTTAATAAGAGCAAGGTCACACAGGGCCTTGGACCTCCCCAAACAGGAAGTGAGGCAGGGTGGTGGCGGGAGAGACTGATGGGGTAGAGCAGACGCGGCAGAGTATCTGACCCATGGGGTCCCTCAGAAATCAAATGTGTTGTAGTGTCCCTCTCTCTGGAGAGAATTATTTGGACACATTGATGCCAATTAAAACAATTCATATTTTCTTGATTTATTATTCTGGATTTCCCCTGCTGTCTCCCTGCTTCCTCTCATCCCGCCTCCCCACTTACTACTAATTGAGTCAGTAATACCCAGAAAATACCTCCTTTTGCTCTAAAATGCAGGAACTGGTAGATCAATGTCTCCTTACTCTCAGGGGTGAGGAGGGCTGTGTTATGAGCCTGCTCTGTCCCCATTTCTCTCTCATTAACAGCTTCTATTCTGTGTAATTATCTCTCATCCGGTCGTGTTTGACAGCATCGCCTGGACGTGCTTGTGGCCTCTTAGAGCAGGGAAAGAGACCAGAGGTCATCTTGTCTGGCAGCCCGTAACCAGGGACACATCAGCATCACTGATGATCTTTCCAGAACAATCACATCCAGGCAGACGGCCCAGGCAGTGCCCACTGCTCAGCTCACGCGTGAGAAGGCCTCATGCTCACAGGTGGGGCAGGATGGCCGTGCTCCAAGGCAATGCAGGAGGAGAGGGCCATGGATGGGAGATGCATGGTAGCCCCTCTATCTGAGCAGGCAGAACAGATGCTGGGACTGCAGGAGAGAAAGGGGAGGTGTCAGGGATTCATTTCTCTGGGTTTTCAGAGGACCCTGACCGAGGTTTGCACAATAGCCATAGGTGATGCACAGCAGGGGCCCCAGAAGCCAGTCAGCCTCCTGCTTAGTCCTTTTCGCCTGCCACAAATCCAGCCAATTCAGAATTCCAGTTGTAATGGAGTACAGCTGGGATCAGGAGGCAGTGACCACCCCAGAGATGGGCAGGTTTCAGGAGGATATTCAGAACCATCTCCAGGCATTTCCTCTCTTTTCTGTGTCTTTGGATTAGGCTGAGGTGTTTGTCAGAACCCCTGGGGCCCTGTGTGTCGGGCTGTTGCACTGTACCTGGTCTTCATTCTAAATACACAGTCTCAAAGGACAGCCCCTGCGATGTGCTCAGGGTGCTCACACACTGCAGCCACAGCACGGGGCCTCTCTCGAGAGGGCCCCCAGAACGTCAGGGCTGAGGAAGGAAGGCTTAGTTGACTTGATGACATCCTCACGAAGGTAATAAAAGGGGAGGGGAAAGTCCAGTGAAGACCTCGGATGGATGAGCAGAATTCATCATCATCCATTAGGGAAAACCTCTCTTCAGTTCCATGTATTTCAGGTGCGTGTTTTGGCGCTGCTGGCAGCTCACCATTGGCATACCAGAGCTCCGATTCCAGGAACGGAGTCAGCTTGAACTGCTCTCCTGCGCCCTCTTAACATGGTTCCTCCTAATAGTGGGTCAGAGTGATGGGGTAGCTCCCCAGGGTCTAGTAAACTGGCCTGGAAGATGGCCCCGCTCTGGACCTCATTACATGGAGTTGTGCTTGTTACCATGGAGAACAGCTTAAGCAGTTCTTGTGCCTACAGATGTACATGCAGAAGATGTGTAGAGACATTCCAGCTAAATCTTATCTACCTTCAGAACTTGTGTTACGTTACACGTGTCCAGAGAAAGCTCATTTGGGTCGTAGAGGTAACAACTTGGGGGTGAGGCACTTCTTTCTTTAGATCAGAAGGAGCATGTTGCAGGAATAGTAGTTTTGAGACCTGTTTAAATAATAATTTTAATTTAAATAACAGTCCAGGCTCTGGGGGAAGCACCCTGGGCTGCTGACGGAGGAAGGCTGGATGCCATGCCAGTCTGACTTTCCACTGTGCAATGAGGTGCTCTTGCCTTCCCCACAGGTCCAGTTCCTCTCCCCACGGGCTCGCCGTCGCTTCCATGCTGCCCTAGCCTCGTGCTCCACCTCCATGCTCATCCTGTCCAATCTGGTGTTTCTTGGGGGCAACCAAGTTGGGAAGATCTACTGGAATAGGATCTTCATACAAGGTAAGTTGCCAGGCAATGCTATTTTCAGTCAATTTCTTGCTTTCCACATATGCACTTGGTATCTGGGATGGGGTGGGGCATTCATTGTTCTATTTATGGTATATGACTTACAAAAATACCAGCCAGGAGCAATGCCCTGTGTTTTTTTTTATTTTTTATTTTTCTTATAAATCTTTATTGTTCAGATTATTACAGGTGTTCCACTTTTTTCCCCCCCCCCATAGCTCCCCTCCACCTGATTCCCCACCCCACCCCATGCCCTTACCCCCCGCCACTGTCTTCATCCATAGGAGTAAGATTTTTGTCCAATCTCTTCCCACACCCCTCACACTTGCTTCCCCTGAGAATCGTCAGTCCACTCCCTTTCTATGTCCCTGATTTTATTATATTCACCAGTCCATTCTGTTCTTCAGATTTTTTATTCACTTGATTTTTAGATTCACTTGTTCATAGGTATGTATTTGATGTCATTTTGTTGTTCATAATTTTTATCTTTACCTTTTTCTTCTTATTCCTCTTCTTAAAGAATACCCTTCAGCATTTCATGTAATCCTGGTTTGGTGGAGATGAACTCCTTTAGCTTTTTCTTGTCTGTGAAGCTCTTTATCTGACCTTCAACTCTGAATGATAGCTTTGCTGGGTAGAGTAATCTTGGTTGTAGGTTCTTGCTGTTCATCACTTTGAATATTTCTTGCCACTCCCTTCTGGCCTGCATAGTTTCTGTTGAGAAATCAGCTGACAGTCGTATGGGTACTCCCTTGTAGGTAATTAACTGTTTTTCTCTTGCTGCTTTTAATATTCTCTCTTTGTCTTTTGCCCTTGGCATTTTAATTATGATGTGTCTTGGTGTGGTCCTCTTTGGGTTCCTCTTGTATGGGGTTCTGTGTGCTTCCTGAACTTGTAAGTCTATTTCTTTCACCAGGTAGGGAAAGTTTTCTGTCATTATTTCTTCTAATAGGTTTTCAATATTTTGCTCTCTCCCTTCTTCTGGCACCCCAAAAATTCGGATGTTGGTTCGCTTGAAGTTGTCCCAGAGGCTCCTTACACTATCTTCATATTTTTGGATTCTTTTTTCTTTTTGTTTTTCTGGTTGGATGTTTTTTGTTTCCACATATTTCAGATCTTTGGTTTGATTCTTGGGGTACGTTGATCTACAGTTGAGTTTCTGTATATTTTTTATTTCAGACAGTGTATGCTTCATTTCTGACTGGTCCTTTTCCATTTTTTTGGCATTCTCATTAAGGTCCTTGAAGGTCTTACTAAGCTCCTCAGAAGTGTCATCAAGTTTCTCAGCGGTTTTTAGAAGATTCTTGAGTAACCTTATAAATGTGGTTCTGAACTCTATGTCATCCAGTAGTTTGCTTTCCTCCGTTTCTTTCATTCATGACATGTTTCTTTGTTTCTGCATTTTGGCTGCTTCCCTGTGTTGATGGAGTGGCTTTGTGTGGTAGGTGACCTATAGGGGGCAGTAGCTCAGCCTCCCCAATCACCTGATGTGGATGCTCTTGGTACACCCCTTTGTGGGCTGAGTGCAAAGTCTTGGTGTAGTTAAGCCTGAATTGCTGTTGGTACGCTGGGAGGAATTGACCTCCAGGCCAATTAGCTGTGAGCACTCCCTGTGTCTATAATGGAAGAACTGCTGTGCTGAAGACACGCAGGACTTGTTTCAGTGGGGCTTCGGTGCTCACTGAGTTTGCCTCTTGAATGTGTCACTTATGGATATGAGGAGTTGAAATCTGGTGTCTCACACTGACCACTAGGTACACTGGCTTCTGGATCTCCAATGGGGTGCAGGTCAGCTACTGTCTGAGGCCACTCAGCAGGAGCTACAGTGAGAGCTGCAGTTTTCTCCTCTTTGCTTGGGGTTTGGAGGTTTTGGAACTGACCCGGGCTGCAAGTTTGCTAGGTTAAGCTGCGATAGGGCAGGCTTTTCTTATGCTAACTCGGTTGCTTGGAGCTTGGGTGGGTTTGTAGGTTATGCAGGGCGGGGCCTCAGGGCTTCACTAGGTTAGGGTGTGGCAAACAGCAATGGCTGCTAGTTAGCCGGCTCTGTGTCCCCAAAGGCATCCACGAGTCCCGTGCCCCAGTGCAGTAAACAATTATTCCTGCGCGCAGCTCTGCAAGCAAGCCACCCTCGCTGGCAGACAGTCCAGCTTCTCCCCGTAGGAGTTTGGGTCCCCCGCGTCTCCCCAGAGACTGGATTTCAGAGTAATCGGGGGCTTGTCTCCATTCGGGTTGAAAAAAGCAACGCACCCAGTCGCCCGCCGCCAGCCCGGATCACGCGGCTCCGTACCTCAGCTTTTCAGCGCTCGTGCACGTCTCAAAGCTCTTTTCTCTTTCCTTCTAGTTGTAGAACTTCCACTCAGCCAGCTTTCCCGTGGTTCTGGGTGATAGACGTTTTGTCTTTTAGTTGCAGTTTAAATTGTTGTAGGAGGCAGCAGTTTAGGTGTTTACCTACGCCGCCATCTTGGATTCTCTCCACGCCCTGTGTTTTGAGATACCTCTTATATATGACATGTGACACTCAACATCAGAATGTACTGTCCTGCCCAGCTGGTGTGGCTCGGTGGTTGACCATTGACCTATGAGACCTGGAGGTCATGGTTCGATTCCCAGTCAGGGCACATACCTGGGTCGCAGGCTCGATCACCAGTAGGGGGCATGCAGGAGACAGCTGATCAATGATTCTCTCTCATCACTGATGTTTCTATCTCCCTCTCCCTTCCTCTCTGAAATCAATAAAAGTATATTTTCAAAAAATGTACTCTCCCAACTATCTCAAACTCTACCATTCCATTCTGCTCAGTTACCTCTTCAATTTTTTCACTTAAAAAAAAAATCTGTCTGTCTATACCAGCCTTCAGCATACAGCAGAGTCTAACGTTCTTCCACTTACTGCTCTGAAAGTCCTGTTCGGATTATGTGCTAGGAGCCCCTGCTCTCCTGCAGCTGTGGGCGTGGCACTGGGTTGCCACAGCTCTCTGTCGGGATTATTTTGTCTGCACACCAGGATGCCAGCACTGCCAGCCGACCGCATGGTCCATGCACATTAAGTGGCTCATCTCAGTGTTCACAGTAAAGCCATACTTGCAGCAGGTAAAATGCTAGTTTATGGGAATTACTGTGAAAATTGCCTTAATAATTGATCATCATCATCTAATTAAGGTCACCATTTCCCTGGGGCTGGAACTAAGCATTGTATCATGTCCTTTAGAGAATTGGGAGAAAGGGAAGTACTCACAGGACACATCCCTCCAGCCACTTCCCTGTGTTCTGTTTCCCTGACCAGTGGCGGGGTTTTTCGCCTTTGGTTTGGGAAGCTTTGATGATGTGACTCTGCATGACTAGGCTGTCACCTGCACACGGTGGCAGGCATGGCTGAGCCAGGCTCATGGGTGCCAAGAGAGGGCCCTGTTTGGCTTTCATCTCCTCACTACAATGCCCCTCTTTGATCTTCCTTTCTGAGAAATGTCTTACTGATAGTTCCTGAAAAGAGGAGGTACTTTTTAAGTGACGGTCTTCCTTTAATAGATGGGAGATAATGGGTGCAGAGGATCTAAAGATTAAAAGATGCTGGTAGAGGCGGGTGACAGTGTTTTCCTTATATTGCTTCCTACAGTACCTAGCACAATGCTGAGAACCTACGGCTCCGGGGAAATGCTGACTTCTGGTTTGCTAGCCCCGTGAGCGAGAAGGCTGATTTTTGCTTCAGTAAATCAAGCATATTGAGTGTTTGCAGCTTGCAAGGCACCGAGAATACAGGGGTGGAAGAAGCACACACAAATGCGGGGCGCAAACTTGCAAACAGAAATGTGTCCATAGATTCAGGTAATTGCTTGCCAGACACGTGAGGTCAGGGACGGAGAGGCCGGCCTTCCCTGGAGGTTGGGCTTCCCAGAGGAGGTAGCATTTGACGTGGAGTTGAAAGCACAATAAGTAGGAACCTGTCAGGTGGAGAAGGCAGGTGTATGGGAGTCCTTAACACTCGCTGCTGTGTCGCCTAATTCCCAGTTCTCCGTAACTGTTCCCCATAGAAGTTTATTCTTCTCACAGTGACCCCAGGAGCTAGGAGGTTTCTGTTTTGATTCTCCACCGCCTTGTCTTGGCATCATGGAGGGGAAGGGACGTGGTGGGTGGTGCACAGGCACTAAATACCCCCTGCTGCCGCCGGAAGTGACGTTGCGCGTGGTATTTCTGCTCGCATTCCATTGGCCAGGGCCAGTCCCGTGACCAACCTGAGTGCACGTGGGGGCGCCGTGGGAAAGAACGCGGGTATTCTCAGGCAGTGGCGCAGCGGGGAAGGGTCGAGCGGCAGCAGCAGGAAAGGGTGCCCCAGAGGCAGCTGAAAATGTAAGTGGGAGCGCAGGGGAGGGCAGGACTAAATGATTTGCGATGCGGGGGCCAAGGGCAGGGAGGTGGCAGGTAAGGCCATGCGAGTGGACACAGCCAGCCAGGGAGCACAGAGCAAGAGAGCAGGCGGGCGGTGGGACCCGGGGGTGCTGGCATGTAACGGGGCAGAGAGAAAGACAGAAGCTGTTTAATGTTCTTTCTGCTCCCCCAGACCAGAAAGATCAAAGTGTGATTTGCCCTGCGCCCTGTGCAGCTCACCGGGGTTACATGGGGTCAGGGCTTTGGGGTCAGGGCTTTGGAAACAGCGTCTGCTGCCCACGTGTGGGTCCCACCAGGGTCTACACCTGGTGTATGTCGTGTCCTCCTTGGAGGCAGGTGCCGGAGTCCGGGGACTGATTCCCTGAATATAGGGGGCTCTATGGAATTATATCTCTCTCGGTTCTGGGGCCAGGGCGGCTCAACGTAGAAGGCATTCTCTGTGTGGGAGATTCTTCAGATGAGTCTGGTCCTAGCTCAGTTGCTCCTTCCTGGGCCTTCTGAATCAGGGGATGTCTGCTGGGGTTTTGACAGTTGCTCCATTTGTCTGGTCTTTGTTTTTGTCCCCGAGTTTCTATGTCCTGGAGGATGGTGCCAAATCCCCTGCCCTTGAGACCTCTGGATTTTTTTTTATTCATAACTAGAAGACTAGTATGAATATTCATGTTTTGATACGCAAGTGTACAAATGAGTTCATTGGATGCTTCCTTAGACCCTGCTAGGGTGTTATATTAGCTTTCTAAAATAAAAACAACAAAAATCTGAATTCTGAGGTTCCTCTGGCCCCAAAGGTTTCAGATACAGGACTGTTGACCTGAACCTGTTGCTGCTGATGAACGAGCCAAGGGTTTGACAGGCTGGTAGCCCCTGGGCTCGTTCCTCAGCCACCTGAGCAGCACCTGCTGTTCTGGGAGCCACGTGTACACACTGAGGAAAATGCAATGAAGTGATGAAGGAAGGCTGTCTGTGGGGGATAGAGAGCATTCAAGCACCGTGTCTAGGCTTCCAGGCTTAAAGGGAAGGTGACCCTTCTTGGGGGTAACTACAATGGTCCCTCTGTGCCTTGCTGGGCGGGACCTGCTGCAGGCACAGGGAGTAGCTGGCAGCACTTGGTTCCTCTCACAGGTCTCACCTGTGGGTCCTGGAGCAGTGGGAAGGGGTGGACAGGTGTCAGGAGGTTAGGGCTCAATGAGGAGATGGAAGACACAGCCTCCCTACTTCTAGAATCTAGAGAGCCTTTCCCAGCACCGCTGATGTCCCTGCAAGGTTCTCATGATTAGCCCAGCGGAGTTGTCTTCAGGTCAGCATCTCTCTTGCCTCCAGGTCACTGAATTTAGACTCGGATTTGTTTGCTCCAAGGTGAAAAGCTTGTTTTAGTAGCTTATGTGAAAACCTCTCCTGGTCTCAGTGACACTGTGAGATGAGGCTGTCAAGGCAGAGCCTTCCCTGTCTGCTGTGATACAGACCTGCTGTCCAGGACTGTGGACAGTGCAGCCAAGGGGTGGACACGCTGACCTCTCCTACGTGTCACACACATACCTTTTTTTTTTTTTTTCAATTGTAGAAGTTATATTCCAGCGGGGGAGAGAGAAGTTACATGAATAAGTGAATACCTCAAGGTGAATAATGCTAAGGGAAAATAGAGGCAGGGAAGAGCCTAAAGAGTAAGGGAATTCTCTTTTAGATATACTTTTAAAAAAATATATTTTTTTATTGTAGATAATATTACAGATGTTCCCGTACCTCCTATTTGCCCCCTTCCACCTATCCCCTACCTGCCCCAGGCCTTCACCACACTATTGCCCACACACAAACCATTGTTACCGAGTGTTACCTCTCCTGCAGAGGTTGGAGATGTATTATTCAATTAATACAATTGAGGAAAATAATCTATATCTTTGCCGTTCTTTTATGATTGAAGTTTAAGTAGCTTGAGGAATGTGACTGTTTAGATGCAAACGTGCATATGAGGAGTGTGTGTGTGTGTGTGTGTGTGTGTGTATAGAAGGAGCCTCGTTGGTCCATGTGTCTGGGAAGGATGTGGCTGGGGATCTGGTCCCCAGCCTGCTGTGTCATGCTCTGCAGAGGCAAATGCAGGTTGCTTCTTACATAACTCTGGCTCCCAGAAGCGCTTATTGATGGAAGGAGCTTTCTCATGTCTGCCTTAAATCCTTGACATTGAAGTCTAAGTTGATTTTTGGACAAGCAGCCGACTGAGCAGCACCTGACTGCTCTGTAACTCAAAAATATCTCTGTGTTATAACTTCAAATATGCAGGACCAGTCTCCATAAATCAGCGGTGCCCTTCAGCCCCTGGGTTTTGTAAAAAGGTGACCCAGTCATTTCCTGGGAGGTGGGGCACTGGAATCTACATCTAGGGTTTTGCAGGAATGGGAGCTTGGTATAGACGTGGATCCACCAAACCTCCATCCTGCCTTCTCATCACCCTCACATTCCCCCTCTTCCCCCCTTCTCTCTCTCTCTCTCTCTCTCTCTCTCTCTCTCTCTCTCTCTCTCTCTCTCTCTCACACACACACACACACACACACACACACACACACACTCGCACTGTTTTCCCTCCTGTTGCCTTTTCTAATTTGCAAAACTCCGTCTCAACACTTAGCTCCCAAAGTGGCCCCATGTCCGGGCGAGAGGACCTTGGTCCTTTCCTCTCCAGATCACGGTTAGAGAGGAGTGCGTCCTTCCCTTCGTAGGTCGGAACCCCTGCACTCCCTGATCTGCTTGTCACCTCTGGCTGAGCGAAGGGAAAAATCTATTTTCTCCCTGATTCCAGCCTGTCCGGGCTGTTTATTCGTCTCCTGACTCAGATGACTCTGGGCAGGCATTTCATTTAAAGCTGAGCTGGGCACTGCCCTGGAGGGTTTGGAAGGCCGTGGTTAAATAGAAACTCATTCCCTCATATCTCCTTAAATTCTTGGGACTGAAATTTCATTTTGATGAGAGGAGACGGAGGGCAGATGTCCATGTCTCAGGGGCCCTCCTTTGTGATTACTTTGTCTCGCCATCTTCCTAGCTCTTACCTTCACCTGCAGCTCACATGGCTCTTCCTAGCCCTGACCTTCACCTGGAGTTTGCATGGCTCTTCGTAGCCCTGACCTTCACCAGGAGTTTGCATGGCTCTTCCTAACCCTGACCTTCACCTGGAGTTTGCATGGCTCTTCCTAGCCCTGACCTTCACCTGGAGTTTGCATGGTTCTTCCTAGCCCTGAACTTCACCTGGAGTTTGCATGGCCCTTCCTAGCCCTGACTTTCACCTGCAGCTCACATGGCTCTTCCTAGCCCTGACCTTCACCTGGAGTTTGCATGGCCCTTCCTAGCCCTGACTTTCACCTGCAGCTCGCATGGCCCTTCCTAGCCCTGACCTTCATCTGCAGTGCTCATGGCCCTGGGCGATTCAGCTCCAGCAGCTAAGGAGCCTCTGCGAGTTCTGGGACAGCTTGAGGAGCAGGAGCTGCCTGCCATTGTGCTGGTGGTGAGGTTGATGTGTAGATGCAGGATAAGCGGTTTATCCATGGTAACACCCAGGCCCATTTACGGCCATTCTTGGAATCTGAATTTCAGGCCTTTCTGAAACCTTGGTTTCTTCTTTACTCTGTGCCGGGTGGGCATCCAGATGTCTCGGGCATCAGTTTTCCCAAAAGTACTTCTGGCCAAGTCACTAGGCACAGGGGATAGGGAGTAGGGGTTTGTGTGTGCCTGGGTTGTGTTGCACCTGAGAGAACTTCTGAAGGGTCTGGGAGGAAGTTTGAATCAGTGCATTTAAACCTTTTCCGTGAGGGTGTGTGAAACCTTTTCCTGCTAACTAGGAGCTTTCGTGAATTCATTTAACATGGGATATGGGAACCTTTAAAGTGGTTTTAAGTAGAATATCAAGGAAAGACTGGTATAGCTTAGACACAGTTAACCAAATAAAATAATTTGATCTTTACTGATAGATTAGCATATAATATTTGAAGTCTCTACCTCTCATTGGCCCCTCATCTACCTGTCCCCAATCATGTATGTGCAGAGTGATATTCAAAAGTGTTATGAAATGATTATGTTGTACACCTTAAACCAATACAGTGTTAAATGTCCATTATATCACAACAAAACTGGGGGAAAGTATATTACAAATATGGCGATAGAAATGGAAATAAAACCAAAACGATTTTTAAAATTTGAGTAAGTCCCTTTTATTCTCTGAGCTATCTACATAACAAAGCTGCTGACCATGTGATAAATATTCCGTATACAGAAGGTACCTGCAGAGGGATTCCCAGTCCATACCAGACAGGGAGTCGCTTGGGATGGTGGTACCTGCGTGGTTTCTGAAATGAGCACGCATCCTGGAAGTTGTGTTATGAATCTGCGTGACGGCGTGCAGCGATTCCTATAGTATCTACCAATGGGTGCAGATTAGTTCAGCACCAGCCGTGCACGTGCATGCCAGCGAGTGTTCAAGGGGAGTGAGTGCCTAGCTGTCTGAAGTGTTTATCGGATGCCCTTTCTACCAGACTGTCTTCCTCAAATCATTCCTGAACGTTTTAAAAACGTGTAAAGAATGAAGAATATTTAATACAGAATTTAGTAACGCTTTTGTAACGAGGAAAGTCTAGCGCGTCATTGCTATCGGGTGTCTCAGCTGTGGCCAAACCCTTTTGTGCAGCAGACCCACTTGCTTTATGTGGCCACGTGTAGTTCTTTCCCGTGGCCGCTGTAACCAACGATCACAAATGTGATGGCTCAGCACAGCACAGGTTTGTCTCTTACTCTCCGGCAAGCTTGAAATCTGAAATGGAGTCACTGCAGGGCATTTAAAAAGTGTTGAGCTGAAGTCAAGGCGTTGGCAAGGTGGTTCCTTCTGGGCAGAATCTGTTTCCTTGGCTTTTCCAGCTCCCAGGAGCCAGCCACGCCCCTGGCTCATGGCTCGCCTCCTTCCTCCTCAAAGCCAGCAGCGGGGCACCTTGAAATCACTTCTCCCTGTCCCTCTGCTCCTGTCATCACTTCGCCTGCTCTCTGATTCCTCCCATGTCTCCCCTGTAAGGACCCTTGTGATTACGTCAGGCACACCCGGAGAAACCAGGGTGCCCTCCCCATCTCAAGACCCTTAACGTGACCACATCCGCAGAGTCCCCGTGGCCAGGGAGGCTAACTTGCACGAGTTCCCTGGATTAGGATGCAGTCATCTTTGGAGGAGCCCTTATGGAGCCACCGATCATAGCACAATAAGGTATCAGTTGCTGTTTCACAGAACATCCCTTCTGCGGCATCACTTGAATAGCTTCTTTCTCTGGAGATTGGATGATAAAAGAGCAATTTGGATATGCCACTGGCCTTACTAAAACGAGAGTCTGCCTGTAAAAAAAGAAATAATACTTGAATTTCACAGAAGAAACGTGTGATTGGCTATCATGAGGGTAGGGAGTAGCATAGGGGGAGGCTGCGGTTTTCCTCGCTCGGCATGTGTCCCCATCCTTTGGGGACAAACCTCTCCCACTCCACCCTGAATCTGTGTCATTCTGGTAGGTCACACCGATATCTAAGATGAAGGGTCGACATGTGACCGGGACCAGTATGGTCTGTCTGCGCATGCGACGCAATTCCGGAGTCTTTGTTGGAACGTTGCAGAGGCATCAGCACACTGGGCTGGAGTTGCTGGCCGCCCGCTTGCCACCAAGCGTGGAGAGCCACGTAGAGAGGGTGCCAACTCTGAGGGGAGCAGAGCTGCCTGGTGGACACTGTATTTTCGAGACAATATTTGGAGACAATCCATATGTTTTAAAGCCCCTAGATTCTGTGTGTGTTTTTGTTACAAGATTTCCCCCCCTAAGTTTATGCTGGGAGATAATTCTCCGGGCTCCCCTGTGTTTCTGTGTCTTTCGAGCAGAGACTCTCGCTGCCTTTGTTCCAGGATATTGGTACAGAAAACATCTTTGGAAGCTGGAGAAGGCATCTTCCTCTTTGTTTATTGTCCAGGTAGGGAGTTGGGTGGTGAGAGGAAGCAGACCTTCCAGGTTCTGGAGCTGTCAGGCCATCCTGAGGCTGCTGGCTGCATTGGCCACTGGCTAGTCTGTACACCTACAATTATTTTTTATTCTGAGCCTTTTCTCCTGGTGAAGGACTCTTGCTCACTAGGCCAGTGGTCGGCAAACTCGTTAGTCAACAGAGCCAAATATCAACAGTACGACGATTGAAATTTCGTTTGAGAGCCAAATTTTTTAAACTTCTAACGCCACTTCTTCAAAATAGACTCACCCAGGCCATGGTATTTTGTGGAAGAGCCACACTCAAGGGGCCAAAGAGCCGCATGTGGCTCGCGAGCCGCGGTTTGCCGACCACTGCCCTAGGCAAATCAACCACCAGGGTGTTGAATGTCCTGCTTTTAGGCTTGCTCCCACATTGCATTAGCTTGCTCATAAGCCTTGTTTCTAACTCAGACCAAGAAAGCGGTGGAAGGTGATCCATTTGTTGGGGTATGCTAGCTGAATCACCGGAGAAACCACGTGGGGTCAGGATGGCTGATGGGAGAGCTGGCGGCCTGTGATTACAATGTATCACGCTGCTCAGTGCCGGAAACTAAGGCTGCAGCTTAGGTGGCTGTAGTTCTTTGTCATAAAGATCAGAGAGTGGATTCCAAGGAGACTGTCTTTTGCCTCAGGAATGTCATCCAATACCTGGCCACCTCTCTTGAGTGTAATTAAGGCCATCAAGCATTTCCGTGAATGTTCAGTAAAGGAGATTCAAAACCACGGAGGAAAACTTTCCATTGTCTTAAAATAAAGGCACAGAGAGAAATGCTGTTTTGTGAGCACCTGTTTAGTATCACCCAGGATTGTCCGAGGGGGTCCGAGCGTTGCGTCACAGGCATGGGAGCCTCAGCCAGACGATTTTTCTCTGCACTGGCTCGTGATTTCTGCACCCGCCAGCTGCTGCCCTGATCGCTGTACCCGCTGTGTGGAGTAGTCTTTGCAAGGATAGTATGGCAAAGTGGGTGTTATAGATTGCATTGTGTCCTCCCAAAATACATAGATGACCTAACCCCACATTCTCAGAATGTGAGCCTATTTGGAAACAGGGTCTTTATATAGAGGGAATAAAGTTAAGTCGAGGTCATCAGGGTATGCCCTAATCCAAATGACGGGTGTCCTTAAAAAAAGAGGAAATCTGGACACAGACAGATGTGCACAGAGGGAAGATGCGAAGCCACAGGGGGAGGCGACAGAGGCCTGGGGCCACCTGAGCCTGGTAGTAGCAGGGGAGGAACCTGCTTAGAGGCTTGGAGGGAGCAAGGTCTGCCGGCACCTGGACCCAGCTTTCCAGCCTCAGGAACTGAGAAATAAATGCCTGTCGTTTTTGCTGTTCACTTGGTAGAGCTTTGTAGTGACAGGCCTGGGAAGCTCCTACAGGGTGTGTGGTGTGGGAAGGTGGGACAGAGTGCTGAGATGGGCTGGCGGGGCAGGCAGGAGTCCAGGTCAGCCCCCTTTTCAAGCGCTGAAGTCTGCACCTGAGCTAGACTTTGCTGTCCAGCCATGGGCCATAGGACAACCACCCCAACAGTGTGCAATGAGGATGGGAACAGTCAGACGCCCCCCAGGACAATGCCACAGGGTGACTGTAGTCATCGGAGCAGGGTATTTGGAGCCAGAGGCCGGTGAGGGCCCAGTGAAGGTGACAAAACTGCTAGTTGCTGGTGAGCCTTGTCTTTCTTGGGTGATTCAATTCAGAGTGCGCGGTGTGGTCAGTGAAGACGGGCGAGCAGAAGCAGGGACCCACAGTGACCGTCCAGGGAGGCGCTAGTTAGCAGATTTTAAAACAAAGCTGAAGTTCCAGTGGCCACCTGCCTTAATATTCACCTTTCCCTCGTGTGACCTCCTCAACCCATGACACCAATGATACAGAGAGCAGCAGACAGAACTCACTGGTCTGGAAGTGTGTCACCCCTGTCAGGCAGGCAGGCGGGGCTGATCCTCCACTTGGGGCTGCCCAGCATCCAGCTGGCAGAGGCTCGAAGCCGATCCCAGGGGCCAGGTGAGCGGCGCCTCTCTGCCCCCCTCTGCCCTCCACTGGGGATGGTCATGCTCCAGCTGCAGCTGGCTCTGGCCCAGAGAAGCAGGCAGCTGCTAATTTTAGCCCCATTTAGGTCTCTAGGCAGCAGGTCTCAGGACTTTGCTTTATTTCTCCGGTGGCATTTTCATGTGACCTTGAGGGGGAAGAAAACTAAGAAGACCCGCCTGCTATGAGTAAAATGAAAGGGAAATCTAATATTTTGTTTTAAAAGATGGCTGTGTTCCTTACAAGTCTTCCAGGGGCCAAGGGTATCCTTCCTAATGCCGCGACCCTTTAATACAGTTCCTCATGTTGTGGTGACCCCCAACCATAAAGTCATTTTCGTTGCTACTTCATAACTGTAATTTTGCTACTGTTATGAATCGTAATGTAAATACCTGTGTTTTCCAATGGTCTTAGGCGACCCTGTTAGCGGTTCTCAACCTGTGCGTCATGACATTAGAACCGCTGCTGTAGAGCCTAAGACCATCGGAAAACACAGATATTTACATTACGATTCATAACTAGCAAAATTACAGCTGTGAAGTAGCAACGAAAATAATGTTATGGTTGGGGGTCACCACAACATGAGGAACTGCATTAAAGGGTCGCGGCAGTAGAAAGGTTGAGAGCTACTATTCTAGGGGGACGAAGGGAACAGGTAGCTGAGGGCTCAGCCAGGGACTGGAACACTGTGCGGAGAGCGTGAGAAAGCCGTCTCTGGTTTGCCTGATGAGCACAGTTGTTGTAATATGCAAGAGTGGATCGTTTCCATTCTGAGGGTTGTCAATCATGCAAAGTCTAAAAGATGCCAGACGACATAACGGGTACTGTTATTTGATGACTTTCAAATGACAAATAGCCAAATGGTGGTCTTGGGAGCCAGGCCTTCCTCAGAAAGTTGTTTTTTGTTTTGTTTTTGACTAAACTAGAAGAACCCAGGTAGGTTTTAACATGAAATTGTTTCTGGTCCTATTTTAACATTCCATTTGTGTCCACAGTGATCTGTCACTCACTTTTCTCATATTTGAAGCTTGCCTCTTGATTACTTTTCTCATTATATTTTGCGGCTGCCCCACAAAATGGCTGGAGGGTCGGATCATACCTTTTGCATTGCTGTAAAAAATCGCTACCATTAGCCAGGACTTTACTGAAAGAAGCAAAAGTACACAGTAAGGAACTAAGAAATCTGGGAAGCATCCCAACCTAAATGATTCGGGGAAAGAGGCACCCTGGTCAGGTGAGTCTGGGTGAGGCTAAGATATTTTTTTTTACGGGCAAAAGTGCGATGTAGCCATAAGCAAACACAGTAAATGTGCTGCAGTGCTTTAAGGACAGAGTAGTGAATGGGAGCCCGGCCAGTGTGGCTCAGTGGTGGAGCATCGACCTATGAACCAGAAGGTCATGGTTCAGTTCCCAGTCAGGGCCCATGCACTGGTTCCGGGCTCAATCCCCAGTAGAGGGCATGCAGGCGGCAGTGATCAATGATTCTCTCTCATCACTGATGTTTCTGTCTCTCTCTCTCCCTCTTTCTTCTTCTCTGAAATCAATAAAAATATATTTTAAAAAAAGAAGTGAATGGTAAGAAAATAAAAATCAAGAGCTATAATATACAAGGTGGAATGCCAGATTGGAATCTGGAACAGAAAAGGGACATTATTAGGAAAACTGGTGGGTACCCTGGCTGGTTTGGCTCAGTGGGTACAGCGTCAGCCTGCAGACTGAAGGGTCCCAGGTTCAATTCTAGCCAAGGGCACATGCCCAGGTTGCGGGCTCGATCCCCAGTAGGGGACGTGCAGGAAGCAGCCAATCAGTGATTCAAGGATTCTCTCTTGTCATTGCATCATTGATGTTTCTATCTCTCTCTCTCTCTTCCTTCCTCTCTGAAATTAATAAAAAAATTTTTTTAAAAAGGAAAAGAAAAAAAATAGGTGAAATCAGAATAAAGTAGGAAGTTTAGTTAATAACAATGGACCAATGTTGGTTTATTTATTTTGACAAACGTGTTGTTAGGAGAAATTGGGTGAGGGGTATATAGGAACACTGTGTTATCTTTGCAACTTTTCTGTAAATCATTCCAAAATTAAAAGTTTAGTAAAAGAAAAACACAGAGAACATCATCAGGAAAGTGAAAATGTAACTAGAATGGGAGAAAATTTTGCAAACCATGGGTCTGATAAGGAATTTTTATCTAGAATATATAAAGAGTTATTATAACTCAATAATAAAATGAGACATAACTCTATTTAAAATGGGCAAAGGATCGGAATAGACATTTACCCAAAGAGGATATACAAATGACCAATAAGCACATGAAAAAGATAGTTAACATTCATCATTAGATATCCAGAAAATGCAAATCAAAACCACAATGAGATATCACTTCACAAACACTAATGTAATAACAAGCTCAAAATGGAAAATAAGTGTTGGTAAGAATGTGGAAAATTTGAACCCTCATTCACTGCCTGTGGAAATAGGAAATAGAAAACAGACACTTTGGAATATAGTCTGGCAGTTCTTCAAAAAATTAAACAAGAGTTACCGTATGGCCTAGCAATTCCACTCGTAGGTATAAATAACTTGTATACAAATGTTCATAGCAGCATTATTCATAATAGTGAAAAAAGTGGGAACAGCCTGTATGTCTATCAGTTGGCGAATAGATAAAGAAGGTGTGGAATATTTATTCAGTGGAATATTATTCAGTAATTGAGCAATGAAGTACTGATACATGCTATCACATAGGGAATCTTGGCAACGTTAGTGTGAGTGAGAGAAGCCAGTCACTAGGGACCATATGCCGTATTGTGTGATTTCATTTCTATGAAATGTCCAGAATAGACAGATCTATGGAGACAAAAGTATATTTGTGGTTGTTTAGGGCTGGAAGGGATGGGAGTTTAGAGCGCAATAGCTATTAAGCATGGGATTTATTTTTTGGGAGGGGATTATAAGATGTTTTAAAATTGATTGTTGTGATGGTGGCACAACTCTGTAAGTCTATTAAAAGCCATTGAATTGTACACTTCACATGCGTTAATCATATGGTGTTTAATTCTGTCTCAACAAATCTGCCATTGTTATTCTATTTGTTCCTCAATCCATCTGTCCATCCGTCCGTCCATCCCTCCATCCATTCATCCATTTACTGCCCTTTCTTCTATCAATTTACTCTTCCTCCCATCCAATCTCATCCCATCCCAGGAAGCCTTCCTCAAAGGCTTGTTAAAAATATAACATACAAATTAAAGGGCACAGATGTAAAGTGTGTGGCATGATGCATTTTCACAAACGGAACATACCTGTGTAACCACTACCCAGCACTCTAGAGGTTTCTCCCTGTCATGCCTTCTAGCCACAACCATCCATAGGATAACCAGAATCTTGATATCTAATGTCATAGATTACTTTTGCCTGTGTTTGAACTCATTTAAATAGAATTAACAAGGTTCTGACAATTCTGCTATAATGCTTGTTTGAAAATGCAAATTTCCACCGTGACTGATACATTAGGGAACAACTTAAGCATAATGCAATCTAGTGTTTGCATATTTGCAATTTTGTCTTCAGGAAAACACTAGGTGAATGCAAAAAACTGTATCCAGCTGCACCAAGCCCAGTAGGAACACACAGCACGCACACCTGCACATACTTCAAACCTCTGCCAGCCACCTCAGTTCACCCGGCGCATCATGAGTTACACCCAACTGCTTCTGATGTTACTGTCAGATCTGCTATAATTCTCCACCCAATTTCAGATAGCACTCCTTCCATCACTTCGCAGTAATTTGCAAACTGCAGCCCTTCTGACACCCGCTTCCATAGCAAACTTCAGGTCCTTGTAAACCTAACGTACTATTTAGTATGTATTTCTAACCATTTTAGATGTCTAAGACCATGCTACCACTCTTACTGGATTTCTGTCTTTTTAAAAAAGGTGTTGCTGGCAAGATTTTTGGATATTATACCTCTAATTCTTTTTTTTTTTCTTTTTTGATTAAGTCCTGTGGTTTTAATTGTACGATTTTGCATTGCGTGGTGATTTTTAGGAACACATACATCACATTAGCAGATCTGACTATATTTCTTTTACATCTGTCTTCTCTCATTGTTATGTTTGAGACTTTCAACAGTACCATTACGTGTAGCAATAGTTTATTCATTTTTATTGCGGTATAGTATTTCATTATGTGAATATAACAATGCATATATCTATTCAACTGATGGACATTTTAGATTGTTTTTAGATTGAGGCTGTTACAAATAGTGCTTTTTTGAAAAGTCTTGTGCATGCCTTTTAGTGTACATATGTACACACTTCTATAGGGTATGAACCCAGGAAGGAAATGGTGCGGTCTTAGGATGTGTGTGTGATCAATTTCGGTAAATAACTCCAATTTTCTAATGTAATGGCACCAATTTATTCTCTAACTAGTACAGGAGGGTTCCAGTGGTTCTGAATCCTCTCCCCAAACATGGAATTGTCTGTCTTCTTAATTTTAGCTCTTCTGGCTTAAGTATGTATATGGTATCTCATTATGATTTTCATTTGCATTTCCATGATGACTAAAGTTTTTAAGTGTTTTTGCATATGTGTATTGTACCTGTGTGTTCTCTATTGTGAAATGCCTCTAGAAGTCTTTTGGCCATTTAAAAAAATTGAGTCAATTGCGCTTTTCTTCTTGATGTATAAGTATTCTTTACGTATTCTGGGTAAGAGTCTTGTTGATTTTATGTATTGCAAATATGTTCTCCCACTCTATGGCTTCCATATTTTACTCTCTTAATGATGTTTTCTGATGAACAGTTTCTGATTTTCGTTAAGTCCTGTTTATCAGTCTTTTCCCTCATTTTTAATGTTTTCTGTGTCCTCATTAAGAAATGTCTTTTACCCTAAGGTTATTAAAATATCACTCTACATTATTTTCTAGAAGCTTTACTTTTTAACTTTTCCCATTTAGAACTACACTCCATTTGGAATTAATTTTCTGTGCATGAGATGAGATAAGGATCAATATGTTTGGGGTCTATGTGAATATCTAATTGACCTAGCAACGTTCATTGAAAAGACTGTTATTTCCCCACTGATATGTGGTGCAATCTTTGCCATAAATCAGATGTCCAATGGTGTATTTTTCTCGTGGGCCAAAATTGTATTGTCTTTTTAAAATGTTTTTTCTTTTTCAATTACAGTTGATGTACAATAGTTTAATAGTTTCAGGTGTACGACCCAGTAATTAGACATTTATATTACTCATGACATGATTACCCTAATAAATCTAGTACCCATCTGATACCATACATAGTTATTACAATATTACTGACTATATTTTCTATGCTGTACTTTATATCCCCATGACAATTCTGTAATGACCAATTTGTACTTCTAAATCCCTTCACCTTTGTTACCCATCTCTGCAATCCCCCTTCCATCTGGCAACCACCAAAATGTTTCCTGTGCCTATGTGTCTGTTTCTACTCTGCTTAATTAGTGAAGTTTTATAATTGTATATATTTTTATTTTTCAATTTACACTTTACATTATTTTGTATTAGTTTCAGGTGTTCAGCATAGAGGTTAGATAATCACATACTTCACCCCTGGCATTTCTAGTACCCATCTACACCACACAGAGTTATTACAATATTGTTGAGTATATTCCCTATGCTGTACTTTACATCCCCTGACTATTTTATAATTCTTGTTGCTGGTAATATAACTCCTCCACCTTCATTCTCCAAGATTGTTTTGTTTTTCATACAAAATTTAGAAACATCTTGCCAATTTCTGCAAAATAAATAAATAGGTTGAGATTTGATTAGAGTTGCACTGGATATGTTTATACTAGAGGCCCAGTACATGAATTCATGCATGGCTGGGGTCAGGCCAGCCCTCCCCCGATTGGGGTGGGGGTGGGGGGAATGATTGGGGGTGGGGCTGATAGGGGGAGGGGCTGTGGGCAGTTGGCCGGCTGGCCCCGCCCCCGGCCCAACTCCCTGTTGAAGGGACAATTTGCATATTAGCCTTTTATTATATAGGATATTTGGTGAGCTTTGACATTTCTTCAATATTGATGTATACCTTAATTTAGCACTGGGAAATGTATTATTTAAAGGTTTTGTGTGTACCAACAGCCTACAGAGCACAGCTTTCCTGTGGCCCTTCCTCGTTAGCTCCATTATTTTTGCCATTAGACAGCTTTGTTGGAAGAGAAGAGGGAACATCTTATTCAATTTAAAGTGGACAGAATTTAAATACAGCAGAGCTAATTGCAGAAGCATCTGGAAATATTACACAGAAGAGCCAGTGGTGCTTAGAGCTAGTGGAAAATGATATATTTATATGCCAAGAATTGAATTGTAATACTTCTGGAAATTTTCATGCCATGAAGAAATTAATTTATTTTTGAGATTTGGAGTTGAAAATATGGACATTTTTGAATAATTATTTGCAAATTTGGAGATCCTTTGGTTCACCGTCAGGTCTAGAGCAAGACAATCGAGCATACTTTGCAGAGGCATAGAATTGTGGAAAGTTAGGTCCAAAGGACGTGGGACAGATTCTGACCTAAGCCTCCCATGTTGGAGAAAGGGACACCGAGGCCCACAGGGTTTAGTAAAGCTACTTGTGTGGGATCAGAACTAGAGGCCAGACCTCCTGACTCTCAGGTTCATGCTCATTTCAAGAGGTCAGCATTTTCCAAAGTGTTCCCCAAGTTTAATCCTTGAAATAATACTCTTGGGAGAGGGAAATGTCCCATCTACAAAGGGACCCTTGGCAAAATTAGTTGAGAAATTTTAATGTAGCCTGTCTTCTTTTAAAAATTTACGATATTGTCCTGGCTGGGTGGCTCAGTTGGTTGGAGCCTCATTCTGTACACCTAACTGTGGTAGGTTCAATTCCCTGCCAGGGCATATACTTAGGCTGCAGGTTTGATCCTTGGTTGGGACAGGAGGCAACCGATTGATGTTTCTCTCTCACATGGATGTTTTTTCTCTCTCTCTTCCTCCCATTCTTCCCTCTCTCCCTCCCTATTTTCCTTTCTTCCTCCCTCTCTTCTTCTGTCTCTAAAAATCAATAAACATATCCTCAGGCAAGGATTAAAAAAAAAAAAAGCGATGTCAGCTTCTTTAAAAAGAGAGAATTTACCATGTACATTGACACTCTTGACATATAGTAAGGACATTTATTCAACTTTAATTCATCATCTCCTAAACATTGAACTATGGAACACTTTTTGCTTAAAACAACTTGCTATAAGGCAGCAGTAATATGAGTCTGTCTAATAGCCTTTGCCACTAGTAAGGCCTCTCCTTGTAACTTACCCTTATTGCCCATTACCATGTTTTCCAAATGGTCATCTGGAAGTAAAAGTCCTCTAACATCTACTAATTGCATTTGCCTGGGCCTTTGCTTATATTGTCCTATTTAGTCTTCACAAAATTCTTTGTTAGTTTTATATATAACTTTTTTTTCTTTTTATTATCCTCACCCAAAGATATGTTTTATTGAATTTAGAGAGAGGGGAAGGGGAACAAAGGGAAAAGGAAGGAGAGAGGGAGGAAGGGATAGAGGGAGGGAGGGAGGACAAGAGAGAGAGAGAGAGAGAGAGAGAGAGGGAGAGAGAGGGAGAGAGAGAGAGAAACATTGATTGGTTGCATCCTGTGTGTGCCCCAATGGGGGGTCAAACCTGCAACCTAGGCATGTGTCCTGACCTGGAATGAAATGAACCCTTGACCTTTGGGTATAGAAGATGATGCTCCAGCAATAACTGAGCCACTCAGGCCAGGGCTACGCCATAACTTCATTCATTCATTCATTCATTCATTCATTCATTCATCGATGGACACTTAGGTTGCTTCCATAAATTGTGGCTATTGTAAATAATGCTGCAGTGAACATGGGGAAACATGTATCTTTTTGATTTAGTGTTTTTGTTTTCTTTGTATAAACACCCAGAAGAGGAATTGCTGGGTCATGTGGTAGTTCTATTTAAGAAATTTTAAGGAACCTGAATATTGTTTTCCATAGTGTCTATACCAACTTACAATTTCACCAACAGTGCACAAGGATTCCTTTTTCTCCACATCCTCACCGACACTTACCATTTCTTGTCTTTTTGATATTAGCCATTCTAACATTCACATTCTATGATTTACATTTTCCTGATGACTAATGATGTAGAGCATCTTTTCATGTACTTGTTGACCATCTGGATGTCTTCTTTGGAAAAATGTCTTTTTAGCTCTTTGACCCATTTTTTAATCGAATTGTTTTTGTTTTTGTGTTTGTTTTTTACAATGAGTTGTATGGGTTCATTTTTGTATGTTACATAGTATTTTGGATATTAGCCCCTTATCAGATATATGATTTGCAAATATTTTTTCCCCATTCAATAGATTGTGTTTTAATTTTGTTGATGGTTTTCTTTGCTGTGCAGAGGTGATCTAGTTTGATGTAGTTTGGCTTATTTAGTTTTTGCTTTTGCATTTGGTGTCAGATTAAAGAAATCATCTCTGAGAGCTTACCACCAATATTTTCTTCTAGGAGTTTTATGTTTTTAGTTCTTGTGCTCAAGTCTCTTAATTCATTTTGAGTTAATTTTCATGGTTCAGTTTATTCTTTAGCATGTGGCTGTCCAATTTTCACAACACTGTTGATGGAAAAGACTGTCCTTTTCCTATTGTATAGTCTTAGCTCCTTTGTTATAAGTTAACTGTGTATGCATGGGTTTATTTCTGGGCTCTCTTGCTTTTATTTTTAAATCAGCTTTATTTAGGTATAACTTATATACAGTAAAATGCAGCCTCGTTAAGTACCGTATAGTGGTTGATGAATTTCGACAAGTGTGTACACCTATGTAGTCACTGCCACTACAAGATAGAGACCAATTAACTTGGTTGTGTTCAAACTGCAAGTTCTGCATTTCCATTCTCAGCTCATTCTTACTCTCCTCCAGGGTTCCCTTTACACTCTCCAGCCCGCAGGGGGCCTTTTCGGTTGCTCTAGAGACAAGATCTCTATCAGAGTTTGGCCAGCCCATATGGCTGCTCCACCCTGCAGCTCCACAGTAGGGTCCACTCTATGGGCACAGCTGAGAGAGAAAAGAGAAAAAACAACAACCACCAAACTACAGTGGGAATCTTGCCCCTGTGCTCCCCAAATCTTGACTCCTTCAGAAGCTGCTGCCTTTGTTTACTTTTTTTTTGAGTCCTCAGGTAGTTTGCTGCATGTGTTTTTGTAGAGTTTTTAGTTGGAAGTAGTAGGAAACGAGGCTATGTTGGGTTTGTGCAATCATAGCAGAACCCAAACTCTCCATTTCTTTTAAATACGTTTGGTTTATGTTCCGAAGTGATTTGTAAGGAGCTGGACTTGAAGGCCTGTTTGCGAAAACTCCTGAGAATAAGAGGACTGTCTAGCTTGTTATACTAAATCAGAAAAAAATTACCCACAAGTTCTTTGGCCTGAGTCTCCCGTGCTGGCAGAGTAAGTTCATCCTTTTCCAATTTCTAAAGGAACAAACGGATGTCAGTCACTGCTGGCCCTGTCCTAATCCTCTTAGGCCTACTCAGGAGCCATGAACACACCTCTGAGTCCCAGGATCAAAAGCCAAGACAAAGGCATTAAATCCTGTTTCTTGCTCTTGTGAAAATAATAATGGAAAATGAGATGTGTTCCTTTAAAAAATATTTCTTCTTATAATGAGGACAATTTGAAAGTTATTTTTAGAAAATAAGTTCCATATAGTCCCATAACCCAGAGGTAATCACTGTTAACATTTTGCCTTTGCTTACAGATTGTGCAGAAATACATCTCTATCTTGTTTGCAAATTTGTTATAATACTAACCATGTGGTATAAAAGTTATTATGAACCCAAACTCCAGATATTTTATTTAAAATATGTTGTTCTTGTATATTTCAAATAATTTTGAGGGGTTAAAGGCTAAATGGCAATATATGAAGATCTGTGATTGCTCAGCATTCTAAAACAAAGAAAACCCTTTGGCTTTGCAGGTATTCTAGTTTTGAGTAAAATTACACACTTAAATCATCAAAGAAGAAAGTCATGGATGATCTCTTCTCTACTGTATTAGTTCCCTAAAGCTGCTGTAACAGAGTGCCATAACAGGGTGGCTTAAGCACAAAATTTATTCTCTCACAGTCTGGAGGCTAGAAGTATGGAATCCAGGTGTTAGCAGGGTCGTGCTCCTCTGAGCCTCTGGGGAGTCCGTCCTTGCCTCTCCCAGCTTCTGGCGGTGGCCAGCAGCCCTTGGTGCTCCTGCCTCTGTCGCCACATGACAGGCTCCCCGTGTCTCTCTTTCCTCTTTCTCTAAGGGCATCAGTCATTTGGGATTGAGGGCCCACTCTAATTGACTATGATCTCATTTAACTTGATTACATCTGTAAAGACCGTATTTCTAAATAAGGTCACATTCTGAGGAATTGGGGGTTGAGACTTAAACATATCTTCTAGGGCAGTGGTTGGCAAACTGCGGCTCGCGAGCCGTGGTTTGCCGCTATGTTGACTAATGAGTTTGCCAACCACTGGCTTAGGGGGTACAATTCACCTCATAACTTACCATTTTCTGTCCTTTACCCCTCCCTATTGGAGCCATCCTTTTGCTAGTGAGGACCCGCCTGTCCACTGTGACCAGCTGAGATGCCTCAGCCAGGCATGTTCTGTGACACCGTGGAGAATTGCCCTCTGCAGTGCTCAGAGCTCCCCTCAGCCTTGTACCCCCTTCTCTTCTCCTCTTCCCTCCCCTTATCCCAGTATCTCTGGTAAATAGTTTCAAGGGTCTTACTAGGGCTGGTGGCCTCTCTGCTTTTCACAAGAACACAGAGCAAGGATAAAGGTGAAACTATTTGTAGGAAACAGACCACCCCTCCCCCCCCCCCCCTTAATTTCCAGATTGATATTTGGAAACAATTACTGGGCAACTGTTAGGTACGGGCCCTGGGCCAGTCTCCTTTGATATGTGTGACATCACTTACGGGAAATGTTATACGACTTTTGCTGATGAGGACAGATATTTAGGTTGAGTCACACGGTAGGCAAATTTGAGAATAGAGTTTCAAATCTCTAAATGGAAGCTCTAAGGTAGGAAAGTGGAAATGAGGAGTCTGGCTCCATTTCTGATATTTGACTGCCAGCAGCATTCAAGCCCCACCCCTCCTTCATCTCCTGTGTTGTCCCATTGCCGGGCAAGCAAGCCAACAAGAAAATGGACTCTCTCCTTTCCTGGGGGCTGGAGGAGAGTTCAAACCAGGCCATGCTCACCCTGGCGCCGTCCCCACCACAGTAAGACTCAAAGGCACTTGCCCCTCCCGTTGCTCAGGCCGATTCAGAATGGCTTGGGTACCTGCTCTCCCCAGACATCCTCGTTAAATTTTCCATGCCCTCTTGGCACATATGTGGTATCACCAGTCCCAGCATCTGAATCACTTTTGCGTGGGTAAGGGAGGGGGTCTGCAGGACTGCCACAGATAAAAAATATTCAGGTACATTGACTGCTGCTGCGCTGATCCTTAGAGGACTCCTCTGAACAGAGAGTCAGAGTGTGCTGATGGAGACTGGAAGCCATGCATTTATTATTCGGGCCCTTCCTCCCCTGGCAGTGAACTTGGTGGGGCTGGTGATGGGGAAATTGGCAGCATTTTTCTTTGCTGCTGCTGTTGCACTGCTGTGGGTTCATTATTCATCAGGAGAGGTCTTCAGTCTTGCCTTCAATATCCATCTGCTTATTCAATGCTATTCGGTTATTATCCCAAGACCCTAAGTCCATATATGCTGCAAGTTAAAGTCCCACGAGCTGGTTGATTATGCACAACACCGTACGTGTTCCCCAGCACTTTTTTCTCTGAGTGAGTGCTTATTGGTTCCATAGAGAAATCAGTAACCACACAGGTGTTAATACAAAATGCAGGATTAATTACAAAATTTCACAGAGGTCCGCACATGCATTATGCAAAATGCAAAAACCTGTTGTAATACCAACATTTGAATTAACATGCCTGCGTGCAGAAATGTCCAGGGAACTTGTGGTTCAGTTCAAGTGACACCAGAATTGAGCCTTTTAAAATCAGACCATTCCCAGCATAATAATTATATAATTTATTCAGACTCCGACATCGAGCACCGTTGAATTTTGTGTCACATAACTCAATTGGTGTATAATGAAAGCATCTTCCAGTGATTCAAGTCCTTGGAATCAGCCCAACTGTCAAATACTTGGGGAAGGTGGAGGGATAGTTGCATACATATCCAAATATACTTAGCATGTATTTGGCTATAGATCCAACTCTAGTATGTATATGTGGGGCCTACCCTGATAGTCCAGATACATGGCTGTCTTTAGATAGTGCTTGGGATCACATTTTGGGTCCCCGCTGACCATCCAGGGTATACGGGAGCCCTTTTTCTCCCCATGTCTAAGTGAGCTCAGGAAGGCAGACTAATTTGCAGGAGTCTGAGCGTACCATCATTGCAAAGGGACTCACAGAGCAAACTGTGGGCCCAAAGAGTCACTGGATAGGCCTGAGTGGGCCTGCTGGGGTAGCCCCAGCACAGTGCTGGTCACACCGAAGTCAGCAGCGCCCGAGGCACTGGAGGCCAGCCTTGCCATGGCCGCGGCAGACCTTCGTGTCCAATACAGCCCTCGCATGGTGGGATGCAGGTAGCACAGTGTTTCCCGTTGTGAAGGTGGCCACGCTGTGTCTGAGAGGTTGCTGCTTCAGGTTCCCTGTTTTCTTGGCAGTGACCACATGGAGGTCAGAGTCACCAATGACCTTGACCTGTCACTAGTGGTGTCACCCAGCTTGTCCAGCTTGTGGGGAACGGGAAAGCAGAAAGTTGGAATGCTGGGCATGAGGATCCAGGTTGGTGTTAGGAAACCACACTACTGATCGATCACCAGCAGTGCTGAGGGATGATCTCATAATGATTTTGTGAGTAGAGGTTGATGACCGTAGTTTTAAAGAACAGAAACAAGAGGTTCCTAGATGCTAGTGAACATACCTGACAAGCAAGCTGTGGAACCCAGGGCTCCTGAGTCCAAGTGCAAGGTTCTGTTCTGGGCCTTACAGTTCTGGCTCCTGAAACGGGCCCGGCCATGAAGGCAAGTCTATCATTTCTTTCTGCTTTGTGGTTACTCGTGCTAGAAAGAGTGCTGAAGGAGAGGGGATTTCTAAAAAAATACTTCTAAAGTTTCTGTTAAAAGTGTTGTACTATAGGTATGTTCTTGAGTTTAGCCAAGGAGGAGGTAGTCTGATGATTATTTCTTTTTATTAAAAAGGGCAAATACAAGGGCCTTTTTAAAAATATTTTTAATTGGTTTTAGAGAGGAAGGCAGGGGGGTGGGGCAGAGAGAGAAACATCAATGATGAGAGGGAATCTTCCATCAGCTGCCTCCTGCACGCTCCTCACTGGGGATTGAGCCCACAACCTGGGCATGTGCCCTGACCAGGAATTGAACCGTGGCCTCCAGGTTCATATATCAATGGTCAACCACTGAGCCACACCTGTCAGGTGACAAGGGCCTTTAATTTGCAACTTTGGAATTTAGGCAACTGTAAATGCACTGAAGGGCATTCAGCTACAACTCAAACTCTTCATCAGGAAGTTTGGGAGCTCTGGATGGAAGACGTTTTATCTCTTTCTAGATCAGCTGTGTATTCCTGTATGGCTACTAATTTAAGTAAAAGGAACTCTTGTGACCTCCTCTCCCTGTAAGGTGATGGGGAGGCAAGGAATGAGCTACAGGTGTATGGGCACAGAGCAGTCCTCTCCTTTATTAACTTATTTGCTTCATGGCACACTTCTTCCCTAGTTGACCAGGAGCCCCATATTTGTCTTTTTAAAAACATATTCTCACTCTATAAATTCAGAAAGAGAAAGAGGAGACAGTGCACTCTATGCAGTGTTACTAATTGACTGCCATGTTGGGAAGTCAATTAGGCATGTTAATGAACTCTGATACCCTGGATCACTGTCTCCTTAGAGCTATGCAGTCTCATCCCCGGGGAGAGAGAAGAACCAGCTCAGATGTGTTGTATCTTTTTACATCTAATTTCTGTCTCCCTAACTGCACACCAGCCTTCTCATCTCTTTGGTAGCCCCAGAACTTAGCACAGTGCCCTGTATATAGTAGGAGCTCAATAAGTGTTGAATGATGAGAGTCAAAGGATGATTAGTGTGTCCTCTGCTCAGATCCTTTCCAGCCCTTACAGCAAGAATGGAGCCAAATCTTCCCAAATAGAGCACACAGTAGCCCATCAGGCAAGGGAGGGGAAAGATGCCAACAGCCCAGTCAGTACCCCACCCAAGGGTGTTGGCAAAAGTGGCACCAACAGGCAGGGGAAGACGGGACTGTCACAATTCCTTCTTTCGCCATCATGCCAGGCTCTGTTGCTGGAGCGCAGGTTAGGAAGGACTAGACAGGTGTGACTGGTAGCATCAGAAGTCCAGGTCCACATTGTGGAGTGATCTCGTAGACGTGGGCCAGCTTCACACGCGAGCTGACCCACTCCGAAGGAGTATCTGGGAATTCTACAAGGAGTCCAGCTGAGATCCCTTCCCTGGGGGCCAACAGGTCACCCCATGTGAAGACCCCAGGAAGGGAGCAGATGGGGATTCGTTCCCAAAGGACCCAGCCTCCCAGCCAATTCTGCTGGCAGAACAGGAAGCCAGGAGGGCAGGGAAGGTGCTGATACCTTCCTAGTAACTGCAGGCACATTGATGAACCACAGAGAGACTCAGGCTCTTTCTTTCTCCTCCTCGACTCCAGGTCAGCACCTGCCCCATCCCCTCTGCCCTGTGGAAATCGGTTGGAGGTGTTTGATTCTGGCAGATTGCCAGTTGAGGAAGAGAGCTGCCCTGTGGGAATGTGGAATGCTTGCTTCCTGCAAAGGCCTACCCAGGCCCATCCAGGCTGCCCAAGGGAGCAGGGCTGCCAGGGGGGACTCTTGGCAGCAGGGCTGCCAGGGGGGACCCTTGGCAGCAGGGTCTAATCCCAGCCTGGGCACGTCCGGCCTGCTGTCCCAGGCAGACACCTCCCCTCCCCGGGGCTATCTGCCAGGGGAGGGAGCCAGAGAGGAATAGTGTCCCTTCAGAATGGGATATTTAAGGCATAAAAATGGCTTTCTCTGTAGCCCGAGTCCAAATATGTGTCTGAGTCACTTTACGCATCAGATAAATATCCTCACGAGTGCTTGACTAAAATCTTGCTGTATCTTGTGACATTTCCACAGCGTACAGGAACATGGCCTTCTGTCCCCACAGCAGAGGTCGGCAAACTCATTAGTCAACAGAGCGGCAAACCACGGCTCGCGAGGCGTGGTGTGTCGACCACTGCCTTACAGCCAGGACACCCCCCCTCTTCCTGCTCAGACTCAGGGTGTCTATCTAATCTCAGTCTTCGTTCTTCCCTTTGCTGGGTGCGGGGGAGGGAAGGATGCTTTGAGGACTTGAGTTGTATGGACTGTAATCTGTAAGAGTTGGAGGGGGGTCTCTGGTTCCACCACCCATGGGAGGCAGCCACCCACAATGGTTCTTTCAGAACTCTGCCTGAATGCTGACGGGATGGGCACCCAGGATGCCTCTGCCTTGTGGGGAGGCTGTCGGCGGTACAGTCTCCTTTCCATAGTAGCTAAAGTCCACCTCCTCTAACCTCCATCTGTTGGCCCAGTTCTGTCTCTGTGGCCTTTTCCAGGCTAAATGTCCACTTATCAGTGTTCCCACACTGTGGCTCCCCAGTAGCCCTTGAAGTGGCTTCCGTGTGATAGTGTCCCTTGTAAAACACAGTATCCGGAACTGGTCCACCTCACCCGAGTCTGTGCTCACCTGCGCACTCTCTTACTCTCAGGCTGAGCACACAGCCCCTCCACTGGGCCCCTCTTTGCCATGTGGCCTGAGGTGACAATAGCAGTGGTCATGGCTACTGCCCAGGGCCAGGTGGCTGTGCTCACCTTTGCCTTAGCAGGAGACGAGCAGCCGTGCTGTGGGTCAGCTCTGTGCCTCTCTGCTCACCCTCATCAGAAAGAGGGGGGTTGGCGGGGGGGAGAGAACGAGGAAGAGAGAGCAAGCTTGCACCTGCCTTTGTTAGCTTGGATTATATTGTCTCTGGTTTGGGAAGGACCAGGCACTCTTTCAGATTAACCAATCAATTTCCCAACCCTCTGCAGGCTGGTGTTGGGCCCGCCCCTAACCCATCCATTTCCTGGATTTCCCAGGGTTCTGTGTTCTTGTCCAATATGAACCTTTCCCAGGCTAGACTCCACCCCTATGGTCACCATCTTGGCTTCTATTGCACATGGCCCAGCAGAGGAATTTCCCCTTTATTCCTTTCCCCACAGTTGGGGCAAGTGGATCATTTGTACCTTGGGGAGACTGGAAAGCCAGTCCTCCCTCCCTACACGGGAGGAAGGGGTGTTAATCCCCTTGGATCCTCTGGGGTGTCTGAAGCTGTAACTTCCAGACTTAATCAGGTTTACTGTCGGATTTAGCTCCGGAGTTGATCATGCTTCTTAATGTGATTCCCTTTGCTTCCTTCCTTTATTAATACTAACTAGCTACCTACGCTAACACTTATACCAGGGCCTGGGAAGCGAGATGCCTTTTCCAAATACCATTTGTAAGTGTTGGAACCACATTTTTCTGAACTAATCTCAGAGCTCTTGTGTGTGTGTCTGTCAATTTCTGCGTTGGGAAGGCAACAGGCAGCTCAGGTGGCTAGAGTCAGTACTAATGAGACCACCCTATGGGCTCAGCGCCTTAGACAGAACCTGCACCCCAGGCACAGCCAGCCTGCCTTTGAGCCAGGCGGCAGGAGCCAGGGGAGAGTGGGGATGGCCCCCGGACTAGGAGCAGAGAAGATGGTGCACACTGCACAGTACCTCCAGCCTTCCAACCCATCAGCATGGCGACGAGCAGGTTAGACTGCAGACACAGTAAGTGGGAGCAGCTGGGTGAGAACAAAGCTGGCTCTGACAGGCAGGAACATTTCCTTCTCTTCCCGAGGGGTGGCTGGTGCTCACAGCCCACTGTCGCTTCTGAGAGCCCCAGGAAGAACTTTCGCTACTGTCGCTGCTGCCGGGAGCTTGGGCCTATCATTCTGCTCTGTGCTGAGAAATTAAATCAAGTAATTTGGAGTCCTTTATCTAACAGCTGCTCTAGGCCACATCTGCTGACATCAACTTTTCAGGTGCTCCCAGGCCTTAGGCATCGCTCTCTTTCTCTCCCTTTCCTGCTCTCGCTGGTATATTCACTTGGGGGTGGTAGGGAGGGGGTGGCTGATGTGGATGGCCAGTACATGCCAGGTGCCTCTTCTCCCAAGCACACCCACAAGTGTTGACCAGCCTAGATTATGGGCGCTTCTGTCGGTTAGCTTCATGTCCCACGGGCTGGGAGAAAGGGAGGCCAAATAGACATCCATGTGGTTTCTTGTTCAGGGATTTTGCAACAGCTGTTATTTGTGATTACCTGTAGTAGGGACTTGGGAGTCTTGTATTCGAATGAGTACTCACAAGTCAGTCACCTGTACCCATGTGCCTTCATCTTATCCTCATTCATTCATTGACCATTTTACCATGTGTGCTCTGGTCCCATGACCTGGGTGGAAAGGAGCAGCTTCATAGACTCTCAGACCTGGTTCCACCTGCCGTCGGAAAGCGGACTCTCCTCCACTGAGTCTGGCCGCCTGTCTTGCCTGGGCGTCATCTCGGCCTGGGGATGCTCGGTGTCTCCGGAGCCTCTTTCTGAGTTGGTGCTGCAGCTGCCAGTGTCCCTCTGCCTCCTGAGAGGGGTGGCAGATGTGTTCCCAGGCGTCTTCTGAAAGGGTCAGCTTTTCTGTATCTGCAGGCAAGGACTTTCTCCTCTCCAGGGTGTTCTCCTTTGCAGATCACCATGGCCAGGTCTGTCAGCCACTCCTCCGTGACATGGTTCCCAGACCTGTGCCATCCCAGTGAGGGTAGCGGGGTTAGAAAACCAAACATTAAAGCTCAGCTGTTTCTGTCACATTGACATTTCCGTTATTAGTGTCGCCAGCAGTTTGAGGATCTTGTCTCTGTCTGTGTTCTCCCTGGGCCTTTTGTCACCTGCACGCTTGGGTCACAGAGCTGGAACTGAACCTAAAGGTGCAGGTGAAGCCTCGGGCTCCAGAAGTGTGCTCTTAGCCCTCAGGGCACACAGACTGCTCATGTGACAAGTGCCCAGGCTGCCTGTCTAAATGTTAAGCACACAGTAGGTGCTTCACAAATACCAGCGAGGGTGAGGGTTCTCAGGGCTGTGTGTCAGAGACCCTGGTTCACACCGTGCACATTCCTTTGCTTTGGGGAAGTGGCTTCCGTGAGCTCGTGGGCTGGGCAGCATCCGCTGTGTTATATAGTGTGGTCGTGGATTAACGGGGACCAGCAGTCCTAGTTAGGCGGTATGTTAGGACTCGGGTCAGGGAAGAGGAACAGCCGTGGAAGCAGGTTCTGACCGTGCAGCCTCTGGCCTCAGAGGCCAGGGTTGGGGCTGTGGTTCCAGCTGCAAGGACAGTTTTCTGGGAAGCAGGTCCCCCACCCATTTGCCCCAAGCGAGAGAAAAATCTGTGTTTTTCAGCACCGCCTTCTACTTGCGCTGTCAGAGTAAATTTTAAAGAGTGTCAACAATAAAAAATTTAAATTAAAAAAAACAGCAGCAGCAGCTCTGGCCTGTGCTTGGTGTTCCCCAATTTCTCGTGAAGTGATTTTACTTTATAGCAGCAAGGGCTTCAGCGAACATCTGCCTACAGGCCTGCACGGGCGGGCGGCCGGGAAGGATGAAAAATGCAGCCTGGGTTGTGAAATTGACTTCATCAGGCTGTGAAATTGACTGTGAACAACATGATTCATTAAAGACAGCTGCTTGTGCCAGTGAAAGTGTGCTCGCAGCACCTAGCAAGCGACTTGCCGGGATGGCTAGAGGCTCCCTGAGGGTGCAGGGCCACCCTGTCCTCTGTGTCACCTTGCTGGATGCCCTGTGGAGGCTCAGCCCATGGCAGGCCAAATAACCTGGGCTCTCACAGCCTTAATAGAAGATTGTCCAGGCACAGGGAGCATGCTCTTCAATGCTGAGTCTAGATTAGGCACTAAGACGAAGGGTAGAAACATGCTCATCAGTGCTTCCTTCGGCCTCCTCTGCAAAGATGGAGAAACGGAGGCCTCTGGAGGTGGGGTGACCAAGTGAGTTAATAATGGATGATGCTAATAAGAACCTGCTGCTTCCCCCTTCCTGTTACCTTGGGCACCACGAGTAAAGGGAGGAAACCAGATTTGGAGGCAGAGGATTGAAGGGAAAGGGACAGGCCAGGAGGCAGGGGCCTGGTGCGAGCCTTTCCTGCATGCGGCCCAAGTGCACACACAGCCTGAGGTCCAAGTTAGCTGTTAGACCTGGGAAAAGTTACTGTACTTCTCTGAGCCTTAGTTTCCTTTTCTACAAACTGGGGCTAATAATAGCTCCCCAATAAGGTGGTTGAGAATGGAGAAGGCACCCAGCAAGATACCTAGCCACCTGTAAAGCTCAGCAGTTGTCTGCCTCCTCTCGGTGAGAGCCCACCAGGTCATGAACAGCCATTAGTGGAGAGCTTTCTGCAGAGCTCCCCTAGGACAATGGCTCCAATAGGGTGGTCCTTGGGCCAGCGGGGTCCACGTCACCTGGGCAGGCGTTAGAGATGCAAGTCTTAGGCCCACCCCTTAGGCCCTTCCCACAGGGTGTGGGATGGTGGCCCCAGGCTTCTGTTTTAACCCGCCCTCCAAGAGTTCTGATGCGGGCTCATGTTTGAGAACCAATGCCATAGGATTTCATGCTTCAATTTAGAACCATCCAATCCTTCTTTCCCATGAGAGGATGTAAAAGAAGTAGGTGAGCTTTTGCGGGGGGGCCAGGGGGGGAGTAAAATGCTGAGGTTTGAGGCCCAGATGTGTAAAGTAGATGAGGGTATGCCCTGGACCATGTTTCTCAGGTTAGAGCATCGGTCTGTGCACCGAAGGGTCTGGGGTTCAATTCCTGGTCCAGGAATTGTACCTGGGTTGCAGGTTTGACCCCCAGCCCCTGTCTGGGTGCAAGCAGGAGGCAACCAATCCATGTGTCTCTCTCACATTATGTCTCTTTCTTCCACTCTCTCTAAGAAAAGAAAATCAATGGAAAAAATGTCATTGGGTAAGGATTAATAACAAAAAATGAATTGTATCTTTCTGCATCTTTTATTTGAATACTTTGGGGCATATATGTTCTAGGACCGTGGTCGGCAAACTATAGCTCGCGAGACACATGCGGCTCTTTGGCCCCTTGAGTGTGGCTCTTCCACAAAATACCACGGCCTGGGCGAGTCTATTTTGAAGAAGTGGCGTTAGAAGAAATTTAAGTTTAAAAAATTTGGCTCTCAAAAGAAATTTCAATCGTTGTATTGTTGATATTTGGCTCTGTTGACTAATGAGTTTGCCGACCACTCTCCTAGGACATTGTAGCATATCATAAACCTGTGATTTGCTAGTGGTCTGTTATCTTTAAACAATTCTTTTTACAGCTTTATCGAGAAATTCATTTAAGTTATTTTCCAGATGTGTATACCCTTGAAAACATTCCCATAATCAAGATACAAACCATTTTCATCATCCCCAAGGATTCCTAGTGGCCCTTTGTCATTTAGCCCTCCCCCTGCTCCAGCCCCAGGCAGCCACTCGTGCTTTCGTTACTATAAATCAATTTGAATTTTACATAAATGGAGTAATACAGTCTGTATTATTTTGTCAATGGCTTTTTTCACTCAGCATAATTTTTTTTTAAATCTTTATTGTTCAGATTATTACAGGTGTTACTCTTTTTTCCCCCCCATAGCTCCCCTCCACCTGATTCCCCACCCCACCCCATGCCCTTACCCCCCGCCACTGTCTTCATCCATAGGAGTAAGATTTTTGTCCAATCTCTTCCCGCACCCCTCACACCTGCTTCCCCTGAGAATCGTCAGTCCACTCCCTTTCTATGTCCCTGATTCTATTATATTCACTAGTCCATTCTGTTCTTCAGATTTTTTATTCACTTGATTTTTAGATTCACTTGTTGGTAGGTATGTATTTGATGTCATTTTGTTGTTCATAATTTTTATCTTTACCTTTTTCTTCTTCCTCCTCTTCTTAAAGAATACCCTTCAGCATTTCATGTAATCCTGGTTTGGTGGTGATGAACTCCTTTAGCTTTTTTTTGTCTGTGAAGCTCTTTATCTGACCTTCAGCTCTGAATGATAGCTTTGCTGGGTAGAGTAATCTTGGTTGTAGGTTCTTGCTGTTCATCACTTTGAATATTTCTTGCCACTCCCTTCTGGCCTGCATAGTTTCTGCCGAGAAATCAGCTGACAGTCGTATGGGTACTCCCTTGTAGGTAATTAACTGTTTTTCTCTTGCTGCTTTTAATATTCTCTCTTTGTCTTTTGCCCTTGGCATTTTAATTATGATGTGTCTTGGTGTGGTCCTCTTTGGGTTCCTCTTGTATGGGGTTCTGTGTGCTTCCTGAACTTGTAAGTCTATTTCTTTCACCAGGTAGGGAAAGTTTTCTGTCATTATTTCTTCTAATAGGTTTTCAATATTTTGCTCTCTCCCTTCTTCTGGCACCCCCAAAATTTGGATGTTGGTTCGCTTAAAGTTGTCCCAGAGGCTCCTTACACTGTCTTCATATTTTTGGATTCTTTTTTCTTTTTGTTTTTCTGGTTGGGTGGTTTTTGTTTCCACATATTTCAGATCTTTGGTTTGATTCTTGGGGTACGTTGATCTACAGTTGAGTTTCTGTATATTCTTTATTTCAGACAGTGTATGCTTCATTTCTGACTGATCCTTTTCCATTTTTTTGGCATTCTCATTAATAT
The DNA here is from genome assembly GCA_026230045.1 of Corynorhinus townsendii. NCBI lineage: Eukaryota > Metazoa > Chordata > Mammalia > Chiroptera > Vespertilionidae > Corynorhinus > Corynorhinus townsendii. The sequence goes on along the minus strand of JAPDVU010000013.1, from coordinate 30,970,148 downwards.
CCTTAAAGGTCTCATCAAATTTCTCAGTGGTTTTAAGAAGATTCTTGAGTAACCTTATAAATGTGGTTCTGAACTCTATGTCATCCAGTAGTTTGCTTTCCTCCGTTTCTTTCATTCGTGACATGTTTCTTTGTCTCCACATTTTGGCTGCTTCCCTGTGTTGATGAAGTAGCTTTGTGTGGTAGGTGATGTATAGGGGGCAATAGCTCAGCCTCCTCAATCACATGAGGTGGATGCTCTTGGTAGACCCCTTTGTGGGCTGAGTGCAAAGTCTTGTTGTAGTTAAGCCTTAATTTCTGTTGGTACGCTGGGAGGAATTGACCTCCAGGCCAATTAGCTGTGAGCACTCGCTGTGTCTATAATGGAAGAACTGCTGCGCTGAAGACACGCTTATGGGGCAGGACTTGTTTCAGTGGGGCTTTGTTGCTCACCGAGTCTGCCTCTTGAATGTGTCACTTATGGATGTGAGGAGTTGAAATCTGGTGTCTCACACTGACCACTAGGTACACTGGCTTCTGGATCTCCAATGGGGTGCAGGTCAGCTACTGTCTGAGGCCACCCAGCAGGAGCTACAGTGAGAGCTACAGTTTTCTCCTCTTTGCTTGTGGTTTGGAGGTTTTGGAACTGTCTGACCCGGGCTGCAAGTTTGCTAGGTTAAGCTGAGATAGGGCAGGGCTTTCTTATGCTAAAGCCGCTGCTTGGAGCTTGGGTGGGTTTGTAGGTTGTGCAGGGCAGGGTCTCAGGGTGTCACTAGGCTAGGGCGTGGCAAACAGCAATGGCTGCTAGTTAGCCAGCTCTGCGTCCCCGACGGCGTCCCTGAGTCCCGTGCCCCAGTGCAGTAAACAGTTATTCCTGCGCGCAGCTCTGCAAGCAAGCCACCCTCACTGGCAGACAGTCCAGCTTCTCCCCGTAGGAGTTTGGGTCCCCCGCGTCTCCCCAGAAACTGTATTTCAGAGTAATCGGGGGGCTTGTCTCCCTTTGGGTTGAAAAAAGCAACGCCCGCTGCCAGCCCAGATCCCGTGCCTCCGTACCTCAGCTTTTCAGCACTCGTGCACGTCTCAATGCTCTTTCCTTCTAGTTGTAGAACTTCCACTCAGCCAGCTTTCCCGTGGTTCTGGGTGATAGACGTTTTGTCTTTTAGTTGTATTTTTGAAATTGTTGCACGAGGCAGCAGTTTAGGTGTTTACCTATGCCGCCATCTTGGATTCTCAGCATAATTTTTTTTATTGCAGTAAATGATATATAACATAAAACTTACCATCTTAACCATTTTTAAGTGTACAAGAGTGGTATTCAGTATATTCCTATTGTTGTGCAACCATCACCACCATCCATCTCCGGAACATTTTTCATCTTGCAAAACCGAAACTCTGTACCCATTAACCCAGCGCCTGGCAACCACCATTCTGCTTTCTGTGTCTATGAACTTGATAGACAGGTACCTGGTGTAAGTGGAAATCACACAGTATTTGTTCATTTGTGACTGGCTTATTTCATTGGGCCTAATGTCTTCAAGGTTCACCATATATGTCAGAATTTCCTTTTATTTTTATTTTTATTTTTTTCTTAATTAAATCTTTATTGTTCAGATTATTACAGGTGTTCCACTTTTTTTCCCCCCATAGCTCCCCTCCACCTGATTCCCCACCCCACCCCATGCCCTTACCCCCCGCCACTGTCTTCATCCATAGGAGTAAGATTTTTGTCCAATCTCTTCCCGCAACCCTCACTCTTGCTTCCCCTGAGAATCGTCAGTCCACTCCCTTTCTATGTCCCTGATTCTATTATATTCACCAGTCCATTCTGTTCTTCAGATTTTTTATTCACTTGATTTTTAGATTCACTTGTTGGTAGGTATGTATTTGATGTCATTTTGTTGTTCATAATTTTTATCTTTACCTTTTTCTTCTTCTTCTTCTTCTTAAAGAATACCCTTCAGCATTTCATGTAATCCTGGTTTGGTGGCGATGAACTCCTTTAGCTTTTTCTTGTCTGTGAAGCTCTTTATCTGACCTTCAACTCTGAATGATAGCTTTGCTGGGTAGAGTAATCTTGGTTGTAGGTTCTTGCTGTTCATCACTTTGAATATTTCTTGCCACTCCCTTCTGGCCTGCATAGTTTCTGCCGAGAAATCAGCTGACAGTCGTATGGGTACTCCCTTGTAGGTAATTAACTGTTTTTCTCTTGCTGCTTTTAATATTCTCTCTTTGTTTTTTGCCCTTGGCATTTTAATTATGATGTGTCTTGGTGTGGTCCTCTTTGGGTTCCTCTTGTATGGGGTTCTGTGCGCTTCCTGAACTTGTAAGTCTATTTCTTTCACCAGGTAGGGAAAGTTTTCTGTCATTATTTCTTCTAATAGGTTTTCAATATTTTGCTCTCTCCCTTCTTCTGGCACCCCAAAAATTCGGATGTTGTTTCGCTTAAAGTTGTCCCAGAGGCTCCTTACATTATCTTCATATTTTTGGATTCTTTTTTCTTTTTGTTTTTCTGGTTGGATGTTTTTTGTTTCCACATATTTCAGATCTTTGGTTTGATTCTTGGGGTATGTTGATCTACAGTTGAGTTTCTGTATATTCTTTATTTCAGACAGTGTATGCTTCATTTCTGACTGGTCCTTTTCCATTTTTTTGGCATTCTCATTAAGGTCCTTGAAGGTCTCACTAAGCTCCTCAGAAGTGTCATCAAGTTTCTCGGCAGTTTTTAGAAGATTCTTGAGTAACCTTATAAATGTGATTCTGAACTCTATGTCATCCAGTAGTTTGCTTTCCTCCGTTTCTTTCATTCGTGACATGTTTCTTTGTTTCTGCATTTTGGCTTCTTCCCTGTGTTGATGGAGTGGCTTTGTGTGGTAGGTGACCTATAGGGGGCAGTAGCTCAGCCTCCCCAATCACCTGATGTGGATGCTCTTGGTACACCCCTTTGTGGGCTGAGTGCAAAGTCTTGTTGTAGTTAAGCCTGAATTGCTGTTGGTACGCTGGGAGGAATTGACCTCCAGGCCAATTAGCTGTGAGCACTCCCTGTGTCTATAATGGAAGAAGTGCTGCGCTTATGGGGCAGGACTTGTTTCAGTGGGGCTTTGGTGCTCACTGAGTCTGCCTCTTGAATGTGTCACTTATGGATGTGAGGAGTTGAAATCTGGTGTCTCACACTGACCACTAGGTACACTGGCTTCTGGATCTCCAATGGGGTGCAGGTCAGCTACTGTCTGAGGCCACTCAGCAGGAGCTACAGTGAGAGCTGCAGTTTTCTCCTCTTTGCTTGGGGTTTGGAGGTTTTGGAGCTGTCTGACCCGGGCTGCAAGTTTTCTAGGTTAAGCTGCAATAGGGCAGGCTTTCTTATGCTAATTGAGCTGCTTGGAGCTTGGGTGGGTTTGTAGGTTGTGTGGGGCGGGGTCTCAGGGCGTCACTAGGTTAGGGCGTGGCAAACAGCAATGGCTGCTAGTAAGCCCGCTCTGTGTCCCTACCGTGTCCTGGAATCCTGTGCCCCAGTGCCGTAAACAATTATTCCTGCGCGCAGCTCTGCTAGCAAGCCACTCTCACTGGCAGACAGTCCAGCTTCTCCCCGTAGGAGTTTGGGTCCCCCGCGTCTCCCCAGAGACTGGATTTCAGAGTAGTCGGGGGCTTGTCTCCCTTCGGGTTGAAAAAAGCAACGCACCCAGTCGCCCGCCGCCAGCCCGGATCCCGCGCCTCCGTACCTCAGCTTTTCAGCGCTCGTGCACGTCTCAATGCTCTTTTCTCTTTCCTTCTAGTTGTAGAACTTCCACTCAGCCAGCTTTCCCGTGGTTCTGGGTGATAGACGTTTTATCTTTTAGTTGCAGTTTAAATTGTTGTCGGAGGCAGCAGTTTAGGTGTTTACCTATGCCGCCATCTTGGATTCCCTCCCCAGAATTTCCTTTTAAAGGCTGGAAATATTCCATTATATCCCATTTTGTTGATTCATTCACCTGTCCATGGACACGTGGGTTACTTCCATCTTTGGCTATTGTAAGTAATGCTGTTGTGAACAAGGGTGTACAAATATCTCTTCTGGTCATTCCTTTCCATTTTTTTGGGTGTACATGTATGTAGCAAAGCTATGTTTGATTTTTCGAGAAACCTCCATATGGTTTCCCATGATGGCTGTACCATTTTACAACGTTACATTTTAGACCAAGTTTTCTGTTAGACCCACTTCTTGTTCTGATTATCCCTTCACTTCTCAGAAAACCTTTGACCCCTCATGGCCCTGCATGATGATTATCTTTTCCTTCACTATCCGCAGCTCCTGCCTTTCCAGTCCCTTCAGACTGAAGGAATTGCTCAGAGAATTGCTTAGCCATAGTAGCTCCGAGTAAAATGACACTGCTCACTTTCTATTAGCTGTAGCCATGTCGCTCTGTGTTCTGCCCGTTTCCCGTTAGCTGTAGTTATTATATACCTCACCAATGGCTTATTAAAACTAGAGGCCTGGTGAACGAAATTCGTGCACTTGGGGTAGGGGAAGTTCCTCAGCCTGGCCTGTGCCCTCTCGCAGTCCGGGAGCCCTAAGAGAGAGGGGGCTTAAGCTGTCAGTCAGACATCCTTAGAGGCTGGAGAGGCTCCTGCCACCACCACCATGCTCACCAGCCGTGAGCCCGGCTCAGGGCTTCTGGCTGAGCAGCGCTCTCCCTGTGGGAGCGCACTGACCACCCGTAGGCAGCTCCTGCGTTGAGCATCTGCTCCTTGGTGGTCAGTGCCAGTCATAGCAACCGCAGTTGATTTGCATATTAGCCTTTTATTATATAGGATTATATAGGATATCATGATACCACCACCTATATCTTGTTACTCCATCTATGATACCGTCTGCATAGGAGGAAGAGAGCCTGCCTCCTCCCTATTCCTACCCTGCCCCCTCCCTGCCTGCTCCTCCCTGTGTGGTAGCCACATCACATGATCCCTGTTCCTTGGAGGGCCTGTGACGTTCACACTTCAGATGGTCTCTCTGGTAGCTCATCCCTGGCCCTTTCCATCTAACAAATTCTTATCATCCACATGGTGCAGTTTAACTGTGCTCTGTACATGTCATTATCTAGCACATATTACATGGCTCATAAATCCAAGTGGTGCGTGTCTTTTCCAAGCTAGAGTGGGAGCACCTCTGATGTAGGACTAGGTCTTTTTTTCTTTTTTTTTGGCATCTGGTGTCCTCCATAGCACCTCTGGCTCTCCAGAGCCCCCACTACGGGTTTTAATAAATAAAACATGTAGAAGACATGAAGGTCATTAAGCAACAAATACTCAGTAGAAAGAGCTGTAAATTAAAAGAAGGAGAAAGAAAAGAACATTAGATATTCTAAGACAAGTACTTGTAGAATGAACCATTAAAAGGTGTGAGTTTTGAAAGCAAATGTTTAATTTAGGCTCTCCTGTGTGCTTACCCATGGCACTCAATTCAAAATAATGGTCAGTCTCTATTTTGAGATTTACTATAGGGGTGTCATGGACTGTTGTTCTTTTAAACATTTAAAAAATTTTTTTATTGATTTCAGAAAGAAAGGGAGAGGGAGATAGAAACATCAACAATGAGAGAGAATCACTGATTGGCTGCTTCCTGCATGCCCCCTGCTGGTGATTGAGCCTGCAACCTGGAAATGTGCCCTCACTGGGAATTGAACCTCGACCTCCTGGTTCATGTGTTGATGCTCAGCCACTGAGCCACACCAGCAGGGCCTGTTGTTCTTTTTTATTATTAGCTGCTTTAGTTTTCTAATACATATTCTTTAAAAGCTTGTCCTATTTCTAAACACGATTTGCATTTGTGATAGCACACCCCTCATTTCATGCTGACCCCAGTGGGAATGTAAGGTTCAACTTGCTGGCATTCCAGTTAGAGCAGACTTTGCAGGAGGCATGTGTCTTAATGGGTAAACCGAGGCCTATGCTGTTTCTTGAGTTGGAGGATAATTTGCATCTGTGGGAGGTCCCACCCCTAGGCATTTCTAACTGCTCTTGCATCTCTGTCCTCCCCCTGCAGGCTGGCCGTGGGTAACCCTCTCTGTCCTGGGATTCCTGTACTGCTACTCCCACGTGGGCATTGCCTGGGCCCAGACCTACTCCATGAACTAATGCCGCCGGGCCCAGGCCAGCCCTTGCTGTCGGCTTCCAACGCAAATGGTGCTTCTCCCTGACCTCACGCCCCGAGATAACCTCCAGGGGACCAGTGCTTGATCTGCTCTTTGGTTGAAGTTACCTCACTCCCAACACCAGAAGCGTGAGACTCTCAACAACCGGAGAGTCTTCTAACTTAGGGAACCTAGAGATCGTCTCCCCCAACGTCATCTTCCCATTGGGTGAGCTGGCTGCAGAGCAGTATAGTGTCTCGCCCAGCTGCGCCTTGTGACACCGTGGTCCCAGTCCCAAGGCCCTTTGGGTTCTTCTCCTTCTCCAAGAATTAAATGCCATGGACATTTCCTGATTGAGACACAGGAATCCTGACTAGTGACAGGCCCGTCCTCCACTGGCCAATATTTCTGAAACGTTTTGGTGACATTTACATAACCCTGCCCCACCTCCTGCAGTGTGGTCTCTGGAACCGGTGCTGGGGTTTGAGCTACACCTTCCCCTCCTCTGCAGGGAGGCGACAGTCACAGCTGTGTTTCTAATCACCCAGTAGACAGAATATGCTCTGTCACGTTCCAAGGAGTCGGTACCCAAGGAGACCTGCTATTTGAACTTCATTGGGTCGATCTCCACTTGGCGGCTTGTTCCCCAGATTTGCAGAAAAGTATAAACAAGCAGTGCCTCTACCCGACAGTGAATCACTCCACATGGAGAAGCAGCATTTCAGAGCCAGGGAATAGCGTATCCGCGGTGCTACCAGGCAAGTTGCAAAGGGTAAGGATGGCTTCCTGTGGTCTCTTCTCTCTCCACGCCAGTCCCAGCGTCATCTCCCCACTTAGCGGTTTACATTCGTGGTTTACTCTGTTTCGTTTCAAATAAAATGGAGCTTTTTCTATCACATAGATAAGTCACTTTTTTTGTAGAATGGTTTAAGAACAGGGGTGGGGAACGTCCGGCCCACAGTCCGTATAAGGCCCTTGAAATCATTTGGTCTGGCCCTGCCAAGGCATTAGGGGTGAGTTAAATGTTTGACCGAATATAGCAGGCTCATTTTTAAGTTGATAATTTTGTATGGCCTTTGGCAGAAGAAAGGTTCCCCACCCCGGTTTAGAATATGTTTTGAGGAAAATGTTTACAATCTAAACATACTTATATAACTTTTAATTCTTCACTTCTCTATAAGATGCTGACAGGCTACTCATGGCTCTATGTGGTAGATCATTCAGAATGCTTCTGTTTGGTTTTGGATGTTTTTGAGAGGGCGGGGAGTTGGGGGGAAATGAACAAACTTTTAAAATTTGGATCCATAGTGTACCCAATTATGGGAGAACGTCAAACATCTCGGGCACATGAATTAAATCCTCCTGAGGTTCACTTGGTCCTGGTCTGTGTCACACTGTCCCTGTGTACTGGCTGTGCTTATCAACTCACTGAGCTTTAAACTCCTGGCGTGCAGGACCAGTCATCTCGCGGCGTCCTTTCTTCCTAGCCACTCTGTTTGCAAGAGAAAGGGAGGGGCCAGATGTGGATGAGCTGAGGTGGCAGCAGCAGAAGGCAAAGGCTTGGGGGAGGGGAGGAGGGTGGCGTGCAGGCAGCCAGGCCAGCAGCGGCCTCAGCAGCTGGCTTGGTACAGGAGGGGACAGGCAGGCAATCCCAATGTGCTGAGTACTTTTATTAAGGAGGGCATGAGGCTGGGGAATGAGCACTCAAATGAATACAGTAACACTTCATGGACTGATGCTGATTCGGGATTTGTGGTCAGACAGAGGGAGTTGGGCTGAAGTTGGCATGAAAGAAAATGGCTTTTTCCAAAGGGGGAAAAGGGGAGTGTGCTGTTGATTATAAGGAAGTGTATGTACATGTATAAATAATAGGAAAGATTTTGAACTCTTCCGAGAGACCATTTGTATTTTAAAAAAGTAGGCTTATTCATTCTTTATGTTGGAATATATTTGAAAGTGATAAACCTGAATTTGTTTTAAGCTATTACATGATTTAGAGTGTTTCTCAGGAGTTACTAAGTGATTACTGTGTTTAGCTGTATATTTGAGGGCCAATTAACCCGATAGGTCAATCATGCCGGACTAGTGTTTTCTTACTTAAGCTTCTTGTTATTCCCCAACTATCATATGAAAATGATAACATTCCTCTCTTGGTGCAAGTGAACTAAAATCTTGGGAGTTTCTTTAAATGAAAGACTTGAGGTGCCTGGTCAGACATTAGTTTCAGCTGAGGAGTATCTGGCCAGTCACGCTTTGTAGTCATCAGCCCTGGCAACTTCAGGCATTGGCTGGGAAACAGCTAGACAAGGCTTCAAGGTCACCCCAGGACCCTTTGACCCCAGCCTCGCAAAAACCAAAGCACTCCAAGCACGATTGCCAAGACCATCCCCAAGGAGGCAAGCAAGACATCTGAAGGACAGCCAGATCGTAAAGCATTTTGACTAATTCTTGGGGCCACACAAGAGACTTAAGTATCGTATTATTTCTTCAGATTAATTTGTTTGAAGTGATAGCAGAAAAAACTTTATTCAAGACTGCAGACCTAGAAAAAAAAATCAATCATAATGATTTTATAATGATCTATATGTTGGGAGAATAGTAATTTAGTGGGAGGGGGTTCCCCTTAAAGAAATTGATACTGCTTACTTGCTTATTTAAAACAATGACTAAGTGTGAGAAATGAACCATAATGTAATGAGCTTGTTTTCTGGCAAATGGATCCATTCAGTAGGGCCACTACGGACAAGCAGCTTATCCTAACGTTGTGGCTTCTCTCAGCATGTCAAGAAACCTTGCTGAGGCCTTTCTTTTTTTAAAATACGTTTTTATTGATTTTTAGAGAGAGGGGGATAGAGAGATGAAAATATTGATGAGAGAAAAACATTGATTGGCTGCCTCCTGCATGCCCCCTACTGGGGATGAGCTGCAACCTGGGCATGTGCCCTGACCCGGAATCAAACCAGTGACCTCTTGGTTCATGGGTCGATGCTCAGCCACTGAGCCACACTGTCTAGGCTCTGGGGCCTTTCTTTTGACTAATTATAAAAATCATATAAACGGAGATTTTTTTTCTCCGTTGAGGACATCTAAAGAATGTAAAGTTCACTGCTTTATTAGGGGAGATCTTTGGCACGAATACCAATCATTTGAAATTTTAAGCAATATATCCTCAAATTATTTTTATTATGTTTTTTGCAATTTAAGTAACAGAGTGAGGGGAAGAATGTTATTAAAAATATTGGATTCATTCTGTGGCCATATGAGATCAGGCAGAGGCTTGAATTCGGCTTGCAGATCACAGAGGGCTCACCCCTGAAAGTTGTACTGTCTATGAAAAGTAAAGTGCCCCTGTTGAAATGTGATCTGTTAGTACTAAGTAGGAGCTCAGGTTGGCAGTATTGTGGAGAATCTTGTCCTGAGCAGGAAGCCATACCTATTAAAACCAGGGCAGAACAGAAACGGTGCTGATGGAGGACTAATTTAGGGCCAAGCAGCAGCTACCCTCGTAGCTTCTGAGAACATCCGTGAATTAAAGCACAGATCAAACTCGTTCTGTCAACCTGTCCACCCCAAATCATTCTGAAAGGATTTAGGTGTGGTGTCTTTTTACACTATATTTTAAAAGGCAGGATAGCATACATATATCTTATACAAATTTCAATCCAAATTGTTCAAAGTAAAAAAGTACGTTTCTCTGTGGAGGTCAGTTTCAGGTAAGTGTTAAGTCAATATGTTGTGCCATCATTTTCCAGTGATGCAGGTTTTGAAGACCTCTCTGTAACTGATAGAACAGACACAGCTCTACCTCAAGGTCATATTGCAAAGCCCCTTAACAACTGTTCACTTTGACACACAATCTTGGTGCCTCTAGATTTTTTTTTTAATCCTCACCCAAGGGTATTTTTTCCCCCTTGATTTTTTAGAGCGAGTGGAAGGGAGAGGGAGAGACAAAGAGAAACATCAATGTGAGAGAGAGACATCGATTGGTTGCCTCCCCCACACACACCAGGGATGAAGCCTCTAACCACTTAGCAACCTGGCTAGGACTCTAGAATTTTAAGTTCTCAAACCCACAATTGTAGGTGCCTCCAAATTAGAGCTTCCCAAGCTCTCAAACAGGAATAGGAAGTACCATTCTTGATCTGTCATTTTAGGTAAGAACACCCAATTGAAATTATATAAGGAAAGGCAAAAGTAAGTGTCATGTATAAAATAGTTTATTACCATAATAAATAAAATTAAACATTTTTTTTACAAATATCATTTGTGCTTGTTTAAAAATGTTGAGAAGGGAATATCATCAATGGAGGGACCCAAATGTTCCTCTTAACATTCCCAAGTTGCAGACATACAAGGGAGTTCCTGGCAGCATCCTCCACCTGCCACAAAAATAATATCGGCTCATTTGCACTTGTGTTTATTCATGCTCATTTGGACAAAGTGACAGATGCCAAGGAAAAAGAAAACCCAATGAAGGATTTGGCAGGACTCAATGGAAAGAATGTTAATATAAGGAGAAGCCCCAGGATGACAAACTGCCCATGAGTAGGTGTCCTTGCAGTGTTGGCAGAATGTCGGATGGGGACAGTCCAACTGATGCAGAAATACAGTGTCTGAATATTAAGAGAATACATTCATTGGGGGCGTTGGAATCTTTCTTAACACAAAGGTAGTTCATATCCTGATACAAGATCCGTGAGCTTCTCATTGTACAACTTAATGGATCCAGAAGTCACAGAGAAAGAGACAATGGCTCTAGGAAGAGTTTGATGGCGGGCCAGGAGGGCCTCCACCGGTCCGGCACCTGCAGGTTATTCAAGTCCAGTTCTAGAGGTTCCAGAATGAGTCTGAGAAGCTTGCATGAAGAAGTTTCATGTGAAACTAAGCTTCAGGCAAATTCACATTGAACTTCGGGGGATGGAAATGGAAATTTCTCCACACGAACATCTTGGTTCTCAAGAAAATGGTGATTTCTCTGACGGCTGCCATTGGTGCTGAGAGGACACTGAAATCTCCTCCAGTTGGAGGGCACAAGAGCTGGTGAAGGTAATTTTCACTGAAGCGAGCGAGAAGGCAGTACAATGATTTACACAGAAGAGAGGCTTTCCGGGGCCTAGTGGGCCCTCATTGGGCCTCCTGTTTAAGCAACGCTATGTGAGGGGGGAAGGAAGGGGAAAGAGTGTCGGTAGCTCCAGTAGAGTTGGAGTTCCATTCAAGGGTCTTAAGGCTAAACGTCTTTATTGCACTTCATCAAATGCACTTCGATTTGCATCTCCACCAGGGCTCCCAAGATTTCCCAGAAGGTGCACAAGGGGAGGCAAGGTTCTTCCTACACCTGGTGTTCCTGAGGCTTTCAGGTAGTCCCCACACAGACTTGGACAAAAGGCTGACATTGGCTTTGTTGACCTGAATAAGGCAAGCTCAAAACTGCCTAAGAAGATTTCTCAGGAATGGCCGAGGAACTGCCATTTAGGACTCGCCTGTAGTTTGCTACTGTTTGCTTGTCCCGAATTGCAATTCCTCTGTTATTCCCAAATTCATCTTTTTTGTGTGTGACAATTTTGAACTTGCCTGTTTATTTAGGTCACATTCCTTGGTATCAGAAGTGGGAGCCAAAAGAAACGATCTGCAAAGTACAGTGACCCTTGCAATTCCTTCAGAATAGAGGGAGGTACCCTAATGAGCCCCTCTGTGCTCATAGCTTCTGTGAGTCTCCTCTGGGATTCTGAGCTCCCTCTCCCACTTTATTCAGAGCCTATTTAAATGCTTCATTCTTTCGGTCTCAGCAGTCATTCTACTCGTTTGTTTTCTTGTTAGAAGTGCACTAGAATTTTGGTATAAGTACTTTGGAATTTTCGAGAGCAAAAATTAACATCAATGGTCATGGGTCCAGCAAATAAATCTTACCAGCGTTCTCACCACCTCCTCGTGAGAGTTTTGGTCTTGGAAGCAAAAGATTCTGAGAGAGAATAAATTGGTCACAGAAAGACCAGACTGACATCAGGTTGTCTGCCAACAGCCAGGAAAATTTCTGGGAAATGAGGGACACCTGGGCCGGAGTGGAACAACTAGGGCACAAGTCCCCGTTCTCTAGAGAACAAAAAACAAAACGTATCCGTGAAAGGCACACAGTCCTAGTAAAACAAGACAAGTCCCAGCCCAAAAGCGCCCCCTTCAGACTATTTAGGAATGTTTCTTTTGCTCTCGAGAATACGTCTGAGAAACGGGAGCCCAGCATCTGAGAGCCCTAAGGATGGCCTTCCTTCAGGGACCCCAGCTGGCTTTATGTTAAAAGTAAGTTTTGATTCATGTGCATTTTTTTACTAAATGAAGCAACCATACTGAAGATTATTTAGCACTTCAGTGGTCATTATGCAGAACTCTCAATCTCCCCAAACGTTTCTCAGGACTAGATTAGAAGATCATGGCAATAGAACTAAAGGATCTGAATGGGAAAGCGACTTTAATTGGTACTTAGAGGCTTCTAAACAGATTCAGGCCTCTTTACAAATACCACTTCTAAGTTAACTTAAGCTACTAAAATGACTAAAAGGAGATTTAAAAGCCTCTGAGGCCTCTTACCTGGCAGCACCAACTGTGGCTTCCCCTAACCCTATTGCTCCACCTGCTCTATATCTGCCTTTGCCCTCTTCTAACCCCTTCCTTTAGCAGAATGCTCCTCTCCTCTAGTGCTAAAACCTTACCCACCAACCCTCTTAAAACTCTCCCTCTTTTCAGGCCTTCGGAGGGCCATGGCATGGTTTACAGGGGGCGGTTCAGTCAGTGGGATGTGAAGCTCACCGTCCTTGCTGGGAACCCAGAGCAGTGTTCAGGCAAGCACAGGTGATGAGCACAAAGCAGCCTCCGACCAAGTGAATGTCATAAAAATGAAAGAAGAGAAAGTTTGGCTCATTTCAAAAATGCGCGCCCCGCCCTTCCCCCCTCCCCCCGAGAAAACAATTACAGCAAAATCCCTAGAACCCTTAAATGGAGAACAAAAGCATAGACAGACACGTGGTGCTCTCACTGTCACGTGCCGTGGGCCCTGTGACCTCAAGATGAACAGGCCAGGCCTTCAGTCAAGCCCAGTTTGAGTCCTAAGGGTCAATGCTAGGAGTACATTCATGAAGCTTTATTTCCCCCCAAACAAGTGTGGGCTTCAGAGCCTCAGGCATCAGCACCTTAGCCTCTCAGACCCAGATGGGGAGTAATTTCTGAATAGACACTGTGTCCCTCAGGCGGAGATGACGGGAGGCAGAAGGGCTGGGCGGGAGCCTGGGGCGTGGGCAGGTGCTTCTGAAGCTGGTTGCTAGTGATCAGGGCCCGTGCCTGCTTTAAATGCAGCAGGCCTGACCCTTTGGAAGCAGGTGAGGAGCATGTTTAAGGAAAGGCAAGCCAGAACGTTTCTGGGGAAGCTGACATGGGATTCTGGCTATTTTACAGCCTCTGCCCCAAGGACTCGTGGGCAGCTTCTCAAGTTAAAGAAGCTGAGAGCCTGTGGCTTTACCCAGGATCACACACCATCATGACTTGGCCTCAGGAAATCTCACTTCCTCTTCTCTCTAGGCTTCCATCTGGGGCTCAATCTAATAATTTCTCAGCCTCAGGAAGTCTGGGGCCACCCCTGTAAGCATTGTGTGAGAGTGCAGGACCCCTGGGGAAGGTCCCTGGCCTTGACCTCCAGACTTGCCTCCCCAGGGCTGTCTTTGCCAACCCTGGGAGCCAGGAGAGGACAGCCCCACTCTGCCCAGACAACTGAGGGCCAAATCCTGGGTGGCGCCACGGCCACTGACTATCTCTGGTAGGGCAGGTCCTGACCTGTCAGGGTCCCTTCAGTCCCAGGGAAATCAGCGCTGGGGCCCAGGTTCTCTGCAGCAAGGCAGTGCTGGGTGCAGGTGCTAAGAGGGTTGCTGCAGTGTAGCAGGTGCAGAAGGCCAGGGCCCTGGAACTCCATGCTGCCTCTCAGAGGCCAGACCACCTGCATGCTGACCTCACTTTTCCAGAGCTGAGTTCTTAAAGCTGAACTTCCAACCTTGCTGGTCAGTTTTTAAAGGTCCTGGTTCCTCTCTGCAGGGCAAACACCTGGGCGAGCCCCACTTTGCTTGGGAGGGACCTCTTCTCTTTGCTCTCCCAGACACCGATGACAGCAGCCCAAGCACAGGAATGACCTGCCCCCAGGTCATAGGAAGCAATGGAGAGTCCCCGAGGACTGTGGCATAGGGTCTTGGATGGCCCACAGGCACCCCATGATCATCATTCTAAGCTCGGACCTTCCCTACAGACCCTGTGGCTCCATGGCCACCTCCTCTCTCCATCACCTCACAGAGACTTATGGAAAACCCACTGCGCCATTCTCTTTTCCCAGCTCCGGGAGCAAGGACCATCATGGCCCTGCAGTCTTTTCAGAGTTCCTCTTGAAGTCCTACTGACTCTAGTAGGAGATAAAGAGAGTAGCTTTAAATAAGGCCAAGCCTGGCTCCTCCGTGTCCTATAATGACCCCATGCAGCGGACAAAATCCAGACTTCTGAAGGGCAATCCCAATGAGAATTACAATAGAAACATAGCAGTTGCTACAATCATTTTTCTGAGGTTATGTGTGTCTGCTTGGCTAATGAAGCAACTCTGGGCTCATCACCCTTCCTGCTGATGTCCCATACCCTGAGGAATGCCACAGGAGCATGTGGGGAGACGTGGAGAAGGACAAGAAGCAAAGGGGCCTGGTGATGAGGTCAGTGGCATGAAGCAAGGCCACAATTCATCTGGGGCCTCCAGAGCGTCCCCCTCCCCGCCCCCCCGAACATCCTTAGGAGTCAGCTGCAGAGAATCCCTGGATCCCAAGGGCCCCTCTCCAGCTCTTACGCTTGGTCCACCTCTTTGGAGAAAGGAGCCTGAGGAGTCCCGGCTCTGTGTCTATGGGATGCACCCACAGCACCTCAGCTGCTTTTTGGCCTTAACCATTAGAGACAGAAAATTGAAAGGCGCTCCCCTCCTTGTCCCTCAAACTCCCCTTGCCCCGAGCTCATTACAAACGAGGACTGTAGGAAAATATACGGTGATGCCAGACACAGGCTGTACAAGGACAGGGAATGCTGGGAAATCCTGTGCCCACCACAGTCTTTGGGAACTGGGAGAAGGAGCAGACCTACATGAGGGGTTCTCGGTGCTCCCCCACCAATGTCCAAATGGCTGCTGCTCTTTTCTGGTAGTTTTCATCTTTTACTAATATCACGGCAGTAAAAAATTAAGAAGGAAGGAAAACACCCTTTAGACCACATGCCCCCTCTTCCGAAATTGTGCAAAGACAGTTCCGATGCACACTCCCCTTCCCATGCTTTTGCCTGAAGGAGAGTGCGTGCCTAAGCAACTGGTCCCACTTTGGTTTTCTGTCAGGAAGTGCCTGCTTCGAGAGTTGTTGCTCATGTAGATGTGCGTGGTGGGGGTGTTGCCTAGGGCAGGGGGGTCGGTTTTTGTCTCTGACGGTTGATGAACAGACCTCTCAGCTAGTGCCGAAAATGTCTCTCCCCGATTCTGGGGAGTGGGGCCCGGATATTTCAAACAGCTCCGGGGGTGACTGGGAGGACCTTCTGGAAGCTAATATCCTGAGTATCTCGGCCAGCTGTGTCTCGATGTGGGTCATCTTGGTGTGCAGGGCCTTGATGTCCTCCTTCAGCTCCAGCTTGGCCTCCAGGATGCTGGCCTGCAGCGTCTGCTCAGGGATGGGGTAGAAGGAGTGCTTGACCTCGGTCAAGATGGGGCTGCGGTCCTGGGGGCTCCTGGCCTCCCCCACGTTGTCCAGGCGCAGGTCGCTCTTGGTGATGCCGCTGTCACACGAGTCCGTCTTCTTCAGTGTGGCCTCCCCGGCCACCTTGGTCCTCTCAGGGAGCGTCTCCATGGACTCGGCCTTGGATACTTTGTTCCAGTCCTCGCCCTTCCCGCAGGCATCTCGGAAGCGGGCCCAGCCCTTGCGCTTGGCACAGTCGCCAGCCTTGGCGCCCAAGCATTCGGACCCTGGCGCGTGCAGCTTGGCGAGGTCCAGCACCCCCGCCCCTGGGGGGCAGGTCTGGAGGGACACGGGCGTGGCGGGGCTCTCGCGCACCGTGACCACGCTGGCCTTCACCAGGCTGTGGTTGGCTGAGGCATGCTCCACCAGGACACTGCCCTTCTCCACGTCCAGGTCATCCAGGTCCCGGCCCCCCCTCTCGGCCGCCAGCCTGGCCTCTTTCTGCTGCCGGAACCTCTGGAAGAGTCTCCGGACAGGATGGTCTGGGGGCAGGATCAGGGGGGCCTCATTCTTCCTTTTCATGCGCTCTTCCTCTTCCCGCTTCACATCGCTGATCTTCCGGAACACGATCTGGGGAGACAAAATGACATGCGTGTTGATGGGCCACATGGTCCCTCTGCTGTCACAGCTCTGGCTGCCAGCCTGCCCCCACGGGCAAGGCTCCCAGCCCGCCCCCACGGGCAAGGCTCCCAGCCCCTCACATCCCTGCCAAGGCCTTCTGGGCTTTGGTGACTACCTTCACTTGCCTTTTCCTAAACTCTTGGCTTCCCAACAGCAAGAAATGGACTCTTATTGTATCTTCTTCAAGAGGGGTTCAGTTCTTTGTAAGCCACAATTCCCAAACAAGATACCAGCTGTTTACATCTTTATCCTATTACCTTTGGAAGCTCCCTAGGGGCCTAGCACAGTACTTTGCATATCACATGGTATTTTTCACTTAAAATATACATACACACACACACTCTGAGTGGCCAGATTATTATAATCTCTGAATGCATAATAATTTGGCCACTCAATGTATATCTACACTAATAAAAGAGAAAAATGCTAATTGACCGTACCTCCGCTACACCCACAGCCAATCAGGAGTGATATGCAAATTAAGCCAACAAAGATGGTGGGTAAAGTTGCATATGCAGGAGGGGTGTGCAGCACCTGACACCACCTGCGGGGTCCAGGCTACCATCGGGGACTGGGCAGGCTGGGCGGGCTGTGCCTGATGCTGCCTGCGGGGTCCAGACTGCCATCGGGTCCGGGCAGTCCAGGAGGTCTGCACCTGACACCGTCTGCGGGATCCAGGCTGCGAGCGGTATCCGGGCAGGCCAGGTGGGCAATGCCTGACACTGCCCGCGGGGTCCAGGGCGATCGGTATCTAGGCAGGGTGGGGGCGGGCAGTGCCTGACACCACCCACGGGGTTCAGGCTGTGATTGGTATCCAGGCAGACTGGGCGGACAGTGCCTGATGCCGCCTGCAGGGTCCAGGCTGTGATTGGTAATCGGGCAGACTGGGCGGACAGTGCCTGATGCCGCCTGCAGGGTCCAGGCTGTGATTGGTAACCGGGCAGACTGGGCGGACAGTGCCTGATGCCGCCTGCAGGGTCCAGGCTGTGATTGGTAACCGGGCAGACTGGGCGGACAGTGCCTGATGCCTCCTGCAGGGTCCAGGCTGTGATTGGTAACCGGGCAGACTGGGCGGACAGTGCTGATGCCGCCTGCAGGGTCCAGGCTGCGATCGGAGACCAGGCAGGCAGCGCCTGACGCCTCCCACAGGGTCCAAGTCGCTATCGGGGACCGGACAGGGGGGGATGGCCATTGTCTCTGGGATCACTGTTTGCCCCCGGGCCGCCTGTGGACACCGGTGGAGCAGGCCGGGGTTGAACATTTTAATGAAAATGGGATGCCTGTGCCACGGCCCACCAAGCCCCGGCTCTAGCGAGGAGAGGGCAGTGGGCAGTTAGCAGGCACCAGGGCTTGGAAGGGACTGGGAGCAACCTGTAGGCATGCTACCAGGAAGAGGTGCTGAACCATGATGACGCAGAGGGCTGGCTGATGGAGGCGCGCAAAGGTACAGATGAGGCGGCTCTCGCTGGAGCTGAGCTTGAAAAGCGCCTCAACAGCCTGATGGACTAAATCGCCTTTCTGAGGGTGCATGCAGAGGAGATTGCTGAGCGGCAGGCGCAGATCCAGTACGCTCAGATCTCCATGGAGATGGACATGTTCTCCAAGTCCAACCTCTCTGCCCTGCTCAAGGAGGTCCGCGCCCAGTATGAGAAGCTGGCTGCCAAAAACATGCAGATGCAGAAGAATGGTACAAGAGCTGCTTCACCATGCTGACCGAGAGCACTGCCAAGAATACCTACGGGGTGCACGCCGCCAAGGACAAGGTGTCTGAAAGCCGCCACCTGCTCAAGGCCAAGACCCTGGAGATCAAAGTATGCCGGAGCATGAACGAAGCTCTGGGAAGCAGCTGCGAGAGCTGGAGGATAAGCAGAACTCCGACGTTATTGCTATGGAGGACACAATCAACAACTTGGAAAATGAGAACTACAAAGAGTGAAGTGGCATGATATTGAAAAGAATACCAGGACCTCCTCAATGTGAAGATGGCTTTGGACATTGACATTGCAGCCTGCAGGAAACTCTTGGAAGGTTAGGAGACCCGGCTCAGTTTTACCGGCGTGGGAAGCATAGCCAGCGGCTACTCCCAGAGTTCCCAGATCTTTGGTCGATCTGCCTAAGGTGGCTATAGACTAGCTCCTACTTGATGTCCGCTGGCTCCTTCCCTTGTTAATATACCAGCCCACGTCCAGGAGGAGCAGATCGAGGTGGAAGAGACCATTGAGGCTGCAAAAGCCGAGGAAGCTAAGGATGAACCCCCCTCTGAAGGAGAATCTGAAGAGGAGGAGAAGGAAGTGACTGATGAAGAAGAAGGAGAGGAAGAAGGTGCCAAGGAAGAATTTGAGGATGCAAAGGAGGAAGAAGAAGGAGTTGAGGAGAAGATGCCCAAGAAGCTGGGGAGGAGCAAGCAACCAAGAAGAAAGATTGAGCCCCCCTTTCCTTAATTATTTCAGGAATAATCTTCCTGAATCCAGATCAATCCCCGTCACCAACCAAGTAGTTGAGTTCCCGATACTATATGAATTAAGAAGTCAGTATATATAACATTCTGAGGTGACTCAGGTTGGACATTAAATGTTATGCTATGACTTTTCTCCTTATGCAGAGTATCTGTTTGCTTGCAGAGTGGCTTCCTGGCTTGCTGCCAGCCTGTGCATGGTCCATGCTTATGAGTTCAGGATCTAATACAATGTGAATAATTCAGATGTTTACAATAAAAACACACGAATACATGAATTCACTGATGTAATGTTAAACTTCATGGAAAAAATAGTCCTTTGAATCTTTGGTGGTTAGAAATTAAAGACCTCAAATCATGTGCAGTAAACAGTAAATGAAGTTACACTGAATGACAAAAAAAATACATTAGGGGGCAGGACTATTCCCAAATCAGGAAGGGAAGTCACAGGGTGTATATTATTGCTACAAATACAGTATTTCCTACTACTTACAACATATACAATGTAACGTATTAGATGCCTTCCTATCGCATGAAGTATGTATTCTCATAGAGTAATACTGGTACATATGTTATAGTTATGGCAGTATGTCATAGTCTGTCTATATTAATAAAAGAGTAATATGCTAATTAGACCATGAGACCTTCCAGACATCCTTTCGGACAAAGTCATGGTGGAGGGAGGGGCCAAGGCAGAGGCAGTTAGAGGTGATCAGGCCAGGAGGAGAGGGCAGTTGGGGGTGATCAGGCTGGCGGGGTCGGGGGCAGTTGGGGGCAAGCAGGGGGGTGCAGTTGGGGACAAGCAGGCCAGCAGGCAGAGTGATTAGGGGTGATCAAGCAGGCAGGTGAGTGGTTAGGAGCCAGCAGTCCCGGATTGCCAGGGTGTTGTCCAACTGCCAGTTTAGGCCCGATCCCACAGGGGTCCCAGATTGGAAAGGATGCAGGCCAGGCTGAGGGACACCCCACCCCATGCACGAATTTTATGCACCGGGCCAGTAGTCCTATATAATAAAATGCTAATATGTAAATAGTCCCCTGGACCAGGAGTTCGACCAGCAGGCAGGCCAGCCATGTCCCCTCCCCCTGGCCAGGCTGGCTGGACCCCACCCATGCATGAATTCATGCACCGGGCCTCTAATAAACACACACACACACACACAGAGTGGCCAGATTATTATGCATTCAGAGATCATAATCTGGCCACTCTGTGTGTGTGTGTATAATCTACTCTAAGAGAACAGGGATTGTCTCTTTTGTTCTCTGTTTCCAGAACTTGGAAAACACCTGGTAACTAGGGTGGGGCAGGAGAGGAGGGCTTTGTAAATATTTGTGGAATGAATGAATAAATGAATGAAAGATAAATATGAGCTAATGAATCAATGGAAGAATGTATTCTGCCTAGAAAGATGAAATCACAGAGCTCATTAATGTTATAAAAGGAAGGGATTGGTTCAAACACATGGTCTTCTTACCCACTCTCAACATCAAAGGACAGGGGCAGTCTTGAGACGAAATGAGATGTTTTAAGGCTAAAGAAAAGGAAGCACTTCTTCAAATATTGAGGAGTCAACACAAAACTTATCCCAGGAGGTTGTACAGTAGAGCATCCCGCAGGTTAACAAAGGCTTATTATGCGTCCACAGTGGACACGTAGCTCCTCCTTGAGGAGTTGGATGTGCTCCTCAGCCAAACGCCCCACAGGTCATTCACCTGTGGCCGTGTCATCAGTGGGGGCAGCTCAGCACTCACCGGCTACAGTCTCCTCAGATCTGTGCTGACTCTCTGAAGTCTCCTGGCTTTTCCCAAAGTGTTGTGCTGGTGCTGCCCTCGCTCATCCTGGGTGCCCGAGGCAGCCCCAGCTGAACATCACTGGCTCTTCCGATGCACAGGTGAATCAGGAAAGAGCTGCCTGCAATCCAGAAGGCCTTTGAGCCCCCTCTGGAAGTCAGAGAAAACCAGCAGCCCTGCGGACACAGAGCTGATGTGGTCTGACGGCTTTGCTTATCTGGGGTCTAGGTCTCTGCTTGCTAACTTCAACCGCTGTTTTGGAGAAGTTGGTCATGGACTCTCTTCTCAGAGGCGGCCATGACCAGACATTTGGCTAACTGCTTGAGATGCAAGTGGGCAGGAGTGGCTGCGTGACTCACGACCACGAGTCTATGCTGCCATAGCAGCTCTCTGCTCTGAACTGCTCCACAGCTCCACAGCAGCAGCATGCCCTAGGAATGATGGGCAAGACCCCAAGCCCAGGATGCCCTCTGCTCTGAACAGGCTCTAGCGGGAGGCCTGGGAAAGTCTGTCTTGCTTTTCTAAGTATTCCGTGAAATTTTAACAGGTCTCACGAAGGTGGAAAGTTTCTAAATGAAATGACTCTGAGCCACATGACAATGTTAAATTTGCTGCTTTACTGTAGGACTTCTCAGAGCCTTGACATGCTAGTGAGCCTTACGAATGTCAAAGACGACAATATCCCAGGCAGCATTTCTGAAATTTTTCCCTCTAGACCAGTGGTCGGCAAACTGCGGCTCGCGAGCCACATGTGGCTCTTTGGCCCCTTGAGTGTGGCTCTTCCACAAAATACCACGGCCTGGGCGAGTCTATTTTGAAGAAGTGGCGTTAGAAGAAGTTTAAGTCTAAAAAATTTGGCTCTCAAAGAAATTTCAATCGTCGTACTGTTGATATTTGGCTCTGTTGACTAATGAGTTTGTCGTCCACTACTCTAGACCCTCTCTTGGGAGGATAGTGTCCCCCAGAACCCTCTCTGCTAAACACTAAAATTACATCAGTGTGGGAGGATGAGGTGCCCTCTGTATTTGTGCAGAGCCCCAGTGGATGGGAAGGCTGTTTCCATGTTCAGCTAAATGGTGCCTATCTCGGAACCCTACTGCAGAGCCCCTGGAGTTTGGGGTTTGGAGTCTCCATTGCCCCCCTGGTGGATGGAAATGGATCAATTCAAACACTAAGACATGATTAATGAAGCTGTCGGATCAACTCTTTTGCCCCTCATTGGCTCTTTGTGCTCTGTCTGTACTGAGTAATTTTAGGTCCTGAAATTACTCCCTTCAATATCATCTTCCACCTCATCCCTTCAACAGGACTCCTACGTAACCTTCAGGATGCAGCTTAGGAGTCATCTACTCCAACAAGCTTTCCTGCCTCTCCCTGACCCCCGGTCAGAAGACCTTCCTGGTACCAAGCTTGGGGAAGCCACATTGCACCTCCATCGCAGATTCTTGTTAAGAGGCAGCTTTTGCCTATTTGTCTTTTCCTTAGGCAGGAGCTCCCTGAAAGTGGGCACAATGCATTATTCTCCATTGTATTTGTGTGTGTTTCACCTTCAGTATTGGCCTGATACATACCATGCTCAATCACTGGCCAGTGAATCAATGAATGCATCAGTGAATAAATTATGGCCAACCCCCTGTTTGTGAGGCCCATGCTAGGGTGAAAGAGGTGATGTGTATGCCCCCAGCATGCACACGCGTGCCCACACACGTCTATTTCTGATGTGTGTGGTCTGGTAGAGAGAGAAAAAGATTACAAGTTGCTTTCTCAGTGCACAACACAGAATCTCCTGAAGAGTAATGAATAAGTAAAATCCTAAGGGACTTCCATTTTCCCTCATCTTTAAATCAGACTGACCTAATACTGATTTCATCATCCCTGCCTGACCAATTTTTATTTTTTCAATCTCTTACATGAGCTCAGCCAGCTGATATTTAGAAGTAGCCATGAGATGAAGGTTTTTAACAGGTGCCACAAAGGTGAGAAGTTTCAAAATGAAATTAATTTGAGCCACATGAAGGCCGGGCCCTGAGCAAGCGCCCTCACTCTCGCCCTCACCAGCTGGACAGCCTCGTCCCCAAACTCCCATCAGAGCAGCTCCAGGTTTCCCTCTTTTGTTTTCCTGTTTAATGTATTGGGCTTTGTTGTAAGATTTCACTCTGGGAAAGGATTCCTTGGTCCAAAAAAAATACCACTGGATGAGATCACCTCTGAAGTCTCTTTGAGAATGCACAATTCGTGATTATAATAGCACAGTACTTTTTATTGTGCTTTACAGCTTATTCCATATACCCAAGTGTATTATCTCATTCAAGCCAACATTCCAGGGAGGGGTGCAGGGGTCTCCTCCCACAGTTTGACTGTTGAGGAGACTGGGGCTTAGCTGGTAGAGCAACCTGCTGAAGGTCACACCGCTAGGTAGAAACAGGACTCCAGGGTGTGGATCAGGGCTCTTGCCTTGACATCACCTTTGTTCACATTGGCCATCTATAGACAGGGGCCCCCTAATCACCCCTGGGAAGGCCCAGCCGTGGAGACAGTCTGACACGGATCCCAGCACCAGTGATGGGCTAAGTCCGACCTTCCTGGCCAGCCAGTGTCCTGCCAGCCCACAGCAGGGCCTGACATGTTGGGCGTGTGAGGCCCACACAGAATGCTAAACAGCTCATGACTTACTGGCATATGGGGAGACAGAGGATGCCTCAGGGCAGGGACGGCTGCTGTGCCTCCCTCATCCATCTCCGCTTCCATCTGAGGGCTCACCAAGCAACGGCCCTGAGCCTGGGAGGCCTTTGATAAGCGGTGGTTAAGCTGAAATGAATCGACACCCCACTCCTCAAGCTGCAGGGCCTTCTGAGAAGCTATTTTCAAGTTTATTTGAAAAAGCGTTCCCCCTTTTCTGGGTTGTATCCAAAGAGGGCCTGGCCCCTCTTTAGCACACCAAAATGAGGCCAAGGGGAACAGGAGTTCCTTGGGGCCATTGAGACGAGGGTCCCAGCAGCCCACAGAGGGAAAGACAGCTGTGGGAGGGGGTGGACTGCTCAGAGTCCTGAAGGCACAGCCAATGGAGCCTGGTGCTTAAAAGAGTAAAACTTTATCGAATATGTGCAATGTCAGTTCTCAGTGACATTATAAGGAAATGAGCAGAGGCTAAGGTATGAATCATAGAAAACCGTAGGTAAACTAAAAGGGATTTAGCTTGGTTTTTATTGGACTCAGACACACATCCCCAAACAAACACACAGAGCAGGAGAAAGAACACAGGTGCGGAGTGGCCCCAACTCCGCCACTGTGTGACCTTGGGCAAATCACGTTCCTCCTCAGCTGGACCAGATCAACAGGTCTCAAGGTCTCAAATGTGGCTGTGCTTCAGAACCACTTGGAGAGGCTGCTATCTACAGAGCGAGATGTTCCCTGGCAAGGTCAGAAATTGGCGTTGGTAACAAGCCCCCAGGTGATTCTGATGCAGGCAGCCTGACCTGATCCGTGGACCAAGGTCTCAGAACCCTGGGTTGATGGCTGGTGTGAACAGAAACCTCTGCTGTCTGTGTGTGCATGTGTGCTCACCTGTGAGTGGCCACACACTACCTGCCCCTTCCTCACCTCCCTGCCTGGCTCAGCCCTCCTGGGTGCTGAGATGGGGCGGTGAGAGGGGGGAAGAGGGTTTTGGGAACGCCAGCGGGATGACTCCAATGAGTCCCTGGTCCCTAAAGGGTGTCTGAAAGGGGACTGGCAAACTCTCAGCTTAAGTCCAAGGTCCTTAGGGGCCCAGGATGGGCGGGAGCTGGTGGAGTGGCATGGAGGCTCTAGGGGCACAGGGTGGGCGGGAGCTGGTGGAGTTGGCATGGAGTGACAGACAGCATGAGCACAAGCTCTGGAAATCAGACAGACTTGTTCCCCAAGCCGCCGTGTCTCGTTTATAAAAGTAGATACCACTCCCAACTTCATAAGGCTACCAGAGGATTAAGCTGGATAACATCAGCAAGCCTTTAAGAAGAGTGCTTGACATTTAACAGCTGCTGGGTAAATGTAGTACGTATCATTCTTCAAGGGGTGACTTTTGAGATGATTCTAGAAGGATGAGCTGGAATTAGGTAGAAAAGGGAAGGTGCTCATGCAGAGAACAGCACATGGAATGACACCATGTGCCACCTGCCACAGAAAAGTGTCTTCGTAGTAGCGGTCCTGGTGGGGTGGGGGGCACCGATGGGCCGGGCACTGCTATTACATGGGTGATGTGTGCTACCTCACACCCTCCTGACAGCTGCCTCCCAGGTGGACACAATCACTGTCCTCATTTTTCAGGTGAAGAAACTGAGGAGCTAAGACTCTAACCCTGACCACCAGAGGCCCAACCCATGCCCAGATGCTAAGCCATCCTGCTAGGGAAAATGCCTTGGTTTCAGGGGAAAGGACGATTTCTCTCAGCATATGTTGGTAACCTCTAGCCCTGCCCCGCCGTCCTCTCTGCTCGTTTCTCTCACTCCCTGTCCATCAGCAACTTCTCTAAAGAATTCAGGGACAGAACACTGAAGCAGAGAGAAGATCTGGCCCAGGGGAGGAGAGAGGCCAAGAAGCAGAGACCCCTGAGCACTTGAGGAACCGATTCACTAGGTACATTAGGCTGTGCGGCCCTTTAATTCCTCAGGATGGGGCCTGACTTCAGATGAGAGTCAGCCTTGATGGCCCAGGCAAGCAGGGGCTGGCAGCAGGTGAGCTGCTGGCCTCTGGCATCTCAGTAGGGTCATACAGACGGATATACGGATGGCAGAAGTTGGTCTCCTCCTTGCTTTGTGTTCCTGCGTAGCTGAGTGAATCGTGAACACCAAAAGGTATGTCCAGTTGGAACCTCAAACGTGACCTTATTTGGAATTAGGGTCTTTGCAGATGAAATTATTCTGCATTATGGTGGGCCCTCCATCCAGTGAGTGTCCTTATAAGGGACTGTCCTTATAAGAAAAGACAGGAAACACAGCAAAAGGCCACATGATGATGGAGGTGGCTTTCAGAGTTACGCAGCTACAAAACCCAAGAAATGCTGAGGAATGCGGGCAGCAGCCAGATGCAGGAGGGAGGCAGGGAGCAGATCCTCTCCCAGAGCCTCCAGAGGAACCAACCCTACAGACGCCTTGATTTCAGACTTTGAGCCTCCAGAAGCGAGAGAGTAAGCCGGCCAGTGTGCGGTCATTTGTTACGGCAGCTGCCGGAGCCTAGCCTCCGTTTCCTTTACTACTGCTGCTGCTGCTGCTGCTGCTGCTTCCCATCCACTAAACCCTCAGCATGGCCCTCCCAGTGCCCTGCCTTTGCTGTGTTCGCACAGGGTCCTGCTTCCATGCTCACCTGCTTCGTGCAGCTGAGGTGCCAACCAGACCTGGTGCCATGCCCACACTGCTGTGCGCTGGCACAGACCCTAAGGGCATTTCTTGATCTAAGTTTCAGTTGCCTCATCTGCAAAATTCCTACTTCCAGTCTTGCTGCAAACGATGCCATGAAATGACATTTGAGGGAAGCCCCTCCCTCCCTTCACAGTCATAAATCGAGCTGCTCTTCCCTCTGGCCCCAGCCACATGACCTGAGACTTCCCATGCTGAGCATGACTACACCCACTCCCACTGTCTGAGCCAGCGCAGCCCCTCTTCCCACCCAGGCCTTCCTCAGTTCGGCAGGAAAGAAGGGCCAAATGTAGAGCTGCTGGCCCCCCTTCATCAGAGGTACTCGGGGACTAAGACAGGTGCGCCAGTGTTCAGCCTCCAACAACCCTGAACAACACCTCCCTCCTGTCTCCAGGAGCTCTACGGTGCCTTCTGGAATCACGGCAACACTGTGCATCTCGGGAGGAAAGCAAGTGGAAGGATCCATGGCATGCAGGACGCAAACCCACCAAATACTTCTCCACTGGGCATCCAGCTCATTCCCTCACCCTCTTCAGAACCTGCTCTCCATGCAGGGGTGGGGCTGTTCTCTCCACCCTGGGCATAGTCTTCTGAACTTCCCTTTGGCCTCCTGGCCTGAGATGGAGAAAGATGGAAAAGAGGGGAAAGAGCTGTGCTGGAGACAGCAGCAAAGGGAACCCGTGGGAGGAGGGAGAGCCAGGGTGGGCGCTGAAGGGCCAGCATCTCACGGCACCACCTTCCATCAGATCACTCTCCAGTGTTCCCTCCCTCCCTCATCTGAGCCTTACGCCCAAAGAGCGGCCAACACCAACCAACCACTTAACGAAGGATCAGACGTTGGGCTTAGCACTTTGTCCAATCAGTTACTCCTCACAACCACCCCGTGCAGTGGACACAGAAGTCAGCCCACTCAGGTAAGCCTTCCCCTGGTGTCCTCTGGACTAGCATCTTGGCAGCTTTACTTCTTACCACTGAAAGGACAGTAACTCAAGAAAGATTTTATTTACCCATCCCGCACCTCTTCTGGTTGGCTGCATTGTCTTAAATTTTTCTGGATTAAAGATTCTGATACAAAGCATGTGTTTGCATAATTATAATCCCACCCTTAAAAATAGTTATCTACCAAAACAACTGAGAATTCTGACAACTTGTGCATCACTGGAGAGTTGGCTCTGACATCCACTGTCCTTGCCCTCTGAGATCGGTGCCACCCTGTCTGTGGCCTGTCGCTGGGCTGCTGTGGCACATCTCAGCCGTCAGGTCACACCATCCCATGCGCAAAGCACCAGAGCAAATACCTCTTCCATCCCTGCAACTGTCTGGGTTTGGAAAGCGATGGTGATAACAATGTCACTGCTTGGATTGTTCTAGGGGTTGCCTCTCCCCCGTAAATAATTTCCTGTTGTACTGTTAAAATCCACATTTCTCACAACCAGACGCTGAATCGGAGAGCCACCACATACATGACTTCAAGTGGGAACTGGTTCATTGGAGTGCAGCTGCCCAGCTGCCAAGGGAGCTTGCCAGCCTGCACTCCCAGAGAAAGCGTCCCCGTCCCCCACTCACATGTACATTGGACACATCCTCAGAACTGTCTGCACAGTGAGCCTCCCACACCCAGGAGGGGGCCAGGTGAGAGAGGGACCGGGAGAATCGCAGCTCGAGGTCACGTCTTGCTGATGTGCTAGGTCCTTGTGCCTTCTCGTGAGCTCTCAGCACAGCAGCCCCACGAAGTGTGGGCTCATCTGGAGAGCTACTGCCTCTTCCGTTGTCCGGCAGGGGTGTTACAGTTTGGGGGACAGGGTGGCGAGGAACTGGGAGCTGGGTTGGGAGGAAGCCTGCATCCCCCAGCAGGGCCGGCCATGCAGAATTAAGGGTAGGGGTGGACAGTAGGAGACTGGTCAGACAGAGCTCCTTGGAGGCCAAGGGCTCTTGCAGTGATAAGGGAGAGGGTCACTGGCTCCATGAGCTTTTCCTTTTGGGGCCTTTGTCTCCTTTCCTGGAGAACACGGAGTGCACATGTGAGGGGGTGCACCAGAGCGCTTCTTCCATTCTCTGCCCATGCTATGCTCCTGTGGAGTGGGTGTCTGACCAGAAGCCTCACTGCTGCTCTGGACCAGGGCAGAGGTCTTGCTGTCCCTGCTAAGGCCTGGGCACCGTACCCCACTCCAGAGCATGCCTGGCCCAACACTGGCCACCGAGACTCAGGGCTGGACGCAGGAGAGGTGCACAGGTGTGAGCAGCCTTGGGCTTCTTAGTGAGGTATGAACCCAGTGGTACATAAGGCAGACTCAAGTGGCCGTCTCTGCAAAGACGGACAGAAGTGGAGAAGGCCGGAGTGTGGTCTGCCCTCTACTTTATCACAGCATTCTCTCTCAGCACTGTACCTGGAGGCCTACCCGTCACCACCAGCTGAGTGAGGAGCCTGTCACCTCGCCTCTCTGAGCCTTTCCCAAGTCTCTCAGAAGGACTCAGTTTTTGGATGAATCACGGCCCAGCTGCAGCCTTGGAGGAAGTCAGTGTGATTCACAGCTGCTACCAGGCCAGGCCCAATGCTAAGCATCTCCTTGCCTTGTCTTAGCTCTCAAGCACAAACCCAGGAAGTGCTGCCCTTCCTTCACAGTGAAGGACTCAGGCTCAGAGAGGGGAAGGGCTTTCCTGGCAGTGTATGCAGCTAGTCTACAGAGCTGTGATCAGGGCCCAAGTCAGCTGACCCCCAAGATCTGCCACCAGGGCTGGGTGGGCCTTGGGAAGTGTCCTGGGCAGGTCTCCAGGGCCCTGGGGAGAGCCGAGTACCTGGGAGCTGGTAGGACTCGCCTGGGATACTGAACGCAGAAACAGGAGCAGGGGGCTTTGCACGTGGCCTGGGCTATTCAGGGAACACCTTTGAGGACGAATGAGATCACGAGAAACTACAGCCAGTGCTAATCACCCAGACCCAGAACTGCCTCCTGCCCTGGGACTGGGGCTAAGAAGTCATTTCCATCCTCAGGACTGTTCACCCACCTCGATGGCAGCCCCCTAAGGTTCTTTTGCCAAATGCAGACATAGGATGTGCTTATTTGAATCCCAGATGACGCCTCATTCCTTAGAGAGCAAGCACAATAACTTGTCTCCCAAACTGCATGTTCACACAAAATCCCATGCTGCTGCCACAGAGGGAGGGGCGTGCCCTCCTTCTGGCGTGTGGTCTGCGCTGGGCTCGGGCACCAGCTCCTCTGAAAAGGGGCCTGGCCGTGCGATCTGCCAGAGGCCATCTTTTCCAAGGCCCTTCGTCTTGCCCCCATCAGCCACATCCCCATACGAGGCAAGCCTGTTTCCGGTAGAGTAACCCACATCAATGCATCTGGGAAAGTGACATTCTAATTTTCAGGAAGCAGCTGATGCAGAATTCAGGGACCGGTGATGCATATCAAGTGGCTGCATCCCTTCCACCACCTCTGTTCCGTATTTTTTCACACGTCATCCTTGCAAGCCCATGGTGCAGGGACAGACGGATATACGGATGGCAGAAGTTGGTCCTGAACCCAGTACAGAATTCAGAAGGCCCATTTATTGGGCTGCAGGATCTAGCCAGCACTTTTTCAACATTTCTCTCTCACAACTAGAAACAACCTTTGGGCTTCTGAGTTGACCCAGAAGCTGAACAACTGGACACTTTGTCCTTCCCGTCTTGCGCCGATACTTAGCCCGCTGACTCCAAGTGGGGTGCTGCCGTGTTCTTGGCCAGCATGGGGGAGTCAGGCAGGGGCAGCATAAGCACTGCACACTGGTCCCCCCTCAGTTCTCGCACCCAAGGCTGGTGTCTCTGACAGCTTAACCTGTGGGGAATCGCCAGGGAGCCTACCAACTTTACCGGGCCATAGAAAGACCACTAGAGATATTGCATGTAAAGTGCCTATCACCCATAGTACACCCTTAGTAAATGCTGCCCATTAATACTACTAGTCTAGATCTGATCCTGTCATGTTTTCCCCACTGGTGCTTCCATCAAAGACGAGATGCAATGCTGCCTTCCTAGCTCTCCTGTGAGATCTCTGAGAACAGACACCACGCCTCATATTTCTGTATCCCCTGCAGGGCCAGGCACAGTACAGGGCACGTAGCATGTGCTCACAACACCTGATTTTGACGTACGATAGCCCATTCTTGGACTAAACCTGTGATCCCAGGCTTGTGTTCTTAGTTTCTCATTTTGCTCTGGAGGCCCGGCCCCAAGGCAAGAGGGTAATACATAGACCAGCAGCTAACTGAACAGGAAGAATTCAGGTGCCCCGCATGGGGTCAGTGTTCAAAAATGGTGCCCCAGGACTGAAGGGCAGAGTGTACCCTGTCAGCAGCCAGCCCTGGGAGGGACGAGGCCCCTCCCTCTGGGATTGCCCATCACACCCAGCTGTCAGCATCCGGAAGCAGCACCCAAGCAGGGAGAGGGGCCCTGGGCCAGAACAGACACCACAGTGCAATCTCCTGGGTCAAGGGTGGGAAGCCTCTGGTGCCACCTAAGAACCTGTCTCCAGGGCAGGGGCCCTTCCTGCGCCTGCTGTGACGTCTAAAGGAAGGGCGGGCCAAGGCGCGCACAATGCCTGGGGTCTCGGTAGGAGGGCTGACTTTCCTGGCCCTTTCAGAGTTGAGGTTATCACCCTCATTTCTAGTAACAATCCCAGCCTCAAAGGTTAAGGACCCCGGGTGCCGGCACAGCCTCGCCACAGACTCACTCCCATTTCTCCTCCTTTGTTTCCCAGTGGCCAGCGGTTCCTCTGATAACAAAGGCAGAGGAGCCCAGAGAGGGATGCTGGAATCAGGGACCTCAAGAGGCAGTTGGTCCAATCCTGTGTCTTCTAATCCATTCAGTACAAGCGGCCATTACCCCTGGCATAACACTGTGGCCACTGACGTCGTTCCCTGCGTGAGGTGGCAGCAAGCTGGCACAAGCACGGCCGCCTTTGGGACCTCAGTGGCCCTGCAGCACACGTGGGGCTCGTGCTCTTATTTTGTGTAGATGGAGAGAGTCTGGGAGAGCAAGGCCCTGGCTCTTCCAGCCCTCACCACTGCTGTCTCTATTGAAGGCCCATTCTGTATTAATTTTCTAATAGTCATTTTTATATTGGTCAACGGTCAGTTTTATGAAGCAGAAAAAGCACACACACGGTTCTATCTGCTTCGATTTAAATCCAACTCCGCTTGCTCTTAACAGACATGCAGAGTGGCTGGCCAGTGCCCTTTACTCCTGTCCATACTTTGCAAAGTCAAGGACTCATCCAGCAGCCTTCTCTTTGCCGGGCTGCAAACTCAAGCTGTCCTTCCCACCCCATCAGCGTCAGCGGTCAGCGGGGCTCTGCGGGGCTGAAAGCAGGTTGGGAGGGGCTTGGTCTTGATCGGAGTTGCCCAGGAAGGAGTGAGGGGGTTCAGAAGGCAGGCCAGCAGGGCAGCGCACGTGCCCCGTTGATGGGCATTTATCTCGTTGGCATTGAGAATGTTGGAGAAAGCCACAGACTTCATCATCCCTGTTCCCTGCCTCTTCTTGCCCCCCTCCAACCCCTCTGTCAGGCCAGGGTTGGGGGGATTTTAGAGGGCAGCTGCTGAGAAGCACCGGAAATAGCGAAGACCTGCAGCCTCGCCAGGGAAGAGGGAAGATCAGCTCAGGCTCTCGGTGCAACGCCCCTCCTAAGCCTTCACACCTGACCCTCCTGCAGCTTCTCGTCCGCTCCAGCCCGAGGAGCTGACAGAGAAGAATCACAGGCTCCTCAAGTCTCTTCCCCGGGGCCTCGCCTTCACCTCGAGAAATGCACGAAGGTCTTGGGCCAGATAGACACAGTGAGCTTCCTGAGGTGTGTGATTTGGGGCTAACCGAGCGGCAGCCATCAGAGTGACAGGGACAGC
Organism: Corynorhinus townsendii; assembly: GCA_026230045.1. NCBI lineage: Eukaryota > Metazoa > Chordata > Mammalia > Chiroptera > Vespertilionidae > Corynorhinus > Corynorhinus townsendii. Next base: position 30,938,150 of record JAPDVU010000013.1, on the reverse strand, counting down.
GTCGAGGGGCAGGTGGCAGCTGGAGAGCCGAGTTATAGTCCAACGTTAGCCAGAGGTGTTCCTGGGACCCTCGCCCTGACACAGGCCCCATGTGACTGCAGTTCCCCTAAAAAATACAGCCAAGACCATGATGTGAATGCTCTGAAGAGATCATAGGAAAGTGCTCCGAAGACAGAGCTCAGAGCTCTCACCTCTGAGGCCTCCTGGTCTCCTGCCCTTGGCCATCCTCCCCTGGGGAACCCTTGCCTATGGTACTGAATCCCTGCCCGCTCTCACCCCCTTAGGATCATCCCTCCCTCCCTCCTGCTGGCCTCCCTTCCAGGCTATCCTGCCGCTCTCCCCTATGTCTGGGCCTCCCAATTTCAATTGCAGCCTGTCCTACGCCATGCCACCCCGAATAATGCTCCCGCAACCGTAATCAGTAACAACACGGAACACTCGCTAAGAGCTGGGTGGTGTGTCACCTCCTCTGCATATTGTATTTTCTTCGATCCTTATAATAACCTCACAGTAGGTACTGTCACTAGCCCCATCTGACAGATGAAGAAACTGAGACTTGGAAGGTTAAGTGATGTAACTGAGATTCCGGTCTAAAGCGTTGAACTCCAGAGCCTGTCTTTTGCCAATTAATTCAATCCTTGTCAATATTTTCATTCATCTTGAAATCGCCCCTTTCACCAAGCCCTCCAGACTCACTCACCCTTCGCTGCCACTAGCTGCAGAATTCGGATCCAGCGCTCAGAGCTGGGACTGTCGGGAGCATTCCCAGAGGTCACACTGTCACCCCTCCCCGTCCACAGTCGCTGACTTGTTCAGGGAATGCAGACACCTTTTAGTCTCTGCAGCAGTGCAATGCAGAGTGGGAAGTAAATTAGGCTCCAAAATACGCAAAGCATTTGAAAATCAAATAAGAAACGACATTTGGTTTAGCCCTTATTTGGGGTGAAGTGAGCCATGGCTGGTGATGGAATGTGGGGTCAGAAACCTAACGATTTAACTGGCACCACCAACAACCGGGCTGAAAGGACCTCACATGGCACTTTGTCCTACTTCTGTTACAGGTGAGGAAACTGGCCCGGGAGGGGCAGGGACGCCCTTCAGGCCTCACTGCCAGGAAGCGGCAGCCTGAACTCGGGATCCCCACCCCTGCCCCTCCAGGTCCCAGGCCATGCTTCTCCTCAAGAAGCTGGAAGGGGGAAATGCTAACTAGCTAAGCCGCGTGGCTCATCCCCCCACCTGACCCTTGTTTCCCAGATGGGGAAACCGAGGCTCAGGCCACGTCAGTGCGAAGTGAGGGAGCCGAAGCCCTGGGAGGCCCCTGGTTCCTGTTTCCTTCGTTCCCCGCCTCACATTTGACAAACATCTACCGAACCCACATTGTATCAGGCACCACGCGGGAGGCGGGGCGTGAGGGAGACAGCGCAGGCCCCACTCCGGGAATTCGCCGCCCAGGAAAGCAGCCGCTGCGGGGTGGGTGACATGGGTGCTGGGACAGGTCGGGAAGGCACCCAGGTCAGCTCTCTATGTATTCATTTTTAAAAAATCCTCACCCGAGGATCCCTACCTCCGCCCCCATTGATTTCTAGAGAGAGTGGAAGGGACGGGGAGAGACAGAGAGAGAGAGACAGACTGGTTGCCTGCCACCGAGGTACGTGCCCTCGACCAGAATCAAACCCGAGACGCTTCAGCTGACGCTCTAACCACTGAGCTACCGGCCAGGGCTCTCCATGTAATCTTGTGCCTGACCGACATCGGATAGGAGTCTGGCAGGTGTGGGCGAGGGCAGCCATGCCCCAGAGGGTTGCCAGGTAATCAGTGCTGGGCAGGCGCCCCCAGCTCTGCAGAGAGGTGTCAGGCCCATGCTTCAAGCACCGGGCAGCGTAGACCTCGTTACAGGGAGTCGGCCTGTAACAAGGCTGGTGGGCATTTAACTGGCTCGATCCAGGCTCTGCTCCCAGAGGCCTGTTTCCATCAGGATCTGCTCAAGGACAGGCACAGCGCCAGCAATTACCAGCAGTGAAGCCCGCCGGCTCTGCTGCACGCCGCCCAGCTGGTTTTTATATGGTCAACAAGGTGGTTGCTTAGCCACGTTGTTGGCAGCAGAGCTGAGGTGTGAGTGTTCAGCCAGGAAGCCCGCCGGCCGCGCGGGAGGAAAATTGATGTTCTTGACTACCGTGCTGCTTAATGCCCCAGCCCAGGGGCAGACCACGGGCTCCAGATGCGGCCTGTCTGCGGGAGCATCTTCTGAAAGCCTCTCTGTGCTAACAAAGCTCCCACAGCCAGGCCATTCCCTCCGCTTTGGAGCCCATAAAAGGCCTATTAGCGCTTCTGGTCCGAGGGACGGAACAAATCAAAGGGCGTTGCTGTGCTCCCGAGATGTTAAATGACTCTATTCACACAAACAGTTTCCACAGCTCCCACCGCAGCGTGCTGGAGCTACGATACAGGTGTGCGATTCAGGTACACGCCCAGACCACACGATGATGCAAACCCGGACCCGACAGCTTGTAGCACAGACACAAGCGCAGCGAGCATCCTGCCTGCGTGTGTGATAGCCCCTCACTGCCTTGCTCTCCAGGCAGAGGACTGCACGTGCCTCATGTCCTCTCTCCACCCCCAACTCGGAGCCGATATGCTGCCTTCACCCGTCTGCTCTCCCTTCCCCGGTGCCCACTTCCCCTATTCAAATCCTCCCTTTTCAGCAAAGGCCTGAGGAATGCCACCTCTTCCAGGAAGCCTTCCTTGAGCCTCCCAGCTGCCCAGCTCTTTTCTGGACATAGCAGGATCTCCACTCTGCTATAATAACAATACTTTCTGCCACAAATTAGTCTTTTATGTAAATACCTGAGCTCCCCCGCTAATTCATCAGCCCCCAGAGCGGGAATCCTGTCTTGGTTCAGTTCAGCATCCCCAACAGGGCTGGACACTGTCTTATTTGGAAACAGAGTAGTTGTAGATATAACTAGTTGGGAAGAGGCCATGTTGGAGTAGGGTGAGCCCCCAATCCGATGTGATAAAAAGGGGAAACGGGCACAGGCACAGATACGCCTGCAGGAACAAAGCCATGTGAAGGTGAAGGCAGAGATCAGGGACACGCCGGAAGCCAAAGACACTAAAGAATCCCACAAACCATCCGCAGCTGGGGAGGGGGCTGGGACAAAGCCTCCCCCACCCCCAACAGCCCTCAGAAGGGCCCCGTCATGCTGACACTGACCTTGGACATCTAGCCTCTGGGACTGGAGACAATATATTTCTATTATTTCAGCAACTCTGTGGTACTTCTATATGGCAGCCCTAGCAAATGAATACAGAGATTTGAAGCGGACCATTTGGTGGTCTGATGGTGACGTTGTGAAGCTATTGGTTTAAAAAACATGTCTACAGAAAGCCCGAAGTGGATGGAGGGGTGGATGGATGTGTGGATGGATGGAGGACGGATAGATCCAACTGCTGTGTAGATGCTGTGATTGGCTCTCCCCCAGCCCAGCAGCCTTCCACGCGGGAAACTGCTTGAGTGGCTGAGTGTTGAGGAAACATGTCAAGTTACGTGCACAACTATGTCAATTAGTCCTGAGCATCCTGTGGCACAGATGTTCTTTCCCCTCGTACAGATGTGAAGCTGGAGCCCAGAGAGGCTAAGTCATTTGCCTGTCCCCACAGGGCTAGCAAGGGGCAGGGCTGGGATTCACACGCAAGTCTCCTGGCCGCAAACACGGGCTCCTGTCCCTCCTGCTGCTTTGCACGACTCTGCCCTCCTGGGTCTTCCATTCAAAAGGAGAGCTCAACAGAACCCGTGATACAGACCATTAGAAGGGGAAGTGTTGTGTCTTCACGTCCTGTAACACAGGCCCGCCCACCCTCACCCCTGCAGGGACCCGAGGACCATCAGGGGTCATCATTAGGCCCCTGCCCTCTGCTCTATGATGCCAACCTTCTTCGCTTCCAAGTGCTGCCTCTCCACACCGCCTAAGGCTACTCCTCTGGCCTCTCCCAGTTCTGCTCTCCAGCAGGGGTCCAGCCCAGTCTGCCTCTCTGGCCCCAGAGTCTCCCTTTATTTTGGCTGCTCAGTTCCTGGTCCCTGGAACTCACCCCTGGTCTACTCCTAGCCAAGCCACCTCTCCCTGGCCAGCCCTGGCCCCTCTGGGGTGAGAGAGAGGAGGCCTCATTCTGTGGCTGATACAAATACTATCATACCTGCAGGTCAGAAAGCTCACTGGGCAATCACACTGCGGTTGCCTCTGCTAAGATGTGAGTAAACCTTAGTCGTTGGAAGCTCGGGGTAGAGGCTAGTGGAGGTAAGCTCTTCAGGGCCAAGGCCTGGTTCCCCTTTTTTCTCCCAAAATTGCACCCCATTCCCAGGCTTTGGCCTGGGAGAGGCACATGAGCTATAGCCCCAGGCCTGTGGAACCTGGCTCATACCTCACGTGGCCTGGATATGCTGTTCTTCCTAGAGATTCCCAACTACGCCAGACTCTGGAGCCCCTGAGATGCCTTACATGCTGTTCCTTCGACTTGAGTTGTCTTTCCTCCTCCTCTTTGCCTGGCCAGTTACTACTCTTCCTCAGGTCCTAGCTCAGATGTCCCCTTGAACTCCTTAAACTCATTGACTTGTCCAAGGTCCTTGCTGGCCTGTCATCTGGATGGGCAGGGACTCTGCCTGCCTTGCCGGCACTCTGTCCCCAGGGTCTGCACACAGTGGAGGCAGGACAAACAGCTGGTGGAGGAGTGCATGACGAAGGCCACAGGGGCGTCTGTGACTCTCAGAGGCCGGTTAAGTTCCTCCGGAGGAAGCCCCAGGGCCCCAGCCTGGAAGGTGTCCCCTCCCCTGGGCAGCCTCGGTCCCACATTTGTTGCTGTTCATCAGAGCAGAAGGGCAGCTGATCAGAGGCCATCTTGGCCCCAACTGGATTCACAGCCCATGGTGCCCCCTCCTGACAGCGAGTCAAGAGCTCCACGCTCAGCCCATGAACACCGTGAGGTCCAGCAAGGAGCAAGGCAAGCATGAAGGGGCCACAAGGAAAGATGACTGGTCATTCAAACCAGCCATCGGGAGTCCCCAGGGTCCACGAAAGGAACGTGGTCATGCTACCTCAACCATGAACAATATCTGTCCTTAAAACGGCAGCTGACAAGTAAAAACAGTGCTTCCATGAGCTGAAACCTAAAGCCCAGGCAAGGGTTTCCCACTGAATGGACACCTCCTGGGGCTGCTTCCCCGACACGTCTGGACACTGAAAGCAGAAGTCTGACTCAGGGCTGCCTGGGACTCACAGCAGGAGGGCAGGGAGGGAGGGGGACAAAGAGAGGACAGGGAGGAGGGGGGGAGAGAGAGAGAGGAGAGAAAGAATGAATAAATCTTCCTGCTGCTTCCCGGTCTATTTGGCCGGAGTACGTCCTCTGCAGTACGGTGAGCAGAGCTTCTGATGCTAGACCTACTTTTTATGACTTTTCTCCTTGGTCAGCTTGGCTCTCCATTCCACCACATCAGAGAAGGAAGCAGGAGGTGATGCCCACGTGGACTGCTGCTCTCGCAGACAGTCCCGCTCCCATCCTTTCAGAAGACTCATCTCTGCCTCCCTGTGGCATTCGTTCCCAGGGCCTGTGGCCCTCGTGTTCCCGTTCGAAGTTTATTAAGGGACATGAGAGCGGCACACCCATGTGCACAGGAACCCGGGCCTGCGGGTGAGCCCCGGAGCAGCGCCAAGGCCTTGGGGAGGCTGTGAACAGCCATTCCCCCCCCCTCACTTTCCCTCCCTCCCCCTCTCCACTCCCCCTCCCTGCCCGCCCCACAGCAGAGCGGGCAGCCTCCCTCCGCCTGGCTCCCTGACCCACCCTCTTTCCATCAGGACTACTTTGCAGGCAGTATTCCTTTAACTTGGCTTTGTTCCTGTGTTTGCCAATTCATTTTATTCACCTTCAACTTTTTTCTCCTCTTTGGTTCAAAAAGAGATTCCAAGGTACTTATTCAGATGCATAAAGCACAACAAGATAAATGATAAAATTAGCAAGAACATGAGGACAGAAGGAAAAGAAAGGCAGTAAGTGAGACAGCCAAAAGCCAACCTCAAGGTTCTGACAGATGCCATGGATCTAGGTCTGAGTCTCCTAGAGGTCAAAGCAAAGGGCGCAATGAGACTGGCACACCGAGATCACCGGGTTGCCGCACTGTGCGTGCGGGACTGAAGATGCAGCTCTGCTCTGGCTTTGGGGAATGTGGCCTGTTCTCTGTTTTCTTCCATAAATATTAAATGAGCATCTTTCCATTGCCAGGCCCATAGGCTCTGGGGCAAAATACCTATCAAGGTGCAATCCCTTCCCTTGCTCTCCAGAAGGAAACAGACTTGCCGCCCTTATTGTGCTTGGTATTGGTGGTGAGTTTTTGCCCAGGGGTGTGAGGGGCTAGGGAAGTGGTTGTGGGAAAGAACAGACCTTCTGTCTTAGTCTTTCTCTTGGCTCACATTGCCCGACCCTTTATTCTAAGTTCAAAGAAGCCTTCATCCTTCACTGTCTAACTCCACCGCCTCCAGGAAGCCTTCCTGTATATTTCCAGGCTGAATTAATTGTTCCCTCAGCACATGACAAGTGTTTTAACTTAGCATCTATTTCATTGTGTGTGTGTGTGTGTGTGTGTGTGTGTGTGTGTGTGTGTGTGTGTGTGTTTCTGCCTTTCCCTTTGGCCTTATTCGGATCTGTATTTTCTGGACACAGCTCATGGCCAGGTGCATAAGCAGTGAGCAATATGCATCCGCTTGTGCTGTAATAAGGATTTTCATGAAGTGGAAAATTCAGAGGTCACATACACAGACGTAAATTTCCCTCAGGACCAGGGTGGCTCTGAGTGGAGCTAGCAGGAATTCAGCACCACCACACTGGACCTGTGTCCTGGAGCCTCTGAGGCATAGAAGGGCTCACAAGTTTTCCCGTAACTCAGGGCGGGTGGTTTCTCATGATTGTCCTAAACATTGATATTTTCCTCCAACCTACACAGACCGACATGCTGCCTGCATGACTGCTGCTGTGAGAAGCAAGCGGAAGAGAGGCCTGGCCTGGCCTGGGGTGCGGTGGGGAGGCACGGAGGTCACGCGAGAGTTCAGGCTGCAGAGTTGCATGTGGCCTGCCACGTACCGTCTCCGTGTAACGGCGAATGGCTGTGTGTGCCTGGGGGACAGCACTTCAACCCTCTGAACCTCAGTAAGAGGAGACTAAAACCTACCTCACAGAATTTTGTAACATAGGTGTTATGAGGAAGGAAAGATTTTTAAGGAAACCTGGGTCGGGTTTGTGCTCATTAAATCCCTTCCTGTTTTGTTTTTTGCCTTTGCCTCGACTTGAGGGCCCCTCTGCTGCTTGCTCACCATATGACTATAAGCAAATTGCTGACCCCAAGAGTCAGTGTTCTCATCAGTGAAATGGGCCATTGAAGACTAAGTGCAATAACACATTTAATGAGCTTGTCATATCCACACAAAAGGTTGGAATGAACATGTCTATTACAGGGGTCAATACACACGTGCAGAGTAACTCATGAATTATGGTCTCCGTTCATTCATCCATTCAAACATGTAGCTGGTGGCTTCTGAGCCCTAGGCACTGTGCTATGTGCTGACGACCCAGAGGACCGTGACACTGTCCCTGCTCTCAAAAAGAAGGCAGAAAAAGCATCAGGGTTAGTAAAAGCAATAAAATTAGTAAGGTCAGCCAGAACTTCTGGACAAAGGAAAAGAATACAAAGATGTGTGGGAAATAATGGGTGAGATGTGGGGTTGGAGGAGGAGAGAATAGAGGAATTCCTTGCCCCCCCCCCCCACTCCTCCAAAAAATGAGGTGATGTAAGAAGGTTTAACTAAGGAGGGTTTATAAACAGAATTTTATGAAGGCTGACATTGCACTGGCTTGTCCAAACCATGAAACCTCCACCTTATAGCAATGACATCGAAGTGAGAGTAACCACACACAATTAAACAGTAAGCAAGGTGAGTCTGTCAAGGTCAGGTTAGCCTGGGAACAGTCTGGAGAAGAATGTGGAAGGAACCGTGCCAGAGACAAAGGGTGAAGTCCTAAGGCCGTGGTCAGCAAACTGCGGCTTGTGAGCCACATGCGGCTCTTTGGCCCCTTGAGTGTGGCTCTTCCACAAAATACCATGGCCTGGGCGAGTCTATTTTGAAGAAGTGGAGTTAGAAGAAGTTTAAAAAATTTGGCTCTCAAAAGAAATTTCAGTCGTCGTACTGTTGATATTTGGCTCTGTTGACTAATGAGTTTGCCGACCACTGTCCTAAGGGATAGAATTTTAATTATATCTAAACGGGCTAACTTGAACCTGCTTGCTCCAAAGAACTGGAAACAATAAAGATCTATTGTTTTCCTCCCAAATCCCGGCCAGCAGAGGTGTGTGTGATAAATCATAGTGTCATCTCTGCATTGTCTCACCTGTTCTTGGCCGCATCCCTGCCTGGAAGGACCCAGACCCAGGAGAAGGCGGCAGACCTCTCTCTCCGCTGGGGATGGGGGTGATTCTAGCAGACTGCAAGAAGAATATTCTCCCTGCTGTCCTCAGGGGGCAGTGGGAAGAGAACAGAGCCAACCAAAACTGCATGTCATGCATGATATGAGGGCAACTAACCTCTGACACTGATCTCATCTCTTCCTTTTGCAGCTCCTTCCTTTACAGATTTTGCAACCTATACATACCACTTCCCCTGGAGCATTGGCGCTAGGGGGACCCTAAGAGACCCAAGTTCAACCTCCTCACTTTACTGCTAGTCACCAGTGACCCTGAGCACAGTGCTGTGCACAGAAGCCCTGAGCAACCGGGAGCCAATGGGGAGACCCAGGTCAGGCCTCCTGCTTCAGTTTGGGGATCTCACCACCGTATGTGGTGGCCGCTCCATCTGATGCTGAATTTGCACCCACAGTGGGTGCGTGACGCTCAGTGACGCACAGCAGCTAAATGCAACCTGCACGACCCAGCCCTGCTGTCCTGGCTCCTGGCCACCCCAGCCTGATGCTCAGAGTGGTTTTTAATTCGAATGAACATTCTTGAATGCAAGCGCTCTGCCTCACCAACGCTGCCACCAGCTGTATAAGCACTCGGTGGTTTGGATTAATAAAATGTTTAGATCTTATCAAATGCATTTTCTCTGGAGGTATTTTTGTGTTGTTCTTAGAATAATGAGATCCCTGATAGGACTCCGAGACTTAATGAAAGACTGCATAGAAGTGGATGGCTGGAATAAAATTGGGAATTGCTCTCATGGAAGCACTTAATTGTTCCCAGGCAACAAGGCACAGGGAGGGCTCTGTCTCAGTCACTCACTGCTTTTTTGAGACACGTCAGAAGCAAATTACTAGGTCTGAGCTGTCCTCTTCCCTCTGGCTCCGGTGTTTTATCCTTGTTTCTAAACGGCTTCACCGTCTGCCAAAGACGTGCCTCTCTCCCACATGTCCTCGCACTTCCCTCTATGCCCATCAGCCCATTGCCAAGCACGAAGCAAGTTCTAGTGGGTTCCAGCTCCAAACTCTGTAAGGAGGCCCAGGCCCTGAGCTGGAGCCTCACACGGGACCCTGAACTTCACAAAGAATACCAAGGAAGACCTGCTCTCAGGCCAAGGATTGCACCTGAAGCCCATGCAAGCCCCTCCCTGTCCTGCATGAGCTGGGATGATAATCGACGCCGTGCTGCTTCACAGGGCTGGAGTGGCACTCAGGCGAGGGTGGGAGCTGCTTGGAAAAGGTGAAAGTCTCGACAGAAGGAAGGCCAAGAGACATATGAAAACATGCTCAAAGTCACTAATCATCCAAAAGATGCAAATCAAAACGACAATGTGATACCATCTCACACCTGCCAGAATGGCTATCATCAACAAGTCAACAAACGACAAGTGCTGGAGAGGATGTGGAGAAAAAGGAACCCTCGTGCACTGCTGGTGGCAATGCAGACTGGTGCAGCCACTGTGGAGAACAGTATGGGGTTTCCTCAAAAAGCTAAAAATGGAACTCCCATTTGACCCTGCGATCCCACTTCTAGGCGTATATCTCAAGAAACCAGAAACATCAATCAGAAAGGATATATGCACCCCTATGTTCATAGTGGCACAATACATCATAGCTAAGATTTGGAAACAGCCTAAGTGCCCGTCAGCAGATGAGTGGATTAGAAAACTGTGGTACATCTACACAATGGAATACTACGCTGCTATAAAAAAGAAGGAATTCTTACCATTTGCAACAGCATGGATGGACCTGGAGAGCATTATGTTAAGTGAAATAAGCCAGTCAGAGAAAGATAAGTATCATATGATCTCACTCATTTGTGGAATATAATGAACAACATAAACTAATGGACAAAAACAGATCCAGAGGCAGAGAAATATCAATCAGACCATCAAACCTCAGAGGGAAGGTAGGGGAGGACGGGGGTAAGGGGGAGAGATCAACCAAAGGACTTGTATGCATGCATATAAGCCTAACCAATGGACACAGACAACAGGGGGGTGAGGGCATGAGTGGGGGGTATGGAGGGGCAATGGGGGGATAAGGACACATGTAATACCTTAATCAATAAAGAAATAAAAAAATTTAAAAAAGGAAAAATGAAGGTCTCTAGCTAGACAGGACTCCTGATTCATCCCTAAGAGATTTCCTGGGCTCCAAGGGCCCTTTTGGCTTTAGTGTTTGTTGCCATATGTGCTTATTCACAGTCCATACTCCCAGCTTATTCACCCAGTTTGCAGGGTGGGACCTTACCCCACATCATCCCGCCCATCACGGATGGGACTGTCTTGTGAAGTGCTCTGTCCTTGGTGCTGAGAACAATGCCTGGCACATAGCAGAGCCCACCCAACAGCCAGGGAGCCAAGGGCAGCCAGAGCTTCTTGAGAGGGAATCCTGGCGGCATTGATAGCACGTATGAATTCTGCCCGCCCTCCGCGTGCCTTTGCCAAATAGTCATCACCTTTATCCCTCGGAATTAGAAAAGCTAATTTACATGTCCCCTCCCTCAGCCACCCGAGCTCCTTGGGGTCTGAGTCCCCTTCCACCTCTTGGCATGCACAGCATATAGACTCAATACAAGTGGATGGAATGAATGACCGTCCTCTGTGAGTTTCTGAGATACCCAGAATCAGATCCAGTAAATCTAAAAAAGTCTAAAGCCTAAGGGACGGAAAAAGAGAAATTCAATTTACATAACGAGCAGAGGACAGCCTCTGAGAAATTTCAAGTTTGTTTTCATCCCATTTGTGTAGGGGATCGAGGCACTCCTGGAAAAACCCACATTTGCCTTGCTGGGTGAATGTGCTTCCTGTTCCCAAAGGCCTGGGAGAGACAGCTTAACCTGATAAAGCCAACACCGCTATGGAAATGTAAACAGACTTTTGAAGGGCACACAATTGTAAGGGGAAAATTCATCAGTAAAGATGTTTGAGCAAAGTACTTAAATAAGCCGGGCAAATCACACGGAAAACCCAGACAGGAAACCCGCCTGGCCCCACCTGTATTGGGCGTCTGAAAATCTCTTAAGCCCTATTCTTTCTCAGGGTTGGGGAGGGGAGAAATGTCTTACATTTTTAAACTTAAAATTTAAAAACTGTTATAAAGAGTAAAACTGGGCCTCTCATTCTTTTTTTTTCTTCTAAAAAATAAATTTTTACTGATTTCAGAGAGGAAGGGAGAGAGAGAGAGAGAGAGAAACATCAATGATGAGAGAGAATCATGGATCAGCTGTCTCCTGCATGCCTACCACTGGGGATAGAGCCTGCAACCTGTGCATGTGCCCTGACAGGAGTCGAACTATGACCTCCTGGTTCATAGGGGGAGGCTCAACCACTGAGCCACATCGGCGGGGCCTCTCTCATGCTTTAGCTATCAGAAACATGTTCTCATGTTAGGAAGGTCTTAATGGTCATGGTTCATCACTGTCGTCAATGTTGATCATCTCTGTCCCAGGACCGAATATAAGCCCGAGGGCAAGGAAGCCTCCCTCATAGGTCCAACCACTTCCTAGAGGTAGAGAAGAGAAAACAGGGAAGGGTCTACTCTAGTACCCAGGAATCTCTCCCCAGGGAAAAATCTGAGCAGAAACTCGTTCCTAAGGTACTTTTCCTTAAAGCTGATTCCTAACTCTGTGACCTCATCAAGACACAGAGAAGCCTGGGGACGCTCGTTCAGTGTGCTGAGCAACAAGGGGAAAAATAAAAGCAAAGTGCTTTTGTTCTCTTGGTTCCTTGGACTTTAAGTCCTTATTTCCCTAAGATGAAAGAGAACAAACAAACAAGAAATCAACCATTTTAGAGAAGACAAGCTGACCACGAGAGTGAAAGTCTAGCCCTCAGAAGGTTAGCCCAGGGGCACTGTGAGCCCAGGCACGGCTGGCTGGCTGGCGGCACAGACGTCCTCGTGTGGAAGGAAGGTCTGTGGTCTCTCCTGCAGTGAGTTTAGTGCTCTTCACCACAGAGCAGACACAGACCTCATGCGGCCACCCTCAGCCTCTCATGTGGCTGGGAAAGGGGGTGCCCTGTGTCAATCACGTGGGAGACTCAAGGTCACCAGCCTACATGGCCATCTGATCCCGTCCTTAGCAATGTGATACTAATAGTAGTCTTCGCTTACAGCACTAACCTTGTCTGATTTCATCCTCACAATTCTAGAGGCTCATATAATTCCCAATTTATAGGCAAGAAAAAAAAAATAAGATCCAGAGTTGTTGCATAACTTTTCAAAGATTTTTTTTTAATACAGTAGTTCCCAACCTTTGGCTGCACCTTAGGACCCCAAATTGCCATGCCCAGGCTGCACTGCAGGCCAACTAAGCCAGAATCTCTAGGGGGAGTATTTTCAAAGCTCCCCGGGTGGTTCCAGTGTGTAGCCACGGCTGAAAAACCGCTGATCCAGTAAACAGCAGTTAGATCTGAATCTGACTTCAGGCCTCTGCTCCTTTTCCTCTGTGATATTGCCAAGCACGAAAGAACAATCCAGAAACTTAAAGTAATATTCATCAAATGACTTTCCCACTGGAGGCACTTGGAGAATTGGGACTGAGAGAAAGGAAATCCACCTGGCCTAAGGTTTGCTCTCATCATAAGTAGTGGAAGAGACAGGCCGGGGGCTAAGAGTCTCTCCCGTACAGCAGGATGCATGGGCTGCATGAACAGGATGTACAGCCATTCAGTCTTTCCATTTTACCGACCAGTTCTGGAGAGTTGAATTGCAGCTTGACCTCAGGGTCTCCTACTACCTTCTGGGGCCCACAGTGAGTGCATCAACCCACCAAGGGCATCCATGGCCAATGTCATGCTCATACCTCATCTGCTCAGACAGATGGGTCCTGCCTGCCAATTCCAGTGAGTGTGTCAGTTAATAGTCCTCATTTTCTAGGGCAAAATCATCAGGATTGAAACATCTTCCACTGACTAACTGCCATGGAACAGAACATCCCTTCTCCCTGACTTTTCCTGAATTTGATGAGAAAATGATGGAAAATAATTTTCCATATTAAAATGTCTTCTTTCCTGAGGATGAGAGTCACCATAACCACTTTAGCTGAGACATCTGGGTTGGGCTGTATAATAAAAGGCTTGGTTAATCAGAGCCATCAGCCTGTCACTGCTACCCAATTAACCCTTTCCTACAGGCCAGAGGATAGCCTATAGTGACTTACGGCCTTCCTGGCTAACAGTCCATTGCCCAGAGCCCGGAGCTGCACTGCACAGATAGCATTTTAGCTATCTGAATTACTTATGCAAGTATTTTTTGAACCTGTAAATGTGACATGTTAGGTTCCATCTTACAGGGAATTTTAGGGCATTCATCCAGTTTTTAATATATTCATTCAAAATACTGAGCATCCACTCTATGCTGGGTACTACCCTAGACACTGGACAAAAATCACCAAATAAGACCCAGCCCCTGACCTCAGAAAGCTTCCAATCTGCTGGGGAAGTGCAATACACAAAAGATAAATAGAACCCAGGTGGTGGCTAAATGGTGGACCGCCCCATGGATCACTTAACTCGGCCTGGGAGGAGGGGTGGAGGTGACCAGGGGAGGTCTCCTGCAAAAGGAAGCATGAATGGAGGAAATTGGCACAGAGACATCGAGGGTCAACAGGAGCTTAGTGACCAGCTGTAGAAGCTCATTTCTATAGCCAAGACCACATTTTCCTCATTCTCAAGTTTTACGTCTCCTTGAAGGCCCTCCACAAAATTGCTTTCTGGCCCCTTCTCCTTCCCAGACCCCTGTACTGAGCCCCATACCACTGCTCACTGGTCCCCAACCAGGCCTTACACACCCTTGGTGGGCCCGTGTTCTTTGTCAGGAATGCCCATCACCTCCACTCTGTCCAAATTTCCTATTCACGCTCAAGGTCCAATACAAACACCACCTTCTCTGTGAGGACTTCTGTACCTATGGGCAATCACGGCATGGGGACACGATATTAATCTGTCCTCCTCTCCAGGCTGTAAGCGTCTGGAGGGCATGGACTGCCTCTTAATCATTCTCACACTCCCAGTGTTTGGTAGGCAGAAGACATATGACATGCCTTCCTTTAGACAAAGCAATGAAGGAACAAAGCAACATATAAAAATTTGCATGAATTGTTTTCCTCCATTCCAATCACAAATAGGGGTCAAGAAATAGTATGCTGTACCTGCTCCTGAAAACCCGGCCGCTGCCCTGGCCTAACTTCTGAAATGCAGGCTCATTTGGCGATTTTTCACATGCACAATTACACCATAAGCAAGCAGAAAAGAATAAGGGGACTTGAGAGCAAATTGATTATTCATGAATCCAATTACAGCTAATAACTGGAGACAGGCCCCTCTCAGATGCCTGTAATAATTCATGCAGAGGACAGAGGGAACCCTGCCAGGTTGGCATCTGGACCTTGAAGTGCGAGGGAGCTTGGGCCAGTGGGTGGTGAATCATCCCAGGAAGTCCAGCTCAACTCCTTGGACCCGATGTGGTCAGAATCAAGTCCTTCTGGGCCAGTTTGCAGCACAATGACACATACTTTTCTGTGGCCAGAGCCTGTACCCCCTTATCCAAGCCAGTCACCCCAGCATTTATCTCATTTGAAGGATATCACCCTGAGATGCATGATGAGGTGATTAAGGAGATGAATTTGATGATATTTTCTCCTGCTCAGGTATTGTAGTGAAGCAACCACCACAAGGGGGTTCAGGACCATGGATAGTCCTGCTCATCCGAATCAGACTGCTCTTTTCACTCTCAGAAGCCACGACTGGACCCACAGTGAAGAGGGATGGTTATGGAAACCCTTCCCATGTGTCTCACCACGAATGCAGTAAGAAGCCAGAATGAGCTCAGGGAGGCTGAGGCCATGCCTTTGTCACCACACTCAGCCTGGCCCTGCCACTGCTTAACATTGGTTTAAGACAGTGGTTGGCACACGCGGCTCGTGAGCCACATGTGGCTCTTTGGCTCCTTGATTGTGGGGCTCTTCCACAAAATACCACGTGCGGGCGCACAAGTACAGTGCAACTGAAACTTCGTGGCCCGTGCGCAGAAGTTGGTTTTCAGCCTGGGCGAGTCTATTTTGAAGAAGTGGCGTTAGAACACTCAAGGGGCCAAAGAGTCGCATGTGGCTTGCGAGCCACGGTTTGCTGACCACTGGTTTAAGAGAATAGCAAGACAAAATGTAGTTGTTCTTCCCCTTTGCTTCAAAATCAAATGGAACCATCCTATGGAAATATTACAAGTCCAGCATTAAAAACTTAGGGCAACAGTGTCCCTCTGACACAAAGCAGGGGATGCTCAAACATACTGTACATTGCCACATGGCCCTCCCACCTGAAAATGATAACTCCACAATGGTGCCACTCAAGAAAGCATATTGAAACACGACAAGTGAAAATGGCAGCACTAGTTATAACTCTGAATACTATATCATTTTAAAAAGTATATCACCTGAAAACATTGTGGTTGACTATCATCCACACTAATAAAAGAGAAAGATGCAAATTGACCGTACCTTCACGACACCCACTAGCCAATCAGGAGTGAGTGTGCAAATTAACCCAACAAAGATGAAGGGTTAATTTGCATATGCAGGCACCGAGTGGCCAGGGGCGGGAAGCAGGCTCCGCACTGCCCCAGCCACTCCGGGCCTCTGGGCAGTGTGGGAGGGCGGAAAGGCGTCTCCGGGCCAGAGCTAAGGCAGAAAGGTGGCTCCAGCCAGAGCCAAGGCGGTGCTGGCAGCCAGGGGAAGGAAGGCCAATTCTTGCATGAATCTTCATGCAGCGGGCCTCTAGTTAGTAATAAATTACTTGCAAAACACCTCACGACTTACTGTGAAAAAGAGATCAATCTATCTTAATAATAGATGGAGTTAGAAAAGCAATGGGAAGTCCTAGCAAACTGATAAGACCCCCCTGCATGAAGATGGTGATTGCATTCAAGAGCTTGTTATCAGGATTCTACAAATAGTCTTCAAGTCTGCAAATGCAGAGCGAGGTCACCATGAGAGCCATGGAATGCCACCGTAGCTTTGCGGCCATCACCTTGCTTTGAGACTTACTGTATTAAAGAATAGCCATTGTCTCTTTTGCCCACCCCACCCTCTTTCATGAATATAAGCCATCCACACCTGGTGAAGTCAGTCAAGGACTGGAGATTGGAGAGGCCCCCAGCTTCTACAGGGACCCTCCCTACTCATTCCAGCAACAGCTCTCAGTAAAAGAAGCCAGAAGCCAGAAGCAGTGGTCTTGCTTTCCAGAGCCCTGTGACACAGGGGTCAGGTTAAAATAGTTATATCTGAAAGTGCTAAGGAGAGCACCGGCCCATAGTAAATGCTGTGTAAGTGTTTGCTATTATTATGATGCTGACGTCCCCAAGCTGCAAATGAGAACTATCACTGCCTAAGGCTAGGCAGGGAAATGAGACTCTGTGTCCAAATTTCCTTCTTTCTGAAAGGCAGGTGGTACCAGTTTCCAAAGGGACGTGGTCATGTCTAAATCCCCCAGTGTCAAAGCGTGGCTCACCTAAGTCAGAAAGCTCTCTTGACAGAAGTGAAAAGAAAAAAAAAAAAAAAAAAAGAAGTGAAATGGCCCATGCCATTCGCCAACTGATCTTGGCTTCTTTCAGTTAGCCTTTGTGAGGGCAGCAATTGGCTTAGAGCTGAGGAGCAGCTGAGTGATAACCCAGTTCCGTTCCCTACCTCTGACCCCAACACTGAGTGCGCCTGGTCAGCTAGGATGAAACTTGCCATGTTCCCGTGCTTTCCTAACTTGTCCTAGTGCAGTTCTTCTGGCGTCTTACTACTTTGAGGAAGACTCAGGGGTGGGTCGGGGCCCAGATGACTCCTTGAGAGGGCAGAGGTCGCAGCAAGCACAGTGAATTCAAACAGTTTGCATTCCTGACCGGCCTCAGGGGCTGCCTGGCTCTGAGAAAGCCTCTCACCCAGCCTAGAGCCCTGCAAATCCCTGTGTTGTGGCTTCATCCTTTTCAGAAGACACTCTAAACAATTTGGAGCACTTGTGCCGCCTACTCATGCCCAATCGTAATCAAACCAAGTGGCTTTTCTCTTTGCAACTACAATCTGCAATATACTCAATGGCCATTAGACCCTCTCCTCTGGACACCATCCAGGCACACAGCTGGGCATTTACCTTGCTCGTTCTTTTTTAACTCTCCTCTGCTCTATGAAAGATGAAAATTCTGTTGTTTACAAGACAAGGGGGCCATGTGATTAGAGTAGGAAGGGAAGAGTTGAGAGTTGTCTCCACCCTGTTATATCCCTGTGTTTTATCTGTCCAGATAGACAGCAAGCTTTTTAAGAGCAGAAGTGATGCTGAGGTCTTTCTGGCTCTCCCACCACCTTTCCTAACTTCCTATGAAATGCTTTTGTAGCTACAGTAAGGAGTGTGGACATAGATCTTTACATTTTATAAAATGCTCTGACACTTGGAGGGAAAATCCCTCCTGTCACGTATCCCAGGGACTGTAGGAAACTTGCCCACATCATGAGACAGGAGGCAAGTTTTCACCCTTAGTCATCTTGGCACAGCCCTTTGCAATGCTGGGCCCACTTCTCTCTTTATCACAGGACCCTCTGTCTCCAGAGGCAACACGTTTACAGAGGCTTAGATAAATGAGTTTAAGAAAGTAGAAAGGGGCGTGTCAGAGGACAAAGAGAAACTCAAGGTCTTATTTCCACTGCCTGGGGGAAATTTCATGAAAGAGGTGCAATTTCAAGAAATGCCACAAGCCCGTTGAAAAACAATAAATGGTGTAAATTCAGATTAAATCACTTCTTTAAAACTAACATTTGCTGGTCAGATCCCCAGCTGTCTTCAGGGGGCCCTCAGGGAGTTCTCAGGTAAAATAGCAGCGCTCTAGGTACATTTATTAAACTCACAAATCATCCCTGAGCAAATGCCGAGCAAGCGCGAGAATCGATATATGGCAAGTCTGCCCGGCCTGCTTCCTCCCAGCAGGTTCAGCAGGGTGCTGCACCACCCATGCAAGAAGAGATGGTGCCTTTTAATTCAACCACTTCTGGAGCAAATGAAGCGAGTAAGTGTTGTTTTGGAGCCTGAGGCCCAGTGCGTAGAGGAGGCACCCAGGCCTCTGAACATCTCACAAGTCATTTAGGAGCTTGTCCGATCCGAGGGGCTCCGGCCAGCTGTGGCCATGAGGACATCCAAAAGAGAGGTGGCTGCAGGCCCCCATCAGGCCACAGCTCTGAGAGGGCGAGCTGGCCAAGAATGAATTCCCCTCCAGGAACTGCCTTCCGGGCTCCACTCCCGTCAGGTAGAATCAGGTAACTGGGTGGGCTCCGGGGGATGCATTGTCAGCTTGGGAATCAACTCAGCAGCCTCACATTCAAATCTATTGTTTACGTATTTGGGTATGTATGTGTGTATGTGTGTATGTATGCATGTGTTTTTGTTAATCCTCACCAGAGGATTTTTTTCCATTGCTCTTCAGAGAAAGTGAATGGGAGGGATGAAGGAGGGGAAGGGAGAGAGAGAGATAGGAACATCCATGTTAGAGAGACACATAGATTGGTTGCCTCCCACCGGGGGCAAATACATGACCTTGACCGGGAATCAAACTGATGACCTTTTGGCATGAGGGCCAAGCACTCTAACCACTGGGCAGCACCAGCCAGGACAACAGCCTCACATTCAGAAGCCCAGTGGGTCAGACAAGAAGGGGGCACAGTCTGTGCACAGCTCTGGGGCTCCACCAATGCCTGGAGTCCACGCCGACTTCTGCCCTTGCAGAGTGCCCACAGCTCAGTGCCCATGCCCTGTGCTGCGCCTCAGGCCCGGCCATCTCACCTCCTGCAAATTCATGGTTCAAGGGCGGAGTTCCTCTCTCCCTCTGCCTTCTAGGACAGAACCTTGCTCAGCCTTCAGTACATGGGGGAATTGGGGTGCCTCAACTCCTTCTGGTCATTCAGGGCCGAGGGGCAGCAGCTCTCTGAGTGCAACCCTTCAGATGCCCAGAGCCCCCCTCAATCCATCAGAGTTGAAGAGATAAGCTCCTTCCTCTTTGCTTTTGGTGACAGAAGAACTAGAGCATCAACTTATCAATGAAAGGAAGCAATGGAAAGTGTTCTGACTTGAGAAAGAGGAAACAAAACTCATGGGAATTTGGTTAAGTTCTGGCATTTAATCTGGACAAGGGGCTTCAATGCCACATGGAGTTCGTTAGCTTGTGTGCAGATGAAGTAGTGGATCTAAGAGAGCCCCTCCTCCCCCCAGGAGTCTCCTTTACCCTCCATTACTTCCCATACCTGCCTGTCTCAAAGCCTAATGCTACCCCATTAACAATTCATTAATAAGGTTCTGTAATAATATTTATGCTTTAATTTGGGCAAATTCAAGATATCACTATGTTATCAAAATGACATGGCTCCCTGAGAAGGTTAAGCTATGGGTATGTGCCAGGCACTCCTGGGATTTAAACTTTGTTGGCCAAAAGGAAGACCTGATATGACTGACAGCCAGGGAAGAGGGGGACACAGGGGCTTCTGAAGAGAGTGGATCTGGGTGGGGCTGGGAAGGGAGAGGCTGGGGTGGGGATACAAGGTCATTTGAGGTGCATGATGAAATGGAAGAGCATGGGAGGACAGGGGAGGAGGACAAGTCTTAGCTGCCTCCTTGTTCTGCCCTGTGCCTGGAAAATCTTCAACTCATCTTTCTATTTCTCACATTTTAGAAGTCACACTCAGCTCCCTAGAGAAGATTTAAAAAAAAAAACCACACAAACAAAACAGTACTGGCTCAGCTGGCTCTGTCCATGGTGCTACCAGACAAGGTTCTGAAATCTTGCAACAAGGAATCCTAACTCCAAATTCAGGTGTCTGTCATTCCTTACCCTGCACCCAATTCTGAAGGATAATGAGCTTGCAAAGAAGATGAGTTGGGGAGTTGTGTACAGGGTCCTTTAAGTAGGAACTCCCACTCCACAGCCAGTCCCAACTATTCTCAGGCAGACCCTTCCCTTCTTCCTCCCCCCCACCTGCAGGCACCTCAGCAGAAGCCGTTTCTTCTTTGGGGGTCAGAACATGGTTTATGGAGGTTCTTAACCCTTCCCACCCAAATGTTCCAGGAGGGGCAGGGAGCAAGACAGAAAGCAGAGGCCTGCTGAAGGCCCATAAAAAACGCAGCATTTCCTTCTTTACGTCTTCATTTATCTTACAATTAGACAGAGTTTGCATTCTACCCCACAAGACACCAGCTTTTATTTTTATGTAATTGCCTCCAAATTTCTGGGTACAATGGATGCTCCAGGAAGCAGCTTTTGGAGTGGAGGCACAGACCGCCCCTGGCGGCTCAGCCTTTTCTTCTTCCACCTGAGCTACGTGTGGGCAGATGCCAGGCCCACAGCAGCAGGAGGCCAGCGAGAGCCACGGGCCTCTGTGATGGCCCACCTGCTCACAGGGCCTCTCAGGACCTGGAGTGGGTGCCCATTTAACCTTGACAGCACCTACCCTGCAAGTTCATTTGAAGGATTACAGGAAATAATAAATGTGAAATGCTCCATGACAGGCACTCATGAAATGTTAGCTATCAATATTAATATTCCCCTCCCCGCTCCTGTGTAGGCAAAGGCCATATCCTCCCCCTACTTACAGCCCTCTGCAGGCTCCTTAAAGCTACAAGAACCTACACAATCAGCCACCTCCTAACTCTGTAGCCTCATTTCCTGCTTCTTCCTCCATTCACTCATGCCCCAGACTCCACCATTAAGTCTGGAATGATGTAGAGTCTCTACCCTTCCCAGGCCCTATCACACCTCAGGGCCTTGGTGTGTACTGAACATGCTGCCTGGAGTGCCTACTGCATAGCCTCCCATTCCACCAGTGAAGCTCCTCACCTGATGAGCCCCAGAAGGAGGCAACACCTTGTCTGAGACTCTCAGCCCCTCCTATCTCCAGCGACCTAGTGTGCCTATCATAGCACTTATCATGTTCTATTGCCATCATTTGTTACTCATCCATCTCTTCTTTCAGATGCCCAGCACCCCGGAGAGTGAGACTTCATCTCCGCATGTCTTGTCCACACACGGAAGACATGCACCAAAGTGTGATGAATAACCGCGTGTATGTAGGTGGGAGTGTGTGTAATGCTGGGGGGAGGTGATGGGTGCAAAGGAAGGTGGAAGAGATACTTGCCCAGCATGAAGTCCTGTAAAAATGGACTGTCGTGCCACCCAGGGCAAAGATTCCATCTGCAAAAGTCTTCCAGTCAGTCCTCAACCCACTGCTGCAAGACAGGAGGGCCGCCAAAAAGGCTCCATACCTTTCAGCAATGGGTAGTGTTATTACTGCCCATGAGTCAAACCATACCATCCTCTCCCCACCAGCTGAATGCACAGGTCTAGGACACTGTGCCCTGACCAAGCTCCTGCCGTGCCTACACGTGAACATGCACTCATGCAAACTCTCTCTCTCTCTCTCTCTCTCTCTCTCTAAAGGCACTCTAATCATTTTGGGCCACTTCACTCCCGCATGGATGTTTTGTTCAAGGCCTTATATTTTTTCATTATACTCATTTTCATTATCTTATGCATACTGCTTTCTGCAGACTGATTTTAACTTATTGTCCTTTTGCATTATTTTACCTATTTCTTTTAACCTTTAGATTTTGAAATGAAAGTCTCCTGGGGAAGGGAAGCAGCTCCGAGACTGCCATGACCAGGACACAGAGGCTCCAGACACTCCCTGCTCTCGGGGTTGCCCAGATTAATGGCAAAGACAGAAAATATCAATTCTTAACAGGCACACAGAAATTGGCCCCAAATAGTCCCAAGCACCTCCATACCCAGGCGAAGGAGGGGATGAGGGAAGGAGGAGGTTAGAGGGCTGGGGGTAGTTCGGGGAGTGGCTTCTTAAGTGGTCAGGACTGTCCCCACCCAGATGGAGGAGGCTGTGATTCTCAGAGTATTCACACCTTTTTCTCTGTGTGGACCCTCTTCCCCAGGCCTCTACACAACCTGCTCCCTCATATAATCTGAGTCTTTGCTCCAATGTCCTCTAATACATGTAGGCTTCACTCACCATTCTACCTCAAGTGACCCTGAAGGATGTTTACTGATATGTCCCTGATACACAGCACAGCCTGACATTACAGACACCCAGCACACATTTCTGAGCAAATGAAGAAATCTAGCTAACACCGAGTGTACGATCCAAGCTGGGACAACTGGGCTTTCTTCCCTGGGCTGTGGGTGCTGAGGGATGGGGAGAGGGAAGATCCGTTGGAATGGCTCTGCCCAAGCAGTGGTGCCCTCACCGTCCTGTGCCTCGATACCGGGCCTATCCTGGGTCCTATTTTCCTCAGCCTGATTCTTCAGCTATACCTTCAGCTCGGTGAGCTCTTCTACCTCCTTCCCATAAATTCTCCACCCCCCTCAAATTAGCTAGTGTTACTAATTTAAGAACTCTAATTGATAGGCTATCTCATTTCCTAACTCATCTGCTCACCTATTCTGAGTTTCTCACATGCCCAGCAACAGTGCTACATGCCTATGAGAGTTCTAGTCAGACTCATAGAGTTGTTTTGCTACTGACATTCTAAGAACCATCCTCCGTCTAACATTCCACTAGCCCACTAAAATGATACTGATAGACTCCCATACTCCTTTCTACCTCTAAAATGTGACTCAACTCCTCATTTTACTGAAAAGGAAATAGAAACCCCAAGAAGTTCAAGTGGGAGATTATGTGGAGAGTCCAGAATTTAGAACTTGGTTACCAAATAAAGAACACAGAATTCATGGGTGATTGGCCAGTTATGTGCTCAAACATGCTCATTCTCTGTCCTGTCAAGGGCTAGACAGCAGGACCAGTTGTCTTCCTGCACAGTGCGTAGGCCTGAACCCTTCACCCTGAATCATAGCCCCTAGAATAAGACAGCCACCTAAGCAACGGCTTCGAGGCCCTCACAGATGGACAGCATGGTGTGCTGTCTTCCTTTGCAAAGACATGTATGCCCATGGAAAATCCCCAGAGATGTTGCCAAATTAGAGATGATGAATGGATCCTGCACAATCTCTCCAACATCACTGAAAGGAGACCAAGAGGGGTCAGGGAGAAAGAAATGCCAATGAAAGCTCCTTAACCACCTGGCATGGGTGCCCACGGACAGCCTTTCTCAACTGTAACTGAAAATGTTTGCAGTTTCGTTTGCAAACTGGCTCCAGGGCTTTAGCCACAATGAATGTGCAGTCTGAGCTCTCTGGAAGTTTCGAAGTCACCTTACTAGTAACTGCCTGACAGATAGTCGCTCAGCACCCTGGACAGTGCCCTGTGTGCCTCAGAGGAGGCGAACCTGAGGGAAAAGCCAAGCTTTCCCATCCTCGTCTCTGTCCTAAAATCATCCCAGGAGACCGGGACATAAAGCAATCTCAAGAACACAAACAGCAACTCCATAGAGTAAGTAGAGGCTGCCGCAGGGATAAGAGCTGGGTGAAGATAAGACAGCTTCCTGAAAAAAGGGAGACCTGCCCGGGGATTTGAGAAAGGGAGGAACTTGATGTGATGGACAGGAAGGGCACACAAGGCAGGAGGGCACAGACAGATAAAGAGGAATCAGACAAGCCCGACACACTTAAGTCGATGCATTCAAATGTTTCCCGCCACCCCAGGAAATCCCATCTCTGAAAAGAATGTCCCGCCCTGTCTTCGTCAAATCACATTGAAACATATTCTTCCAACAGAGTCGCAAAGCCAACTCCCTGATAAAGCGCTTCTCATCCCCGCCCATCTTTTCTTTCTTTAAACAGATTTCTACCTTCTAACAATGGTGACTATATTTAAACCTGATGAAATGTTAGCCACGAGAGGCGGCTCCTCACACCCAGTGCTGCTCTTCCTCTCCCGATTACCCAATTCTATTGTGTTTCTGGGTATATTTTCCCTTCTCTATTCCTAGGCCCTCAGTCCTACATGCTGCCAGGAGTGATTCTCTCTGGAAAGCTTTTAGAATGTTACTTTCAGGCTGCCACTGTCTTAGTCCCTTGTCCTTTGTTATCTGCCTGTTGGGATTTAATTAGGCCAATTTGAAACAGTCAGCTCCTCGGGTTACCTGCCTTCTCTCTCCCTTTCTCCCTCTTTTGAGAAAAAGTCTTTGATTAAATTTTATGATTAAAAAATATTTTTCTTTATGAAAGAGCCTTTTGAGGAACCAAACTCAGGCTCCTATGAGCCAAAACACCCTCAGCCTGTCTCTTTTCCACGGTAATGACAGGGAGCGGAGGAAAGAAGGGAGCGATGGAGAGAATTTCTGGAACAGTGAACATGGCGGAGGGGCCAGGTCAGCAGACACAGCCAGTGCCAGAGGCCAGTATCCGGGAAAGGTAGGCTGTCTCAAAACCAAAATTAACACGTTAAGCGCCCAGTCACCGGCAATGACACTATACTTTCCCAGAAGACAACACAGGCTGGGCACTTCACGTATTAAAGGCAACACTTTTAATCATTCCTAATCAGAGTGATCAAGGTGCCTGCTTCACCTCATATAAAATCATCTCTAAACGGACTGCATAACTTCCACCTGAGGGGACAGGTGCTCGTTTAAATTGGACCACTGTGGGCTTTGAGAAACTGGCCACTGCAGCCCTTCACACGGCTGGGGTATGTGTTACCCAGTGTGAGCCGGAGGGTGTTCTGAATCACGTCACCTGTGACAATTAAGGCCTAAAAAAATAATAGACTATCGCTAAACTCCCTCTTTGTTTTGACCTCTGTAAACATAGAGTTGATCAACAACAGGATGAATGACTTCGTATTACTAAACGGAAACATGCTGGTAAATCTAACATTCCACATAAACGTTGCAAGAAAATCCCAAAGACAAGCGGGGTGCAGGGAGACCCGGATTCCTCCTCGGGGAGGTCCTGTCCCGAAGTCCTGCTGCTCAAGCTGCAGGGGCGGCAGAGCCAGAAGCAACAATGAGCCAGAAACGCAGAAGCTGTAGCAGATGGGGCTGGGCAGCAGCGAAGACGCAGGCCAGCTTTCTCCCTGGGCCCAGAGCTGTGTGGTCTTGACAGCCAGCTGCACCTGAGCAACTGTTCCATCCAAACCCCACTGCCAGGCAGCAGGCGTGAGGAGGATGGAGGTGCACTTGACGTGTGGAAGGCCCTACATCACAGGTGGGCACCCCATTGTGGACACGGCCAGTGTTCTGTGTGCTGGGCCTCAGGCACCAAGTGCAGAGTCCACAGCCCACCAACCAAAAAGGACCATCTGGGCACTGGCTGCGCCCTGCAGTGGCAGTCTGCGTGAACTTCACATCCACGTGGGTGTAGTCTAAAGATCCACATCAAGGAGCCATGTTGGGGGTGGGCCAAAGAGCAGGGCCCTATGAAAGAGAGGAGACAGGATTCCCGGCAGGCAAGACCTTGCTCAGTTTGCCTGAAGGAAATTGATTAGAGAGCGCGCTCTCATACGGTAACTCCTGAAGGCAGACGGCTGATGAATGAGTTCCCAGGGCTGATGAGAAAGTCACCTGCGGGATCGGAGGGCCGGAGGGGCTACCTGAGCGCAGCCTTCTCAGAAACACCAGGTTGGCACAGAAAGGTTTAGAAAACACACACAATGAAGACAATGACGATGACCAAATCTAGTCACCATGAACTCTGAAGGAATGCCTTTATTTCTGGGAATTTGGCTGGAACAAATCTTATTTTATTTCTCAGAATTTGGCTGGAGTGAACCTTAGCCAAAGGAGACCATTGGTTCAAGGTGCCCTTTGGCCTAAGAGAGTTGTCATCAAAGGACTCCCTTTATCTGACCAGAAACTCCAACGGACTAGTGCCCATGGCCTTCACCTTTAAGCCCCCAGGGGATTCCTGGTTTGAACAGTTCATAGCCCTCAGTGCCCTGCCAGCCGGGAGGCAGCACCCAGACCTCTGTATGGCTTGTATTTCTCCTAGCACACGGTGGGCACCCAGCAGAGCTTGTGGGCGGGGCCGAATTTGAGTGCCAACACTGTGGCCCATTCAGGTCCCAGCCTGCTGCCTCAGGTGCCTTTCCAGTAAAAGAGAGGAGACACAGGCCCTGAATAAGTCCCTAATGTCCACCTCCCAGCTCTTAGCTCTGGAGAGAGCTCATGGAGATGCCATCTGGAGGCAGGTGTAATGAGCTGCAGGAGGCAAATGCAGATCAAAAGGAAGAAGACTGTACCTGAGAGATGCAAGTTATGAAACAGGCTGAGGAGGCTCAGTTATGGGGGGTGTGTGTGTGTGTGTGTGTGTGTGTGTGTGTCTGTCTGTTTTCAGGGGTGGAGGAAACTACAAAAATACCTCAAAGCATGGTCAGTGGCCTTAGTTATAGGTCCAGAAAATGTATTCAGCAGGAAGGAAATGGAGGACAGAGATGAAAACACTGAGCAGAAATCATGAGGCAAGGAAGGGGCCATTTGTAAATGTTTCATGTGATAAATTCAACAGATGACTTCACAAAAGATGGGGGACAAATGCCAGCTTCTGGCCTGAGCGAGGGGCCCGAGGCGGGGCCGGGAAGGCACTGTGTGGATGGTTTCCTTTCCGTTGCGCAGAGGCTGCTAATTAAACAACAAAGCCGGTCAGAGGGCCTTGGGAGAGGCTTTTGGGTGAAATGGTGGGGTCCGGGCAACACCAGCTTTCCCAGGGGGGCCAGCCACCTTGTGGAAAGCCTTTGGGGCCGGATTTGAGTCAGCTCTTCCCTTCGCCCAGAAAGTATTCCCCGTCACCATGTACACCTGGGTGGTCCTGGGGCAGGGACCTGTGTGTATGTATGCGTGTGTGTGCAGGCATGTGTGTGCTTACATGTGTGTGTGTGTGTGTGTGTGTGTTCAGGCACAACAGCAGCACCAGCCACGGGCTTGGCTCTGGGGCAAGGCCAGGTGCTGCGTGATGCATCGTGTGTAAGATACAGCAGGTGAACAGGAGCCCATAAGCCATGCTCCCGAGTCCAGGAGACTGTGGGGATGGAGTGCGAGGGTGAGTATTTGGGTTTTCTTATCACATGATCTCCACTCTTTCATGCCCAACCTTGACCATCAAAAGTAAAAACAAAAAAACCAACCCCAAAACAACACCACAGGCAATCTGCCTCACAGCCAGCCACTTTTAAAGGATCAAAAGGAGAAAGAAATCCTTGGTTAAAGGAGCAACTACTATGTGCAGAAGGACATATAGTCCCAAAGCCACAATCCTGCCCTCGAAAACCTTCGCGGGGTTTTAGACACAGCACCGGGACTAGCATAGGGCTGCATATCAGGGAGAAACTCATTACTGGAGAATGGTCATTAAAAAGAACCTCAAAATATGATGGCTTTGTATAAATTACATAATTGCATAATTTATTATGTAATCATATAATTATATAATCACACAAGTTATTATGCTACCAAACATGTTGTTCCCCCAGGAGGTCCCGACCAAGACGGATGAGCACAGGACCTGCCACTGGAGACCCAAACCTGCCCACGGCTCCTGGCCCAGCCCAGGCATCCATTCGGAGGAGCTTTTGTAACTGGAGGGCTTCGTGGGGACATTCCCACTCTCCCCGGCTGGGCTGTCTGACCCACAGCTCCTCTCACCCGGAGGCCTCCCCGTACCAGTCCCCTCAAGCCAGGCCTGTCCCTTCCCCAGCCTTGTTCAAAGCCTCAGGCCTGAAACCCTCACCCAATCCCACGCCCCACACTGACTTACCTGCTGCCATTATGCTCAGAACCTCAGCGTCAGGGTGGAAAAGGGCCTTCGATGTTACAGTTCCTGCAGGCCCCCACCTCCCGCCCTGGCTGTGCCCCTGAGAGACTGCCGTGTTCCGCCATTGCAGCCCTGAGTGAGGACAACAAGCCCAGCACGAAGTCAACACTGATTAAATTGCCACTCCCTCTGTGGAGCACGCCCTCTGCACTCCCGGGGTCAGATCCCTGGGGCCTCTCCACAGCCCCTCCCCCTGGGGAAGGACAGTGGTATTCACCTGGGGAAACATAGGTTCTGCATGTGACAACCACAGCTGTTCACAGTCCTACCACGCAGTGTGCCCCTCCAAGTGCCATCCCAGCCAGGCCTGGGAGCTTGTTCGAAATGCAGAATTTTGACCCCTCCCCAGACCTCCTGAGTTGGAATTTGCGTTTTAACAAGATCACAGCTGATTCGTGTGCTCATTAAAAATTGAGAAACACTAATTCACAGAACCTGGGGATCAGGCAGCTCCCGTGGCCACCTCTGTCAGTGGAACGTTCTCAAGGCCCTTACGTGGGGGATCCCAGGCTGTTCTGCATCCCCCTGCAGGCACAGCGAGCTAGTGGAAGGGACGTGGGATTTGGAGTTGGAGGCCATGAGTTCAAGTTCTAGTCTGGCCACGTACTTCCACATTTCACTCCTCTGGGCGAGCCTGGGGTATAGGATTAATAAATGTACCAGCCCCACAAAGTTGTTGCAAGTAGCAGATGAGAAACAACAGGTGAAAGTGTGTCGTGCAAAATGGGGTACAGATGTTCAAAGCATGTGTGCACACACAACCACGTGCAGACGTTGCCGAGTTTGAAGCCGAAGGTCACCCAGTCCATCGCTTCAATAGACTCAGCTACTTTGAAAACACCCAAGGGCAACAACAAGTGGGTCCTGACAAGTTCATCGGGCAACAGAGGGGAAATCAGACATGGCTGTGGGCCTGGTGGAAACTCAGCCAGGAACAAGGCTCAGAAGTTAACCTCTCCTTCCGAATCTTGTTTTGCAAGCCAAGTCGTAAGAATGGAATGGTGTTCTTCTAATTGCATTTTTAAATCTCTTAAGCTGTAGGTAGTGGCTTTTTTTTTTTTGGTCCCATTCACAGCTGGGCCAGGATGGGATTATGGGGAATCAAAGGATAAAGATGGGAATTACAATCAAGTAGGGACAGGTGGTGAGGATGAGCCAAGATTTCAGAGGCCTCTTCCCAATGCTGTCTTTTTGTTTGTTTTTAATTATTGGCGAGAGAGATAGAGAGAGAGAGAGAGAGAGAAAGAGAGAGAGAGAGAGAGAGAGAGAAAGTTTTCTTGTTCCAAAATGCATTCATTCGTCACTTCTTGTATGTGCCCTGACCAGGAATCGAACCTGCAACCTTGATGCATCAGGACGAGGCTCTCTCTAACCAATGGTTGCACTACTCAGCCAGAGCTCAATGCTGTCTTGCTTAAAGCATTTGCATCGTGTGGTCTCCAGGGCAGACAGGGTGGGCAGAAGCCCTTAGAATCCAAGCTTGGTAAGGCTGGTAAAAACTTTAGAGCATACCTAACTTTCTCATTTTACAATCAGTAAAAAACAAAAGCAAGCAAACAAACTAACACCCGAGATTGAGGAGCTGTCCTAATGGCAAATTTGGGGTAGAACGCAGGTCCCAATAACTAGTCCAGGGCACCAGGCAGTCCCCCAATCAGTCACTTAGGGGCTCCCAGAGGCAGAAGGACGGAGTGGTAATGAGCTGGTAGGAAGGCATTTCCTGGGGGAGCTTATGGAAGAGGCATCTCTGAGTTGTGGCTCCACAGAGGAGAGGGTTTGGTCTGCGATCCAACCCTCCCAGGCCCTCTGTGATTTGGTAAAGGCAGGGAATTGGGAGGGGAAAGAGGAGGTGAGGTTGCCTGGGATTGGCAGCTACAGAGTTTGGGCTGAGGTGGGGCCGAGGTGAGAGCAGGCCAGAGGCTGACCAACTGGGAGACAGTTCAGAAGTCACGTTTATGGGGAAAGCCTTGGGAGGGCTGGAAGGGCTGGCAGGGCTGGGGCCAGATGCCCACCAGGAGGTGAAGGGCGTTTTAGCAGCTGTGGGACAAGTAACCAGAGAGAGGTGGAGCCTGCCGTACAATTCAGTTCTTAGAGACTTTCAGCAAGACCCAGGCGAGGGTGAGTGCGGGACTGCACTGTGTGCCCAGCACTGAGGAGTTTCTCAGGATGTGGCGCTTTAAATGCTGAAACCAGGGCCTTGCCAGGCAGGCCGGGATAGCTTGTCACCTGGGGGAGGGGAGCAGGCCCCAGGGCCCGAGGTGCCTGCTAGAGAGAGGTGACAGAGAACGCGGGGTTGGGATTCACACCCACCAGCTTTGGACTTGAGCCACAAAAGCAGAGTGAGTGGCAATTTAGTTGTAATTCTAGTAGCTTAAATAATTGTTTACTAAATACCAGGCATTCCTTGGAGATCTGCAAGGAACAAAAATATGAATAAGGCCCCCACATCCAGAGGAGAAATTAGACATGTGCCTAATCATGTAAAAAACCATGGGTGATACCTCCTCTGAAGGGCAAACATAATGCATGGAAAGACAAATAAGAAAAGAGAGAGGCTCTAGCTGAATGCAGCCGGGGGAGGGAGCAGGAGGCTGCATCTGAGCTGGGTTTGAAAGGCTGGCTTGGGTTGTAACGTGGGTGACGGATATTCCCGGGGAGGACACATGTGGCAGTAAGTGCGTAGCATGTTCTGTAACCATCAGAGAGCGGCGCTGGGCATCAGGCCACGGCACGAAGGAGCACCGTGCTCTGAGCTGGAAGTACAAATTCTCCCGAGATCACTGGGTCAGGACTTTATTCTGAGGCTGTAAGGAGCCATCAGAGGTCTTAGAACAAGAAAAGGACAGAGATCAGAGCTAGGAGGTCAACTAGGGGTTGTTTTTACTCATCGGTGTGAAGGCGAGTCCAGACCCCCTCAGGTGTTACTACTGCATCTTACATCCTCTGTCAGCAGGACGTTCTCTCTAATGTCTCACAAAGCTCTCTTCTGAGGTCCCCGTGCTTCCTGTGCTTTGTAACTCTGTCAAGCAGTGAGTTCCACTGGGTTCAAGAAGACAAGACTTATGAGAAAGCAAAGGAAAGTGATACATCACCCTGAGATCAAAGGATTAACCATGTAGACCGTATTCCAAGAACCATGCAGGAAAAGAAGCACAACTCACACAGGTATATTTCTTAAGAAACAAAGGAATTCCTGTGCTGGGCAGGCACCCAAGGAGGAGGAGGCAGGAGAGGTAAAGGAGGAGGCGACAGAAGGGTAGAAAGAGGAAAAAGAGGAGGAAGAAGAGGAAAAAGGTGAGTTAAACTGCATTCCTCCAAATGATCTGTCCACATCCTGAATCCCAGCACCTGTGAACATGACCTTATTTGAAACTAGCATCTTGACCCCTGTAATTGATTTAAAGATCTCAAGATGTGATCATCCTGGATTTCTGCTGGGCCCTGAATCTGGTGTCTTTTATTTTTATTTTTATTGATTTTTAGAAAGAGAGCAAGGGAGAGGGACAGAGAGATAGAAACATTAATGATGAGAATCATTGATCAGCTGCCTTCTGTACGCCCCCTTCTGGGGATTGAGCCCAAAACCCAGGCATATACCCTTGATGGGAATTGAACCTGGGACCTTTCAGTCCATAAGCCGACCCTCTATTCACTGAGCCAAACCAGCCAGGTCTGACTCTGGTGTCTTTGGAAGAGAAAGGAGGGGGATTTGACACACAGAGGGGCTGAGCCCACCAGCATATAGAGGCAGAGAGTAGCCATGCTTCCACAAGCCAGGGTTGGCCAGAAGCTGAAAGAGACAAGGAAGGATTCTCCCGGAGCATTTGGAGGGAGCGGAGAGAGTGTGCTGTCTCCTTTAAGACTAATCACTAACAGAAGAAAGTGTACACACACACATACACACACACACACAGCAGCAGCAGCAACACTACTAGCAGACAGACCAGTCCATGCACAGAGAAGCTGCAAACATCCAGCCATGGGGCATGCATGCAAACGTGCAAACAGTGCCTGGCTCTGCAGAAGAGGACAGTAGCCACGCCCCTGCAGTGATAAAGGGCAGCTGCTGGTGCCCCGGCCCCTCTGAGGCCTTGAGCACACAGCGGGAGAGAGGGAAGGAGGCCAGGCACGGGGGTGGGAAGCAGCCCAGCTTCAGGTGAGTTGGGGCTGCTTGAAATCTGGTTACAGATTCCAAGGAGTCCTGTTGCTCAGGACGACAGGTCATGAGGAGCTGCCTCCAGCTAGTCTGCAAGCCTCGAGCTGCAAGCATCCTGTTCAGGTTCCAACGTGAGAGAAATGTCAGAGCGGGATTAGGAAGTGCTTCAACACCAAGCCCAGGATGAGCATCCTGGCAGCCTCCCATCGGCCTCAACAGGCAGCACAATCGCGAAATAAAGCCACTCTGCTCTGGGCTCCACTGGCCTGGAGGAGGGAGGACTGGCCTCAGCATGCAAGCCCTTCCCCGGCTTTCTCTTCCAGCCGGATCACAGTTTGGGGTTAGCAAAGGCATCTGCCTCCTGGGCAAGAAGTCTGTCTGTGCAGAGCAGACACTGCTCTTTGATAAATAATAGCTGCAAAATCCACTCATCCTCCTGAAAGTGCGGTTACGGGAGCCTTTCTAACCCTTCACCCAATTCTTTCCCCAGATCCTCCCTGCTCGAGGCTGGAAGAGAATGGCTCACACTCAGAGCCAAGTGAGACCAAATAGAGACGGTGTCTGAGAAAAGCAGCACCCCCACACCTCTCGAGTCTTCAACCACCATCTCTTTTACGAAAGCAGGTTAAATGAAATTCTAGTGGGAAAGGTTCTCCGGGGCTTGGGGAAGGAAAGACTGGGAGTTCACTGTGTGGCCTACGGCGAGCTTCCGATCCTCTGGCATCCACCTTTCTTTGCCAGGATTTTCCGGTCCTTTCTTAAATTGAGATATAATTGACCTATGACATTCTATTGGTTTCAGGTGTACAACATAATACTTCAGTATTTGTATATGCTGCTAAAAAGTCACCACTATATATCTGGTTAACATCCGTCACCATTGGTTTTTAGTATTCTATGCCATCTCCTAATTCTTCAGGTGGTCTCTCTTTCTCCATGGTATTCTCCCACCCCTGCCTCTGCCACAGGATTTGCCCCAGGGCCGGGGACGCCCTCTGGCTGCTGAGGGTCCATGGGACCCTGCTTACTCCACTATTCATCCCGATGGTCACTGAGGGCCCACAGGTCAGGATGCGCCGCCACACCTCCCCAGCAAGAAGCACCCGGTGTGTGACGGGCTCCAGCCTGGGATGTGCTGGGTCTTAGGTGCTACAACACCAACAAGTAGCCTCTATTAAACAGTCATGCTCCGTGAACCAGAAGGTGCCTTTGTGTCTATTGCAAGCATCTGCAGGAAGCGTGCTGGGGACCGCGGCAGAACGCAGGATCCCTGCTCCGTGTCCAGGGGAGAGGCACCACATCCTGCACGCCGCCTGGAGCCAGGGCCTTTCTCAAAATGCAATGTCATGAAACATATGCCAGCTCCTGCTCCTGTGGGCAGCCTGGGACAGTCTGGGGGATGTAAAAGCCTGGCAAGGGACAAGTTTGAGGAGCCGCTGGGTCACTGTACCATTGCCAGGGACAGTGCGAATGAGGCTGGAAGAGACATAAAGCTCACTCTGGCTCCCTGAGAGCATCCGGGGTACCTACGGAGGTGGAGAGCCATCTATACCAGGGCCTGGGGAAAGAAAAGGGGGAAGGATGAGTATGGGACACAAGGCAAAGCTTCAGAGGGAGAAAGAAGAAGAGGACTCACTACAGATACCATCTTACAGTCAAGGCTTTAAAATCTATAGCAATACGAGAGGGAGGGACATGTCCAATATTGGTAGGTGGACTTGTATGTTCATTGGTTGATTGGTTGGCTGGTCTGTTCATCCATCCATCCATCCATCCATCCATCCATCCATCCATCCATCCATTCTTCCATTCATCAACCATTCAATTATTAAATGCTTACTTTGTACCAAGCTCTAAGAAAACCAATCAGGACAGGACCCAGCCCAGATGGAGCTTCTAGGCAGCAAAAGAGACACACAGTGAACAGTGAATTGGAAGTATAATGAGAGCTACAAAGAGAAGGTGACCAATGCTTATTGGATCAATAGACAGGGCCTCACCTACAGGAGAGAGATTAAAGAGAAGCTATATGGAGATAGGGCCCCATTATGGATTCAGAATTTCACTCTAGACGTCTAAGTTAAGTACAGGCAAAACAACAGCAAGTGACACCAGTAACAAGCAAATCGCAAACAACAAAGTTTGCAGTGAGAAACATCAAAATTGGGTGGACCCGTGGCACGCATTACATCAGAAATGGTCTGCATGGACATCTGGACTGGGATAGATTGTATGTGTGAGCTTCAGATGCACATGCTCAAAGCCCCCTTGGAGGGGTTGAACTAGCATTTGCTTCCATTAATTTAAACTTTTATTTTACTTATTTTTAATCCTCACACGATATGTGTGGTTTTTTAAAAAATACATTTTTATTGATTTCAGAGAGGAAGGGAGAGGGAGAGAGAGATAGAAACATCCATTATGACAATCATTGATTGGCTGCCTCCTGCATGCCCCACACTGGGGATCATGCCTGCAACCCAGGCATGTGCCCTGACTGGGAATCGAACTTTGATCTGGTTCATAGGTCAATGCTCAACCACTGAGCCATGCCAGCTAGGTGATATGCTGTTTTTTTCTTATTGATTTACTTAGAGAGGAAAGGAGGGGGGTGGCGGGGAGAGAGAAACATTGATAGGTTGCCTCCTGTATGCACCCAACCAGAGATCGAATCCACTACCTAGGTATCTACCCTGACCACGAATTGAACCTACCACTTTTTGTTGTATAAGATGATGCTCCAACCAAGTGTGTCACCTGGCCAGGACATTAATCTAACATTTTAGAAGG
Organism: Corynorhinus townsendii; assembly: GCA_026230045.1. NCBI lineage: Eukaryota > Metazoa > Chordata > Mammalia > Chiroptera > Vespertilionidae > Corynorhinus > Corynorhinus townsendii. The sequence continues at coordinate 30,902,980 of JAPDVU010000013.1, read as the reverse complement.
TAGTTATTATTATGACAGGCATCCTGGATTCAAGTCCCAATTCTCCACTTACTAAAAGCACGGGTTAGAATGAAAACCTCCATGACTCACTGGTGACATTTATAAGGACATGCTCAAAACCAAAGAGCAACATTTGAAGAGTGGAGGAAGTGCTTAAATGGGAACATGGAAGCACAGAAACATGCCAAAACACATGTTTTGCAAGCATCTGCAAATGAGGCAGGAACACAAAATGTAACTGAGTCAATAAAAGAATGAGAAAGCAACTTGCAAGGAGGGACTTCGAAGCCAGGGAGAAAACAGCCTGCTGAGCCTTATATTATTAGCACATGTGCCGCCAAAATGAGGGCCAAAGGCTCTTTGATAATGTAAGTCTTGATGCTCACTAGCAAATGGATGGGCTGCTGGGCACTTGGGGGCAGGTGGGGGAAGCTGAGTTCAGGAGGATGTGCAGACAGCAGGGAGGCTTGGCCAGTAATCCCTGTGGGATTTTACTGAGAACCCAATAAGCGAGACTCCCACGGCTGGTCTATCTTTGCCTTCCTGATGTTCTAAGACAAGACCCGTCCATTCTACAGGTCACGGACCATTTGAGCCAGAGGAGACATTAAAGAGCATAGACTCTGTTTCCTAAATTGGCTCTGATGAATGTTGATGGGTATATTATAATAGATAATAGATACTTATCAATATAACTCAAGAAAGGGTTCAGGGGCCAAATAAATGTGAGAAACACTGGCCTAACCACCTGAAACCTCAAGAAGCCAAAGTTGGCCCTGACTGGCATGGCTCAGTGGTTAGAGCGTTGGCCCCTGTACCAAAGGGTTGCAGGTTTAATTCCTGGCGCATGAGGGAGGCAACCAATGGATGTTTCTCCCTCACATCGAAGTTCCTCTCTCACTCCCTCACTCCCTTCCACTCTCCCTAAAAACCAATGGGAAAAAAATATCCTCAGGTGAGGATTAACAACAAAGAAACCAACTTGCTCAGTGGGGACTGAACCCATGATCTGGGATTCATTAGCATTACTCTATTTATTATGAGTCAAACACGCACTTCTAAGAAAATATTAGGAAGGTACATTACTCCCCAAAGGACTGAATTGGCCTCCTGGACCTCTAAACTAGGCCAGATCTTTGTAACTTGTGATAAACACACTACATAATAATACATTAAGATCGCTAAGTGATAAGATAAATTACAGCTTCTTCCCTAGGCATCCATGTAGGAATCTACCATTCCTTCCACCCATTGGAGGAAATCAGATCTGTGATGAGCCCAATAGCACTGTTCTCTACCAAACCCCACTGATGAACCACCTGGTTGTCTGGTGCTCCTTGAGGTCCAGGCACAGATCTTGGAATCATCTGTCTGAAAGGTTTCGAGGTTTTAAAGTCCAGACCCTATTCCCCTTTTAAAACTTTTATCACTGTATGGGGTCTCTGCATTTCCAGAAAAGCTATGCTCATCAAAAACAATAATGACAGCAACACATACATTGAGAACTTGCTACGTCAAAGCACCCTTCCAAGGTATATCACTGCCTTGTTTTATTAACGAATGAATTGGGGTTGCTAACGGGCCCAAGGTCACTAAGGACATCCTGGCTTTGAACCCAAGTGTTATGACTCTAGAGTCCACATTTTAACCACCACTCCCTACTGCTAGGTTTGAGGGGTTCGTATAGGGAGATTCTCAGAGGTTCCAGGGAAGGTCGCATAGGTCCTGAACATTGCTCGCTGATCTTCTTGAGGAAAAAGGAAGTTGGCTTTGATTTACATTTTGTCCTGAAAGAATCATGATCTTATCGCTCACATCATCTGTTCCCTTCCCCACTCCTGTTCCAATACCCTGATTTTATTATCTTTATGGCTTGACAGTCTAATAGATGACTTTAATTCCACAGAAGGTCTCACGATGGAGGGAGCACAAGGAAAATATGGGCTCTGTAGAGATCACTTTAAAAACAGGCTGTGATGATTCAACAGGGAAGGAGATGCATTTCCAAGCACCTGACTTTGCGGTCTCTCCATCTTACCAACCTCCCGCGAGAATGTGTTCAGGGAGAAAATGGAAGGCTTCCCCATGCCACGTATGAGCAGCACTCTCTCCGAGCCTCCATGATTTGACCTCTTCTCTAGAATAAAATTCCCTTTGGTTAAAGTGAGCTAGAAATATACATACAGCATTCAGGACAGTTCACCATGGCAACCTCAGTTTTGGAAAACAGGCATTTAGGAGGTCCCTCCTTTAGAAAGCACCAGTAACTATAGTACCTGCTCCCTCCCATACTCACTAGGTTGGGACCTTAGCAAGCTAAGAAAAATCCATCCTGGGACAAATTAACATAAGCAAACACTGGCAAAAACACTCAGATACATAACAACATTAGCTTTAAAATGAAAGGCCCATGCACAGAATGAGACCCACCCACCCAATTACCTGCATGCCACTTATCTGGTGCACTGACTGCTGTGAATTATCTACCTGCATATCTGTGGTACGCCATTCAGTTATGGTACATTTCCTCCAAGACCTATGGGTGAGCTGGAGGACCCAATCCCCTCAGCTAGCATCCGGGCATGAACTCTCATCCCATGTTGAAAGGGAAGTAGGGCCCAAGTGAAACACCGATTAAAGGAAGGATCTGGTTATAAGCACAGGGGAACAAAGCATGAACTCAGGCCTCCAAGGGTGGAGGAGGCTGAAGGCAGGAGAGGGGACAGGCAGTAGAAGGAGACAAATGTGTATGTGTTGAGTGGTTCCTACAGGTATATGCCACATTTATTTATTTTTTTAATTATTATTTTTAAAATATATCTTTATTGATTTCAGAGAGGAAGAGAGAAGGAGAGAGAGATAGAAGCATCAAAGATGAGACAGAATTATTGATTGGCTGCCTCCTGCACGCCCCCTACTGGGGATCCTGCCCACAATCCGGGCATGTGCCCTGACCTGGAATTGAACCATGACCTCCTGGTTTATAGGTCGATGCTCAACTACTGAGCCACGCCAGCTGTGCTATATGTCACTTTTAATGTCTGCTGTTTTGAAATACGTAATCTTCTCAATACACCTAATAAGGAAGAACTTCTATAAGATCCTTGCCACAGATGAGGAAACTGAGGTTTAGAATAGTTCAGTAACTCACCTAAAGGCACACAACAAGTCAGTAGTCAAACCAGGATTCAAGCCTAGGTCCTCAGCCCCAAAGCTGGTGGTCTTCCTGGTAAGTTACTAATGTCATGGTCAGGTTAGCCTGCTGCCTAACCAAAGTGAAGTGTGTCATGCCTCCCCAGCATACCCAGCAATGTGTCCTTAGGAGGGGAAATGTCTCCCCACCTGGGATATTACTGTGATTTTGTTGTGCAAGTTTCTGGGTGTGCTGCGGGGTAGAGATGGTCACTGGAGATACTCTGGAGACAGCCTGTGCCACCCCTGAAAAATCAACGGACAGGGAGAAAGCAGAAGCCAAAGACTGCCCTGTGGGAAAAGCTGGGAGCCATACTTGACGGAGGGCGACCCCGGGATGGGATGCTGTTAGCAGGAGGGGTAGGAGCAGGGTTTGAACCTGCCACTTATCAGCTGGGTGACTGTGGAAGAGTGATTCTCTCCTCCACAGGGTCCTAGTTTATTCCCTTGAAAAATGGGGGTGCCCCTGTACTGTCGCGAGGCTGTTCTGAGGATTTAAGAAGCTGACATAAAGCACATACTGACATTGTGACGTAGCTGGCACGGTATCTGGAGTTGGTAAGGATGTTGCTATTAATAGTGTGCAAAGCTCTGACTGCAGTTAGACGCTGACTTGGGGCCTGGAGGAAAATGCCAGGAGAGCCTGGCACCTAGATAGCCAGGGGTCTGGGAGGGGGCGGGCTCCACTTCCCCTTATTTTCATGGACAACTATATACCACCTCCCTCAGAAGAAAGAAGACGCTGTGCTTTCCTCCTGGCAAAACCCTGACTCCCTGGTGACTGACCTGAGATGTCAGACCAGCCTAATTGTCCTCCCCGTGAGTGGAATGGCCAACAGTGTGTGAGTGCTGACCTCCGCACGGGCAGGAGCTTGAATGACAGTGAGGCCAGCACGGCGTCCACTTTCCAGGTCAGCTGGTCCCTCCTTTGCTGCAGGAGTTGCAGAGAACCCTGGAATAAAACTCACCCACAGAACGTTGGGCAGAGCGAGCACCTGCATAAACCAAGTCAGAGGAACTGCCTTTTTTATTTTCCAAAAGGCTCCGGGTAATAAAGCGTTGAGTGGAGCAGAGTGTCAAGTCAACACAACAAAATTATAATAACCCACCATTTACTTGAGCACATACTGTGTGCTGGACCCCGTGTGTAAAAGCTTGGCAGGTATTATCTGACGTCACCCTCACAGTTACCCTACAAAGTGGAACTTTTCATCATCCCCATTTCACAGATGAGAAAGCATTTGGAACTCACAGGAGCACTGAATGGCAGAGGCAGGATGCAGACTGGGGTCTCCTCTGACTCGGTGCCCACAGGCAAGGAAAACCAGAGGTCAAAATGCTGGATTGGTCTCAGGGTCTGCCCTCTTCATCCCTGCCTATAACCTCAGGTGTCGTTTGGGGAAATAGAGTCAGGTGACAGTGCCCTTCTGGAGCTGGGTCCCAGGAGCTGAGCTGGGAGCTGCGTTTCACACACGTGGGTTTAGGAATATGAGGATGAGGCTTAGACACAGAGGCCAGAGCAGGCCATGAGCTGTGAGATGCAGGAAGAAGCCTGGTCAACAAGCCATTTCTCGTCCATTATTAACCCCGCTGTGGTATTTGTGAGACGAGGGTGGTGGGGAAATGCAGGTAAGACTAGATGGCCACCGAGGCACCTTCCAGCTCAGAGCGGCTGCTGTGCCCTGGAGGAGGCCTGCAAGATCAAACAATCCCCCAAGCAGATGTCAGAGGCACCGTGTTCTTAGGAATCTTTGCGAATAACACACTTGATTTTGCCAAGATAGAAACAATCACAAGAATACACTGCACTTTGCCAGAAAAAAAAAAATTAGCTACAAGGATAATTCATGCATGTAATGTTCTCATCTTTTATGCCCTATGTAGCTATAAATTAATTCTCGGAAGGACACAATGAGAGACTACAATAGCAATACTAAAACAACAAGCCTCTTTTTTTTTCCAAGAAAAAGAATGGCTGCCTCTTTATAGAAAGGATCTCCCTAAAATTCTCTTGCATCCATACCAGACTCATTGGCAATTGTGTAGGAAAGGAAATTTGAAGGTCAACCAATGTGACTCTCCATCGGATGCCTAAGTCCCTTGAAATGTCTCTGAGGGGTCCCTAGGGGAAGCCCGCATACCTTCAGGACAAGAAATCCGATTTCACTCAAAGCTGCCTATTGCATTCATTGGGCAGCTCTGGTCTTTCCAAGATCTTTCTTATACTGCCTGCAGCTTTAATTCTTGTGGCTATACAGACCTGCCTAAACTTTCCCACACAGCCCTTCAAAACTGTGGCCCCCAAGTCCTCTCTTTTGCAGAGCTGTCAGTCATTCTGGACTTATAAGCACAACCTGACCACTGAGGTGTTGTCGTTTTCATGGTCAGTTGTCCTAGTTTTTAAAGACAGATTAGCTCCACAATTATTCCAAGATGATTACTCCTCCAAATAACCCAAAATGCACATTTTTCAACCTATATTATCAGCAACACTGAAAGCTGATTATAATCAACTTGCTTTCATAAAAAGAAGAAATACATCAGAAAATAGACTTTAAGAGATGCTACTTGGCTAAAAGTATCACCAGCGAGCATCCCATGTTCGCAGACAAAGAAAAGCTGTGAATGCTCTCTTCTCCACCCCTGCCCACTCCCCACTGGAATTTAAATGACCCACTTTCAAATCACAGAACCAAAAAAATCACCTGGCCACAAGCTCACGTGTTACGATGTGGAAACCAAAGTCCAGAGATCCCATCCCTCTGTCCTTGCCACCCCCAAATGTTTAGTAATTCTCTGCCCTGGGTTGGGCCCTAGGATATCAAGGCACCAAGCCCTCCCAGGTCCCCGAGCAGAGACTCATACGGCAAGGCAAGGGACTTAAAATACCGGGAAGCCTATTGTTGGGATAGCCCAATGACAGGCAGAATCTTTTATAAAGGACTTGGAAGACCAAAGGCTGTTTCTTTTCTCTGCCTTTGCTCAAACTGCCCCTCTAACTGGAACTAACTCTCTCTCTCTCTCTCTCTCTCTCTCTCTCTCTCTCTCTCTCTCTCTCTCTCTCTCGGCAAACTTATCCTTTAAGACTCAACTCAGGTATCACCCCGACACATTCTCCTCAATTGCCCCTTTAGCTGTACTCCCCCTTTGTGCTCCCACGATCCTCTGTGAAAGCCGCACTCCCTGTACTTAGCGTCATGTGCTCACTGTGCTCCCTGTGGCCGTCTTCCCTGAGATCCAGGTTCCTGGAGACAGGCGCTGAATGCTATTCAGTTGTATATGTTTGTCTACTTCAGTTGGTATGTCCTGGGTTGGATGAGGGAACACATAAACATTTCAGCAGAATCTGAAGGGTTAGCAGGCGTTGTCTCAAACAGAAAGGGAGGAAAGAATCCCAGGCCCAGGAAGCGGCCTGCAGGGGCACTGTGCCCAGGGGGTGGGTGGCTGTAGAGTTGCGCCGAGTTCCCAGGGTGGCAGAGGTGGGTGTGGGAAGAGTGACTGAGCTTAGGGCTTGGGGTTAAGCTTGGGCCAGATGTGAAGACCACATAAGCCATGCTGAAGTGTACAGACATTATCCTGTAGTCAGAGTGGGAGGGAACCATCTTTACAGAGCGATGGAGCGGATCCGATTAGTTGTTAAGGACACTGAAGTGGCCAGACGAGAAAGCGCGCATTGAGGACAGGTGCCAGGTGCATTTGGAGCCTTGTGCACCATCCAGGATGTGGGGAGGGTCTGTATCAGGGGCGTTGTGTCCCGAGAGCTCAGGGAGAGCCTAGAGGGGGGGAAGCACAGTGTGGACGCAGGTTTGGAAGCCCAGGTGGAACCAACGGGACCTGATGAGTAGGTACCCCGAGGTGTGGAAGGGGGAGGTAAAGCATCAGGTTGGGCCCAGGGCTTCTAACTTGCAACGTCAGGGCAACACAGACAATGTTAACAGCGATACGGAGCTTGGGGGGTAAGATCCTGAGATGATTCCAGTAAGTCCAGAGTTACATTGGTACCAATTCAAATAAAAGAGTTAAATAAAGTGCAAGAAAATCAATCACCTAAACCTAGAGTACAAGACAAATCTTTTGATCCTCATAGTCAGATAGAGCAATTCTGATTGTCTGAGGGCTCTAAAAACAACTTCATATAGGAAATCTTTTGGTTCCCCAAACTACTAATATTCCTCAACCAGTGAAATTGGCATTTGTATGTAAAACATTCTCTAGGCCATCATATTCCATTTCTTTCTTATTTTCTGGACCCAACTATATCATTTTCATACCTTTAAAAATTATTATTGGCTCACACCACTGGGGTGGGGGGGGGGGCGGGTCCCAGTCACCAGGGAGAATTCATTTTCATTAATGGAGGGACCCCACTCAGCCTTGTTTTTGTTTTGTTTTTAACTAATGATCTCATATTTACTTATCTCTTCTAAATGCCAGAAGGTCTAGATATTGTTGGGGGAAATCCCAGAGACACACTCAGGAATGATTCTATTCTGCTCCAAACCTGACCCATCTTTTAACCTAGTAATATTCTCTCCCCCTCACTTTATAGTAAAAGCTCCGAAGAGCAAGCAGTGAACGGAATCCCTATAGAACCAAGGGTTCCACTTAAAGGGACCACGGCAGGACTATCCTGGCCACGTGGCCATCCTAAGCACGCACAGACTGCTCCAGGTAGAGAGGAAACTGAAACTGCCCGCTCACCCTCTTCCTCAAGTTGTAGGTGAGAATGAGGTTCCGGGAGAAGGAGTGGGAGAAGGCCGTGTAGAACTCCAGCACTTTCTGCAGGGCGTCCCGTTTGATCACGTGCAGGTCACAGTAGGTCAGGGCCCTAACGTTGGCACAGGACTGGGCCAGGGTGGCTTCCTTCCAGAACACGTCTCCAAACACATCTCCTTTCCCTAAGAAGAGAAAGTGGTAATGAGGAAAGCATCGTCTAGCTCCAGGAGGGGTCAGCCATCCAGGTGGCTCCCCGCTGCTCCCCCAAAATGCTGTCCATTCAGTGTTTGGCAGCTTGGGCTCAGAAAGGGCAACAGTGATTTTCATTTGAACCTTAACAATATGCAATTTAAGAAACTTTAAAATACCACAAAACACATGTCAAAGTTTTAATCAATGACTCTGGAATTGTTCATGTTACCCCCTGAACATCCTATGGGAAACCCTTGTTATTCTTTAGCATCCCCTCCCCCCCACACACACCATTTTTCCAAAACATAATCATAATCTGGAATTCCATTATGTCTTTGTTGGCTTATTGTCTGTTGCCCAGCATGAGAATTCATGCATTTTATCCCTCCACATAACACAGTACCTGGCACAGTAGGAGTTCTCACCATATTCAGGGTCCAAAGGGAACTGAGGAAGGAAGGGGAACTATGGGTCTACATTAGGCTGTTGTGGGGAGGGTGTGGACTCTTTGGCGGAGCCAAGAACAGGCGAGGTCTCCTCTGTTTAGGATGATCTGTGTGGACGAAGTCAGAGGACAGTGGAATCCATCTCTTCCCATGGTCTGTCCACTGCCCAGAGGTTCATGTTTGTGTGGGGCCCCGTTCCTCACCCTCTCACCCACACCTCTTCCACGCTCCTCACCCTTGCCAACTGCCCTCCTGGTAGTATAAAAATATGGGCCCTATATAAATGGCATCTCCAGGATCCTAAAATGCTTAGCATTCCACAACAGTGTATTTCATAAATCAACAGAGTTCTAATCCCAGGTAGCCATGCTCTGGGTCAAACTATCAGTCCTAAATATCTGCTTTCCACAGCTGAGGATATTCTTCCTACTTTTCCCAGTGGCCAACATATATTTTTTAATCCTCCCCTGATGATATGTTTATTGATTTTTAGAGAGAAAGGAAGGGAGAGAAAAACATTAATGTGAGAGAAACATTGATCGCTTTCTTCCCGTATGCACCCCAACCGGGGATTAAACCTGCAACCCAGGAATGTGCCCTGACTGGGAATCGAACCTGCAACCTTTTTGGTGTATGGGATGATGCTCCAACCAACTCAGCCACCCGGCCAGGCCCAGCAACCAACATTTTAACATATGTCGAACACAAAGCCTAATTCACTCCTGACATAGCCTCTGGTTATACATAGCCTGAAGTGTTGTTTATCTTGCCTCTACATTTTCAGCACAGATAAACACAAATGCGAATCCCCAGGGAGCCAGAGAGGAGTATGCAGGGGGAAGGAAACAATGCTACATGGATGACAGGTAACCCTGACAACCCCTGCCACACTCCACAGCTGGAACCCAGGTACCAGGATGCAATATGATCAACAGGACAGATGTTTTCCTAATTCAGGCTACAAAGGCAATCAGACTTTCAAGCACCTGGACAGAAAGAACTTAATCTTTTCTTAAATACCCAACAGTGTGATTCTAGGTGTATAAGTACTCCTTGGGCACAGGCTTCTCTAAGCACTTCTACCATGTGGGCTGGGAAACAAGTGCACTAGCCACATTTCTGCACAGTTCTCCTTGTGTTTGTGAAATAATGTACAGTTCTGATTTATGAAGATGGTTTTACTGAAAATATGCCTTTAAAACCATGCTATTTCAATTCCCGTACCACGTTGTGATTCAGTCAACTGAGTGGACTAATTTAGGGTTGTGGTCGGTGGATGGGAATGTTTCTCTCTGTGGATGCTACCTGGTTTCCGTGGAGATAGGCTTATTCAGTATGTGCTCCCCAGTACGGAGTCCTACCCAACCAGCCTGACCAGTTCGTTCCCTAAGCTCCCTCCACTGAATCACAATGCCTCTCCTGCCTTTCATATTTATTTAATCTTATTCCTCTAGAGCCGTGGTCGGCAAACTGCGGCTTGCGAGCCACATGCAGCTCTTTGGCCCCTTAAGTGTGGCTCTTCCACAAAATACCACGGCCTGGGTGAGTCTATTTTGAATAAGTGGCATTAGAAGAAGTTTAAGTTTAAAAAATTTGGCTCTCAAAAGAAATTTCAATCGTTGTACTGTTGATATTTGGCTCTGTTGACTAATAAGTTTGCCAACCACTGCTCTAGAGAATGCTCTGCTTCTGACACACAATGGTAGACAAAAAATGGACCCCATCTGTGCACTGCAACTCACATCAATAGGCAGAGCCCAGTTCTCTTCCCCCTGAATCTGGACTGACCTTGGTCCCTGGCCTTGAGCAATAGAATGTGGCAGACGTGGTGTCTGGGATTTTGAGACAAGGTCATAGGACGCCTTGTAACTTCTGCCTGGTCTTTTGGAACCCAACCACCATGTTTTAGGAAGAAGGATCCACATGAGAGGTTATGTAGGGGTGCTCTGGAGGACAGCCCAGCTGAGTTCTCAGCTGACAGCCAGCCTCTGCCACTCATGTAAATGAGCCATTGTGGACACTCAATCCAGCTCAGCCATCAGATGCCCGCAGCCCCAGCCAACACTGGACTACAACCACAGGTGGGAAGCCCAGGTGAGAACCAACCATTTGAGCAAAAACCCACAGAATGGTGAAAAACAAAAATGAATTTCTTAAGCCACTCGTGTAGGGGAGGTTTGTTACATAGAAGTAGGTAACCAGAACACACAGAATCATAGAAATCTAGGTGAGAGGCTCATGAGACCGAACAGGTTACCTAATATTCCAGCAGAGCATCATGAATAATCCCAGCTCTGAGTGAGCACCCCACTTTTTCCCCTGAAAGAATGAGGCAGGAAAGAGAAGTGGCTCTTACAGGGATAGAGTGTCCTGAGTGAGCACCCTGAATATCAATGAGAGACGCAGAATTTATAAAACTCGCCATCTCCTGTTGGGATGTAGTTGGTTACTAAGCAAGAACTACTGTGAGTAGAAGAGCATTGGTAATCTTGCCTGATTCTTAATAAAATGACTTAATCTGAGCATTACACTTCTCAAACAAATCTGGTAGTCATTTTTCTAATTATAAAAGAACCCATAAAAGAAAATGACAGCTCTTCGTGGGTGAATTTATCTGTGAAAATTTGGTTTAGAAACAACTTCTTCATACCTATTGCTTAAAGCAAAGGACAACCATGTTGTGGTTGAAAGTGACCATGAAAATAAATAAGTGCATCCTCAGAAATGACAACACGCCCCTTGGAAAAAAGTCTCCCAAGCAAAGGTTTTGACAGAAACAATAAATGGAGGGTAGTTTCCTATCACAAAAAGTATTTCACATTGAAAATCATGCAACCGTTCTTCCTGGCAAGGCAGCATTTTTCATCTGGATCATGTTAGTGAGATTTAAGAATTGGGTGTTGGAGGACCTGCCAGACTCCAAACAAACCCAAGACTGTTCCGGCAAATGAGAAGTATGTTTGTGACCCATGCAACTTGGGAAAAGGGTTAAAGGGCAGGAGACAGAGCATCTGGCAGGCTGCTCGCAAGTTACATCCCGGGAGGAATGACTTCCCAGGTCAGCTTGCCAATCAGAAGCAAGGACAAGCCCTACACCCACACTCATCTCTCATTCTCTAGAATGATTACCAAAGAACAAAAGGTACCCCATGCACTGGGGAATCACCATTTAATTGGCAACATTCTTCCTCAGTGGCCATAAAATATTGATGTGCCTTATAATCCGTGGCATCTTCTAGTCAGTGAAATATGGTTCGTAACGTTTGAAGACACCATTCCCCTCTCATCTTCTGCGATGGCCCTCTCTCCCGGTCTCCCCCTCTGCTGGAAGTCCACCTCAGCCCCCCCGCATGGCCCATTTCTCAGGACTCTGCTCTAGACTGTGTTGCTTCTTATCCTCCTCACCTCTCTCCTTGGCTTGGCTCAGCCGCTCTCCTGGCTTCAGTTGCCACTTGGATCACGATGATGCCCAGGTTTATACCTTGAACCTAGATCTCTCTTCTGAGACCAAAATCTCCCACTGGACACTTTAACTTAGGTCAGCCCACACGGAACCTCTCTCCCTCCCCGGTAAACTCATACTCCAGGGTTCCTCATCCCAGTGAAAGTGTCTAAGTCTTTCCAGACTCCTCCCTCGTCTCCACAGCCAATAAGTGACTGGGCTCTGATAACTTTATCAACTATCTTTTGAGCCTGTCTACTTTTCTGCCATTAAGTCAGTTCAAGTCACTCTCATCTCTCAGCATCCTCCTTGCTGGTCTCCCTGCCTGCTATCCATTCTCTTCACAGCAGCCAGGACCATCTTTCTGAACACAAATGTGATTCTGTCACTTTTTTGCTTGCAGGTCTTTGTAGCTACTGTGCCTTCTGCCTGGAACACTCTCTCTTTCATCCCCTTCCCCAACCACCACCACCATTCTTGCACCTGGTGGAATTCAGTTCATCACGTAAGTCTCAGCTCAGACACCACCTCTGTCAGGAAGCCTCCTTTGATTTCTCCTGGCTGACCTGTCTTATGAGTTCCCATAGCATCCCGTTCTTACTCCTATTATAAATCTTGGCACTGTGTTATAAAACTGCATATCTACTTGTCTGTCTCCCTGGTGAGACTGTTAGTTCTCCTGTAAGTGTATCTGTTTGGTTCAGTATTGTCTCTCCAATCCATAGAACTACACCTGGCATGCTATGGAATGAATAAATCAACACATCAGTGAAAAGATGAGTCTGAGGGAACAAGGTAAGGTGAGTCAGGATATGAAAGGCTTAGAGTGCCTCAGGATGGATGACTTTAAGGAGAGACCTGGTCTCCAGTCCAAATGCAAGAACCTGGGTGTCTACATTGTAGGTAGCTGCATTGGCCGCCTGACTCGAGAAGGAGTTTGTTGACCTGCTCAGAAACATTCCCATAATTCACTCTGATCCAGACTGATGCTGAGCTGAAAATTTAGAGACACATTTAAAAAGAAGAAATAAAGATAATGAATATCAGCAATTACCCAATGATACACATGTTCTCCTTAAAGGAATTAAAATCTCACTCAAATATGGGTCACCAGCCTTCCTGTAGAGAAGGTACTGAGCATGAGCAAACAGCGCTGGCACCTCTACCTCAGTGGGGCCACCCATTAAAGCAAGGGTTTGGAAACATCACGACAGTTCTCCTGTTCATCACAACCGCAATTAGATAAAATTAAGTTAATCACATGTCTCTCCACTAAGTTATACACCGCAAATCTTCCCCTGAAAGCAGGGGTTAATTTTTCAAGATCACTATAGATAAGAACTGAAAATTGACTTGATTTTTCCTTTCTGTTTATAAAAGAATATGTGCAGTGTAGAAAATAATTGAAAAATAAGGCCACCGTCCAGAAAACATCAGCTAACATTATGGTACACTTTCCATCTCCCTTCTACTCATACATGCATTTTTATGTAATTGAAGTTACTGTTATGCATATATAGTTATATATCCTGCTTTCCCCCACTTAATATTGCGTTGGAAACATTTTGCATACCAATAAAATCTGTATCTTGATTTAGCATAATTTTTGATTTAACCAATTCACTCCATCTGGGCACTAACGTTATAAGGATTTCCTTTAGAAAGATCTACTAACTCTCCCCACGCCCATCCTCTCTCAACCAGGTAATGTATTCACTACCTGATACAAATGCTTTTGCATTTCTGAATGATTAGATTATTTACACTGTACCTCTTTGCTTGGAGTATGGAGTTAATATAATTGCTTTGGTTGATAGAATAGCTATATAAATATTAATGCATGCTTGGAGTGTTTAGAGAGACACTGAAACAGTTTCCTCCCCTTGTGCTGAGCATGAAATCACCTATGACATGGATTTTATTATAGGGTGTTTCAGCTGGTCCTCTCGGTATGTGGAACAATGCACCATGGGAGATGGCAGCACAGGAAGTGGGGGGCATCCCCCTCACTGGCTCCAGCTACAAGAATCTTGCAAGCACCTCTGTGAAGGACTTAGCTTCTCCGTCTCTAAAATAATGAGGGTTTTTAGGAAGCGGTTGTATTTTTTTAAACCTTTGTTAGATAGCCATTCTGTCTTCATTGTCTAGCCAGCCTCCCCCTGTTCAAGAATTGTGTGGGTTTTTTTTGGGGGGGGGGGGGGGCGGCGGGGGAGGAGAGGGTAGCACCTACTAAAAAAGTGTCATTATTTTCTGATTGGATCAATAAATAAAAGGAATGCTGTTCAGACTAAAAATATATTATTCTTTCAAATTGTATCCTAACATCTTAAAAGGATCTGTGAAACTTGGAATGATGCCGACTTCCTCAAGAGTTACTTTAAAAAATAAATGTACTGATTTTGAAAGTAGCACATGCTCTTTTAAAGAAAACTTGAAAACAGACCAAGACATAGGAAGGAAATGAAAATCTCCTACAGCCTCCCACACCAGAGACCTCCATGGTGACACGCTGATGAAGATGTCTGCGGGCTTTTATCTACGAATGTGTCTCCCCATAGGTGAGATCATGTTGTATTTACAAACTGTATTTTACCTACCTATCGTAAGAGTGTCTAATAACATTTAAAGTTCCTTGTGAACGTTTTGAAGGGCTACACTCCCATGTCCTTTAAAATGTTCTGAAATACTGGGTCATTTAGAAAAACATTCACATGTTTCCTCTGTACCTCTCTTTTTATTGTTGTTGTTTTCCCTGTTCCTTCCTCTGAATCCTAAATATCTGTCTTCAGTCCTGGCTTCCTTTCCCGGGTCCAGACCCACCTTTCTGAGTGGCTGTGGAAAACTCCACCTGGACCCTCGTCTTATGCAACAAGTCAAAACCAAGCCATCACCTTCCTCTCTCTCCATCTCTTCCTCTGGAGGCCTCCTTCTGTTACCGCTGTTGCCATTTCCCTACTTACCAGTACTCTGAGGTCAGCATCACCTCTCTCACCTCCTGCTACCTACTCCTCATAGTCTATCATTTATAACCTTTCAGACTCTCCTTCCACAACATCTCATCCACCTGCCCCTCCCATCTAAGGTTGCCAGATTTAGCAAATAACCATACAGGACACCCAGTTAAAGCTGAATTTCAGATACATAGATAATACTATTAAGCATCATGTGTCCCATTCAATGTTTGGAAATATTTAAGCTAAAAAGTACTTGTTCTTTATGAGAAATCCCAATTTAACAGGATGTCCTGTATTTTATTTAGCAACCCTACCTCTCTCAGTTTCTACTGCCTATATCTGAACACCTCTCATCTCCTCCAGGAGCCCTAGTCACCTACGGACCTCCTGGCCTCTAATTCATTAATCTTTACAAAGCACAGCTCTAACAGTGTCATACTTTACTCACCACTGTTGCCTCGTTGTTCATGCTGACATTTAGAAATGTCCATAGCCTATCCCTGAGCTGCCTCTCCAGCCCCAGGCCCTACTGCTGCCCCTCGGGGCTCTCAGCTCCAGCTCAAGTGCTGGACTTGTGGTTACAAAGCAAAGCTTCACCACTCTTCCCATCTGAACGCCCTACCTCATATGTCCTACTCCTGACTCCGTCTTCACAGAGCCACCACACTAGGCGGGGCCCTCCTTCCCTTGAATATAGATTACTAGTTGTTTATCCTACCATTTTGGCAGGTCAGAAATCATTGAAAACTGACATTCATATGGGTCAGGCTAAAATAATAAAGAGCTTGCTTCCATGCTTTGCAACCTTCCATGGAGTCATCATCTCACCCCTTTCCACAAAAAACATCGAGTAGTGACTGTCTATGGCAACGTTCTCAAGGTATCATCCTCTACGCATGTTCAGTGAAATCACCCGAGGGAGAGAGGGTTTGTGACATTGGGGATCCCAAGGCTCCAGCCTAGACCTGCAGAATCAGAACCCACAGAGAGGGCCTGGGAACCAGCACCGTGAACACGCTTTTCACCTGTGTGTCATGTTCACCAGCGTTGAGAACCACCGGCCCACATGCAAAGTCTTCTCAGGCTACTCTACTCACACTGGCCCCTGAATGTGCCTCTAATGACTCCAGAGGCTCAGGCTGCTCTTCTCACTTTAAGAAGCAGCCTACCAAACGCTCCCACTGGTTCCCGCCAAGCCCAGTCAACTACCTCCTCCATGAACATTTCCCTGTTCACTCCAGGAAGTCTACAGAAAGAGGTACCATTTATTGTCACTAATCATGCATTTTTCTTCCCAAATGGGATATAACATTCATCCAAGACAAGGATTTTCTCTGCATGCTCCCCCCTCAATGAGGCTAACACCAGGTTACGCTGTGATAGTTGTTAAATAAATAGATGCTACATTAATATCCAAGCAAGGTCAGTGGATCCAAAGTAACTATTGAAAGCAAAGATGAGCATATCTTTCAAATTAGGGGAAGAAAAGACTCCATCTTGGAAAAAGCACGGACATGTTTACATGTCCATTTAAGGAGAATGTAAACCCTAGTTCAGTAGTGGCAGGGCTGCACGTAGAAAGTGAACTCAGAAGATCGGCCCATCAGCTTTCCTCATGACTGCTCCCCTTCCTTGGACTTTGGCCCAGCCACAAGTAGGGAAGAGTTTTCCTCTACTTGAGAGCCATCCCCAGATCTGTTCCAAAAAGACCCTGTAGGCTCAGCAGACTAAGTCCATCATCTTTATCCCTCCTCCTCATTCTCCTCCTTGTCCTCTTCTTCCTCCTTCGACTCTATTGCCTGTTTAGTCTCTGCCAGAAACTATTCCCACTCTTCATCTCCCACATCCCAGAGGTTCTCCCTCCCCTGATATCTCTGGACTCTTGCCCTTCTTCCCACCACCTTACTTAGGCCTTCATCATTCCTCACCTGAGCCTCCTAGCCAACCCCCATGCCTCTGTATTTGTGGAACTAGATCTTTAAGTTACTCGCATGCTTAAAATTTTCTCTGGGACCCTCATCCTATAAGATAAAGCCCAGACCCTCATTCTAGACCATGGGGCCTTTCACAGCCTGCCTTTCAATTCAATTCAACCCAATTCAATTCAGCAAACAGCCGATAGTGCCTTTCATGTGCTGGGCCAAGCCAGAGGTATGAAATCAAATGTTCTCAGCTCACAGGAGAGACAGATGAGTAAACATGTGATTGATGCAGTGTAATGGGCTTAGTATAACTACGGGGGGCGGGGGGGAGTCTTAGAGACTTAACCAGTTAGTGGTAACTCCTGCAGGGAGTTAATGTAGAGACAGGGCTACAGTTGAAATCTCCAGCTCAGGACCAGGGCTCTTTAAACAATTTAAAAAATATGTTTTTATTAACTTCACAGAGAGGAAGGGAGAGGGAGAGAGATGTAGAAGCATTAATGATGAGAGAGAATCATTGATTGGCTGCCCCCTGCACACCCCCTTAATGGGGATCAAGCCTGTAACCCAGGCATGTGTCCTGACCAGGAATTGAACTGTGACCTCCTGGTTCATAGGTCAAGGCTCAACCTTTGAGCCACACCAGCCAAGCAGGGCTCTTTACATTACTCAAGGCAGCCTGGCCAAAATGACCTCAGTCTTGCCCAATAGAATGAAACATAACAAACGAAAAGATCCAAGATGATCCATGATTAAAATACAAATTAAGTATTAAAATGTAAAACCCATAAAAGTTACTACAGAGACACTAAATCACAGTGAAATAAGATCATTTAAATACTACATTTATAAGCTGGAAACACAGGGAGCTGGACCACACTCAAGCACAGCCCTGATGAAAGCCCGTGACTCATCTACTGTGGCCAAGTAACACAAAATAGATAACAAGTTACTTGCAAATGCTAATAGTACTAATTGGCCAGGGGCAAAAATGGGTACCTGTGCCTTTTTATTCTGATACCTATGAAAAACTAGAATAAAATTATTTACAATATCATTAAAGATGCAAATGCTGAAGTCTTACATTTATTTTAAAGAACCAAGAAACTAAAACTGAGAAGACATTAAGTGATTTATAAGAGCATCCCAAAAGGAGATTTGGGAGTGTATCATTTCAAAACTAAGGCATAGAACATCAAAGGAAAAGGAGATCATAAGAGACCATCGAGTATATTCTGTTCTCAGGACACAGCATAGCCTTCAGTCCAAGAGAGATATGGTCTATGTTTGTGGAACCATATTTTTAAACTGCAGACTGTGATCAGGTCAAGAAAGCAATTTAGTGGGTCATGACAGTCAATTTCTTATTAAATGGAAGGTAATAGAATCTAATAGAAAATGCCAGTTGTATCAGAGGAAAGGGGGGCACAGGGACTAGGTAGAGGTGGGCAAAGCGGGGGGAGAGGGAATGGAGACATCTGTAATAAGAGTCAACAAAAAAATAAAGTTAAAAAGTAAGCACTGAGTTTTATGTATAATTGTGTGTGCACGTGTTTAGTAGCTCATGATGTAATAAACATTTCATATGATGGAGTGTAGTCCAGACTTGAAACACTCTTTTCTGACACTTTCATGCCAAATACGCTCAGCTATGAACAGTGACCTTTCTCCTCATTCTTGGCATCTGTGCTAAAATTAAACAGAGGATGAGGCTGGGAATGTAAGTACTGAAAGGAGGAAACAAATTAGCAGAATGTAAATGAGTGAACTGCTAACAAGGGGCTAGAGACCAAACGGATGAGATAAATGAGCTCTGGGCTTTTTTCTAAAGACTCCTGCTCTATATGACGGTTAAAGATGACCTGGCTGTCCCCCTTCCTCAATGGAGCACCAGATACACAGTAGCTGCTCAATAATTACTTGTCCAATGACCCTCTAGAAGCACCTGCATCCTCTCTATGACAACACTTATCAAGAAATGTGATCATTGCTTTTTAAATAATGTTGGCCTCCTCCATTGAAGCTCCTTGAAGGCTGGGCTAGTGTTCGGCCCACAGCTGCATCCTCACCCCCATGACACTGTTCAAGACATGTTGGCTAGCCCTAACCAGTTTAGCTTGGTGGATAGAGCATCGGCCTGCGGACTGAAGGGTCCCGGGTTCGATTCCAGTCAAGGGCATGTACCTTGGTAGTGGGCACATCCCCAGTAGAAGGTGTGCAGGAGGCAGCTGATCGATGTTTCTCTCTCATCTATGTTTCTAACTCTCTATCCTACTCCCTTCCTCTCTGTAAAAAATCAATAAAATATATATATTTTAAAAAAAAGACATGTTGGCTGGATTGAACTACAGGGCATAAATGGCAATAAAGATCGAGCTCTCATACCCTTCTGATGCTTGAAAATCTGTTTAGAGAACAACAGCTCTAAACTTCGGTTTCCAGAGATCAGATCTCTTGGAATCTCTTCTGTGTCTTGGCCCAGAGGTCAGGTTGACTCAAAGAGCTTGTATCATCCTTTTATAGAATAAGAGCCTCTTGAAATCTCCTGGCTCCTGGGGACGCGTGGAAGATGTTTTTTTCTAGTCTGGACAGCTTGAAGGCAACAACCACTTTGAACCCATAGCTGCTGAGCTATGTCAGAAGTCCCATCCACATGGCTAACTGGAGCAGGCAGGGTGCTTGGGAGGCCCGAGGCAGAGGGCTGGATTTGGAGAAGCAGTCAATTGACCAAGTAAATCAACAATAAACCAAGGCCGGTGCTTCCCCACAAGAAGCCCAGGCTGAGGGGAAATGGGACATGTCTTGGACGCAGTCATTTGCCTTCCTCGCTCCTCTGCGGCTCTGTCATACTTCCATGTGTAGGAGTCCACACCCAGCTCCTAATAGTGCTGCTGTTTATGGTACATCGATAAGGGTGCCCTAAGCATGGGTATGTAAGGCGGACAGTATTCCTTGGAAAGCCATATGGTGCTACCAGTGAGGGGATGGGTGAAAGATGCCCCACACTAAAATATCAGTTCAAATTCAAAGGAGAGTCGACTAGTCACTAGCTACTCTTCTTCTCAGGCACACACCCCAACCTCTATTATCAACGGAAAGTCCTCTTTATCAAGGGCCCTGATTGAAGGCAGGGATACATGTCATCTCCCTGCAGCAATGTTAAATCAATGCTGTACCGCTCCTGTGCCCTGTTCCTCATACACAGTCAAACCTCACATCTCTGTGGATGAGAAAGGCAAGGAACAGAATAACCCTGTCTGAAGAGTTCAGTGGACACCAGGAATCCAGAACACTTGTTTCAGCCTCCACCTCCCACCCAGACTCTATCCCAGTCTCCAGCACATGCGGAAGGAATAGAAATCATCCTTGATTATTAACCTGAGCAGAATGTAACCAAGAGGGCAAGTTCACTTGGGGCCAGAGGAGCAAGAAGAGGGCTGCATATTCATGCACTCCAAGGTCAAGCAGGAGCAAAGTTTGGGATTTTTTTTAAAAAAACACTGTCTATGTCTAGATACTTAGTTTGAATCTTAATTCTAACTCTGGTATAACTTAATCTCTCCCTGCCTCAGAGTCCTGAAACATCAGATGTAAAAGATAAAAATATACATCTACAATATTTAGCAGTATCTGGCAACTTAATGGACCAGCAAACTACACAAATTATCACCAGGACTGCAGTGTTGCAAAATGGATCGGCAGAGGATTTGGAGTCTGAGGACCTCCAGGATGCTGGCTCATGGGCCTCGTCAGTTTTGAGGTTTTGGGAGAGTTTCCTAACCTCTCTGAGCTTTCATTGTCTCATACACAAAATGGGGATCATACAGTCACTTCATGGGGTTACTCTAAAGATTGACTGAGAATCTGTAGGAAAAATGCCTGGTGCAGACTAGATGCCCTGCCCACCCAAAGAGGAGACGTGCCCCCAATAAAGAGCTGCCCTGACGCCACCTCAGGCAATCAGATGAACCTCCCAAAGGTCACTGATGCTCAACGTGCAAAATACCAATCTGTGCCCCCACGTTCCTATCCGCCTCCCACATTCCCTACGATGGTATATGGCAGATCAGCTTTCCTGTTATCCACCTGAGAAACCCTGCAGTCCTCATGGACTCCCAACAGTAAATCCTTCATCAGGTCCTGTTGAGCCTACTTTTAAAATACTAGTATGTCACTCCATTTGCTTCTCTTCATCTGCTCACCAACAACTTGTCTCTAGATAACATGTCTCCAGCCTCATCTGCCTGCCCAGCTTTCCCCCTTCCATCCACTCTCAAGCTGTAATTATATAGTCCCCTCTCTGAAGGACAAATTGGATCGTGCCTCTCCCCTGCTTTAAACCCTTCTTGGGCTCCCCAACGTAAAATCCCAGTCCCTTAGTGTGGATTCCAGGTCCTACATGATCTGTCTCATGCTTGGCTCATTCCCTAGCCCAGCTGGCAAACTCATTAGTCAATAGAGCGGCAAATTGTGGCTCGCGAGCCCCATTTCTCCAAGGCCCCTTCTGGTTCTGTGCGCTCCAGCCACACTGATGCACACACAGTTCTTCCAATGAATCATGCTCTCTCTCCGCAGGGACTTCACACATGCTTCCCCCTCTGCTTAGAATACTCCCTGTCCCTTCGCTTCTCCATGATAACTCATTTGCAATCTTTATTTTTCAGCTTAGATGTCATTTCTTCCAAGAAGCCCTCCCAACACTTGAATACTGGGTTAGAGGCCCCTTGCACTGTAGGCAAATGTCTGCTTATTTGTTCCTCCAGTAGACTGGGAGTCTCTTGAAGACAAAACCCATTTTTGTCATTGCAATACCTCAAGTGCCTCAGACTGTGACGGCCATGAAACAGGCACTCAAATATTTGTTTGGAGGGTAGATGCGCAGATGCCAACTAACAACAGGTGCTGCCCTGTGGTGCAATCTCTGGGTGCAGGCAGCGGTGGCACTGAGCTGCCCACCTTAGACAGCGGAAGGTTTCCTTCCAGCGAAGGCAACACCTACCTAGGATGGCCACCACCTCGTCGTCCTGGATCACCTCCAGGGAGCCGGAGACCACGAAGCAGAGGCTGTCGACGCTCTCTCCCGCGTGGTAGATGAGGTCCCCTGGGGCGCAGTGCACTGTCTGGAACTCCATGGCCAGTGCCCGCAGGCAGCCGTCACTGGCCAGCCGGAAAGCAGGGTGCTCCTTGAACACCTTGCGGTTCAGGTGCACGCAGATGTCAGCTCTCATGTCCTTGGGACAGATCTGCAGGACCTGGCCAGGCGCGGGGAGAAACAGTGTCAGGGCCCTCCTTGCTGTGGCCTCCAGCCCACTGCCCCTCGACACCTGGGGGCAGAAGCAACTCACACCAGGCTAGACTGCACTGAAGGTGCTGGCAGACAAGACAGCCACGGTCCCAGCCTCGTGGTGCTTACTTTCTTAGGGAGGCAGCGGTCCCCAAAATCTGTGTTAAGTGCTCAAACGAGGCTTCCCAAGAGTAGAAGGGCTGGAAGAATGGGGGACTGCTTAGGTCACTGGGAAAAGCCTCTCTGGGGAGGTGATATTTAAGCTGACACCTTCATAATGTGTCAGAGGGAGCCATAAGAAAGAACATTCCAGAAGAATAACAAAGGCCGTAAGGAAACCTGAGCAATAGCCAATGTGAATGAGGGGAAAGGGGTAGGAGATGAGGTTTCAGGAGTACGCCAAGCAGAAGAGCGTGTAGAGCTGTGTAGGTATGAAAACCCTTTGATTTATTATGTGTGATGGGGACACAGTGGAGGACTTTGAGCAGGGAAGTGACAGAACCTGACCTATATTTCAGAGGATCATTGCAGCTACAGAGGGGAGTTTGAGGGTTGTGGCTTTGGAGAGCAAGAAAGGAGCCAAGGAACTGAGTTGAGGCCAGTTAGCTAGATTGAAGTACTCGCCTCTTCCCTCCCCATCTGTATGGCAACCACCACCAAGACAGTTCTGGAAAATGCCAAATAAGGATAAAATCTCCCTCTCCCATTGGGAAGGTGGTGCCTGGCCCAGATCCACACCCTTATGAGTTCCTCCTGGCCAGCCCCAAGTATAAGCCTAGCCCCTGAGACCTTTTGGGGAGACTCACTCCCCGAGTGAGTACGTTCCCTTTAATAAAACCTCTGTGCTTTACTGAATCTCTCTGTCTCATTCTCAAATTCTTTCTTGCATGGAGACAAGAACCTGGACACTGCCACAGATTTGAGGCCTCCCGTGGCCTCCCTGTGAGCCTCTGATATCAAAGTTAGGTCCCTCCTGCAGGTGTCCAGGCGAGGCCTAGGGGACTTGGACTGGAATGCTGGCAGTGGAGCCAGTGATAGGGATCATATTCAGAACTGACATGATCTTCAGATGGACGCAATACGGGTATGATTTAAAGAGAGATATAAAATAATATTTACTAAGCACTTACCACATGCCAGGTATTGCTAAATACTTTAGAGTGGTTCATTCATTTCATACTTATTTATAGAGCATCTGATTATATGCCAGGAATCATTCTAGGCTCTGAGAATGTAGCAGAGCACAAAAGACAAAAATCCCTGCCCTTGTGTAACAACATCTAGTGGGAGGAGACAAATAATAAGCAAAATAAGTAAAATTTAGCAGTAAGTGCTGAAGAGAATAGTAAAGAAGGAAGGGAGAGTCAAGGGAATGTGATGTTACATTTTTGAGTGTTATGTGCATTAGCTAATTGAACCCTCACATGACCCTAAGAGGTAAGTACTATTATTGTACCATTTTACAGATGAGGAAACTGAGACACAGGGAAGATAATAACTTGTCCAAAGTGGCACAGCCAGGAAGTGGCAGAGCTGGGATCTCAAATTACGTCGTCAGACTCCTAGTTTATATGCTAACCACTCCCGATATAATGTGGCTGCCCAACACAAATGGGCTTGCGATTGGTTCTCCGTATTTAGGAAATCGAGGCAACCTGGGAACTATAAGAGGCCTTGGGTCTCATCTTTTATGGAAATGAAAATTTCTCAGCCTTTTCCAGAGGGAGAAATATTTCCTTGGACAAAATATTTGCAAGAAGCCATTGCAGAGCCCCTTCCATATTAAGGAACACAATAGCCCCACGTGGACTTGTTCAGAGAAATTAGAAGTGTTCCTGAAATAATCCTAGCCTACGAACAAAGCGGGGGGCACACAATCAACCATGCCCAGTGAGGACATTTCTCTCCCCTCCCCGCGTCCCTGCCTTAGCACAGGCCATTGGCCTCAGCATCTGTGCTCACCGTGGAATTTGGAAGTCCCTCAGCCTCCTTCAAACCTCCGCTTCAATCTCGACAGCTTGGCTCATACCCCATCCAGGTCAGGTACCCCTAAGCTCTGCACAGAGGCGTGGCCGTGGAAAGAGGGCAAGCAGTTGGAATCCCACCTCGTTTTCCTCTCCCAGTGGCTTAGCTGCTCTACACTTCAGCATCTCCTGTGAAATGCACTCTGCTACCACTGGCTGGTGAGGAGTAAATGGAATTACACCCACCAGCACACTTCCCTGGGGCAGTGCCTGGCCGCAGTGAGGGCCTTGAGGAATGCCAGTCCCCTCCCTCTGCAGGCCTCTGCGTTCTTGCCCTGGGGTTGCAGGTTGCTAAGGCAGTCAGGATGTTCTCCGGGAGAGAAGAAGGAGGACTGGCCGAGACAGAGGAAAATTCAGACTGCCAGTGCTTGGGAGTGCTTGCTAATACTTGCCTCTTTGGAGCTCATTAAAACAAGGCTTCTGTAGAAATGTGGATTTAATTTGGATCCTCCTCTCTCCAAACAAAACACAAGGGAGTGTAGAATGCTCACGCGTCATGTCAAAACTGTGCTCAGTGGTTCGAAACCAAGATTCATTCTTTAAAGTTCACCTTTAAATATTTGGTTTCCTCTGGGCTGGCTGGGATGTGCTGGCAGAGGCTGCTAGTGACAAGGCCTTGGCATGGTGACAATGTTTTATTCGTGGGCACCGTTCCCAGAGCCGCTGGGAAGCATGTGTGAGGAGCAGAGGGACCCCGGGGCGGGGGGGGGGGGGGGGGGGCGAGGAATTGCGGACTGTCACAGCCACCAGGCATCTCCATCAGCCTTCTGTTGGCGCCACACCGGGCGACGTAGGGGACACTGAATTCCTGTCTCTGAGGGAGAGTGTCAGCTAGAGGCCCTGAAATGGGCCACCTTCCCTTCCACTTGGTTCTGAGCAGACACTCTGCCTGCTGGTCCTTAAGCCTTGAAGGCCACAGGGGAGAGGTCACCATGGCGGCTCCTGGAGCTCCTCTCCCCTTCCCCCCCCCCCCCCCCCCCCCAGATTGGAAGGACAGCAGTGAGGCTGGGAGAATAGGCTTTCAGGTGGGCAGATCTGGATTCAGTTCTGCCTTAACACCTAGTAGTCATGTGCACCTGAAGCAACACTTAGCGCTTCCTCCAGACTCCATTTGGGAACTTGAGCACAGAAGCCTCCTGGGCTCTAGGAGCAGCACACGCGGGGCTGGGCACACGTGGGCTCTGATTTCAGATGTTCTCAGGGCAGCGGGGCAGTCGGAGGGGGGGGCTTTGAAAGTCCAGAAGGTCAGAGTTCAAAGGGCCTTAGAGGTGGGCCTTAGTACTAAGCCATCTACTTTACAGGTGTCACAGACTCCAAAGGACAAGTGACATGCTCAAGGTCACCAGCCAATCACTAGTAAACTGAATGAGCCCAGCACTACCACCCTCTTGCCCTCTTCCTCCCCCCAATCCCCCCACACACAAATATTAGGCTCCCCTGCTCATCACTGACCATTCTGACCTAGCATGGAGGAGAGGGGACTGCTGGAGAGGCATGGGACATAGGACTGCAGTGGCCGGATGGGAAGAGCAGCCACCCAGGTCCGGCGAGGCTCTGTGGTGAGTTGCCTCAGCATCCCGTCTTCTATGGGATCAGGACCTGGGGCAGATCCCTAAGTCCTCCTGGGTGGGGAAGAAAGGGGGAAGGCTGACAGTGCTGTCTCCGTGGGCAGCCGCCCAGCTCAGCCTGCAGTGTGGGTGCAAAGGGGCTTCTTCCCACAACCAGCTTTGCAAAGGCATCCTGGCCCTATGGGACAAGGAGCCCCAGGGCTGAGAGATCAACGTTCCTTTCTGCTCCATCAGCTCCCAGGCGCCCACAGCACCCGCAGCCTTGCTGAGAGAGCAGAGCAGCAGCAACAGGCACAGCTGGGGCCGGGGACTGGCAAAGCCAGGGACTAAATGAGGGCAACTCTGTGCTCGTCCTTCTCCCCTCCACCACATGTTTTATATTTAAAAAATGATAGTGGGAAAAGCACAAACTTTGAAGTCAGACAAAACTGGGTTCAAATCCTGGCTTTGCCATTCTTAACTCTATGACCACGGGCAGTTAATAAAACTAACTAGGCCGCCGTGCCTTATCGTTTTCAACAGAAATAACACCACGTCCTGGTGAAGCATGAATCCAGAGCTGGCCTGGAGACGGGCAGCAGGTATTTGTGCTCAATGCGCCTTCAACTCACGGAAGCTGGTGCTGTGGGGTTGCTGTGACATCACTGTTGTTATCATGGCAGAAGTTCAACAGAACCAAAGTACCGATCCTTTTACGTTGGGATGTGTTAGGTTTCGTTCAAGTTTTCCTTTTAAACAGTCAGCTCTCAACGGACTGCTCTAAGGGAGGGAGACCAGGAGCTCAGGCAGCGGTCCAAAGCCAGCTGAATTTGGCTTTGAATGTGTCCTAAGGCATTTTTGCAATAGTGTTATCTTTCTGTGTTCCTCATTCCAACAAGGAGAGGAATCAGTATTCCCCAAGTACTTGCAAATGGGCGATAAAAGGAGAAGTGCAGTTGAAAAGACTGAGAAGCAGAGGAAAAGGGGCCTAGGATTACATTTTTGCTTATAGAAAAGACACAAAGGAGATAACTCTTAAGCGAATAATAAAGCCCATTGCAGCTTTTCTCTATTCTCTCCAATATTCTTTTCTCTATTCTTCACTTTATTGAAATGCATCTAGAATAATGCAGCTCTCAGAAAACAAGAGGGATTTGTGGTCATTTCCACTTTCTAGGTGGGAAAACTGATGCCTAGGGAGGTGCCTAACCAGTGCTCTGCCCAAGTCAGCAGACGGTTAAGGCACCACCTCGCTCAGTGTCTCCCAGTCCTGTCTGATACATAGAACCACCTGGCCGCTTGTTAAAAATGTATATTCCTAGTCTCTCCTTCCCCCCTCCCCACCCCAAGTTCTCATTCCATAGATCTGGGTTAGAGGCTGGGACTCTGCTCTGAAGGACCACATCATAGGATTACTATCAAGGCCAAGATGAGAGTGGAGCCACAGTCTTGAGCACAGAACTGAGGGGGGATGCTAAAAAGTCAGTAATCGAGATAAATCATAGTTTAATGCAATTTTTTTCCCCCTTTGCATCTTCACCAATACTTTATATTTCCTGGGCTCTCAGTATAATGTTTTTGTTTGTTTTTTAATGCAATATTTAAAAAAATTAAAAAATCATACAAAAATCCATGGTGAACAAAATATCAGAAGTTTGAATAAACATAGGATCAGTAGCAGTGCTGTGTTGTCTTGTGCCATCCTAGCCTAAGGCAAAAGGACAATCAGTAATACTGATGACCGCGCCCTGGGTGGCCCCGATTCTTACAATCATTATGCAAGTGTGGGAAATTCTGCCCTGGACAGTTAGACTTCCATTTCCATCAAAATCTCTGGAGGTAGGATCTGGACACCCAAAACTACCCAGGTGAATTGGAGGCACAGCCAGTTTGAGAACCACTGTCCTAGGAGAGACCCAGGTCTCCCTGGGAAGGCTGGCAGACAAGGGGCTTATCTGAACTCGTCGCCCTCCTCACCTTCTCTGTGTCAATGCCTCTGGACATGGACCAGGTGGACACGATATAATCCATGACTCGCTCACTCAATCCCTTTGGCACCTGGTAGAGCTTCAGGAAGTCCCGAACGCTGTTGAGCATCTCATGGTACCTGTTGGTGTTGGCGTACATCTGTTGGAAAATGGTCGTCACATTCCCGAAGATGGTGGCATAAAGAAGTGCTAGAGGCAGAAGGAGAAGAAGAAATTACATATGAGTAGTCCCTGAACCAGAGCCCGAGAATGCCTGCCTTGCCCAGAGCCAGCCAATGGCTAGAACTGCCCTTCCTAGGACAGGCCGTCCTGACTTCCCAGGAGAACCTCACCCTGAGAGCCTCTGGGACTGGAGTCTCCTACCGCCAGACCAGTAAGACAAGGGCAGGGTGGCGGGAGCTGACCTGGCCAGGGCCAGAGCTAGGATACAGATAGCGAGGGGCAGAGTTGGACTACTTCATTAGCGGAACCACATAGAGTTTAGCCATGCCTGAGGCCACCAATAAAATGTGTTTCCGTGTACTCTGTACCAGCCCACATCCAAATCTATCAGCAAGTAATCTTTACCAAACCCTGCCATGTGCCAAGCACTGTGCTACCTGCCGGGACAAGAGGGTGAATGAGACACTCAGTCTTGGCCCTCACACAGCAAACAGTATAGCAAAGGGACAGACCTGGAATGGGTAATCACAAATAAGAAATTAAGAGCAAGTCTGCTGAGAGCGATGAAGGATGTATTATCTTTGCATTTCCTGCTCAGGTGCACAATCCACTTCACTGTCATGTGACTCCTGGGGTGGGGAGTGTTATGGCGAGAATAAAATCAGGTCCCCTGTGAAATGTAACAAGAACATACTCTGTGCTCCTGCTGCTCCCCCAGGTTAGTGTCATGAAGGAGGACCATTAAGTCATCACAAAATCTCACCTTCTACTTCTAACTCCCATTTGCCCTTGAATGCTGACCTCAGGTGCCAACACTTCCAGGAAACCTCCCCATGGGGGTGACTGTGACTCCCAGGCATGTCTATAGAACTCATATTACACACGCTTCCTTCTTGACAAAGCATGAGTTGCTTGAAAGCTGGACACATCTTTTTCTTGTCACCGTATCCCCAGGAGCTAACACTATACCAGCACCCAATAAATATTTATCAAATTTGTGAATTTTACACACAGTTTTGCTCTGGGTTTTTTAAATGAGTTATTGATATACAATGAACTGCACATGTTTTAAGGACACAATTTGATGTTATGTGTATACACCCATAAAACCATCACCACAATCAATAGAGTGAACATCTCTATCACCCCAAAAAGGTTTTGTCTTGTCCCTTTATAATCCCTCCATCCCTTCCGCTTCTCCCTACTCTCCACGTTCCCATTCCCAAGCAACCACTGATGTTTTCTGTCGCCATAGATTAGGTTGCATTTTCCATGATTTTATATAAATGGAATCATACAGTATGTACTTTTTAAAAACATCTTTATTAAGATAGAATTCATATACTACAAATGCACCCATTAAAGAATACAATTCAATGGATCTTAGTATATTTACAGAGTTGTACAACCATCCCTGCATCTAAGTTTAAAATATCTTCATTTCCCCACCCCCAAAGAAACCCTGTACCCATTATCAGTCATGCCCTGTCCATCCACCCCCTCTCACTCCCAAGGCAACCACTCTCCATCTCTATAGAGTTGTCTATTCTGGAACATTTCATATAAATTAAATTATACAACCTTTTTATTTCTCTTGGGTATATATCTAGGAATGGAGTTGCTGGGTTATATGGGAACTCTGTTTAACATTTTGAGGAACTACCAAATGGTTTTCCAAAGTGGTGTATCACTTTATATTCTCCCCAAAGGTGTATAAGGGTTCACAATGTCTCCCAAAACCTAACACTTGTTATTCTCTGTGTTTTTTTTTATTATAATTGCCATCTTAATGAGTGTGATCTGCTGTCTCACTGTAGTTTTGATTTGCATTTCCCTAATAGATAATGAAGTTCATTAAGCACCTATTCATGTACTTATTGGCCATTCATATATCTCCCTGGGAGAAATGTTCACTCACATCTTTTGGGTTGTATCAACAATAGTTCATTCCTCTGATTAAGAAACAAACAAAAAAATTTATGTTGAAATAATTATAAACTCACAGAAAGCTGTAAAGATAGCACAGAGAGATTCTGTATAACCCTCACCCCGTCTCCCCACAGGTTACTTCTCAAATAACAAGGGTACAATATTGAAACCAGAGGATTTGCATTGCTATAAAGTATGTGTATAATCCTGGGGTGTTTTATCACGTGTGTAGATTCACGTAACCAGCACCACATCTTACACCACAAGTTCCAAATACAGGACTGTTCTATGGTCACAGAGATCTCCCTTGTGCTACTCACACTCCCCGCCCCCAGAAACCACGAATCTCTTCTTTTTTATAATTATGTCATTTCAAGAATGTTCTGTAAGTGGAATCATATAGTATGTGATCTTTTGAGACTGGCTTTTCCCACTAAGAAATATCCTTGAAATCCATCTATCTTGTTGCACATATCAATAGTTCATCCTTTTTTTGTTGATGAATTCTCTCTCATGATATGGATACAGTACATCATTTCTTTCAAACAATCCTACTCAGGCTTAGCTGGCACACTAAGAGGGAAGGAAAGAGAGAGGAAGGCACAGATCTAGAGGCCAGGGAAGGAGCCCTGCAGGTAGTCGGCCTGGCAGGGCTGGATACGGATGCCTGAAAAACTGAGGCCACAGATCCACCTGAAGAGAATAGTAAAGGAGGACCAGAAAGTGCTGCCAGGAACGGTGTATACCTGACTGATCAAAAGGAGGCAGATGAAAAGCAGCCGTCGAAGCCTGAATAGTGCAGATGTCAGCTCTTTGAAGCTCCTAAATACCTTATATACAACAGGGTGGCAACTCCTGCCTCCCCCACCCCGGTGATGTCACCAGTGGCTCTGCACCAGCCTCTCGGGCTGAATGGCTGCCTGATCCCCGTCAGTCTGACCTCAACTCAATAAGCCTGTATGGCAGCCCTGCCTCAGCACTGTCTTCTGGCCCAGTGGTCGCCAACCTTTCAGATCTCATGGACCACCAGTGGTCCGGGGACCACCGGTTGGCGACCGCTGTTCTGGTCCACAATTGACCAGAAGTCACACGTGAAGCGTAGAGGTGCTCTGCTCAAGAAGGCTGCCAGGAAGTTAATGTAATCTTGAGCATAAAACAACAGTTACACCAAATCAATACAGAAAGAATAGCTCTCTTGTTAATGATCCTAGAACCAGGCACAGGTCTGAGACGCTCATGCTCTGGTCACAGTGAAGGCAGTGACGCCACATCCATCATTTCCGGCCCAGGGCTGCTCCCGCCCCCAGCCTGGAAGCGTAAGGGTCCTCAGGAGGGCCTTACTCAATTATTATTACTATTTGAAATTTTATTATTATTAAAAATAGATTATTCTGCTCTTAATGCCCGGCTCTAATTTTAGATGGAGTGGGTTGTGTTTTACGTGTCTACATGTTCTTTATTGATATCTTATAGATAAATCATTATGACCTTAAATACAACCTAACTGGGAGAGCAGACATGCAAGTCCGGCTAACACTGCATGGATATCTGAATGTGACGTGGGAGAGTGCAGCAACGTCACTGTCATGACTGAACCTCAGTGCAGAGGCACCTTGGATGACTCTCAACGTGAATGAGTTGGTCTTTCATTCTGGGAAAGGAGCAAGGAGATCTCTCCCAACCCCAAGACAAAATGCTGATTTGGAAGAGAGGAGGCTTATTTCTGCGTGGTGGGTATAGCTCAGTGGTTGAGCATTGACCCATGAACCAGGAGGTCATGGTTGGATTCCCAGTCAGGACACATGCCTGGGGTGTAGGCTCAATCCGCAGTAGGGGGTGTGCAGGAGGCAGCCAATTGATGATTCTCTCTCATCATTGATGTTTTTATCTCTCTCTCCCTTTCCCTTTCTGAAATAAAAATAAAAAACAAGAGGAGGCTTATTTCTGCATTTGAGTGGGTTACAATTAATATTGTATCATATCAGGAGTTCTGGGTCTCATCGAAAGAACAGTAAGATAGTATTCTCTGGCCCCTAATTGGAAATTGCTGTATGGAATTTTCTGTTTGGGCAAAAGTTTGTCTCCCTTTTTAAAATTTGGTGTTTATTTTTGCCTATA
Organism: Corynorhinus townsendii; assembly: GCA_026230045.1. Lineage (NCBI taxonomy): Eukaryota > Metazoa > Chordata > Mammalia > Chiroptera > Vespertilionidae > Corynorhinus > Corynorhinus townsendii. Next base: position 30,871,064 of record JAPDVU010000013.1, on the reverse strand, counting down.
TAACACACACCCAGTTTAGAGTAAAATGCCTAAGACATTTGAAAATTCCTTTTTCCCCTAGGCCATCTTTCTTTTCACCCAATTTTCTATTTTGCAAAAGCACCCACTTCCGTTGTTGGCTGATTGTTTTGTTATTGATCTCTCTATTTTAATACCAGGCTCAAACTGCTATATCCTGATATTTCAGTTGTAGGCATTATCCACTGACCTCTGAGAATTGAACTCTTTTCCCCACCTCACCTCCAGTCTCACACGCATATACACAACTTTTCCCATTGCCCCACCCTCCCAATATAATTCTATCATCACACTGGTTATATAATTATCTGTGTTTACATTATTATAAGTAGATGAATGCTATTCACAGCTAAGTCATTCACAGCTAAGTCGTGTACTATATGTGGTTCCTTTTCCCTTTCTGCAATGTAGCTAATAATGATCTTTGTCTTTCCTCGCTTAGTCTACTTATGGCTAATGTGACTCCAAATTCTCCCACAGATAAATGCCTCTTCTTACTATATCAAAACACAGTAGTTAGTTAATTAAAGAAATCTCTCCTGGAGACTTCTGAACGATTGCCTTGTCACACAGTAGTTAATTAATTAAAGAAATCTCTCCTGGAGACTTCTGAACGATTGCCTTGTCATCTGCGTGGACGTCTCTGCCCCTGTAACCTGGGAAGTCCCTTCATTTAGTATTCAGGTTGGACCCCACCCCCCTATCTTCCTCCCTCTTGTTTTACCCCTTTCTGCTGGTAGAAGACATCGTCTAACAGCTTTCAGAGAAAGGATATATGGGAGCACAATTTTTGAGACCCAATGTTTATTCTTATACTGAATTAACAGCTTGGCTGGGTGTGGCATTCTAGATTAGAAATCCTTTCTTTTTCTCCAGAATTTTGAATGCATTTCTCCATTGTGTTCCCTTGCTATTGAGAAGTCAAAAGCATTCAGATCCTTCATCCTTCAAAGTGAATCTGTATTTTTTTCTATCTAGAAATTCTTTTTTCAGCAATGATCTAAAAATGCATAATAATGGACCTTTTGCTGTGTTCACTCTTTAATCCATTATGCTAGGCTTTCAATAAACCCTTCCGATCTGGAAAGTTGTGCCCTTCTTTCTTTTTTTTTCTCTCTCTCTCTCCAGCAGATTAAAGTGGGTAACAAAGGATAACCATAATAAGGACACTTTATTTCTAGTCAGCTTTCTTTTATCACTTGGAATAACATTCTTCATGCTTTCTCAAAAGGCCAGGGAGAAGGGAAATTGAGAGACTGTTCTATGAACCCAGTATGGAGGGAAACCCTAATCAGAAGCAACACAAGGGCAACGGAAAGGAAGTAGGTAGCTCAATCCCTAGGATCTTGGTGGAACAAAAAAGAGACTCAAAGAATGTGTTTAAGGCTATAGGTCCTAAGCCCCTGGCTCTTCTCCGCTTCCACTTAACCTGCTTTCTAGCTCCCCATTCTTCTGAGCTCCCAGTCTCTAGATGAGAAAGATGAGAGAAGGGACATCTACTGCAGGTTCCAGAAGCAGGGCGGGCACCTGTCTGCTGCCACAGGGAGGTGATGAAGGGAAGAACCATCCCTGTGTTAGCAGGGCATCTCTGGCATTCTAGAGACCAGCTTCTGCAAGGCTGTTAGAACCTCGCCAGCACACTTTCAATGTATTTTTATTGATTTCAGAAAGGAAGGGAGAGGAAGAGATAGAAACATCAATGATGAGAAAGCACACTTTTAAAAGCCCTAGCTGGTTTTGCCTCAGTGGATAGAGTGTAAGCCTGTGGACTGAAGGGTCCTGGGTTCGATTCCAGTTAAGGACACATGCCTGGGTTGCGGGCTCAACCTCCCGTAGGGGTGTGCAGGAGGCAGTCAATCAATGATTCTTCCTCACCATTGATGTTTCTATCTCTTCCTCTCCAGCACACTTTTAATAATCAGTGGGTTAGATACACTATGGCTCCTCAAGCAAGCTGACCATTATTCACAAAACTATTTCTGTTGGAAAATGCACCCCAACTTTTAAGAAACACTTGTAGAGCATAATTTATCCCTAAACTCAAGAAGGTTAAAATAAATAAATACCTCTGCAAGTGTCTTAAAGCTCAGAGATAAAGAAAGGATTAAAATTATATCTTTTGCTTTTTGGAAAAATGAAAAAAGTGTTGCCCTATGTTGGTAGTTTACGGATCTATCCAAGCCGACTTTTCTATGCAAAATTCCAGATGATATATTAAAATCAAATTTAAAGAAGACTCTACCACTAAACCTATGTTTGTTTCCATATTCTTAATTCCCAGCAAAAGACCACGAGGCCTTCGTTAGCCCCTCACCTGGCAATGATGGGGGCATACTGGTCATGGAAGATGGGTTGACATGGTTATAGCCACATTGGCTCTCTGACGTCGTTTTCCTCACTTTCACGCCAAATTACGGAAAAAGAAAAGACTGAAAAAGCATGGGCTGAGCAAATACATAGGGGGAATAACTATTGATAAAAGAGACAAATCAGGAAACAATGTAATAATTGAAAAGATAATTATTAGAAATGGAGGTAGGCTTTCAAAGTCATGGAGGCCTCATTACATAGGCACGATTGATTAAATCACTGGCCACTGGCAAATGAACTCAATCTCCAGCACCTGGGGGAGGAAAGCTGAAAGTCCCAACCCTCTACTCCCATGGATGGCTCCCCCGGCACCCAGCCCCATCCTTAGGTGCAGGTCCAAAGGTCAGCTCCTTAATGTAAAAAGAGATACTCTCATCACAGGAAATTTCCAAGGGTTTTAGGAGCTCTGTGCCAGAAACAGGTGAAAATCAAACACAGTAGATGTTTCTTATTATAAATCACAACATAACACAAGGACTTCCCAAAGTCAGGTCTCAGACCAGTAGCATCCGCCACCTGGGTAAGTGTTAGAAATGCAAATTCCCTGGCCCACTTCAGACCTATTGGATCAGAATCTCTGACAGTGAGGCCCAGGAATTCGTATTTTTCCAAAATTTTCAGGTGATTTTGAGGCATCTTAAAGTTTGAGAGGCACTGCTTTATGCCATCCTGATCCTCAGTATGTCTCCTAAGTTCTAAGTTTAATGCCCCAACCCAAGGGAGGCAGATGGTCAGGGTGGGGGTGAGATACTGGGCTATTTTGAAGAAACAGAAAGAGGATATGAAGGCAGCTACCCTCACTCAGCAGACAGAACAATGGCAACGAAGCCAGGAGACAACGAGGAAGCAATCCCACAGGTTAGCGATGCAGCAGTCCCTCCATACCCTGGTTTCACTTTCCGAGGAAGCTCTCTAGACTCCATGGTAAAAACTCCTGAAATAAACAACGCGTACGTGTTCAAGGGCACTCGGTTCCATGTAGGGTGATGAAATCTTGAGCTGTCCGGCTCCATCCTGCTCAGGACGTGAATCCTCCCTTTGTTTAGCGTATCCACGCTGTGTACACTCTGCACAGTACCTGTCTCAGTTACCAGACGGACTGTTGTGGCATTGTAGTGCTTGTAGTCAAGGAGCCCTTACTTTACTTAATAATGTCCCCAAAGTGCAAGAATCGTGATGCTGGCAATTCAGATACGCCAACGAGAAGCTGTGAAGTGCTTCCTTTAGGTGGAAAGGTATGTGTGTATAGGGGAAAATAAGAGTGTACACTATGTAGGGGTTGGTGCTATCCACGGTTTCAGGCATCCACTGGGAGTGTTATTTAAGGTGTTATCCCCCTTAAGTAAGGGGACAGGATTGACTCTACCTAGATGTACAGGATGTTTGACTTTCCTGTCAGCACAATGCCCTCATTCCTCCTCAAGCGGGACAGCTATTGCCCCGGGCAATAATTATCTTTCAAGTGTCCCCTAAATCAAGGCATATAAAACGCATCCATTCCCCATTATATAACAAGCAAATCCTGAAAACTCTCATTTAATATCCTGCTAAGAATAGCACAGAGTTCTATGCCACACTGAAACTCTGCTGTGTTGGTGAATGTCACTTAACAAGCAAAATTCTTACAGGGGAGACAGAAGGTTATTTTCAGGTGCTTCTCATCTGTCGAATAAAGCATCAGCTCCCACTCCGTGCTAACCCGTCACCAACGTCGTCTGTGCAACCTCATTTCAATCAGGGCTTCAATAGCACCACAGATAAAACGCACAGCAATTCCACGGGCAATTACTCCTGCAAATGACTCGAGAAGGTCAGGTACAGGTTGGAAAGGTCTTCAAATAATTTGCTACTTTCACCTATTTTGTGCTTGCTGAGTTCTTGATGGCAAAGAGACGACCCCTTAGTTCAGGTGAACCTGGCTAAAGGGAGGCTCACTTGCAGGCTTACAAACCCAGGTCTTGCTTTACTTCATAGGCTGAGAGCCCCAAGTTTTCTGTTTCTCCAATAGGAGTCATCAAAGAGAATCTAATTAATAGAGCCATTAAAAATAACACATACTTTTTAAAATATATATTTTATTGATTTTTTACAGAGAGGAAGGGAGAGGGATAGAGAGTTAGAAACTTCAATGAGAGAGAAACATCAATCACCTGCCTCCTGCACACTCCCTACTGGGGATGTGCCTGCAACCAAAGTACATGCCCTTGACCAGAATCAAATCTGGGACCCTAGGCCAACGCTCTATCCACTGAGCCAAACCGGTCAGGGCAACACATACTTTTAAAAACCATTTAAACAAGTGTATCTTCACTAGGCTCATTTTCCAATAGTAATGATGTCTACTCCTAAAGTTACAAGCTCTTGCAAATCTCGAACTTCCTTGTTCTTCTACATCTCACAACAAAACAAAACAAAGAATGAAAAACGAAACATTCAGAGGGCACCCCTGTCACCATGGTGAACTAGACAGGAACATCACAGTGACAGCACTGAGTGCCTATTAAAGAAATACCTCTTCCAGGAATAATAACAGAAAGAAATGAAAATCACTTTCTCTACTACTGGCAACTCTAATTGCAGCACATGACCTCAGCATCTGTTGATTTCCCTTCTGTAACACCCATCAGTCTCTCAGTTTTCAAAGGCAGAATTGGAGATTTTAGTTGCTAAGTGACACTGTAGCGCCTAGTGCCTCTCTCCACACTGCCTCCAAAGTAATAATTATCCAGAATGCTAGACCCTCCCAGCATCCTGCTATACAAGATGCCAACAAGTAGGCATAAATTGTCACACTGGACAGAGCTTTCCTTCTTTCAGGAGTCAGTAGTCCTATTCCTGACTCTGCTGTCTACCAGCTGTAAGGCACAGGAGGCCCAACATTTGTGTAACAAATGAATAAATTAATAATAACAATTGGTACTTATACAACTTTTATGATGTGCAAGTCATTCTTACAACCAATTTGCACACATGATTTATCTTAATGGTAGGTACTATTATCTTCATTTTATTTATTATTTTTTAAAATATTTTTTATTGATTTCAGAAAGGAAGGAAGAGGGAGAGAGAGAAACTTCAATGATGAGAATCATTAATCGGCTGCATCCTGCATGTCCCATACTGGGAACCAGGCCTGCAACCCGAGCATGTGCCCTGACTGGGAATCGAACGGTGACCTTCTGATTCATAGGTCGATGCTCAACCACTGAGCCATGCTGGTGGGGCTTATCTTCATTTTATTGATAAAGAATGTAAGTCAAGAATGTTTGTGGGAAACCAAGATGGCGGCATAAAGTATACACCTGTACTTGCTGCCTCTCACAACTACACCAAAGCTACAACTAAAAGACAAAACATCTATCACCCAGAACCACGGGAAAGCTGGCTGAGTGGAAGTTCTACAACTAGAAGAAAGAGAAAAAAGCATTGAGATGTGCACAAGTGCAGAAAAGCTGAGGTATGCAGATGCGCGAATTGGGCTGGCGGTTGGTGACTGGGTGCGCTGTTTCTTTCAATCCAAAGGGAGACACAGTTCCCCATTACTCTGAACTCCAGTTTCTAGCAAGACTCTGGGGACCCAGAGCCCTATGGGGAGAAGCTGGACTGTCTGCCATTGGGTTGGAAAGTGAGGATGGCTTTCTTGCAGAGCTGCGTGCAGGAATCATTGTTTACTGCACTGGGGCACGGGGCGCGGGGACTTGGAAACGTGGAGACACAGAGACAGCTGACTGGCAGTCATCTCTGTTTGCCATGCCCTAGTGACTCCCTGAGACCCTGCCCCGTCCAATTTACAAACCCACCCAAACTGAGTGCAGCGGCTTTTACATATAAATGGCCTGCCTTTTTGCAGCTAAACCTAACAAACTGCAGCTCTGGTCAGACCAGGAGAAATCTTCAGACCTCGCTGTAGCTCCTGCTGGGTGGCCCCAGACAGTAGTTGACCTGCACGCCATTGGAGATCCAGAAGCCAGTGTACCTAGTTGTCAGTGTGAGACGACACCAGATTTCAACTTCTCACAACCATAAGTGACACATTCAAGAGGCAGACTCAGTGAGCACCAAAGCCCCACTGAAACAAGTCATGCCCCATAAAGGTGTCTCCAGAACAGCAGTTCTTCCATTATAGACACAGGCCAATTTACCTCCAGGCCAATTTACCTCCAATTGGCCTGGAGGTAAATTCCTCCCAGTATACCAACAACAATCAAGGCTTAACTACAAGACTGTGCACTCAGCCTACAAAGGGGTGTACCAAGAGCATCCACCTCAGGTTATTGGGGAGGCTGAACCACTGGGCCCTATAGGTCACCTACCACACAAAGCCACTCCATCAACACAGGGAAGGAGCCAGAATGCGGAGACAAAGAAACATGTCATGAATTAAAGAATTGGAGGAAAGCAAACTACTGGACATGGAGTTCAAAACCACATTTATAAGGTTACTCAAGAATCTGCTAAAAAACCTCTGAGGAACTTAGTGAGACCTTTAAAGATCTTAGTGAGAATGCCAAAAGAATGGAAAAGGACCAGTCAGAAATTAAGCAGTAGATCAAAGGACCCCAAGAATCAATCCAAAGATTTGAAACATGAGGAAACACAAAACACCCAACCAGAAAAACAAAAAGAAAAAAGAATCAAAAAATATGAAGATAGTGTAAGGAGCCTCTGAGACAACTTTAAGCCTACCAACATCCGAATTATTGGGGTGCCAGAAGAAGAGAGAGAGCAAAATATTGAAAACCTACTAGAAGAAATAATGACAGAAAACTTTCCCTACCTGGTGAAAGAAATAGACTTACAAGTCCAGGAAGTGCAGAGAACCCCAAACAAGAGGAATCCAAAGAGGACCACACCAAGACACATCATAATTAAAATTTCAAGGGCAAAAGACAAAGAGAGAATCTTGAAAGCAGCAAGAGAAAAACAGTTACCTACAAGGGAGTACCCATATGACAGTCAGCTGATTTCTCAACAGAAACTATGCAGGCCAGAAGGAAGTGGCAAGAAATATTCAAAGTGATGAATAGCAAGAACCTACAACCAAGATTACTCTACCCAGCAAAGCTATCATTTAGAATTGAAGGTCAGATAAAGAGCTTCACAGACAAGAAAAAGCTAAAGTAGTTCACCACCAAACCAGGATTATATGAAATGCTGAAGGGTATTCTTTAAGAAGAGGAAAAAGAAGAAAAGGGTAAAGATAAAAATTATGAACAACAAAATGACAACAAATACATACCTATCAACAAGTGAATCTAAAAATCAACAGAATAAAATATCTGATGAACAGAATAAAGTGATGAATATAATAGAATCAGGGGCATAGAAAGGGAGTGGACTGACAATTCTGGGGGGAAAGGGGGTGTGAAGGGTGTGGAAGAGATTAGACAAAAATCTCACACCTATGGATGAAGACATTGGCGGGGGGAGTGGTAAGAGCATGGGGTGGGGTGGGGAATCAGGTGGAGGGGAGCTATGGGGGGAAAAAAGAGGAATATATGTAATAATCTGAACAATAAAGATTTATTTTTTAAAAAAGTATGTTTGTGACTTGGCCAAAGTCACACAGCTGTTAAGTGGCCAATGGAGGATTCACACCCAGTCAGGGTGGTTCAGGAATCCACTCTACCACTGCCACAGCACCAGATGCCTCATATTGACTAACTCAAATCTCTCGACAGCTCTATGAGGTAAGGACTATCATTACCCTTATTTGCAGATGGGCCACAGAGAGATTAAGTATCTTGGCCTAGGTCACATAGCTAGTAAGTATAAAGCTGGCTTCAAACCCAGGCAGTCCCACTACAAAGTCCATGCTCTTTACACAAGGGTTTCTCAGCCTCAGCACCACTGATATTTTGGGCAGCGGATTCTTTACTAAGGGAAGCTGTCTTTTTTTTTTTTATGTTAAGATTTTGTTTACAAAGCTTCTTTGTTGTACTGAAGGTAGAAATGCTGTTACAATCTAAGTAAAATAGACTGTTGACTCACCAGTCCTGGCTATCCACGCCAGGGCAAGAGTCTTACACGAAAACCTAACAGTACCTACAATTTTGTTGGGGTGAAGCCCCAAAGCTTGATGGTGGATTTCCAAGAGGAAAGCAGAATGGCACTTTGGGTGGATGGGATCTGTTTCACAGCTACCTTTACAAAAACCAACAAAACCCAGCTACCAAATCCATATGAGCCATCCAACCAATACTAACCAGTTATTCATCATCTTCTCCTTCGTAATCTGGTTCTCTTTTCTCCTTTCCAGCTTTCCTCCTCCTCTTCATCCTCATCCTCATCCTCTTCATCAACTTCTCCATCATGTCCCAATTCTTCTTCCTCCCCACTGACTTCATCTTCATCATCAAACTCTTCCTCCTCACCATCCTCGTCTTTGTCTTCTCCTTCACCCTCCTCTTCTTCGTCTACATCATCTACTTGGCATCTGAGTCAGGGGGTTCTCCATCTTCTCTCTTAGAGCCATCCAGGTGGGTCAGCTGGGGCAGGTGCTTGGAGACCCTCTTGGAAGTCATTCAGATTAGTGACCTCACAGTTAAACAGACCCAAGCTTTTCAGATATTCTTAAATTTTCAAAGGTCCCAAGGAGCTGGTATTTCCATTGAAGTGTAGATGTGTGAGATTTAGACATTTTTCTGCTAACCTGTCCAGACCTCCAAAGATTCTGTTGTCACCGAGTTCAAGCCTTTTCCATTTAGATAGTTTGGGGAGATTTGAAACTGAAATCAAGCCTACATTTATCAAACTTAGGAACTCTAAATTCACAAATTTGGCTGTTAAGCCCTCAGTTTCCCATCCTTTGATTTGCAATTGTCCATAAGTTTGCAAACCAGTTCCTCAGCTCCAGGTCCATGTGTCCCCCTTCTCTCCTCTCCAAACTTAACTGTGGCAGCGAGGCCATCATAAGGGGCTGCCCAGCAGAGGCCAGAGGCCTGGGGCATGGTCCCAGAAGGCCTCAGAGCCAACTTACTCACTAGAGCAAGAGAAACCAAGGAGAAAAGGGGCTGGAGCATGGTGGTGGTCTCCCTACCCCACCCTCTCAGCTGCACCCATGCACCCAGCACTCCACTTACAGGTGAGGAGGCTTAGGCAGTAGCTATCTTGTGAATTGCAGGATGTTTAGCAGAATCCCTGGCCTCTACCCACTGATGCCTATAGCACCTTCAAGTTGTAACAATGAAAATGTCTCCAGACATTGCCACATGTCCCTTGCGGGCAAATCCACCCCCAATTGAGAACTATTGCTCTACACTTTGCTGCCTTTCCTTGAGTAAGTAAACCTGCCAACGGAGGGAGTCCAACAAGAAACGGGGCTACGTGGGGTCTAAGTCCTTCTGACCTCCAACAAAGGGCTATGATTATGAATTGTAATTATGGAATCAAAAGGAAAATTGAAGTGATGATATTTTACCAGATCTATTCATGATGATAAAAATTTGGCCTTTCTCATCTTCTTAGAGACAGAAAGACAATTTCCAGCATAATAGTAATGCCCATACTTGGCTTTTGGACTTCTTATAAGCCCAGACATCTGTCTTCAACCAAAATTTTGACCAGGTAGGAAATAATTCTCTTATCGTTGTCCCGCACCCTGAGTCTCTGCTGCCTCCTTCCCACTGAATCTGACATAGCAAAGCCGTCAGAGCTTAGGTCATACTGACTGAAGGGTGGAACACCAACCCCGCTAGTTACTTGCTGGGTGACTTTTGGTTAATCAGTGGATCTCTCTGAGCTCCATTTCCCTCATCTGTAAAAATGGGATAATACCATCTGCCTCACAGTAAGATTCTGGCCAGGATTAAATGCAATGACATATATGAGTTCTCCATGCAGTCCATGGTCAATACATATCAGTTGTTGCTATGTTATTATTATTCAAGATCCAACCCAAAACGTAACTCTTCCAGAATTCCCCTGAAAATCATCACATCTGACTTCTCCACTGTGCTCCCCAGTATAAAGCATGTAAAATTAACAATAATCCCATGGGCCCTACATAGCTGGAACCACCATGACCATAATTCTCAACCAAGGGTTATGTTAGAATCACCAAGAGAGCTGTTTAAAATTTCATAGGTTTAGTTATACCCAGGGGTGAAGTGGGGTGAGAAGAAGGTGAGCAAGTAGCCTTTAAAAAACTTCTCATGATTCTTACAGGCACCATTTTCTTATCCCCATCTGTGAGCCTCTAAATTAGTCTGCAAGTGACTACTGGATGCCTGGTTTTGTAAAAGTCTGGTTATGTTCAACTATTTTTAAAATGTTTAAGAAAAAGATTGTGATCTCTTCACAAAACTAATTATAAAACAACAGGCTTCGCCAGGAAGTACTTAATTGGTACTGGTGTTAAAAAATAAAAGAGGAGTAGTTAATTGAAGAAATTAGCAACTAAGTCAATGTATAAACTTTTTCCCAATTGAGAAGAAATAATCATAGGCTAGATTCACTTTTTAAAAAAATAGATTTACATTTTTTTAGAAAGTGGGAAAATATCGCAGTCTTTTTTTCCTCTTCTCTTTTCTCCCTTGAAAGAGGAAAAATTAACCATAGATAGAGAAAAAGGTAATTTGAGGCCTTGAAATTAGCAAGGTTGTTATTTTTCATGAAAAGAGATGGCTAAGGAGGGCTGGCCAAGTGACAGGCGGAAGGAACAGGATCTTCTTCAGGGGTCTGAAAAGCCAAGTGTTGAGGGTCTGACACATAGGACAGGTCAAGAGCCCTGGGCCTCCTGCCCTTGAATCACTAGGGCTGTGAGACATTCAAGGTTACCCTGAAGGTACAGAGAAAATAAAAATTGAGCTAAGCAGCATCAGAAACGTTGAGTTTAGGAAAGGAAACAAAATAACATTCAACTTGTACTTACCTATTTGATAACGTATTTTATATACCTTGATAGATTTGTCCATAAAGTAGCGATCAGAAATAATGGGTTCTACTCTTCTGTTGATGGTGTTGCTGCTAATAGAAAATACCTGGGTGGTGAACTTCTCCAGGTTCCTGAGTCAGTTTTACCACAGCACCGCCACTGAGCTCTCAAGGACTGTAAGAACAGTGCTTAGCAACACATAATCAGCCCTGAGAGAGGCAAAAGAAACAACTCCAGAGAATTCTGCTGGAGGAGCAAAGCCAAGGCCAGAAGGAAGCACATGAGAAAATGTTCTGGACATGGAAATAAACAAAGGGGCAGAAGGCAGGGACGAGAACAACAAGGGCCAGAAGACAGGTGAGGCTATTGAGCTACAACCTGAGTATGTGGAAACGAAGTCTGCATCTAACTAACCCCATTTGGGGGATTGAGCAAAGAAAGGCCTCCTTTATGAGAAGCTGCCAGAACTTAGTCTTGAATTGTTCTGGTCAATGAGGGAGAGGGGGTAAATGAAAAATTCCAGGCAAAGGAATAGCATGGCCAAGGTGGGAAGGTTGAGAGAACAGATATTATTGGAGGAACTGGAAGTTTCTCAGCAAAGCTAATGCCTAGAATTCAAGGATGGTGGTGGGGTGATCCTAGACAGGAGGTTGGAGTGTGACAAAACCCACATCGTGAAGGGAGTATTTAGGTTTAAACCTGAAGGCAATGGAGCTCCTAATCTACACCTGGTATCTCTGCCCTTGAATTCAGCATGGACATGACAACTTCAAGCAGCATCCCAGGATTTGGGTGCTGCTCTGCTCACAAGTTCCAGGGGAGGGACGAGAACAGCCCTCCAACTGGGGTGCTCATTCTAACAGCTGGTTAACTACCCATCTTGGAGATTATGAGTGACCTACTGGAGTTACCATACTTTCCAAACTACTCGTTTGGTTTGCCAAGACAGGGTATCAATATACATTATAGAATTAACTTGTTGTTTGCTATTTCTGATAGAAAATGCTGTTTAGTGGAAGTTTTCAAATTGCTATTCTGAAGCTTTTGAAATATTTTCCAACGTTATTGAGCACACTGGGAGGAGTTTCAGAAAAATGTGTTCACTGAGTGAGGTCTACAAGTTCAACAATTGTTAGTAAACAGAAGACCAGAAGCACATCCTCACCTTCCCTCACACATCGCTCCTCTCAGGCGGGTACAGAGCCTGGGTCCACCACGGCCTCCACTTCTCTTCTAACACACAGACTTCAACTCCACTCAAACAGGCTCTCCAGAGCCAATGACCCTCTGGATGCCTCCCTGAATCTGAAAGAGGGGATGTAGAGAACCTGAGAAGTGACAGGCTTGGCCCTAGGAAGGTTGCTATGGCAATGCCAATACGAGGAGGAAAAGGAAGTTTTGAAGCCCGAGCTTACAGAAAGAGCACATAAATAGCCTGTATTCTGCCCTGAGAGGCATGATTAAAGCTCAGTGCTGCTCCTCAGTGGGGCTCACGGGGCGCTCCCACGGGAGAAGGCAGTGAGGGCAGTTCCCGCCGGGGAGGAGTGTTTTATCACTGACATAATTTACAATGGCCAGCTTCTGGTGATGATAGAGACAGTGCAACTTTCCCTTGATATTTTAATATTTTTGAATGCTCTACAGCCAATCCACTAGTGTGGACCATTCCAACCCCAATCTCACTCTTGGGATGGGCCCACTCCTTCCTGGTCTCTGGTTACAACAGGTGGGTTGGGGTGTCAGAATGATAAAGCAGGATTTTCTGAGCCCCATTTGGTACTCGGTTTTTTAAACAGCAACAGGATACTTTCTGCTGCTTAGAAACTGCAGATCACGTGCCCTCTTTGGAACAAAAAAGCTGTCAACTATTTAATCTGAAATTGAATGGGCTTTCAGCTTCAATTTAAGAGACAAACTTGACCTCTTCATTCATTCGTTTGTTCCACAAACATTTTACCCAGCATCTCCCTTGTGATAAGCATGGCACTAGCACTCAGATAGCATGTCCAATAAGGTCTGGTCCCACATGACTAGATAAATGAGAGATGGTGTGGTCAGGGAGCAATCTAGACTGGGGGCGGGGGGCGCGAGCATTATGCCCGGGGGAGAGCTTTGAGAGATACGTGGGAGATGGAGCTGTGGTGCTGGAGTAGGAAAGGAAGACTTCCAGACAAAGGCAACTGCGTCAGCCCTGGGGCACAGGGACTGGGTGGAGCCTGGTGAGAGATATGGCTGGACAGGTGGGCAGGGACCTGCAGCTTTCTGTGCTTGGATTTTACTTCATTAAGACGTGTTCGCCTCACCACATCACTAGTGTGTGCTATGGACCCATGGACATTTTCAGAGCTTCATTGGATTAATGAGGGTACAGGACTGCTCTTTGCTGAAGAATTTCCATTACTCAGTTATTTCCACCATTAACTCTTATTGCTTTGATTAAATCCTGGCAGAATAATAAAGCAACTGCGGGTCATCAGCCAGTTGGTCAAATAACATGAATTGAATGCCCAATTTCCCCACCTACCAGCTCTCCTTCCACTTTCTTTATCAGTCTTGCCATGGAGGCTAACCACATTAGTATCATTTCTGCACACACCCATTTCCTCATACTTCTCAATTCATTTACCTGAACACTCTACTTCTATTATGTTTCTGCTGTCCACTTTCTCTACTCCATCCCTGTTGCTGCTTCTAGTGTTTAGAACTATTCCTTCTCAAAAGTCCATATTTCAATCTCTCCCTAAGCCCCTGTCCTCTCTTCGGTCCCTACCATACCACTTCAAATCCTGCCTCTACGCTGCAGTGGCTGACTATCTTTCCAAAACACTCCTGTGATCATATCACTCCCAGCTCCAGACTTCAGAGATTCCCCACTGACTCAGCATCCAGTCCATCCTCCCTAAGCATAGCACCCAAGCACATGACTCCAACCTGCCTTTGCACAACTGTCTTCCACTACTCACTCTCACAGAACTATGCTTCAGACCACCCTGAGCTCCCTTCCTTGTATGCACCCTGCACTCGGGATTGGCTCTATGGACATCTAACCCATGTAGTCACATGGCCTCTGCCATCAGAAGGTCCCATGCTTGGTTGAAGGCTCTGATGTCACTATCCTGTAATGTTGAATCGTTTTTGAACAAGGGCTTAGCATTTTCATTTTGCACGGGGTCCCACAGTTATGCTGCTGATTCTGCCTGCTCTACATCCCTGTATTTACTCCTGTTGTCTCTCCACAGAATGACCTTCACGTGCCCATTCCTTCCTGCTAGTATCTGACGGCTCTTTTAAGGCTCAACTCAAATGCCATTAAGTCTCCCCAAGCCTAAAGCGGGCTCTCCTCTCTGGGTTCCCACAGCACTTGGCTTTTACTTCTGTTTCAGCACGTGTCATACAAAACTCACAGTGAAGTTATTTGCAAACATGACTCCCCCTAGAAGGGCATGCACGTTTCTTTCAGATGGGGTGAGAGGTATATTCTTTTACCTCTATTGCTCCCCAGTGCCTGGCACAGAGTAAACTCAATACATTGCTGATGAACTGAATTTCACTCTCTGTAATAACCCAGCGATTTCTTGGCCATCAGTGTGCCATGTCCCTACGAGCTACTCCTAGACCAGGCAAGTTCTGCTGACTGTGCCCGTGGTAACTTTCGGCTACCTCAAACACTATGGTGATGTAAGAATGGGCATAGGCAGCCACTTACTTGAGGAGAGTGAAATGATTTTGTAACTAGTAATGCACACGAATAGCTGACAGTGAAAAGGAGAAGAAAAAAATCAACCCACATTTGAAAGTCAATGGGCCAGTGGAATTTTCCATAAAAGAGAACTGATTCCCAGTTGAATATAAAATAGTTTCTAAAGTAAGTGGATCCCTGGAATGCCCCAAGAGCCTTCCCAAGGATGAAGATTTCCACCTCAGAAGTAGCCAGCTGAGCTCAGCTATGACTATTTGCCCTGAGGACCATGTTGCATCAAGAAAGGTCCCAACTACAATGAACTCTATCCCTATATTTTCTTCTAGCACATCTTAATCCAGTCATGTATTTTTCTTGCTAAATCCCTCCAAAGCCTCTTTTCCTGGAGAACAGAGTTCAAAAAACACCTTAATAAGAAACAGCCAATATTTGAGTGCTTTCTTTGTGCCAAGCACTAAGTCAAGTGTTTTAGAGATGTTGATACCATTGTAATTAGCTAGTTAACAATAATAGGAAAGAAGCAAAGGGGAGGCCAGACATTATAGGCATGTCATTTGGGCAGCTTCACCAGGAAGCTGCAATTTCACACTCCTCAGGGAACCAGGGGTCCATCCCCTGCAGATTACTGGGTGAAGGGACTGGACAAATGGGCTTCTGAGCAGTGAGTTGGGGTGACATAGGGAAGGTACTTGCCTGTCAGTCAAGCCTGAGAACAGAGTTCATTGGCCAGAGTGGGGCCACTGCAAGCCCATGAAAATCTGGGAACACATAATCCCCTAAACAAAGGAGTTCACACGTCTGGCTCTTGGCCCTCTGGTTCCTTTGGCTTTGCTTCTGCCTGTGTTTCCTCAATAGCCATGTGGCCATGGGGACCCTACACACAATGGACTGATGTACTGCAGCTGGAAACACAAACTAAGCTAGCCTGACGGTGAACTGGACTCCTCCAACACGGAATGGAAACTCTGGACACAGGCTTTGATCTTAGCTCTGCTGAAAGCAAAATGGGACTTCTATGACCGGACTAAGGGAATTGGGACCTTGGAAATTCAGGGTTTTGATTCAACAGAAATAAAGCTTTCTATAATATCTCATTCTCCCGTGTGAGTTCAGAAAATTCCTTTTCTCGGGATATAACAAGAAGCCCACTCCCACTAGCAACTTGTGGAGACATGGAGATCTCTCCATGGCCTTTATTCATGACTACGTGCCCACTGCTTTTGCAGCATTAATACACATATCAATACAATAAAACAGACAAATAATGTATTTGTATTATTATGTAAATAGTTTTTACTTCCCAAACTTGCTGAAAATGTCTTGGGGACCCCCATGAACACCCAGGTCATGCTGTGAGAACTGTTGATTTATGCTCTTTTTTACAGCCAACTCAAATGTTACTCGCCTGAGGAATTTTTCTTGTTTGTTTGTCTCAAGAAAAGAGATATTTCATCTTAACGTATCAGTAGAAGTAAAGCAAATAATGGCAATGTAAGCTATTCCAAAGAAATGGAGACCAAAGTGTTTGTGCTGGTTTTATCTGGAAATATCATTTCTCAAATGCTAAGTTTAGGTTTAAAGCCGTGGTTGAGGGTGGCATGCTAAAACCCAAAAGTATGCTATTGGCAGAGATGTTCTAACAAATGATAACCTTCAAAACTTCTTGGGCAGAATTTACTTACAAAGGTTAAACAAAGTAACTTCAAAACCAAAAGAATTATTTGAAATCAAAAAGTATAGCATTAGAGGCCGGCTGGCGTGGCTCAGTGGTTGAGCGTCGACCTATGAGCCAGGAGGTCATGGTTCGATTCTGGTCAGGGCACATGCCTGGGTTGCAGGCTTGATCCCCAGTGTGGGGCGTGTAGAAGGCAGCTGGTCAATGTCTCTCTCCCTCTCCCTTCCTCTCTGAAATCAATAAAAAATATATTTTAAAAAAAAAGAATATAGCATTAAAAAGCCACAGAAGCAAATGTTTAATGTTTACATATTAGCACTTTGCAGGCTTCTAATAAAATCAAATTTGGGTTACTAAGACAAAAAAACAAACAAACACAAAAACATATGCAATCAGTGACATTAGTGAGAATCTGCATCAGAGGTGTTTGCTTGAAAATGCTGGGTAAATCTGCGGCAAGGAAGGTAGCTCCAGTACCACTTTCAAATGACACCAGGCTCATGATATGAAAGACCAACTCTGAGACCAAATAAAGCAAGCCATGTATTTTCCATGACAATCCGACAAGTGCATTGATACAGCTCACATGGCAAGCTTTCAGTACATATGTGGTTGAACATGATGGTGATGTGAGGAAGAGTCGTTTTTTTTTTTTTTTTTCATGCTCATTACCAAAAGACACAATTAGCTCTCAAATGCATAAAGCTAAGAAGGGTTAAACGACCAACAGATGTGGTTTGGAGTTTAAGTGTTGTGTAGAGTTTGTTCTGATAGCACAGCTGCGACGATAGGAAAACATTCTGGAATGACTGCCCAGATTAATACACTTGCACCAGAATGTAAATTAACGCATTGTTGGCTTTGTTGAGAAAGACTTGCTTAAAAAAAAATTAAATAAGTCAGCTGAACTCAACATTGTGATGCAATAAAATTGTGAATTATGTGACAGTAAAGGAGTTAAATTCATGATGACTCTGAGTAGCTGAGGAGGAAGCTAATCATAAACATCAGTATTGCATATTGACGTTTGATGGTTATTGAAAGGAAAAGTTCCGTCAAGAATGTCTAAAGTACCGAGTGAAATGAATGCTTAGTGTTCTGCAAGGTAAGAATCCAGCTTTCTAAAGACATAAATTAGACAGCCAGACTTGTTTATTGGTCTGTCCCTGCCATTTGAATTATCTTAATACTTCCATGTGAGGCAGCAGCAGGCTTCTCAATGGCAGATAAGATTGAAGACCAAAACCAGAAGCTAAAAGCTTGAACAGTTTCCATAGTTTATGACATGTTCCAGAATTTAACAATTATTAATGAAGGAAGTGATGACATTGATACAGCACATCTGCCAAAAGTTATCACCAAATATTTTCTGAATTTGATCAAATGTTTTAAATTTATTTTCCTAGATTTATGCATAGGAAATTCTATGGATTTGTGTGTATGTGTGTGTTTTTTTTTCATCAAAAGATAACCTAAATTTAATATTTTTAGAACTGGTTACTGATGAAAACCTAAAGATGAATTTTGAAAACACAGCACCACTTGCTTCATTTTAGATAAAAATTAAACACAAGCCCAGGTGGCGTGGCTCAGTGGATTGAGCATCATTCTATGCACCAAGAGGTTGCTGGTTCGATTCCCTGTCAGGGCACATGCCTGAGTTGCTGGCTCGATCCCAAGTAGAAGACTTGTAGGAGGCAGCCGATCTATGTTTCTATCTCTTCCTCTCTAAAACCAACAAAAACTTACTTGAAAAAAATCTTCTGAGCAATGCTAAATTACCAAGTGTCTCTTTTCACATTCCTGTCAAAATAAGATCAGACCAGCCAAAGACTCTGTATGCCAATCCCACTACCCTAAGGAGAAATTCAGGAGTCAGAGCCTCAATGGCCTTGAATGACCTTCCTTACTATACCTAGGAACATGATGGCCTTTTTTCCTTACCTCCAGACCCTATAGGAGAATGTTCTATTCCTTCATCCTGCGAGAATTTTTAGTCCCTTCTTCAGTAACAATGATTCATTGTTATTCAGCAAGTCATTGCAAATCATTACTGAAAGTGCCTGCTCTTGAACAAAAGGGTTTAGGGTGGCTCAGAGCATTGGATGCTGCTGTAAAGATGTGGACACTACCTGGGAGTGGAGCCCTCAGGACCTCTGACATGGATGAGCAGTTCCCAGAACCATATTTCAGAAAAGGCAGTCTAGTCATCCACAACCTACTTTAATTCAGCACACTTTCACTGAGCGCCTGAACCCTGGGGCTCATGTCCTTGAGGCCCTCAGTGTGGGCTCCATCATCTATCCTGAGAATAGCATTTTTGTCAATCCAACCTAGATTAGATAAATTAGCAAGCAAGAAGCAAGCTCATCTATGCATGGTGTTGATTCAAAGAATGCATATAGGCATTTAATAGGAGGAATTGCACTTGACTCGTAACTGTTTCATTATGATGGTGGGATGAAAAAAGTACAAATATAACAGGGATTTTCTAGAGCAGTGGTTCTCAACCTTTCTAATGCCACGACCCTTTAATACAGTTCCTCATGTTGTGGTGACCCACAACCATAAAATTATTTTCGTTACTACTTCATAACTGCAATTTTGCTACTGTTATGAATCGTATTGTAAATATCTGTGTTTTCTGATGGTCTTAGGTGACCCTGCTAGCGGTTTTCAACCTGTGGGTCGCGACATTAGAACCGCTGCTGTAGAGCCTAAGACCATCGGAAAACACAGATATTTACATTACGATTCATAACTAGCAAAATTACAGTTATGAAGTAGCAACGAAAATAATTTTATGGTTGGGGGGGGTCACCACAACATGAGGAACTGTATTAAAGGGTCGTGGCATTAGAAAGGTTGAGAACCACTGTTCTAGAGTAATCACTTGTGTGTACCTGTCAAGCAAAAACATGTGAAGAGCTTGCAATTCTTTCCTTTTTGTCTATGTTCTGAATATGTTTACAGAAATATAAATTTATGTCTTTTGAATCTAATAAAAATCAGGGCTTTATTTTATCTACCACTTTTAAATTTAATTTTTCTAAATGTAACTCTATTCTCACAAGAGCATTATTAGTCTGAGATGGATTAGATATCTTAAAAGGTCAAAAACTAGTTCTTGAAAAATGATTTTAAACTTTTTTTTTTTTTAAAAAAGGCAGTTCTTGAGAAGCACTGCATTGGAGAGCTGAGAATGCTAGTGATTTTAGTTTTTATTTGCGGACACTCTCCATCCCATCATTAGTAAGTGTGCTCTCAGCTTTTTTTCTCCTGGCAACACTGTTCATGGGGAGCCATCCACACCCATTCTCCTGGGCCTCTCCTATGCCTACACGCACAACTTCGGAAGGCGGTGCCCCGAGGAGTTAGTAGTGGTGCCCAGGAAGAATAAAGTGAGAATGATAAAGACGGAACATCACCTCAGCCCAGCTCATTTTAGACCACCAACGAATCCATCAAAAGGTAAAAAAATACACGGCAGAGCATCTTAACCCTCATGGGAAGGAGGACTTTCGGTTATTTTTCCTTTTCCGTATTTTAATGGAGCACAACCATTGAAAGAAGAAAGCTGACAGACTCCAGTTCAGCTTTCAGGATTTCAGTTGAGAAAAATCAGAGAAGCATTTTTCTTCTCGCCATGAAGTAATCTGCTAAAGCAATTCTGCAGTCACTCTGAATACATACAAACGAAAATGACTTATACTCTGAAAGTTACATTTCCAACTGATGATGTGCAAAAAGCAGCTTTGCAAAATGTGCCTTCGTGTGCAGAGCCCAGTGAGCAATTGCCTATCCCTCCTGACCAAGCTGTGTCGGCACAGCACCTGGGCAGCGCCTTCGCCAAGTCTGTGCCGGGGCCTGCGGAGTTGGCACGGGGTGACTTGGAATCTGATGGGAAACACATTCACCACCTTAAACCTGGATGGAATATAAATGTACTTTTTTCCAATTACCTAAATACAATTCCAACCTTTTAAAAATATCAGCTTGCAAAACCCTTCGTGACTGTGTATCCTCTCTTTAACTTGTAATTTTACCATCCCACAAACATTAGCAAATGTTACTACTTTGCAAGGGTCTAGGTGGGCAACTGGAAAGATCAAAGATGAATCCGACAATTCCCTTGCTAAAGGAGCTTTTGCAATATAGTTATTCTTTTAATACATTATATTTGTACATTGCAGTTTACATTGAAACACCACAAGTGCCTCATCCCAGTGAAATAGTCAGGAAGGATTATTCCCCTTTTCCCAAAGAGGAACTGGAAAACAGGATCTATTAAACCATCTTGCTCCATTCAAATCACAGAGGGCAGACCCAGCATACGGTGGTGGCTACAGCATAGCTTTGGGGTCAGATGGATCTGGGGACACAAACCAGCGCCAACAGTCGTCACCTTAGCTGGTTATTGTGGACATATTAGCCCATTTGTATGTCTTTTTCTAACCAAAAAAAATGGAGATAAATAACACCTGTCTCGGTGGGCTATTGAAGGAATAAACTGAGAAAATCTTTGTGAGGATGGGAGGAACTCAATAAGCGGTGGTAGCTATCATTACTTCATCAAGGGTCCTTTATTAAGCACTAGCCGGTTTGGCTCAGTGGATGGAGCATCGGCCTGACGAGTGAAGGGTCCCGGGTTCGATTCCAGTCAAGGACACATGCCCAGGTTTCGGGCTCAATCCCCAATAGGGGGCCTGCGGGAGGCAGCTGATCAATGATTCTCTCTCGTCATTGATGGTTCTAACTCTCTCTCCCTCTCCCTTCCTCTTTGAAATCAATTAAAAAATATTTTTTAAAAAAATGAGTCCTTTACTAAGCTCCCACTTACATGCACAGAAATATGCAGAATATATCATAAACCCAGGAACTCACACATAATCCAAAGAGAACAGGCAAAGGATAACAAAACAAAGGGACAAATGAGGCACTGAGACGGACTGCCTCCTGGATGTTCCCACAGTAATATCTAAATCTCAGCACACACAATGGAACTTGCTATCCTTGATGGGGTCTCTGGCCACCCCACCCCCATGCCTTGCTAGTAGACTATGAATTCCAGATAAGTTTTACTATTTTGCTAAATCCTTCCCTATTTACTGTACAAGCACTGACAGAGCTCACAGAGTCAGGAAATGAGAGCCATGGTCCTCAGCCTTGGGGACATGCCATGCAGCAGGCACTCACCAAAAGCATGCCAAATTAAAGTAGGTTGTTTCTGGTTAGATTGTTCTTTCTGGGATTTCCCCACTTTCTTTCTGTTATTGATTTCTAGTTTAATTCCATTTTGGTCTGAGAGCAGACACTGTATGATTTCTATTCTTTTAAATTTGTTACGATGCGTTTTCTGGCTCAGCATCCAGTTTATCTGGGTGAATGTTTCAGGTGAGCTTGAGAAGAATGTGTCTGCTGCTGCTGTTGGATGAAGTGGTTTGTAGCTATCAATTATACGCAGTTGATTGATGGTGTCAGTGAGTTCCATCGGGTCATTACTGATATCCTCCCTTGCTGGATCTGTCCATTTCTGGTAAAGGGGTGTTGAAGTTGCCCATTATGACAGTAAACACATCTATTTCTCCTTGCAGTTCTACCATTTTTTGCCTCATGTAGTTTGACACTCTGCTGTTAGGTACATATACTTTAAGACTATTATTTCTTCTTGGAGAATTGACTTCTTTATCATCATGTAATACCCAAGATTGTCCTTTCTGAATGTGGTTCTGGGAACTGCTATGTCAAAGATGCTTAGGGCTCCTCTCCCAGGTAGGGTCCACATGTCTAGGACAGCAGCATCCAATCCTCTGAGCCATCCTCAGCTAACTCCCACTGTTCAAGAGCAGGCACTTTCAGAAATGATTTGCAATGATTTGCTGAATAACAATGCATCATTATTACCGAAAAAATGAAATAAAAATGCTGCCAGGATGAAGGAATAAAACATTTTCCTATGCAGGATGGAAGTAAAAAGAAGGTCATTATGAAAGTGTGTATGGTTTATGTAACTAGGTATGTTTTGAAGGGTATTCAAGGTCATTCAGGATCTGGCCCTGCATCTCTCTGTGGGGCAGTGGGACTGAAACTTAGGGCTCTCTGGATCATCCAATGCAGTAAGAACCCCAGTCTAAGAAGGGGCTGGGCTCTAAGCTGAGGGCAGTTTGGAAAGAGGGCCCACTTAGCCTCTCCTCTACGGTTCTCACAATTCAGTTCTCACCACTACCTGCAGCTCCTACTCTGTGAAACAAAAGACCTACAGTTAAGACTCAGAGTCCTCAGAAGGCATTCAGTGGATGTTTTAGTTAACCAACCAAACATGTCCCAGGATTGTTTCACTGCCCATATGTAAT
Organism: Corynorhinus townsendii; assembly: GCA_026230045.1. Classification (NCBI taxonomy): domain Eukaryota; kingdom Metazoa; phylum Chordata; class Mammalia; order Chiroptera; family Vespertilionidae; genus Corynorhinus; species Corynorhinus townsendii. The sequence continues at coordinate 30,848,073 of JAPDVU010000013.1, read as the reverse complement.
ACTTTCCCTAAGATGAATTCTGGTGATAACAATCTCTTTCTTATAAAATTCCTAGTGCTATTTCAGTGCTCTTCAGGAGTTGGTACCCTGGGTGGTTGCCCAGCTGGCTGCCTCTTCATGTAGCCATTAAAGTTGCCTCCTTAAAGTCGATTCTCAATAGAGCAACCAGTCTGACCTTTTAAAATCCAAGTCAAATCACATCCCTACGACTCTCCATTTTACTCAGAATGAAACTGAAGTCCTTATGATGACCTAGAAGTCCTTACGATAACCTCTCTGTCCCCTTTCATCTCTCCAATCTCATCCTTCCACCCTGGCATCCTTGCTTTATCCTGAAGACACTCTCCTGCCTCAGGGCCTTTGCACAGGCTGTTACCAGTGCAGGAAGGTTCTTGACCAAAATAACTATCGTTAACTCTGCACCTCTTTCAAATCTTTGCTCAATGGCACTTTTCAACCTCTCCAAGAGGTTGTAACATAACAACCCACTCCCAACACCTCCCTTTGGCATTTCCAATTTCCTTTACCAAACCCTATGACACCCACCCCCCCACGGCACTTATTGCTTTCTAACAAACACATAAAATTATTCAGTGTCATCAATCAAACACTCATGTAGCCCTTATAATGTGCCAGGAATTGTTCTAAGCTCTTTATAAATAATTTAGTACCTTCATTGTGTACATTGATTATTTCCTGACTTCTTCCACTAGCCTATTAGTTCCATGAGGGCAGGAATCTTTGTTTTAGTCACTAATGTACTTAAGAAATATTTGTTAATGAGTGAATGACTCTCCCACCAGTTTTCACAAAACCATCCTTAAGTTTCCCTGAAACATCTGAAGCGCTGCTATTTCTCTCCATTTGTATGAGCCACACCCACTCCGTGTAATTCTTTTCCCCTCTCATCCATGCCACAAACTCCTACCATCCTTTATCCTCACTTAAGCATCGATTCCAATGAGAACTTTCTCTTGACTGTTTGCAGACATAGTTAAGAGCCAACTCCTTCCTCAGTGCAGCCAGATCACACTAAGGATGCTTTCCGAAGCACCCTAGTTCTGGCAAATAAATGCATCTGTGTTCACTTTGAGGAGACAATTCCGTGAAGGGTCAGGGCACAGAACTGATACTTGAGCTTCCAGCCCATGGTGGGTTAGAGCAGCATGTCATGATATCACACTTCCCTAGAGAATTATTTACCCCCATGCATTGGATAGAACAAACCAGATTGATCCTGTGTTGACTGCGAGAGGAGAAAGAAGGAGAGAGACCCAGCTGTTTACATCCAAAGGAGAAAATTTTTTAAAAATTTAAAAATAAACAATTAAGGTTTACAAAAAGTGGACAAAGACTTCCCGTGGAGACTTCAGAAAATGACAAGGTCACTCCAAGATGACTAAAGTCTTCAGACCACAATCTGTCTCCAGTGACGAGGGAACTGCACCTGTTTCTCTTCACCCCGTGGAGAGACAATGCTAACGTATTTAATGCATGCCATTTTCATCCTCTGCTACTCTAAGGAAGTTTGAGAGTGTTGTTTCAGAACTCCAAAAGGCCAATAAAACTGCCCAGGCTTGACCAGAGTGGAGATTCGTATGCAGGGCAACACCACCAAGCTTCAATTAAGGAATGTGCTCAGGTAACCAACCCTGGTTTTAGATTTCCAGAAGTAATTCTTTGAGTTCTCAGGCACAGTCTCTTTAAAAGCCACTAAAGAGCTTTATAAACACCTAATTATGGTCCTTCAATTCTCTGAAAGTTCAACCACGTATTTGAGAAGGTAAGATTTTGCCATAAAGATAACTTACAAACAGACCTCTCCAAACACATAGGCCAACTATTTGCTTTGTGGCTTATTCAGGGAAAATACTGTTGCCAACTTCTAATTGATGTTTTATTCTGCTTAAATTCAAATGTTTAAATATATAAGATCTTGGAAAACTCAAGCCTACATAGGGTTAGAAAAAGTAGCCTTTTCATTATCCCCATCCATCAGCCAAATTTGTATTTAGAAAATATATCCCCACTTTTGGATTTCCAGAAATAAATTCTTTCTAGGCATGATTTTGTTGAAAGCTTCTAATGAGTTTTGTAAATTACCAACTTTTCCAAGGAGGGTTCAAATCAGATTAAGACAGAGCTGAGAGAGAGAGAGTTGAGATTAGTCTCAACCAGACCACCAGGTACTTCTTATCACTAAGCAACAGAGGAAGTTGCAGAGAGCTCTGAACAGACAACTGAGTGGGTTAACTGGGCCATGGTTCAGGGCCTGACATGCATGGGAAGACAAAATCTGACAGCTGGGACGTCTGACATCTATTCCTACTTCCTCTTACAGCATCCTTGACAAGGGTCACCAAGAGTCAGCATTTCCCCTCTTAGAAATGTTCCTACTCTGCTTCTTACTGACCACCTCAAGTGTTGGGGAAATTTCTGTACTGGGCATAACTGTACCTTCTGGAGATACGCAGACTAAATCTATTATTTCTCCTCCATGAACTTCTTCAAGTATTTTCAGCAGCCTTATCTAGCAGAACTCTCTGCAATGATGGAAATGCACTATATCTGAGCGCCGTCCAGTATTGGTAACAGATGGTCACATGTAGCTATTGAGCCTACGGAATGTGGTGGTGTAAATGAGGAACTATTTTTTAAATTTTTTATTTAATTTTAATTAATTTACATGTAAATAGCAACATGTGGTTAGTGGCTATCATATTGAGTAGTGAAGACTTGAGACATTTCTCATGACCTCTTTACCAAAAATATCTTCCCTTTGTCAGGTAAACAACCCTTATTTCTTTAACAGTTTCTCAAACAAAATGGCTTCCAGAACCTTCTTTATATAGTCAGTCCTCTCTGGATATATCCAAATTCCTACAACATACTAAAACAGAGAAATCCTGGTGAGGATCTGCCGGAAAAGATCATGGCCTCGTATCTGATCCCGCTCAGATGTTTGATAATCCTCTCCTTAAACCTAACCTGGCCAGTACACTTTTTGGCTTATGTTGGGCACTCAATATTTGAAGCTCAAAAGAATAATTCCAGGCATCTTGGCATAATTTGATGAGCTCCTTTTCCTAATTCTTTAGTCTTCTCAAATTTTCTATTTTTTCTTCCTCCATTATGATTTGTTTTATTAAGCTTTGAGGATTTGTGGCTCTCAAGAACACCAGATATTCCTGATTTAAACTTGTACAAAAACACATGAAAAACTCCAACATCAGTATTTTTAAGGATAATCAGGGTTATTTGGTCTCCCTCTAGGAGCAGATAACAAAAAAAAATTAACCTTCTTAAAAGAAAGTAATTGTTACCTGGGGGAGAATCAATTTGGTCCGTACCTCCCTTCAGAGACTGTAAGTGACATTAATCAAAGTGAGAGAAAGTAAAATTCTCTGTGGTTGGCCGTGCAGAACCGTCTCTTTCCATTCTCTCAGCCCTAGAAGCCACCCCAGAAGGGGTTGCAGGCATTATTCTATTCACTGAAATGTCATCTATTACATAGTAGATTAAATAGCAAATTACAGTTGCCATATTCTTCTAGACAAGTCGTTAAATAGGTGTTGCATCCATATGTGTGTGTGTGTGTGGGTGCGCACGTGCATATATATATATATATATATATATATATATATATATATATATATTGAATTTGAGGCATTTAAACCATTTTAGGGGTACTCTACCATCTTTAAAGAGACCTCAGATCCCTAAACATTGTAGCTTTGAATTCCTCTTCTCCTTACTCTAGATTATTATGATCTGTAAACAATACCGGGGAAGCACCAAGAGAGGGCTATTTTCAGGAAATTGGGTAAACACACTTGCAAAGACCTTTTTCAAGGTGCACAATAACCCTAACAGAGCTGAGAATTATTGAATATGTTGTGATTATAAATTAGATTTCTGAAAGCAGGGCACAACCTCAGAATTATTTTGCTGGACAGAAAGAATTTATTACAAAGCCACCTTGCATGGCTGACAAAGGCCTTTGGCTCACCCCTTGGTAAGCTTTTGTGCATGTGTGGTAAAGCCTTCGAAAACCCAAAGGGGAGAAATGGGCTGACTACCATCAACAGAATGCCTAAAACCCATTCCCATAGAATGCCTTTTGTCTCTTCTAATAAGTAATCCTTCACCAAATTTTATGTGCACAAATAATTTGTGTGTGTATTCAAGAAAAATAAGTGACCACATTTTCACATGAAGGCACAAACAGGCTGACGTCTCTTGGACCTTGCTAAGCCTCTTAGTAATCTTGAAAAATCCTTAGGCACAGTGTTCAGCCTCTTATTCTGTAAGGCCGAGTATTAATTTTAACACAATCAGTAAAAACTCGAAGACTGTTAAATATATTCACATGTAGCAGAACCACATGAGGTATAATTAAAATTGAACCAGAAGAAAAATCTGTGAATTCAAGGGAAACATTACCTTCTTAACATTTACCCTTTCAAAGAAATCTTTTACCTAAATGATGATTTCCTCTGATTTAGGGTCTCTGTGGGCATTTACTGCTAGGTGTAAGAATCTACCTCCAGTCAATCCTGGGAAATATTATATGAGAACCTGGGAGGGAGAAAGGGAAAGAAAGGAGGGAGGGAGGGAGAGAGGGAGGGAGAGAAGGAGCCAAAACGCCCTCTTCTTGGAAGTGGTGGAGCCTTTTAGACCATAAAAACAAAGCCACCACGTGCCTGTAAAAATCTGCATGTAATAATAGTTTGAAACATATGAGAAACTAGATCAAAGTGAATCGTTAGGAGACACATATCAACGATCTTAATTAGTGATTGCTGCAGTCCCTTTATTTGGAACTGGTGATGGGATGGAGAAGAGGACATCTAACCAAGGCTTCAGGCCAGCGAACCACTGGCTTCCATGAGAACAGCTCCTTGTAAAAGTCTGATTTCTACATCGGTTTCTACGTAGGCTTTTATATTTCATAATATAAAGACAATTTGCAAGCCCCTTAGCTAAATGGCCATCCCCCACAGACTGTATAGGAAAGAGAGCAGGGTTCCACTTAGTGTTGAGAGTAGGGTCGTATTCAGGGACATAGGATATACTAGTGAAGCCACCTGATGCTATTCCTATCTCTAATTATTTGTGTGGAAGTCTAATTGATTTTTAAGAAGTCTAATTGATTAGAGCAGTTGTGTAACATCACTGAGAGTAAACAGTAAACCCGCCGGGAAATGAGAACGCTGATGCACTTTGGCGGAGTCCAAGTGGAATCATAAAAAATTCTCATCATCAACACTACTCGATTTATTGTAGTATAAATTCTCCACCCTCATCCTTCCTCTCCAACCCCTGCTTCTTCCTAGTACTTCCCAAAAAGGACTCTAGACCACAGCCATGCTAAACTGATACTATCCCCATCATGAACTTGAAAAACAAGTACCAGGCACAGTATTAGTGCAGCAAAAACTAAGATTAAGAAGGATACACTGACTGCCCTCGAGGATCTGAGGTCTGAAAGGAGTGACAGGTACATGAATTTCAGTACAGAAAGACAAAGGCAAATATGATAAATAAAGAAGTTCAGTGGCAGTGGGGTCAGCCAGGCAGACATGCTGGCTGCTGAAAGCAACAAATCAATCAATGAAGCGTGTCCTGGAGAGGCAGGGAGAGCTTGACTCACTGCCTCTGCCTTAGGTCATGACCCTCATTATTTGTTATTAGACAATTCTAACAGCCTCTTAAGTGGATCTCTCTGCCTCCAAACTTCATCTTTTCTAGCCCATTTTCTAAAATACCTGCTTAAAAATTTTCAGCGACACCCAGCCAACTGCAGAAGCCAACACTGCTTACCATGACGTACAGTGTTCTTCATGACCTAAGTCCTGCCCATCTCTCTGGTGTCTTTTCTTCTAAACCTAAGGTCACACAGAAGCTCTTAGAGGACCCCAAAGACTCCATGCTCTCAAATATATCTGGGCCTTTGCACAGGCATTTCCTCTGTCCAGAAAAACTTCCTTGTCTCAATCTGGCTAATTCCCATTCTTTCCTGGAGACTTAAGTTTCCTTACAAAGTTTTCTGAACATACCCTATGCTGGATTAGCCACCCTGCCCTGATGCCCCCAGAATACCCTGGGCTCAGTTGTATTAGAGCATTTGTCACTGTGAGCTTCTCATTATAACTCCCCAACTCAGACTGTGAATTCCTTAAGGAAGTTCATTATCTTTGTATCACCAAAGGTCATTGTAACACCTGGCACATAATAGGGACCCAATGAATTCTTTGAGCTCAATAAAGTATTGACCCGGAGAGTCCATGACACAGGAGGGAAAAATCAGTAAAAGGAAAAGGAAAGTATGTTCAATCTTTTTCTGTCACTTCTGTCTGGGGAGCCAGAATCAAGATACTTAATTGCTCTGAAAGTCAGGCTTCCCACTTGACATTGAGATTAAAAAGCCACATAGGGGTATGGAACGTATGTTGAGTCCTTTGCCTTAGCATTCAATGACTGTGTGATTTGGGGAAAGTCACGTAGACCCTGATGACTCAGTCTCCACATCTGAAAATGGGGAGAATAGTCTAGTGGACTATAAATACTACTGAACTACAAGTATCATGGTGGAGGCTGTCTTCACATCCCCGGGCACACTCTAATGGGTTAGGAAATTCATGTTGGATGACAGGATGTGAGAATCCTGAAAACTTCTCATAAACAGGTTTTAAATTGGGTACAACATGAGCTCCTTCTTTAACAAACTTCTCCAAAGAAATACCCAATGAGCACTCTAATTGCATTTGCTGCAAGCTGGCCATGGACACTGATCCAACATGCAACTACGCAGTAAATCTAACAACCTAACACACTTGCAAATTTGGCTTTGCCTCCGCTCTAGCTCTGGATTTCCCATTTGCTCTATTAGCCAAAAAAAAACACAAAAAAAACACAAGAGTACAATGCTTCCTCCCCTAGCAGGACCAGGAAGCTCACCTATGTAAGATCTTAATTACTTGATAAGACACTAAATTAGTCCTTGAAAATAATAGAACTCCACTGTAATAAAACCCAAAGTATAAAAAGTGTTATCTCAAAAAAAAAAAAAAAAAAAACAAAAAAACACCAAACTTGTCATTTGAAGATAGGAAGATAATTTTTCATTTTAGGTTGGCAGGTGGACAAGGAACACAGATGGCGAGGGACTGAGCTAACAAATGGACATGATGAAAAATAACAATTATACACTAGCCAAAGGTACAATGCTTTGATGAGGTGATGACCCAGGAAAGGTGGGGGAATTCTAATTCAACTAACATTTAGTGAGCGGCTACTAGGTGCCGGGCACAGAGCTATCTCCTTTAATCGAGACATTTGTTACTCATACCATCCCTGTGTGGTGTTACTATTTTTAGATTCCATGTGACAACATAGCTGGGAATTTAAGTAAGACCCTCACTAATGATAAAGTTCACAACCTTGATAGATGGCAAGAGCTCCAAGACGCTGTTGTTTCCAAGCTTGGGCTGGGTGCCCCATCAGCCACATTCCCTCATGCATTATATGTATTAACAAGGTGGTCAGCCAAAGTTATAAATAAAGTAGTTTTCCTTTAAAACAAATGAGGAATATGCCTGTAAAATATTCAACATCATCCAATGTGGACACATCACCAGACCCGAAGGAGGTAAGGTGAGCCATGTTTCAACTACCTGGTGCATAGCTCTGCTTCTTGTCCGGTTGAATGAATGTGTTTTCAAGAAAGATGGGAGTGACATTTCTAGACCACTAAACCCTGATAGGCCGTTAATGGTGCTAACGGTGCCTGGTGCTCCATGATGCTGAGCAATCACCATCAGGAAATGGAGCCCCTGGAACATCCTTTGTATAATTTATTAAGAAGCCAACCACAGATATGCTCACCTCTTCAGAAGCGGGAGGGCCAAGCTGACCATTTAACAAACACTTACACTCTTCCATTTCTGCTGAAAGCTGATGTTTCTGTCCTATAACTCCACTCTGGTATCTGTTATCAGCAGGTCTTTGGGTTGGAATTCTTTTGTCTCTGAAATCAGGTCCTCCAACACATGACAGAATGGGGATGGACGACCATTAGGTGAGCATTACTGGGTCCATGTGTGTTCCTGTATCTGACCCACACAAAGCTAGGTCTGGGGAGGCCAAGGCTAATGAAAAATAACCGAACTACAAAGTGTCATAGGATCTGATAGATTTAATGCATGTTTGTGTATGAAAGCACACAGCATTAATATTTACATTTAGTGTCAGGGATGGAGGGCAACTATTTGTAATCACATTTTAAGAGCACAATTACCACAGAATCATCTATTTCCTCTCCCTTTAAAGCACAGACAATGGAAGGAGGCAACTTACCTCCCACCTCTACCTCGCCTACAGCCCTGCTTCAGGAATGATCCAGGTAAATAGTAATTGACTCTGAGTGAGTAAGAAATAATGAGTTCATTGTTCAACATGGCTTACTGTTGGTATATTATCTAGAAAACTGTTGGCCCAACAGGTGATGAGTTAGTGATGAGATAAAATATTAAACCCATTTTTATTAAACCCATTTTTTATTAATCCCCTTAAGCAGCATCTGATGTCTTTACGGATCTCCAACAAGCAAATTCCCTTTTTGCTTCAGCTGGCTTTTTGTTAAAAGCAACCTGCTGGGGCAAGGGAAAAAACACTTTGGTAATATTATAAGATAATGTAGTGAAAGGTCTAACACTGCATCTGCCACAAAATTGGCATTGAAATATGTTTTCTCCTTTCTCTAGTCGCTCACCTTGCATGTAGATTGCTGTTTTATTTACTTTGCTAATGCAGTGAAATGGATGGGAAGGGGAAGACGTACAAAGCGTTCGTGTGGGCTAGCAAATTTAGGCATTTGTTTTACACAGAGAGCAAGTTTAGAAGCCACTGGTGTTACCATCATGGATTTCCCAAGCTATGTCTATATATATAGGATTCAATTCAACAGAGATTTATAAGCACGTATGCTCTGTCAGAACTGTTCTGGGGTCATAACATTAAGAAAAATGGACCCTGCCCCATGTGCTCACAACACACAGGGAAGCAGCTTCCAAATGTACATGTGGAGGAATGCAGGAGGAGGGAGAGGATGAGTAAATGCCTATTCTCCAGGACATGAGTTTAATTAATATAATTAAAGCATAATGAGACTAATTGTAGCATGTAAATATTGTCAATTAACCCACAAATGTCAGATTGATTTTCCCACAGATTTAAATAGTACAGCCTTTTCCATTATTGAAGGAAGGTCAAGACAGCGTCAACAAGAAAGTCAAATTCTTTTCATATTTTTTTTATGGGAAAGTCAATATATATTCCTGCCCCTAGAAATCCCTGGATGAGGTAGATAGCATATTTCAAAGCAGGGCAACAAAACTCATCATTTATGCGCAGAGTAACATCCAATCCAAAAGCTAAAATGGCCCATTGCTCATGTCATGGCAGAATAGCAAATGTGGGCAACAGCAAAGAAGCACAATGAATGCCTCCATTAATTAGGGTCAAGTGACTTCCACTGCAAATCATAATCACTGGCCAGAGGTGAAGTTTCATTATGATCATTAGTGCCTATCAGAAAATTATGATATACTAAAATTTAAATTTCATCTCCTAACATCTCTCACCGGGACCTAAGTTAAGTGTTCATGTAATAGTTTTAACATGTGACCCTATCACTCCTTTTTCCACATTTTAGAAGATTTTTTAGCATCTCCCTGCTGATCAAGATGGCCAGGAGCAAAAAGCTACATAGGACGTAGCCAGTCCCCAAACTCTACGGGTAAATACAGTTCAGGAATGAAGAGTGGAAGGCAGAATGACAGGCAAGGCCAGATCCTGGAAGGCAACTATCCTTGAAGATGAAAAATAGTTATGATCACCGAGTAATCTCACCTGAAGTACATTAAAAGTCGGTAATGTCCACTTATGTGGTTACGGATTTGGAAGGCAGGAATGACACAGAGGTACAGCTTCTTGGAAGGCAGAGGCCACACCTTTTGAACCTTAACACCTTCTCCTCAGAGAGGAACTCCTTCTTAGCAAGGTACCTGACAGATAGCAAACATTCAAATAAACGTTGAATTACATTTCTTAATGCATGATTTCTTCTGCCTAGAAATCCCTTTGCTTAGAAATCTCCTGAGCTAAATACCTAATTTCATTGTTTACAAGTTCTATCTTCCACAAAATACTAGAACACAGCTCAGTCAGGTTTTTGCCATTTTATGACAAGGAATGCCTTCCCTCCCATCTCTAACAACACATTTCTCATTTCTGTTTGGGTTCTCACCAGAATTGCCCTTAACGTTTGTATTTCTAGCATGCACCTCAGCACACTCCTAGCCTCTACCCATTACCTGGTTCCAAAGATACCAACACATTTTTAGACATTTCTCAGTATTAAAATCTGTACTGGTTTTGATCTGGGTTCTTGTGAGAAACAGAACAAGTAGGATGTGTATATTATGAGAAAAGGATTTATTATAAGGCATTGGCTCATACCATTATTGAGGCTGAGACATTTCAAAGTCAACAAGCTGGAGACCCAGGAGAGCCGATATGTAGTTTTAGTCAGAGTCTGAAGGCCTGAGACCCAAGAGATCTGGCGGTATAAGTTCCAGTCTGAAAGCTGGCTGGTTTGAGACCCGAGAAGAGCCCATTTTCAATTCTAGTCCAAAGGCAGGAAAAGACCAAGGTCTCACTCAGCTCAACAGAGGAACTCCTCAGCCTTTTTCTTCTATTCAGACCTTCAACTGGTTGATGCCACCCACACTGGGGAGGGCAATCTGTTTTAATCAGTCTATTGACTCAAAGATTAATTTCATCCCAAAACACCTCCGTCCACAGAGACACCCAGAATAATGTTTGACCAAGTATCTAGGCGCCCAGTGGCCCAGCCAGGTTGATGTATAAAATTCAGCATCATAACTTCTCTTATAAAACTGACATTCTTGGCTTTCCATCATAAGCCCCATACCTAGAGTTGCTTTTCCAGTGATTAAAATTAATTTGCATTGAGCCATCAGGACCATCTGCTCTGTGAATAACAGCATACATGTGTGAGATGGATGGCCAGGGTCCACAGGGGGCCGTGTGCCATTTTTCTCTGAGAAGTTAACAAGGTCCTTATGAGGTCCAAGCATGAAATGTTGGTTTCATATTAAAATACTATATTCTTATTGACTGGCTCCCTAACCAACACTTTTTTTTTCTACTTCGTGGTTCTTCTCAGATAAAACACTGATTGATTACATGTACAGAACACATTGCTAGGTGTTACAAAGGTTACAAAGACAAATAGCCGAGTCTCAAACTTTAAAGGACTTCAAGTTTACCAAGGGAGAGAAATGTACATAACTAATTACAATTCAAATCAAAGTGAAATGACTCTAAGAGAAAACAAAAACGTTTAAGTAGCATGCTAAAAGGCAATACAAGATTGCTGTCAGAAGGGAGGTTACAAACAGCTTCTTTAAAGACGTGAGTAGTGGAGCCTGGTCTTATACACCTACATACGTGTGTGCGTGTGTATTATGTGCCCATATGAAAACATACTTATTCAAAATCTTATAAACACTCTACTACATGGATATACTTCAGATAAAATTAAAAGTAATAGGTTATCTGCCAGAAGCTCAACATCTCTATTTATGTGAAGAATTTCTATGAGGTGTCATTCAGGTCACCACTGCATCTCCCTGGAGGATGTGAATTAGACCAGAGTTTGTCCAATCATGGTTTTAAGCCAGGAGCCCTTTAATCAAGGAACATTTTAGAGAGAAGTTCAATATGTAAAACAAATAAAGGGTGCTGCTTAGATGTGAAGGGAAGGGAGCTCCATTAGCCCTGCCCCTTCCTACCACTTGCCAAAGACCCTTGGGACCCCACAGAGCCCAGGGTGGAAACCCTTTGAGATGATCACTAAGTCCCTTCCTGCTGTCACTGCCTGTGGTGTAAGCCTATGTCTGTATGGCGCACCTGTTCCCCACAGCACTGAGTGATCGGGAGGGAACAGCATGTTGTGTGAGATGCCCCGAACACCTGTGAGAAGAAGGAAAACATCACAGAATATGGGCTGGGAAAGACACGGATCAGCAATGAAGGGATAGAGCAAGCCATTTATTTTTATTTAAGCCTTTGGATCAGGTGTTGAGGATAGAATCCAGAGACTAACTGCTGACTCCGAAGTGGGCTCCAGAGATGGCAGGCATCGCACCCCTCCTAGTGCTCTGCTAGCTTGGCCTTGGCAAAATGGGGCTCCTGAGGGACTTGAGGGCACCATCTCTGGCCTAATGCAGCAGGCCCAACAGCAAGCCAAGCAGAGAACAATGCCACTCCCAAATCAGTGATGTATGATGAGCCAAACCACAATAACAGCCTTTCATGGGAGGAAAGGGATAATGGGCTTTGCTGGTCAGCATCCATGGACAGATCAAAGCCCACTTTCTAGCGCTCATTCCCAATGCCTCTTCCATCTCTTTCCAGCCGACTGGCCTCCAGTAGCTGTGTTCAGCATCTCTTCTTTCATGCACAATGAGGTCATTTCAGATCCAGCAAGAGAGACGCAGCTCCCTGCCTTCTAACACCTGCCAAAGTGACCTTGCTCACCCAAAGGGCTGTTCAAAATCAGTCTTTCTGGTCCCCATGAGACAGAGCCATGTGTTATCTGTTCTGGAAGTCAACCCAGCCCTCTCTCTGGTCACAGCACTGCCAGCCTTTGGACAGTGGTGACTCTTGAGCCCAAGGAGCTCCAGTTAAGTGAGGACGTGCTATCTTGTCCCTCAAAGTGCTCTCAGTCTGATGTGTCCAGGTGCCTCATTTGGGACTTCCTTTAATCCTGAGCTGAGACATAACTATCGCAGCTAAAAGTGTATGTTTCCATCAGCCCAACAATGAGGTAAAAAGCTTTGTTCTCTAAACGGAAGTCCCACAGCACTGTAGAGTGAAGTGAGCCCTGGATTTGAGAGTCAGGAATTAGATGCAAAGGTTAGAGTCCCAGCTCCGCCATTCACTTGACAGATGACTGCCTCCCTAACCTTCAGCTGCATCAACTGGGGCTTAGAAGACTAATTCCCAAACCCAATAAGCATTTATTGAGTGTCTGCCCACTGTGTGCCGGGATTCATGCCAAATGCCCAGGATATTCTGGTGAGCAGATCAGATTTGGCCTTTGCCTCACACAGCTCACAGTCTAGGCTGGGTGAGGGGGGCGGGGGGGGGGGGGCCACGGAGACAGAAACTAAAGCCATCAACAAACAAATAGGTAAATTATAAATCAGAAGTCCTCGGGAGGGTTGAAAACAGTGTCCAGAAAAAAAGCAAGATGGGGTGGGGTGGGCTTCCTCCAGCTGAGGAGTAAAGAAAGCATCTCTGAGGGAGGCATGTCTGAGGCATAAGGAAAAGCAGCTAAGGAAACAGGGGAGGCGGGATCTCTAGGCCAAAGGGGCATCGCTTAAGGGCCAGAGAGATGGGTGGGCTCGGCATGTTCAAGAACACAAAAGGCCCTGGCCGGCATGGCTCAGTGATTACAGCGATCAAGGGCATGTACCTGGGTTGCAGGTTCAATTGCTGGCCCCAGTCAGGGCACATGCAGGAGGCAACCAATTGATGTGTCTCTCTCACATCGATGTCTCTCTCTCTCTCTCTCTCCCTCTCTATCTCTCTCCCTCTCCCCCAACCCCCCCCCCCCCCCACTTCCCTTTCACTCTCTCTAAAAACCAATGGGAAAAATACCCTCGGGCGAGGATTAACAGCAGGTGTTTGGAGCTGGGAGCTTGCAGAGCCAGGGGACGCTGTGAGACAGAAGGCTGGAGCGGTGGCGGGTCCTGTGAGGGTAACATCTAGAAAGCCCAAGCATCATGCTGAGCATGTAGCAGGCCCTCCATTAATGCGGGCTCCACAGGAATGCAGCGTGTGGCCGGTAGAACACATTTTAATTTATAATCTAAGTGATTTCCAAGAACTCTTCCACTTCAATGATTCTTATCCACAAATTGCTGAGGGGAAAATAGCTAAGAGTTCCTTGTCTTTTGTAAACCGCAAAATTAACAGAACCCTTGTGGTTAGGGAAGTCCATGTTAGAGACACTATCTCATCTACCTAAGGTGAGATGCACTATTTCAATGCTGTTTGGACAAACGTGCTTGGCCCAAAGGAAGCAATAAATGCTCCTAGAGCTATGAACAGACTGCAGGGTTAAGCTCATTTCATGGTTCCCTTTCTTTCTCCAGCAAACATAAGCGTCACACATCAAGCAAAAATGGCAAAATTTCTAAATTCAAAGTCAACGGCCATTTAGAACATTCCAGGCACAACTATGCCATTTGTTTATGCTCAAAAGAATTAACTTTCACAACCACATCTTAACTGAGTGGCATGTCGCCTTTTGGGACCCAGGCAGTCTATTCTTCCTCGAGTTCCCACATTTCTATCCTGCCGTGACTCTTCCAGGGGAAATCAAGCATGAATGTGAGGCCCGTGGAAGAGCCAGATTAAGAACCACGACACTGTTCATTTTTCCAGAGATAGAAAGAGCAAGGGGCTTGGAGTGAGACAGAGCTGGATCCACACCCAGCCTGCCATTTAGTGGCCACATGAAGTTTTGCTCTTTTCTGGTCTCAGTTTCCTTTCCTGTCAAAAAGAGATAAGACCTACCTGGCAGGGCCTTTGTGGCTTAAAAGAGATCACCTCAGGTGGGGGTGGGCAGGGGGTGGGAAGAGATCAACCAAAAATCCAGTATGCATATATGCATAGCCCATGGACACAGACAACAGGGTGGTGAAGGCCTGGGGCGGGGGGGAGGGAGGCAGGGACGGGCTAGAAGGAGTTAATTGGGGGGAGGGGGGAATGGGGACATATGTAATACTTTCAACAGTAAAGATTTAAAACTCAATTAATTAAATTTTTAAAAAGAGAGATCACATCGAAAGGCCCAAGCCCAGTGTATGGAGAATAAGAGGCACGAAATAACAGAAAGCTCGGTTTAGAAGGTGCTCCAAGTCTGAGATGTAGCAAAGCCCTTGCTGGCAGGACCCCTCCCCCAGAAGCCTGGCCACCGGGAGAGATGGCAAATAGAGAGAATTAGAAACCGCCATGAGAGACCAAGCCCACTGAGCTCACCAGTGTCAGAACCCCTTAAGTCCCCCAGGGGACCCTCAAATCTCCCAGGGGACTTGGGCCTCCTGGAGAACAAGAGGACCAAGGGCCCCTGGGTGGGCAAGGGCACTGTCACTCCTCCCAGGGGCCAGGGCATCCACAGAGCCCAGGCTCAGTCTGACCTGGCAGAGCTAGTCAAAGAAGTATCTACCTTTAAGACCTTAAAAAGTGACCAATTCCCCTCTCCCTGTGTCAGGGAAACATAATTTTGGGGAGACTTCTCAGGTTTTGCTGCCACCCGGGTTCACATCATTTTGGGCAGATAGATCCACAGTCTGCTATTCCTGTCTTTCTGACCAATACTCTTGTCTAAATTCTGCCCCCAGACCCAAACCATCCTGGTTAAAGTCGGCCAGTTCTCTTTTGTCTCTTGTAAATTTTCTGTCTAGCATTTCAATTCTTCTTCTAGGAGACAGATGAGTCAGCATTAGGTAATATTTTAATATCCCTAGCTATCAAAGGGTTTATCTAGCTAAAAACAAATTGAGAGCAATGCGTATCTACTGGTATAATGTGTCTGACATTCTTGATAAGTCTTACCACATAGATAAAACAACCAAGGATCAAAAAGCATGTTATTTTGGAAACATGCTGCCTCTCATTTATATGATTCTATGTTAAGTAGGAAAAATTCAGCAAATGACTAATTATAAGAAAAAATGAACCTTTATATTTGGGATCCACACATTAAGATAAAATCCACAAACCTTATTTCACACAATACAATCGATTCCTCCTCCCAATATCAATTTATTTTCAAGTCATAGTGAGAATTGTTTTGCTTCATTTCACAGAATAATAAAAATGGAAGGAGGGGCCCCTCGATTTATAGAGGAGGAAATAAAAGCTCAGAGAACGACTTGCCTCGGATCATTCATCTAGTCCAAGAGGGGGAGGAATGGTGAGTGCTGAATGCCAGCATGGTCAACGCCAAGGAGAAGGAAAGGAACCAGGACAATCCACAACCTCCCAAGCGTGAATCTGTGGGGCAGACCTTTCCCCACAGCAACTTCGAGCAGAATGAGGAGGAATAGGTCTGGGAGACCTAGAGACAAGAGTGGCAACTGGTAGCTGTCCACCAGCCACAGCCAGAGACAACTGAGTGCTCATCCACCCAGGGATGGCCCACTAAGGTGCCAGGTGCACCTCACATCAGCTTATACACATACGAGTTCAGGAAATTGAGCTATTGTCCTTAGCCCTAGCTTTAGTATTATGACAACGCCTAGGAGAGGAAGTGCTACCTCAAACAACACGTTTTTATCTGATGCTAAAACATTTCTGGGGCTCACCCAAAGCCTACCCTTTGGCTATGCTCTTTATTCGTGTCGCCCTCACCGCACCTGGATACAAATGTTTCCTGATAAAGGTACCAATGCTGGGAAGCTCTGAAAGCTCCTCTCAAGAGCATCATCTAAAGCTTAATCCGCCTCCAAATTGGTCCACAGCCCAGGCCCGTGACACGGGCAAAGGCACCACTGAGAGCAGGGGGCGGGGGGAAGGAACCACAGTAAGCAGGGATAGAAACTATAGCAAGGGGACCAAGACTTGGACTCTCTGACACAATGTTGTTTTTTAAATATATTTTATTGATTTTTTTTTACAGAGAGTGATAGAGAGAAACATCGATGAGAGAGAAACATCAATCAGCTGCCTCCTGCACACCCCCTACTGGGGATGTGCCCGCAACCAAGGTACATGCCCTTGACCGGAATCGAACCTGGGACCCCTCAGTCCAAAGGCTGACGCTCTATCCACTGAGCCAAACTGGTTAGGGCTCTGACACAATGTTTTAAACAAAGATTTAAAGCCCATGCTTTCTCATGCCTCTCATTATCCACTGTGGGCTTCTAAACAGAGTTGGTGTTCCCTCCTAAACAATACCACCTCTGGGTTGGCCAATGTCTCTGCCAAAGATGTGAGCACTGTGGCCATGGCTATAGTCAGCAGCCGGGGAAAAGAGGGAAGTTTGGGTTCTAGTTGCCTGTGAATTTTCAAGGATATGACCTTGACCGTAGTCTCCCTTTTTAGACTGGGAACTAAACATAAGACATAGAGCAGGTAAGGAAAGGATATTAAGAGTGTTGTTTGGCCAGAGAGCTGGAAGTTGCTCCGTTAGCACCATGGACAGCAAGCACAGCCTCAGTAAGGCCCATGGGATATTCAGAGTCCCCTGCCCTCTCCACCTACCTGCTGCTTTTCCATAACAGAGCCCCATGACTCAGAGGGGAATGCTGGCAATGCTTCCACATGTGGTCTCTAGGGGGCTGGGCTCTGCTGCCATCTATTTCCCCCTCAGTATTTTCTCTTTCAGTGATTCACTCCACCTGCCAGTGCTTGAACCGCAGTTGGATAATTCATTTATTTTCAAAGAATAATCTTTCACAAGCTTTTTTTAAAAAAATCAGGCAATTAACTTACTCTTAATCTAACATACCAGTTGGCTGGCAGGAGATCTGCCCCAGGCAATGTGCTGATATTCTGAGATCCTGTTAACCTCTTCCTCTGCATGCCACTTCACCCTCATCAAGACCCTTTCAATGTTCTTCTTACTGAATCTCGAGTTCTCAACTGAGCTAGCTACAGAGCAAGAGTTCCAAGCCCTCTGGGCAGCTACCCTAAAAAAAAAACAAAAAACTATTTCCCACGTTTAGCTAGAGTCACAGTTTTTCACTGAACTCTTTCTTAGCATGAGTACCAACCACTCTTTAGAGAGACTTTCTGTGAGGGATGTTTCACATAGCTTTCACAAACCAGACCCTGGCTCCTATTTCTTCAGGGGAGCGAGAAAGGGCTACTCAAACATCCCCTCTGATGCCTCTTAGTTCTTTGACTGGTTAGGAACATAAAATGGTGCAAATTCTTTGGGAAATAGTTTGGTAGTTCCTTAAAATGTTAAACACAGATTTCCCATATAATCCAGCAATTCCACTGCTTAGGTATATACCCCAAAGAAATGGAAACGTGTCGACTCAAGAACTTATACATGAATGTTCATAGCAGCACTATTCATAATAGCAAAAGTGGAAACAGCTTGTATGTCCATCAACTGATGAACGGGTAAACAAGATGTGGTATATCCATACCATTCAGCCATAAAAAGAAATGAAGCACTGATACATGCTACAACATGGATGATCCTTGAAAAAAAAAACTATTCTAAATGAAATAAGCCAGTCAGAAAAGCCACATATTGTATTTGTTAATTCATATGAAATGTCCAGAATAGTTAAATTATATAGAGAGAAAGAGAAAGTAGATTAATGGTAGCCCTGTTCATCTAATTAGAGCTAAGAGATGTGGGGAGAAATAGAAAGCAATTAAGAAGGTATGGGGTTTTTGGGAGGAGTACGAAAATGTTCTAAGGTTGATAGTGGTGATAATTTCACAACTCAGTGAATATAATAAAAACCAGTGAATTGTGTAGGATGCAAGTTTTATTTCAATTAAGCATATATACATAATGTAAACACATACATATACATTACCTAAATATATATCCTATATAATAAAACCCTAATATGCAAATAGACCGAACTCAGAATGACCAGTCGCTATGATGTGTACTGACCACCAGGGGGCAGACACTCAATGCATGAGCTGCCCCCTGGTGGTCAGTGCGCTTCCACAGGAGGAGCACCGCTCAGCCAGAAGCCAGGCTCATGGCCGGGAGTCTCTCCCACCTATGCTAAGAATCCAGCAGGCCGACATCCCCTGAGGGGTCCCGTACTGCAAGAGGGTGCAGACTGGGCTGAGGGACGCCCCCGCACCCCCCAGTGCCTCTATAAATGTCATGTAAAACCCAGGCAATGTCAAGAATGAAATTAACCACAGGTGCTCTGCTTCAGCGTGGTATACGTGTGCGCCAGAGGTAGACTGAAAAGCAAGTAGGTGATTTTTAAAAAAATAACTTCATTGAGATATAATTGACATGTGATAAAATGTTCCCACTTGAAGTTTACAGTTTAATGAGTCTTGACAAATGTAAACACCACACAATCAAGATACAGGACATTTTTACTGTCCCCAAAGTTCCCTTGTACGTCTTTGTGCCCCAGTACCCAACCCAGGCAACCGTTCATCTGTTTATGTCATTACAAGTTAGCTTTGCCTTTTCTGTAATTTAATTTAAATAATACAGTGAGCACTATTCTGAGTCTATCTTTCTTGAGAAAAAATTCAGCCTAATATATTTTATATTCAACCATGTTGTTATGTGTATCTCTAGTTTATTGCTTTGTTCTTGCTGATAGTATTGCATCATATGAATATATGACTACAATTTGTTTATCCATTCATATGCTGAACATTTGGGATTTTTCTGATTTGGGTTATTAGGAACATTAATGTATATGTTTTTGTGTGGACATATATTGTCATTGCTGTATAGTAAAAACACTCGGTTTTAAACTGCCCAGCTGATTTCCAAAATGTTAATACCATTTTACACAGCCACCAGCAATATATAAGGTTATATCTTTCTAATTTGAGCCATCCTTAGTTGGTATCTCATTGTGGTTTTAAATTGCATTTTCTTGATAACTAATTAAATTGAGCATCTTTTCATGTGCTTTTTTTGCCATTATACACTTCCTTTGTAAAATGTCTGACCAAATATTTTGCCTATTGAAAAAAATGAATTGATTCTTTATTACTGAGTTGTATGAGTCCTTTATTTATTCTGAATTCAAATCTTTTATCAGCCATTTCATCCTAGTCTGTGGCTAGAAATTTCATTTTCTTAATAGTGTTTCTGATGAAACCCAATGTGTTTATTTTTTTCTTTTATGTTTCAAACCATTTGTGTCCTAATAATCTCTTCCTACCTCAAAGTTGTAAAGTTTTCCTATGACTTCTAGAAGTCGTATAGTTTTCATTTTTATCTATTTCAAGTTAACTTTTGTGTCTAGTTTGAAGCAAGGGTGGAGGTTCATCTTTGAACCTTTTATTCTTTTGTATTTACCCATGCACAATATCAAGTTTTTCAGCACCATTTATTGAAAATACTATTTCTCCACTAACTTACTTTCTAAGCACCTTGCCAAAACCACAGGATCACCAGATTTCCCTTTCAAAGCCACACCCACATCTCTTCTGCTCTCCTCCCATCTTCCCTTCCTTCACTTCCACCAACTACTAGTCTGTTCTCCATGTCTATAATTCTGTCATTTCAAGAATGTTGCATATAAATGGAGTCATAAAGTACTAGTATATAACCTCTTGGGGTTGGCCTTTTATTCTTTTGTATTTACATATATACACAATGCTCTTGCTTCATTGGTGTAGCTCATTGGTACTGTTGATCATACATTGTAAGAACTTACATTCCAGATCTGCTGGTGAAGAACTTTTTCAGCTTTTGTTTCTCAGAAAAAAAGTTTATTTTTCATATTTATTTTTTACAGGATATTTTCGATTGTGTGCACAGTTCTATGTTAATAGTTCAGTTTGTTTCTGTTTCAGCATTTTGAAGATATCCTTTCATTTTTCTTCTCATTTAAAAGTTTTTAACAAGAAGTATGTGAACATCATTATCTTTTTTCCTCTATGTAATGTGTCTCTGCCTATATGCAATATTTTTCTGTCCTTAAAATTTTCTCTCTATAAACCGTTCTCAGTACTTTGATCATGAATTCCTCTGAGGTGATTTTCTTTTGTTTGTATCCTGGTTGGGGATTGTTGAGCTGCTTGGATATGTGAGTTTGTAGTTTTCACAAAATTTGGAAGGTTTTTAGCTATTATTCCTTTTTTTTTTTTTTTTTTTTACCCGCCTCCCTTTCTGGGATTCCAATTACATGCATATTTGTAATAGCTGTTTTAAAGGCCTCATCTGTTAATTTATCTTCTCTGACATTTTTAACATTTTGGGTCTGTTTCTATTAACTGACCTTTCTCCTAATTATCTCACCATCAAAGCTAACATTTATTAGGCATTTACTGTGGTCCAGGCCCAGTACTTTACATGAATTATCTTCTTTAACCCTTAAAATAGCCCTAAGAGATACGCAGAATGTATTATCCCTATTCCGAGGTATGACCAGAAGCTCAAAGGAATAAGTGGCAGAACTGGTACCAGGATCCAAAGGCAGTGTTATTCAACCTTTTATCATTATTATTATTATTATTATTATTATTATCATTATTATTATTTAATGCATGCCTAGTAATTTTGGATTGGATGCTGGAAATTTTAATGTTTTTTACTAAGCTGTGACTTTTGGGGGGTGTCTTAGGTATGCCTTTGGTGGTTAACAAGGATCCTCCATCCTGGCTGGTTAGAACTCAAGCTTCTACTTGCTTTACACTACCTCTGGGCATCACTCCACTTACAGGCGCCTAGTCATTCTTTTTAACCCTACAGTTAGTACTCAGCTGTGGATGCACAGCACATTCCAGCCACTGCAGCCTCTCCACGTTCCAATTTCTATCTCCTCAAATCAGCGATACCACCATGCCCTGCTCGGGTCTGTGTTGTGGCTCAGAAATTGCCTCCAGGCACAAACCTGGTACTACCCTAGGGCTTATCACATTTGTTTCCCTTCTCCAAAGAGTCCTAGAACTATACTGCCCTTGTGTGGCATCTAAAAAGAACTATTTCATAGATTTTGTCTCGTTTTCTAGTTGTTTACAGCAGGAGAGCAAGTCTAGTCCCAGTTGCTCTCTCACATCCAGAAGCAGAAGTAATGCCATGAGAAGACCCAGTGCTGCCTCTCCTGCTCCCCACCTCACCTCTAACCCTGTCTCTGTTGTATTCAATATCGAAGACTTGATTTAACCTGCTGGTTTGCTCTTAACCCAGAACGTTGTGGGCTCCCTGACACCAGGAAAAGCACGGGGTGTTCTCCCAGCCAGGTTCTCGGCTCCTTTTCCCATTATGAGCAATGTCACCCAGCCACCCTCCCCCAACGCCTATTTTAAATATATACCAGCCTATTAGTCAGTTAGCTTTGCCTCCAATGTTCTTATCCTGGTTCCAGCATCTTACTAGTCATTACATGCCTCATTAGTGTACATGTCAAGTCTCAAATCTGAGCTCCTTTTCTTTCTCAGTATCTGCTGTCATGTTGAAGATCTTTGACAGAGGGCGATGAGAAGCTGTCCATTACAGAGTGACCCTTTCTAACATCACCCTCACCCTCAATGATATTCATACATCCTTCCTACTGCCTTTTTCTCTCCCTGCTCAGCACCAATACACTTCACAGTTGTGAGATCATTAGGCTTCAGGGTACATAATCATCTCCACTTCAACTCATCACTCCTCCACGCTCATCCTTCTTTAGGGTGAATCACACTGCCTTTGGATTCTGGTACCAGTTCTGCCACTTATTAGCTGGGTAGCTCTAAGCAACCTACTTATTCCCTTTGAGATTCTGCTCACACTTTGAAATAGGGATTAACACATTCTGTGAATCTCTTAGGGTTATTTTAAGGGCCATAGTAAATGCTTAATAAATGTTAGCTATGATGATTAAAGCTAGCCCTTCCATCTACATTATATACCATCCTCTACCTGACATGATGATTACAATTATTCCCTAACTACCGGTCAAACAGCTTCAATCTCCCTTCCCTTCTGCTCCTAAACATCCCCAATTCTAAGAGATTTCCCCTATTTTACAAAAAAAAAAAAAAAAAGAGTATGTTCTTTCCTTCCCTTTCCAAGCTCTTCATACACATAGCTTAACAATTCTGTAACTCATATCTACCTTATTCTTAACTCCCCTTAACCCAGCTTTTACCCCAGCAATTTTGTTTCTAAAAATCACCAGTGATCTCTGTACTACATTAAGTAGTCTTTTAAAAGTGCTACTAGTCTTTGGATTCTAGACAGCTTTTGAGAGAATTGCTTATTTTTGGCTACCATACCACTAAATTGTCCTTTTTTCACTTTCTACTTGGGTAAATTGAATCGCTGGTCTTATTCCTTTCCCCTGAACAATATTACTCATTCCCCTGTAATAGCCTTATGGGGGAGATATAATGAAATTTCCTACTCCTTGACTTTTGGAGCGAACATGTGACTTTATTTGAAAATGGAGATATTGGAAAGAGTAATATGGACAAGGACTTGAAATATGCTTGTGGCTCTGGCCAGTGTGTTCAATGATTAGATCACCAGTCTGCACACCAAGGGGTTGAGTGTTTGATTTCCGGTCAAGGGCACGTACATACCTGGGTTGCAGGTTTGATCCTGGGCCCTGATGGGGTGGGGCGCATACGGGAGGCAACCAAGCAATGTCTCTCTCTCTCTCTCTCTCTCTCTCTCTCTCTCTCTCTCTCTCTCTCTCTCTCTTTCTCTCTCCCCCTCCCTCCCTTCCACTCTCTCTAAAAAGAGAGGAAAAAATATCATTGGGTGAGGATTAACAAATGAAGAGGAAGAAGAAGGAGAAGGAGAAGAAGAAAGAAATGTGCTTGCATAGTTGGGATTTTGGTACTTGTTCAAGGACATAAAAAGAAAAGAGAAAATAAATATAATATATGAAATAAATAAGGAGAAATTACTCCAGATACAGCAGGTAATCATAAAGAGATTTATGACCATAAAAGATTTAAAATTTTTTAAAAATTCAAATATACCAATAACTACAAAAGACATGGAGATAATAGAACAAGTCCAAACAAAATATTAGTAAATACTGTAGAAATCAGATAAGCAGAACTTATGGCCTCTGATTCATTGATTAAGCTCCCAGGTGATTCTAATGTGCAGCCGAGTTTTAGGAGTCTAAACCACTTATGATGGTTTTACTCCCCTGGCTGGGGAGTGGGTTAGGCCTCAGCATATAATATGTTTCTGGCCAATGAGACACAAAAGAAAGTCTGCTGAAGGTGAAGGTTGAAGCTTTTGGCAGAAGTTTCCTCACTTTTAAAAGGAGTCAAAGAAGCAAAGCTGGCTTATACAACAGTACTGACATCACCACCCAAAAATTCCTCCCCAAATCTGCTCCCATTTTTTCACCTCACGATTCCTTACAAATTCTTCAGTCCTTTTGTTCCATAAATAACTGAACAACTCCCATGTGTGTATTACTGTATTACCTTCTGAGGAAGATGTAAAGGATATCTAGACCTGTGTACGCAGAGCCCCCACCCCTGGAAACCTTCCTACTTAATGGTCTGTTTTCTCCACTGGACCACAGGCTCCAGGACGGCAGGGACCTTGTCCATCTTGCTCATCATTCTATTTTTTATAAGAGACACACATGTAATACTGAATGAAGGAAGGAATGAATGATCCCTTTCCTCCTATTAACTGACAATATAAGCCAAACATACAAATGCACAGAAATTAATTAAATGCATGAGTAATGAGTTCACTTCATTTTCTTCCTATATTATAAATCTAGTGTGTGAATTCAATATTGTACTCAATTATTTCTATATGCTGCCATCTTTGGACTTTATGACGTCTCAAGCTAAAAGAACTTTAGATATTGTTAAAAAGTGGTGCCCCAAAGAAGTGGTTTTCATAGACATGTATAGTCATGGGTGCATATATCAAGCAGATAGGCAACATTCTTACAAAACAGTGATTAGGCAAAGCCATTTCCGTGATAAAAAGAAGTGAAGTTCCGATGGAGGGAGCAGAGAACCTCAGGACAGATTCAGAGAAAGTTAGCTCCAGAAGAAATCACCTTACCCTACCACCCATTAACACATCTAATGTCCGTCCCAATCTCAAGATCAAAAACAGCCCTCAAGAAGCTCAAATGCTCAGATCTCGGTTTGCAGATGCCAGAACTGGCTCAAATGGCAAACCCACTGGCCCCTCTGCTACTCCAAAGCCTGGAATTTTCAAGATCAGAAGAGGAACTTGCTGACTCCTTTGCTATGAATCAGAGAAGCTTGTGGTGCACTTCTAAGCAGCCCAGGGGGAAAGAACAGGCAAACAAGAGGAGGAGGAGGAATGGGGAGGAGAAAGCATTCCCCTCTCAGGCTGAGCATGCTTGCTGGGAGATTGCTGAGGTGTTTTTCTTTATTTGGAAATCCTCCTATGGGGGCTAGAGTTTAGTTGCATCTAAACTCTAGCCTAGCCCTGGCGTGGCTCAGTGGTTGAGCATTGACCTATGAATCAGGTCATGGTTCAATTCCAGGTAGGGCACATGTCCAGGTTGAGGGCTCGATTCCCAGTGGGGGGCATACAGGAGGCAGCCAATCAGTGATTCTCTCTCATCACTGATGTTTCTATCTCTCTCCCCCTCTCCCTTCATCTCTGAAATCAATGAAAATATATTTTAAAAAATTAACTCCAGCCTAATGAGAAGCCACCTAACGCAGAATCTCTAAACCTTTTCAGGCCTGAAAAGAAAAAGCATCACCACATTATCACTCTGCAAAATGGAGTCATTAATACCTAGGAAACATAGAAACTGCGAAAAAGTCTGGAAGCACACAGCCACAGGCACTTAGCAGGAACACGTTACGAAAGAATGAGTAATAAGTTCCAGTAGCCCATTGTGGGGGTTAAAACGAATAAATCCTGCCCTAAGAATGAAGTCACCCAATTTCCTTTCTAAAGTACAAATCCAACAGACCTGAAACAAGTGCTAGGTATGAAGTTGGGGGGAGGGAGTATTTAGAAAAACTTGGCCTTTTCAGAGAAATGAATGCAAATAAATTCACTCACGGGCACAAAACTCAGCACCTTACAGCAGTGAATTTGTGCTAATGAAGACAAAGGGTGTCATCAGGGATTTGCTTCCTTCTGAGAAAAGCTCATTTTCCTGGCCAGCATGGGAGGCTAACCGAGTCAGCCTGGCTCATGCACATTGGCACTCGATTACAGAGAGACTATACCAGGTCTGAGGAGGAAGGAGTTTCTCTATGAAGCCCTCTTGGCACTAGAACAACACAAAGCACACATCCTAGCAACTGTTGGCCGTCCTGGTGGACAAGACACAATGTGCTTTGTGTCCTGTCATGGGTGGCAGTGGGAGTCTAGCATTGGAGGCTTGGTTTGAATCCCAAGCCCACCGTTTACTAGCTGTGCAACCTTGAGCAAGCTGCTTAATCTCTTCATCCCCCGCCAGCCTGCCTGAGAGCACACATCAATTATTTGCACACTTCACAATGTTGTTGAGAGAATTAAGGAAAGCCATGCAAAAAGGCTTTGTCATGTATAAGGAAAGAGCTACACAAATTCACAGGCTTATTGTATTGTCTTGAGCAGCCCAGCTTTGACAATTCTGAGCCAGTTCGGCAGAAGTTGGACTATTCAGGAAAAGGAGAGAGGATCTAATACAAAGTGAAGGGCAAGAGGTTCAATAGAAAATGAATGACTGCTGAACAAGGTTCATCAAAGGATTAAACATGGATGGTTTCATTAAACCAAGAGCTTGGCGGAGATCTGGTCTGATGCAAACCTCCTCTTCCCCACCTATGCTTCGGACAGTGATTCAGTTTGGCAGCCACTAGCAGCTCTAAGCCATGCCTTTGGATGCCCATGTCAGATCCAGGGAGAGGTATGCATAGAAAAAGGACTGAGGAGCAGATAAATTGTTATACCCACCGGCACATGTATGCAAGGCCATTACCCTTTGAAAAGGACAGAGCCCTCAACAAGCCTCACTCTAATGCCAGGAAAGGACCATGCCTGGCCACAGCCATCTTCAGTTCCAACAGCATCAAGTCCAATAATATGGTACTTACACCACGGGCAGCCTCTTCTCAAAGGCTCTCTTCCTCCATGAACTAGCACCTCTGAGCATCTGAGAGTTCACAAAGCATGCCTGCATTTATTACCTCATGAACCTTGAGAATCCAAGGTAGAAAGTTCTTTACAGCTCCATTTTACAGATGAAGAACCCAAAGTTCAAGGGCACACAACTTGTGAGTCACGGAGCTAGCTCTCAGGCCCAGACATGGCTTCAGACCCTCCTCAACCTCAGGGTCACTCCCACTGTTGGTGGGAGAAGAGCAGCAGCAGCCATGAAGCCTGCCTGTTCCCTTGCCCCCTGCCCTCATTCTGCAGGCCCGGCCTGGAGCTGTGCTTGCTCACGGAAGCACTCACTCCCCCACCAACTGGGCTGGTCCTGCTGGGGGGGGCGGTGCTAAATGTCACTTCACAAATTGCCCTGCTCTCTGCCAGGAGTTCAGACCAATTTGCACCACAATTTCTGAGCTGAAACTGAATGGCATTTTCAGATGAGTGTCTTCCATCCCTTCCAGAGGAGACGCCAGGCAGAGGGAACGAGGTCAGTTACTGGCCTACTGTGCATGAGCTTCACTCTTCCAGGACCAGCTCAGGGAAGTTAAAGGTAAAGGTGTAATAGCTATAAGCTCAAGATCGCCCCAAGACTGGTGGTGTTTCTCCTTTTTTTTTTTTTTTTTCTGTCTCCAACTTGGACAGCCTGGCTGAAGAGCAGAATCCAGACAGAAGAAGGAAAGAACGGGGTCCTGGACCCCATAGCCTCAGCTAAACCTCTAAACAATTGAACTTATTTTACATATGAACCAACGAAATATGGCTAAACATGGAGGCCTTTTCCAGAAAACTGGGTGAATCCTGCCTAGCAACCTGATAGGGGGACATTCCAAATTCCTGTAGCCTGTATCCCAGGGTGCAGTTCAGCTTTCTCTAGGAGGATTCATGTTGACCTGGTACACATAGAAAGAAGATAAGCAGGAAGAAAAGGGATAAAGAAGGCAGGGAAGGAGGGAGGAGGAAAGAACAGGAACAAAAGAGAAAAAGAAAGAAAAATTAGGAAAAGGAAAAAGGCAGACTCAGGGACTAACACCTAGATGATGAACACCCAGATGACTCAAGGACAACTTGACCGCCATGATCCAGGGACAGAGTGGGGTTTGTCTTCAAGCCAGTGAAGGGCCATTGTGGGAAGGGGCCAGCCAGTTGTGCTTCCTTCAGCAGAAAAGAGAGTGAGAATCCTCCTATGGGAGCAGGAGATGAAGCTGACTGGACTGAACACAAAACTGGGAAGAAGAAAGGGTTGGCTATAATCTCATGAGGAGGCAGGAGATTAGATGGGGTTCACTTTAGAGATTGCCTCCACCTCAGACACTCCGGGGTGCCCTGCACAGATGGGCAAGGGAACCAACTGTGCTCTCCCAGACTGTGAGGGCCCCCAGTCCTCCCGCAGGCTCCTGTGGAGCCGGAAAGCAGACAGGAGCCCTACTCTGATTTTCTGAGATACTAATCTGGTTTTGTATTGCTCTTGCTATGGTTTTCTCTACTCCCAGTAGGTGTGGGGCCCTGCGTGTGCACCTACCTTTGGAGAAGTGTGGGGGAAGGGCATGTAGTCAGAAGAGCAAAAAGCAAAGCCTGCCTTCAGACACCTCCCTTTCCCAGGCTTTTGTTTCCTGCTATTCTGAAGACTCTTAGGGGTCATGCTTCAGAGAAAGCCAAGAGGCAGAGCTGGGGGAGAGAGCCCAGGCTCTAAGGCCAGAAGGGGACACCTGTCAGTGGACTCTATGAAGCGCCAATTTCCTCACAGGGAGAGGAAGATGGCCAGGCCCCTGGAGGGGCTGGTGAAAGTGACTGCAAAGCGACTGGCCAAGACCACCTCTCAGCTGCCTCTTCCAATAATATCTGGCTTAGTCTGGTGCCTTTCTCAATAACTCTAAGTTGCTACAGTCTTTTTTATCTCTGTAAATTGCATTATGTTAAAAAAAAATACCCAAAAGATATCCACCAATGGGAAAGGCTTGGACATCTCCTTTTTAAGAAAATATATTTTATTGATTTTTTACAGAGAGGAAGGGAGAGGGGTAGAGAGTTAGAAACATCGATGAGAGAGAAACATCAATCAGCTGCCTCCTGCACGCCCCCTACTGGGGATGTGCCTGCAACCAAGGTACATGCCCTTGACCAGAACCAGACCTGGGACCCTTTAGTCCGCAGGCTGATGCTCTATCACCTGAGCCAAACCGGTTAGGGCACTGGACATCTCCTTTGTTAAACAGATGTGTTTGCAGCAGCTGTCTCTTATCCATGGATCTAACCTGCCTGCTGATTGATAATATCACCTTATAGATGCAACAGTATTTCCTTGTACAAATGGAATATGTCATCCCCCTAGCGTGTTCATCTGGCAAGGACAGAAAATGCACCCTCTACTTTTATTACACAAAACAATGAACATTTATAAACCTCAGCCTCATGGAAAGTACAGAAACATGAAGAGGCGTGGTTTTCCCTCTTGAGCCTTACCATCCTGAGAAACAACACAATCTGCAAGTGAGTATTGGCTTTAGGTGCGACGGGGGCTCTGGGGAGTGGGGCTCAGTGACATCCTGGGAGTGGGCTGGCAGAAGACAGAACTCACCAAGTTCCCACTGTGGCCAGACCTGGTGCCAGGTGTGACATCATGACCTCATTCAGGACTACAAGACTCCCTGAGGAGAGTCCTGGCAGCCACTTTTTACCAATGGGGCAACCAGTGCTCACGGTCCGTGAACCTGGAATTTGTAGCCAGGCCTGGATGACTCTGGAATTCATGCTCTTTCTTCTACATCACACTGTCACACCCAGGAGAGGTCCTGGGGTTGACATTCAGGAGTGGAGTAACTGGAGGCTAGACTCAGGTGGAGACAAGAAGACGAGACGATAAAGGTGATGAAGACACTTCAGAGCACTATCTACCCGACCGGATGTTGGAGGAGGAAAGAATGAATTGAAGATGCTTCGGGTTTGAGATGCTTACAGCACCTGATAAGGCTCAGCTCACCAAGGTTTACAAACAGTCTTGTTGATATCCTCACTCAGGTTAGCCCCAAATATCTGAGTACGATCCTAATTTTTGGAATCCAACACCTAGAATAGCAGTTCTCAAAAAGTGGCCAGAGACCCCTGAGAATCCCTAAGACCCTTTCAAAGGGTCCTTAACTTTAAAGCTATTTTTCACAATAATACTAGGACACTACTTTCCCTTTTCACTCTTCTTATCTCACAAGTGGGCAGTGAGTGGATTTCCGGAGATGACATGGTGTGTGATAGTGGGATGCACTGAATGTGGGGCAGACTGGAATCCCAGCTGCCCTGCTAAGGCAGGATTAAAGAGATCGGCAAAGATGTGACACCATACCACTCTTGACACTGTTGTTGTTTTTAAATATAGCCTTAGTCAACATTCAATAAGTATATTATTCTTCTTTTTTAACAAACTAATAAATAAATAGTTTTAAAATTTCCCCGTTTAAATTTCTAAAACTATACATATTAATATATATAACTCATACAAACAAAAGCTCTTAGGAATTTTTGGTAATTTTTAAGGTAATAGGGGAGTCTTGAGACCAAAAAGTTTGACAACCACTGATCTGAAAGACTGATGGTAAAGACAAACCCTCAAATTGTGTGTGTGTTGAACTACCATGAACTGGTGGGCCAGGCATTGTACCAGGCAATTTACACTTGTGACTTCATTTGATCGTCACAACAACACTTTCAAGTAAGAAACTTGTTCCCATGTTGCAGATAAGGAAAATGAGGCGCAGAAAGGCTGAACTGTTTGCCCTAAGCCATTAGGTGAGCAGAACAGAATTCTATTTTGTTATTAGGTGAGCAGAGCGGAATTCAAGCCCATGTCTGTCAAATGCTAAGGCCCAGGATATCTGTTAATGGCTAGTTTGCTCTTACAAAACCAGCACTGTAAAGGCATTACATGTTACAGTCAGCTTTTAAAAAACCCAACCTGTAATCGAAGGCCCACTACAAAGGAAGAAACTAGAATAATGAGTATAATGAGTAAATGAGTCTAATTCTTTAACCTGAAACATCTACTGCCTGCCAGACACTGTCTTGTGCCTCCGGATGGAGGAGAAAACAAGATAAACTCTTTCCCTTCCCCTTAAGGAGTTTACAGAGGGGCAGTGGAAGAGCAGAGACAGACTTTAAACAAATAACTGCACAAATATAAAGCAGTCCAAGAAACAGCAACGTCTGTATGGGAATTGAGCTTGCTCAGAGCAGTCCCCTCTCAGGTACCAAGAGAGCTGGGAGGCAGGAGGACATCTGTCCAGATCATGCCGGTACCCCTGTCGGAGCCTAGCTGGGCTGGGTAGAAGTCTGAGCAGAAACACACTGAAAAGTTCCTTTTCTGCTTCCTTGATTTTTCAGCTACATACATCTCTGGACTGTCACCTAGAGAAGCCAAGACTGCTGTTTTATTTGAAAGGACAAATATGTTTTGTGAGGCCTGGTGGGCTGGGGAGGGCTGTGGGAGGTGTGAAGCACTAGGGTATGTTTAGTCTGTGGAGAGCATTTCTGCAAAGGACTCTGGGCAGAAATAATAACTAGGCCAGAGTGGGTGGTACTGAGATGGGTTTGATGCAATTAGCCACGCTCCTAGCTTGGGTGTGCAAACACTGGGCCAAGGTCACGATGGAGCGAGGAGAGCGTGTGAAGGGCTCACACAACCTGCCTGTCCATGGCCCGAAGAGGAGGCCCTGGACATCTTCATAGACAATGGCTAAAGGAACCACAGGGCTCCCTCGCTGATGGGATTGTTTCAACCACAGATGATTCCTTGTTCTCCACTATTCCCATCCTTCCTCTCCCAGCCTAGCCACATAGAAAGAGGCCAGCTTTGGTACCCTGTCCCAGTCCTGCACAGCTCACACCCTCTGAATAAAATTAAAGCACACACACCCTGCCTCCAAGCCCTCCAGCAGGGAAGCTGCACCTCACAGTACATACTCAGTGAACATCTAGGTCTAATTGCGATGCTACAGGCCAGTGGCTCCCAGATTTCTCTCTCTTGGCCAGCCTCTCTCCTTGGCACCAGCCCATAAGTCAATTCTCCACCTACATCTTTTGGATAGCTCAATGTTTTTTCATCCAAGCTGATAATTCATCCCTTAAACAGCACCCCACCTCCACTCCCACACCTAGCCCACCTGCATTAATCCAGCCCCATGGGAAGCACTAGTCTCATAAACCTCCCCTCCAAACACTTTCACAGCCAATCCATCTCCTGATCCCACCGGTTTCACCTCCACACTCTGTCCAGGATTTTGCCAACTCTCTATCTCCACTGCCACCACCACGGTCAGAGCCCACCTCGGCTCTCATGGGGACAACGGCAATACCCTCCTTACAGGACTCTGCACTCGTTCCAGGCTCAGCCTCCAGCTCACTCTCCACATGGCAGTGGGTGGTGGGGTGGGGTGGCCAGATGTGGGATGACTGGAAGCGTGAAAAGCAAGAATTGGAGGAAGGGGATCAAATCAGGAGGGTCTTTCGGTATTGCCATGCGGAGCAATGGGAGACAGGATCGGAGTGTAATAATGAGAGCCTAAGGGAATAGATGGACACCAGGTTCTTGTGGAGGCAACTCTACAAGCTCCCTAGTGGGGAGATGATGAAGAAAATGAGGGAAAAGGCCCAGGGGCTAAGGTTAGGAGTAAGGAGGTGCTGTTAAGAGAGTTAAAAGGAAGCCAGGAGGAGGACCTACTATGGGGGTTCAGGCCAAGCCTGTTGACCCTGAGATACCAGAGAAGAGTTGCACACAGTGTCTTACGCCCCCATTTATCTGTTTCATGTGAAGGGATCCGATAGTCACTTCGATGATGAGCTGCTTGAGGCTGAGGCCACATCTCCTATGGCTTGAATGCACTCATTTTCAAAACACCTTTCCCTGTGTCTGCTGCACAGCTTCATTCTATCCCTGGTCTCCTGGACCCACTGGTCCAACACAATGAAATTCCTTGCCTGTGAGCTATCCGTATTTGCTAGTTGTTTTGTTTAACTATGTCTTCTGGGTCCACTAAATGATGTCTTCTCAAGCAGGTAGGACTCCTAACTCTTCCCCTTCTGGCTGCTTAAGGTCTGTGGTACAACTCCATTGGCCAGATGGACAGGCGGAGAGGTGCCCATCCCCATGTCTAAAATGCACAGAGCCTTCTTTTAGACCCACATCAAATAGCACATGGTCCGCAAGTCGGTCCCTTTCCAGGTAATGATAATAACGAACCTTTAAGGAGCTCGCTACCATTTCCATGGTAGTCTCACAGGCCTGCTCTCATAACCAAAAGAGGCATTTCTCCCAGAAAGTCATCTCTTATTCTCTAACGCCCATAGTCCTTCATTCGGAGACCTTTTGCAGCATTTAACACACCCACTTTGGAGTTATTTCTGGACCATCAGATTATAAACTCCTTGAGGGAAGGCTCTGAGAATGATTCATGTCCCGGATCCCCCCAGCCTGGCCCAGAGCCTGGAACAAGACTCCATACATATATGATCAATGAGGAAATGAAGAAAACACAGTCAACATAGCTCTCTGTGTACATTTTTAAACTGAGTGATCTTAGAAGCTTGGAAAGAATGCTGCCAGACAATGACAAAATGATACTTTAGTAGAAATAAAAACAGGAGGAGCAGACCACAGGGCGACTACTCAAGATTCCTGTATCTGCCTTGTTGAGTGCACCAGCGACCACGTGGTTACACAGAGGGGGTCAGCCAAGTCCTCCAGGAGTCACATCCTCCCCCACTCCATCCATGGGGAGAAGGGCACTAATTTCACTCCCTATACATTGGGGTGGCACCAAAAAGGCCAGGGAGTCACAGGCCTTCCAGAGCTGTTGCTCCCACCACCTGAGTCTGCAGTTAGGCCAGAGGGCACCTGGGCTCCTGCCAGCTCACACTAGCTGGGTCTCAGCATCAGTGGGATATGCCAGCCGAAGCCAAAATGAATACATGGAGCCAGCCCCCTTCCCTCTGCTTAAGTGCCGAAGGGCTTTCACCTCGGCTGCAGATAAACAGGAGCAGCCCACACAGGGATCCCTCCCCATCATCCCTTCTCCTTTCCCACCATCCAAGAGACAGTTCCAACATAAACTGAGCCATTCCTCTTTCTGGTGACTTCAAGGTAACTCCCAGTTTGGGGCATTGGGTTGGGGGTCAAAAGGGGCACATGTGGAGTTTTAGAAAAGATGCATTCACTCTCCATTTACCCATGTCAACAGCAGCCCTGCTCTGTATGAAGAGATGGGGAAGAAAGGGACCACCTCCCCTAAGCAGTTTCTTCCACAATTAGCAAAGGGGAAGGGGCCCGCAGACAGGCTGGTTTCAG
Organism: Corynorhinus townsendii; assembly: GCA_026230045.1. Taxonomy (NCBI): domain Eukaryota; kingdom Metazoa; phylum Chordata; class Mammalia; order Chiroptera; family Vespertilionidae; genus Corynorhinus; species Corynorhinus townsendii. The sequence goes on along the minus strand of JAPDVU010000013.1, from coordinate 30,813,862 downwards.
AGCCAAGGATGTGAAGGCTGCTGGGAGTGGCTTCCCAGGTGAGAGGCTTCAAGCCCGGCAGCGCTCCGTGACCTTGCAGCAGCCTAAACCTGGCAGCCAGAGTGTCTCCTTCAAAAACCCAGCTAAGCTGCAGGGAAACACTGTGCAACTCAGAATCGAAGTTCCAGGCTTATTTAGGGGGAGGGAGGAGAGTGAGAGACAACTGTGGGAAGGAGAGGGGAGGGGAGGGGAGGGGAGGGGAGGGGAGGGGAGGGGAGGGGAGGGGTTAGAGGGAAGGAGTGCAGTGCCCGGGGATGGGAGCAGGTCATGTGTGTGGTCATCCCCACTGGTAGAAGGAGAGGAAGGGGATGAGGCAAGACGGAGAAGAAACACAGATGTGGGTCCAGCCTGGATTCTGGGGCCTGTGACCTTGCATCAAAGTCCTTACGGCCTCAAATGAGAAAAATGAATGGGTAGTGACTTTAGAGCAAACATACAAGCACAAAGACCTCCACACCCCAGGCATTTGAAGGACAGTGGGAGCCTTCCCTTTTCCAAACACCACCACCTCTGAGCTAGCATGAGGCCTGACCTTCCCAAGTTGCTGGGCACCTTCCAAGGTACACTCATGGGTTACCCAGAGGGGTGAGAGATGGGGACAGGGAGCCCTAGGAGATCCTGATGAACAGACCCTGAGGTGACATGAACCAGGAGCAAACAAACCAGTGAGAGGAAGAAGGGGAGAGAGGGCACCTGGCCCTCCCTCACAGTCCCTCATCAGGAGTGGGTGGTCTCCAGCTCTGCAGACAAAATCAACACTCGGTGCTTCGCTGGAGAGTGCTTCTTAGCATCTGACCAATGGCTCCTTTAGTAAAATAATCTCAGAACAGGTTTTCAGTTTTGCCCCAGAAGAGCCAGAGGAGCCCAAGCAAAGGACACTGCAGGAAGGACAGACCAGTGAAGATGCTGGGACTGTGCATCTCTCTGCCACCAGGTGACCCCGGGCCCTGGCACATGATGGCAGTGGGAGGGAGGCTGAGAGGGAAGTCTTGGCTTCGGGAGACCTGCTCATTCATCATCTCTGTAGGCCAGCCCGTCTGTTCCCCACTGCCGCTGCCCAGGCGCCCACAGACCCTCCATATGGCTAAAAGTGATGCTTCTGAGCATTGTTGAAATGTTGTCTCTACCTGCCTGGCTGGGAAGGATGCCCATGACAAAGCAGCAGTGCAGTGGCACATTCTGTCCCCAGCCGCAGGCAGGGACATTGCCAGGAGCTATATATCCACTCTCTTAATATTTCTGGAACCCCTCCATCTCTTTCCATCCTCCCCAGCACTGTTGTAAACACCCTGGCTGTCGCTTCTGCCTCTAGTCTTGCTCACCTCCAACCCATTCTCTAGTGATAAAATTCCCCGCAGAAAATCCTTGGATTGCCTCTCCTGCCCCAGGCGAAGGTGTACAGGTGGCCTTTGAAAAAGTAACCCCCACTTTCTGTGGGAGCCTTGATGCTGGCCAGTTGCTCTCTCTCCCTATGCTCCAGCTATGTGAGCTCATTCGATTCTCTTGGGATGCACTGTGTTCTTTGGCCTGCCTCCATGCTCCTCCATCTCTCTTCATTTCACCTGGCTAACTCTAGTCAGCTTTCAGGTCACAGTAAACACCATTGTTCCTTGACCCCTATTACTTATACTTGACTCCAATCATAGGACTTCTCACCCAACAGAAAAATTGTCTGTGCAGTTGTCTGTCCCCTGCTACTGTCACCTCCTTGTAACTTGGTTTATTGTTTTATTTATCCTCGGCATCCAGATGCTCAATCTTTTGTTAAACACATGAAAAAAAAAAACATGCTCATCAATCATAGGCAGTAAACTGGCAACTGCTCTGGGAGGCTTCAAGAAGGGCCAATAGCACCATGGAATGAGGTCAAGCTTCGGGAAGCCCAATTAGGCCAATGGACTTGTCTTTACTCCAGCAATATTGCCACTACCCATTCTACCCATGAATGCTGGACATAACATGTATGTTATTACATCAGCAAATAGCAAAAAAAAGAAAATGACTGCGATGTAGGCTCAAAGTAAAGTCTATTTGTTACCTCGAAATTCCTATGATGTGCCTTGCACACAGTAGGCTTTCAATAAAGGTTTAGAAAAAATAGAACGCTATAACCAAGCGTAAGCCCCTGTTCTCCTTCCTATTGGAATAACACACCTCCAGTCAACCTCAAGGCTTTCCCCACTGAAGTCGTCTCCAGAAAGTTCTCGCCTAAAGTTATAGATATGCCCATGTATCTGCGTCGCAGGGAGGGTTATTTTTCTGTCTCCAGGTAGTGAACGCAGAGGCAAGGGAAGGGAAAAGCAAAACTGCTTCTAGGGGGCTGACACAGAACTGGACCCACTTGCAATGCTGCTCTCTCCTCCTCCCCACCCCTCGGTGCCAGGCATACCAACCTTTGGGGACAGTGAGCTGCAGTCAGCCTGGAGAAGACTAGGGCGGGTTAGCAGGTCTCCTGTCCTGTGCTCTCTTCACGTACCTGACCAGGAAACATGCACTTATGGTCCCAACTCATGGTCCCTAAGGAACCGTGGACCATCAGCAGCAGACACCGGCAAAGCAATGCCACCTATTTTACTCACTAATATGCGTAATTAAAGTCATTAAGTTATGAATGTGAGAACATCCAACTGGAGAATATTTAAATAATGAGATAACTGCTTTGCAAGAAGCCTGATTAAAGGGAGAAAGAGTAGCTGAGTGAGCCCTGCCAAGAGGTGACCTCACAGAAACCTCCAAAGCACAGAAGGAGAGCATCCTTCTGGGGCGTCTGTGCCTGCTGACTCCCCAAGCCTCTCCCCAGGCCTCCCTACCACCCAGGGCCCCCACCTTTGGTGGACTCACCGCTGGGGGAAGAGGGTTGGTAAAATCAGTGGACGAGGTAGAGATATTCTCTTTGGGGCATTGTTACTTAATTGATGTCGAAGGCCAGTGGCATGAATGAGTGAAGAATGCCTGCCATGGCATAACGAGAAGTCTCTGCGTAGGCTGCCTGGGGAAAGCGACCTTCTCACTCTCCATGGGCCTCCTTGTCATTTTTGAGAGAAGAGGTGAAGTAGGACAACTTCCAGACAGTGCTCACTAGGCAACACCCACATCTCTTTCTGGGGTGGGTACATAGAGACGAGGAAAAGGAATAATAATACGGACAATCGGTAACTCCAGCACGTATTTATATGGTCCTTACCATGTGCGTGGCCCTGTGTCAGGGACTTCACAGACAGTGTGTCCAAGTCTCACAGCCACCCTGTCAGGCAAATAGCATCACCTCTACTTGACCAATGAGGAAACAGGCTCAGAGGTCACCCTCGGCTTTGGGAACAAGCCACACAGAAAGTGAGCAGCTCAAAGGGAAGACAAGGAATACTGGAGACCATTTCTATTGCCTGTTTTCATCAGAGGGTCTGCCCCACCTTGACCTCCCTCACAACTCCCCACAACTTCAGCCCCTCAGAGAGGCAAAGGGGCAAAGCATCAGAGAGGAGACAGAGCCATGCCCTGAGAGCTGAGTGCCCCCAGGGATCTGGCACAGGGTGGATCTTCAATACTCTGGTATCTGCAGTTGGAATCTGTGCAGCTCCTCCACTTCCTAGCTCATTTGAGGCAAATGACTGCTGTGCCTCTGTTTTTATATCTATAAAATGAGTACAATGATAATAGTCTCATCTCATAGGGTTGTGAGAATTAAAGAACTCAGCATGCGTTAAGAGTACCTGCCTCATAGATTATAGCTCTCACTATCATCACCAATATTGTAATTTTCCTCACTGATCCAAACACAGAAAAGCTGGTACTACTGTGCTTCTCTACCCAGAGCACCATGAGGTCGACTACTCCCTTACACTGACCACCATCCAAGTGGCCAATGGAGATGTCTCCCCAAAGCAGAGCACTGGTTCTCCCCACATTCGGTGATTCAGCCTTCGGTTCCTGACCCGGGGCCTGAGGCCAGTGACCGGAGACCATTGATAAAAATAAACTCTCCACATGGACAGTTTCCAGCAAAGGAGCTGTGTGTGAGTCCCGTGTCTTTCACCCCAGTGAACAAAGAACAAGGTGGAACTGGTCTCACATACCCTTGTTCTCAATGGGGCTCCCAAAGGGGCACTGTGGGTGCTGAGGGCACACCTCAGGATTAGGTGGAAGCTCTGGATCTTCCTCACATGTCATGTCATGTCATGTCATGTCAGTCAGCCACCCCAGGCCTCACTTTCCCAACTATGAAGTCTAAGTGGCATAATGTGGACAATACACTTCACTTGCTGCAAAGCACTATACCAATGTAGGGAACTAGAATTAGTATTTTCTTTCTCCCCAGTCTCTCTCGCTCGCTCTCTCTCTCTCCCTCCCTCCCTCCCTCCCCTGGTTTCAGGGTCTCAGGGGAACAGCTGGATGAAGGGCAATGCAGGTGGCAAATGCAGTCAGGTCAGAACTCCCAGAGGTAGGGAGCCATGGGTCCTATTTCCAACTGGGCTGCTTGTGGAAAGGTCAGCATGTGACCTCATGCAAGCGCTCTTCCTTCCCCAAGACTCGTGCTTGGCTTCTAAACCTGGGGATTAGAAACAACCAGGTCTCTGGGGCAGCGCTGCCTACGAAAAGCAGGTCTATGGTTTAATATGGGCTAAGCAGCAGCCATTTTTTGGCTGTCAGAGCATCGCAGCAGACACAGTGCCAGGGGACAGAATGACAAGTTGCTGTGGGGTCAGTTATCACTGATCAACACCATGTATCTCCTCCCAGACTCAGATAACGCTTAGGAGTACCCACTGGAGACCAGTGCTGACTGTCATTCCACACAATGACAGTCTTGGCTCCAGCTCTCAGCAGAGACCCCAGAAAATTTCAGAGATTTTCACAACTAGTTCCCATGCCTCCTTTCACTGCATGGAAATAAGAGACATCCAGTGCGTGAAATTCATAAAACAGTGTTTGCAAGTACCCTATCCATAATAAAGCTGTGGATTGATGAGCTACAGGCCTTGCTATTAACCTGGTGCTTTCCTTCATATTTGCTCTGATTTGCTCACTGAAGGGTTTAGGAAGCTCTCCTACAAGTTCCTGAGGAAGTGGGGGTGAAGGAGTGGTTCCAGAGTGTGCACTGCTTTCACACTATGTAATGTGAAGGGATGAATAAATGGGCCAGAACACCCCCAAATTGATGACATGTTATTCAAATTCATGGATGACTTGAGGCTAGAAAGGTAATAACCAAGAGGGTAGATTAAAGATCACAATCCTTGAGTATGGCCAAAGCACAAGCAACAAAGACAGAAACATAAATAGGACTTCATCAAAATTTAAAACCTTGTGCAAAGAACATCATCAAGAAGGTAAAAAGGCAACCCACAGAATGGAAGAAAACATTTGGAATTCCTATATTTAACAGACAACCAAACAATCACAAATAAATCTAAAGTGATCATTTAGTCAAAGCTGCATCAGGCACATGGGGGCAACAAGCCTTGGATTTATTTACATATGCTGCCTCAGGAGCCAATCAGGTGAGAGTGCTCAGGGAACTAAGGGCAACTTCCCAGAGATAATAACTCCACGTAGCCAGAAACAATGGCCTTCAAGTACCAAGACGGTGTTCTAATGGTAGTCATGGAGTTGGGTCAAAAAAGCCAATAGCTAAAGCACAGGATGGTAGAAAGGTTGTTTCTCCATGTATCAATGCCTTCCAAGAAGAAGCTTTGTTTAGGAACATTGGTCTCGGGTGAGATTCTGTGAGAGAAACAGGAAAGGGAGAGAAGAGCACCACGTGGTGTCTTCTAGCCCAAACACAAGAGAATCCAAGTTAGGGTCTAAGAAAAGAGACTGGGTTCTTTAACAATAAAAGCAAGTCAAATGAAAGCAACCTATTCTGGAAGCGTTCTATGACTGCCAGAGTTTAGCTCAGTTGCGAGGAGGGCACTTCCCCCCATATTGGAGCAAAGTACAGAGCTTCTGCATGTCACTGTGGGTGACAAAGAAGGACTAACATCAGTATTTTGGTCGAGCAAAAGATCTACAGACCTGCAGGGTAGAGGTCCCAACTGGGAAACCATGTGGCAAATGACAGGACTGGCCAGTGAAGGAAAGCAGATACTACCTGGTGGAGGAAAAGGGCAGCAAAGGTCACTCCCCAGTCAACATGAGACATCACTGAGAACCCTTAAACCATAAACGAGGGTCTAATGACCTGGCTGGGGAGCCATAGAAAAGGGAACCCCCGTTGTCTTTGTCCTACTGTGACTTTGTCCCATGACCACGTTCCCAGATTGGCGCAGCCAACGGAAATGATAAGACACATCTAGATAAACATCAAATCATGGATTTGGATCCTAAAAGGGAACTGGAAAAGCAGAAGATGGTGAAAACATGGTTCCCAGTAGAACCTCAGAAATAACTTAGGACTTGTGGCTGGGCGCCAGTTGAACTGTAATCGAATGTATGATGTAGTATGAAAATCCAAACGCCCACCGTGAGAAGTGTGGAAAGATGTATAGATGTGGTGAGGAGTGGAGCAAAGTGCTCAAACCTTGGAGGACTGGGGTTTTTGAAGACTTCAGTCCTTTTCTTGCTCTGCCACTAACCAGTTGAGTCGCCTCTTCTCTCTGGGCCTCACCTTCCCATCTGGACGATGATGCTGTGAGGCCAGACGGTCTCTAAGACCCCTTCGAGTCCTGAGGCTCTTTCAAGCTATGAGTGTAATTTCAAAATGAGGGAAGTAAGGGTCCTGCTCAGTTCTGCTCTGGCCAAACCACAGGCAGATCACTGAGCTGAGTCCTGGGCCCCTCATAAGTGAGACAAGAACGAATAGGGAGAGAAAAGAGATCGTCATTACCCGGGTTGGACAACGTTCTCAGCCGCGAGTAGAAGAAGCTGGTAGAATACCTTTGGAGAGATGAAGCCTCAAAGCAGACAATGGTTTTCAAATATTTGAAGCACTGCTAGATTTGTCCCATGAAGTCTGGGAAGTAAAGAACCAGGGAGGGGATTCTAGTTTCATGTAAGAGGGGAAATTGTCACCCTTGAGTTTATCTGGAAGTGGAATGCACCCATTCCTGGGGACAATGAGACGTCAGGGAAGGGATTCAAAGATCTAGTGAACAGGTGACCCTGATGGCATTGGCGGTCCTTCTCGGTTCCAAAATCCCATGAGTGCCGATGAGAGAACTAGAGATCTGGTTAATTATCACAGAGGAGAAATGGCTGGTTATCCCTGTTTTCACACCATTTCTAAGTGCTTGGCACACAGTAGGGGTTTAATAAAATGTGTGGAAGGATGGGGAGAGGAGCAATGATGCAAAGATGGAAGGCTCAAGTGTCCCCACCTTTGCTCAGAAGCCCCACCTCACTTCCACTTGTGAAGGTGCTGGATTCCAGCCAAGGCCTCCATGCTGGCGGGTGAGCGCAGCTCCCGGCAATTACACGCCCACGTTTCCCAGGAGAGATGGAATCCAAAAGACACCCGGGGGAAGAACCTGTGGCTTCTGCCTCTTCCCCGCCTTTCTGCTTGACCTGCCAGGTCGTCCCATTGCCTGAGAACCCCTCCTTTCGTGTTGTCCCCACAAAGCCGCAGTCAGCCTGCTGTTCTGTGCGAAGCCGCACATTTGTGCCTTGCTCTGTAGGGACCCTTTAGAGTTCACTGTTGTTTCTCCAACGGGTGCATTCTGCTTCCCGGGAGCTCTGAGAAGGGGGGCTGGACTCCACTATGCAGTTATGATCAGAAATAGGGGCCCCTCCCCTGCTCTGGCTTTGCTACCCCTACTCCAGCCCTGCCCACTCCTCTCCCCACCCCGCCCCCCATGAGGAGGAACAGAGGTCACGCTCCTGAGCAGGGTTGGCCTTGCAAGCAGGGCAGCTGCAGCTCTGCAGAACTCACCCGTGATATTTGACATATTTGATTTTCTTTCTAAGCCTCCTGCTCTTTCATTTTGCTCTTCCTCCCAAGACCTCTCTCCTTGTCAAGTTTCCTTGCGGCGACAGTGGGTTTTTATCAGCACGCAGCTATGATTCAGAGCCAGACCTCTAGCTGATGAGAGCTAAAATTATTCTCACACACGCACAGAGGACCACAATGGGGGAAAGTGAAAATGGAAACATTTTTCGAGTCTGCAAAGTCACTCTCAGGGAGCCAGCCCTGAGAGCTCCGCGCTTTGCAGCATCCTTCCCAGAAGATTTTCATCTTGATATTTAGTTCCACAAACAAGCCTTTAGCAAGCGCCTCTGTGTGCAAAAAAAGCCTCGTGCTGTCCCCATGGCATCACCACCTTTGCACACACCTCCTCCTGCCTCTGAAGCTACCCAAGTCCCTTGCTGGACTGTTGAACAAGTGGCACAGACCAAGGGTGCTGGACGAATGGCCTCACCATCAACTAATGGGCCATCTGTGGCTCTGGGCCGGGCACCAGGCAGATACAAAGGTTCTGAAAGGCAAGAACCTTTCTGTCATTCTGCACCATCCCGTTTTACAGATGAAGAAACAGGCTCAGGAATTAAGTAGCTTGTTCATTTGACTATTAGTAGTGGAGCCAGAATTCATACCCATGTCTATCTCTTTTGAGCCCATGGACCCATGGACCGTCTATATTACAATGATTTTAGAAATTAAAATTAGGTTCTTAACTGGTTTCATTGGCTGTGGAGCTCGCCTTCAGAAACCGCCCTCATTGTCTAGTCTGCTGTCAGGGTAGCACTGATTTGAAAGGGGGCTGGCTATCCAGAAGATGGAAAAAAGCTGCCCAATATCGTGGCTGCAGCATCTTCGGTTTAGCAAACTGAGTGAGAGGCTTCAGTAACCACTGCTGATGTCCTCCAGTAAAAAATGAAGGCTGCATCCAGTGCTTTTTCTAAGTGACAGACCGAAAGACTGGGATCTGAGTGTTCAAACAATTCAGCAAATCAGCCTTCTCGCAACTTACTGCAGTCCCTGCCGCGTGGCATGTGACGGATGGGCAGAGGTGGCCATCAAACCTCTACTGTAGGAAGGGGTCTGAGATGGTGACAAGCCCGAAAGCACAGGGCAGCCCTCAGACCCTCTCAGATCAGCACAACTCACTCCCTCCCTCCCTTCCTCCTTCTCTTCCATACTCCCTCCCTCCCCTCCCTTTCTCTCTCCCTCTCTCCCTCCCTCCCTCCCTCTCTCCCTTCCTTCTTCTCTTCCTTCCTCCCTCCCTCCCTCCCTTTCTTCCTCCCTCCCTTCCTTCCCATCTTCCTCCCTCCCTTCCTCCCTCCCTCCCTTCCTCCCTCCCTCCTTTCCTTCCTCCCTTCCTTCCTTTCCATTGTCGTGTTTGGCAGGAAGGGGCAGTGGCTGCCTTCCCTGCTGCCTTCTGCTCCAGGGCCATCCTCACAGGGTGGCAGGGAAGACCGGTGGAGAGACAGTGAGCTTGGAGTCAGAGATCTGAGATTGAACTCTGACTCCATCAATCACAAGAAGATTGACCTGGGGGGAGCTAATTGACCTCTCTGAGCTTCAGTTTCCTCACCTGTAATACTGGGACAAAAACACCCGTGACACAGGAGTGTGAGGAGAGTTCATGAAGAATGTGTATGGAACTGGAGAGCATTATGCTAAGCGAAATAAGTATCACATGGTCTCACTCATATGTAGGATATAATGATCAACATAATTTGATGAACAAGAATAGGTCCAGAGACAAATGGCAGGGGAGGGGGGATTAGAGAGCAACCAAAGGACTGGTAGGCATGCATATTAGCATATCCAATGGACACAGACACAGACACGGGCGGTGGGGGCTTGCCACAGGGTGGGAATGGCTGGGGGGGGTGTCAATTGGGGGAAAAGGAGACATATGAAAACTTTAGACAATAAAAACAAATTTTAAATAAAATAAAAAAAGAAATCGCTGTCAAGCAAAAAAAAAAAAAAAGTGTATGAAGTGTTCCACACAATATATGCCTACACTTACCATTATTAGTACTCTTCTTACCCACCCATCTTTGTCAGTCATGCAAATCAGACCCATTATTCACCGGCCAAGTAAAGCCTCTTTAGTGCCACTCTCACCTCCACGTCACAGACATGGCCACTGGATCTGCTGCTTACGCCGTGAACATTCTCTGCTCTCCAGCTTCACGAGCTCGTTCCTGTCTGCATTTGTGTTTCCCAGACTAGAGCGTAAGCAAATTGAGGAAGCGATGATGTCTGTTTTCTCTCCCTTCCTCCATTCATTCAACATTTATTGAACCCACTGTGGACCAAGTAAAAACCCACACAGCCCCTGATCTAAGGCAGCTTGAAGTCTGGCTGGGAGATATCTGCAGATGCAAGGAGATAACTCTTGAGAAGGACCTCAGTACCTAACCCAGGTTCTTCCCAAACACATGGGACGTATCCTCCATGACCCCCACCCTGACCCTGACTGGGTGCAGAGCCCCTGCACTTGCTCCCTTGTCCTTTCCTTAGTAGAGACTGGGCTTACTCCACAGCAATATCTCACTTACTCAACCAGCTCCCCCAGCAGACTATAGCCACATGAGGGCAGACCTTGTGTCTATCTCATCTGCTGCTCTATCCTCAGTACTCACACAGAGCCTGGCACATGGCAGATATCCAAATACTGGTTATGAAATGAACAAAGAGGCATTCAGGTAAACTGTTGATTGACTGACTGAGGTTCTGGGGAATTGGCAGGTAAATCTAACATTTATTTTCTCTGGGACCATACCTGCTGATGTATTTTTAGAAAATATTCCCCTGGTGGGCATTCCTCATCTCACCAATTTTAAAGAAGGAAAGGAGAATTATTTTCTCCTATGTGTGATTTCTTGCTGGTTACCTGTAATTGTCAGCCTAGCGGTTGGGAGCCACAGCAAAGGCTTGAGAAGAAGCAGCTCAAGAGGAGTGAAACTTGATCCATCAAGTTCCTTTGATGGAAATAGAATGGAAGCCTTACCACTCTTCTCTCACCTTCACCTTTTCTCCCCAAGGTCTGAGGACATCCCATGAAGGGACCAGCTGCCACAATCTACTGGTACAACAGTGATCTGTGGCCACCAGTACCAACCACTGTCAAAGTCATGTGGAAGAGTAGGGAGAGCACTGAGCTGGGAGTGGTGAGGACATGAACTTCAGCCCAGCTCTGAGTCTACTGAGCCATGTGACCTTCAGCAAATTACATCAGGTCCTCGAATGATGTCAGTTGGTTCAATGTCATTTCACTATAACGTTGATGAGATGCCATAGGAACTTAACTCTTGTTTATACTGATTAGCATACAGTAAAATTGTTTGCATCATCATATGGCATTTTGCTTAAAGTTGCTGAATCTATCAACGACATTAAGTGAGGACTTAATTTACTCCACTATTTTCTCCACCAAGAAATGGGAGAACACTATCCATCTCATGAAGTACTGCGGAGACAACAGAGAAACAAAAGATCTGATGGTAGCAACACCTCTACATGACAACTTCCACTCGGAAGAAAATTATATTTTCAAAAAGAAAAGAAAGAATGTTGCAAATGGCATGGGTATGTATCTATAGGCGAGAGACAATACCCTTCATCCAGTTGGGCAGAGTCTCCTAACATCTGAAAGTTGTTGCAAATTCTTCTGCCCAGTGCAGTAATCCAGCTATGAACAAGGAGAATGTCTTCCCGCAACACATGTACTCAGACGTCTGTCACTACAATTATCATTCCAAGTAACAGAGAAGGCTTCCAGGGAAAGCACCCCCTCCCTTCCATCTTTCTACATCCCCCTTCTTTCCAACTCTTTCCCTGCCCCGCCCCCATCACCACACACACCACAGAGGGCATTTGCCCCTCCCACATCCGAGAATAATCAGCAAGGAAAGCAACACCACAAAGTGAAACTTTGATGTCACATAAAGTTGATTCAAATCCCTGTTCGGCCACCTCTCACCCTGTGGCCTTGGGGGAGTTACTTTGTGTCTCTGAGCCTCAGTGTTTTTATCTGCAAAACAGGGGTAATAAAGCCTAGCCATGCAGGTGTTGGGTGAGGGAAAGGTCCCGGCATGACACCTGGCATGTCCTGGGGGCTCCATGAGTGAGTGTTTCTAGTCCTTCCCTCCTTCTCCAGGGGGAGCATTCTCATTCCCTGGGGACCATTTCCTGCCCAGTGAAGATCCTGCCAGAGAGGCCTGGACAGCTATGCCTGCAGGTCTCCCTGAGCACACAAAATGACTCTCCCTTCCTTTAATAGCTTCCCCTAATTTTCTTTGCAGCCAGGCCTTTTTTGAAAGCTTTGTATCTAGGGAAATTCACATCCAGATATACGTATATTTCATGACCTGTACATTAAATACTGCGATGTACCTGATGTTTTATGCAAGTTCAAAATCTCTGAAAGTCAAGCACACCCAAAGGACTAACCCAATGGCTGAGAGACAGCATTGTTTGATGAGTCCTAGAAGTAGGCGGTAAGAGGGGATGGAGAAGCAAGGCGAGACGACTGCTGTCTGAACACCCATGGGAAGCTCTGTGCTGGGTACACTGCCTCAATTTATTTTTTCATCCCCAACACTTAGTCGGGGGCCTGGTATCCATCTCCATTTGCAGTTGAGGGAACTGCCAGAAGTCAAAGCACTAATCAAGAGTAGAGGTGAGTAGAGGTGGGCGTGCAAGCCAGAGCTGCCCGGCCCCAAAGCTCAGGCCTTTTTCAGGATCTGACAGAGTGTGCCGGACACAAAGGAGAAAAAAGCAGGGAGACCCATAGCCCTGTCCCCGGAAGCCTCGAGTTTCACTGGAGCTAGGCGAAATACACACGAGGCAGGAAAGAGAACTATGAAGTCATAAGACTGATTATAGAGCCATATAATGTCTAAGGGCAAGTAAATAAACCTAAAGCAGGGTCCGTCAGCTGTAAGAGTACAAAGGATTGAGAACCAGAAGGAAAGTAACCAGAGATAGTTTCTGGAGGAGGGGAGAAGGGGATGTACAAGACAGAGACTGTGTCAAAGATGGTGGGGATACCCATCTGAAATGTGCAGTGGCAAGCAGGACTTTATATGTATATATATAAAATTGATTTCAGAGAGGAAGGGAGAGGGAGAGAGAGAGAGAATCATCAATGACGAGAATCATTGGTCGGCTGCCTCCTGCATGCCCCCTACTGGGGATCGAGCCTGTAGCCAAGGTACATGCCCTTGACCGGAATCCAACCTGGGACCCTTTAATCAGCAGGCCAACGCTCTATCCACTGAGCCAAACCAGCTACAGCAGGGCTTTTTTTTTTTATAGGATTCTAGAGAAAAATAAACTTGTTTGCTGCCTAGAAAAAACCCTCTAAGAATAAATGAGAAATGAAGAGTTATTTCTCCCATAGCATTCTGGACATTGCCCCATTTCCCAAAATAAACAGAAACCCAAAATGAAATTAAACAGCATTCTCGTGCAATTATTATTTTCTTTCTCCTAAGAACAGGGAAGACAAAAATGAACTGGGAAGAGCAAGAAACAATTGCTGTTATTAACAACAACAATAAAATCACGACAATTGGAGGTCACGATTTTCCATTTTCTTCAGAGAGTTATCATACATCATTATCTCATTTAGTCTCACTTCTGTGAAGTGAGATTGTCAGGAGCTTCATACCCCCAACCACAGAAATTAAAGAGCACAGCGCAGACCTAGGACTTGAAACAAAGTCTCTCAGCCAGAAATTCAGGAATGAAGCCCCACGGGGATTTCCCTGCCATGGAGGGCGAATGTTTGCTGCTATCAAGGGAAATGAGGAGAGGGAGGAAAGCGGAGGCAGACAGACACAAAGGCAGCCCCCTCCCCCACCAGCTCTTCTTCTTTCTCCATATCACAGAACGCATGAGCACCCAGAATAAAGACTACATTTCCCAGTATCCTCTGCAGCTAGGTGATGCCAGGGTACCAAGTTCCAGCCAATGTGATGTGAACAGAGGTAATATGGCAATTTCCTAGCCTTGTTTTCAGAGTTCAGCTCGCCTTCCCTTTCCCTTCTTTCTGGAAAAAGAACATATGGCGGAAGCTGGACAGCCATCCTGGCTCCTGATGCGGAAGTTGTGTGCTGAAGGGAAAAGAGAAGCCTGCATGTCTGATGATGGCAGAGCAGCCAGACCAACCCTAACTCAGGAGGCACATACCTGTTGATGCTCTGTTCCTGTCCAGCAGCAGAAAACACATATCCTAACCAATAAAGAGGCTTGGCCAATAACACTGCAGCCAATTCCAAAAGTCCAGATCCACCTCAACTGTTCAGCTTCAACAAGCCCAGAAATATTTAATAAGCAGCTACCATATAGCTGAAGACTCCTAGGAGTATCTTTACAGCCTCCTGGGAGATGTGTCCCATGTCATTGTTTTAAAAACAGTATATTGGTATAGAATACAAAAAGGCATATTTAGCAAAGGCGAGGTGAATAGAAATAAAAAATATTTAAATAAGATCAGGAAGGAGGCAGAGAAAGGTTCAGATTGGCCTGCAAATAATCTAAGCTGAAGGGAAACCACAAAGCATAGTGCAAGTAGGTGAATGAGGGGGTCAAAGGCTCTGGGGTGCAGGTCACTAGCGTCCCTCCCCCCCAGGAGAGAAGGTGATATAAGGAAACCACCAGGAGTGAGCCCACTGACTCTCTGGGAGCTCCCAGGCCTGGGGTGGGTGGGGGAGATTGACTGAAGCCCAGATAAGGATGAGATCTGGTCCAGCAGAAGAGCGAGAGGGGGGCTCCTCTGGACTAAACAAATGCTCTCAAAGGTCCATCAGCACTGACACTCTGCTCTGACTTGAAGGAGTTGAGGTGGGAAGGAAAAATGAATTCAAAGAGTTAAGTGTCAAGGGGAGCTGAGGGAGGAGACAAATGCTTAGCGTTTAGCGTGGGACCTGAATAGGAATACAATGTCTAGACCCTTTGCCATTGTCAGAGAGAAAGGAAATGAATGTGGGTTAATTCCAATGACAGGATGACAGCAATGACATTATGAGGAGAGAATCAGAAAAGTGCAAAGCATGTTTATAAAAAAAAAATGGAAATGTCTCCACCATGACATTCTCCCTGGAGAGATCCCCAAGGCAGGGTCATGTCCCTCGCCTTAGACGAGACCTCCCAGATGCAGGAGCTCTCCCCGCTGACACTCCCTTCTTCTTGAAGGGATTCCCCAGAGGCTGGGGAAGGCTCAGCCCACAGTGTGGGCTCCATCTCCAGGCCTCAGTCACTGATGGGTAGGTGACAGGGCCTGTCTCTGTCCTTCCCACAGCCCCACCATCATCAGACAGCAGACTCCCTGAGAGTGCCACCCACAGCGGTCGTCTCCAAATCCTTAGCACACACGAGGGGTCTGTCGGAGAGGCACTTACAGAGGTAACATGACAATTTCCTAGCCTTGTTTTCAGAGTTCAGCTCACCTTCCCCTTCCCTTCTTTCTGGAAAAAGAACATATGGCGGAAGCTGGACCAGCCATCCTGGCTCCTGATGCGGAAGTTGTGTGCTGAAGGGAAAAGAGAAGCCTGCATGTCTGATGATGGCAGAGCAGCCAGACCAACCCTAACTCAGGAGGCACATACCTGTTGAGGCAAGTGCTTGTCGAAAGGGGGACATCCTCTCCCCTGTGTCACACAGAGGGCCAGAGTGGCATGTGCTTCACTCAGCGTCATCAACACAGGAAGTGTGCTAAAAGGCATGAAGAGTCCCCTTGGGGTGAGGCCTGGCAGGAGACCCCCTGGATCCCCACAAGAGGGCAGGGAGATCAGGCAGGGGCTGGCTTGCCTCTAGCCCAGGAATAGAATGGAAGTCAGACAGAGAACCAGGCAGCTGGAGACACTATAGATCGCCTACACCACAGCGAATCACAAATACTCATTTTAGCCAACAGTTTTAACTTCTTCCTATTGCAATTTTCTTTTATCAGCACTGAGAAAGGTAGGCAAGATGGAAAATACTTAGTTTTCCTGCTTCCTGGCATCCTCTGGGGAAATCGCCAAGTTATAATGAGATATACAGTGCCAGAGAGCAGAGAGGAGAAGCAACACAACGCTTCTGGATAATCTACATGATGGCTAATACACTGCAACAGAACAGGCAAGGAATAATACTACCAACGCATGTAAAATTCAATGCAAAGGAGGGGGGGGGGAATCACAATGTAACCAGTATTTCAAAAGGTGTTGTGTCTCTCTATACCCCTTAAGAAATGGGGGCCTGACTGCCAGAGTTACTGGGGACAGAGAAGCACTGACACATCGGCAGGTGTGGTCAATGCTCCCTGTCGCCAGGGGTGCCAATTCTGGGGTCAGTCCAGTCCCATGAGCCATGCAGTCAGGAGGTAGGTGTGCACACATCCACGCACAGGCAAGGCAAGATAAGAGAGGACCCCACCATTCTAACAAGACACCAGCACTGGTTCCCAGCAAAGGCTGTCTGGAATGGGAGTTTACAAGGGTGATCGCCACCGTGTCACACAGAGTGCAATAACCTTGCTGTTGGTACGAGAATTTGTCAGACATGTCACGCGGAAAGTGGAACCGCTGTAGCCGTGACAGGCTGCTGAGACATGGCTGGTTTCCACAACACCTGGTCCCCCGGGATCTGTACCAAAAGCTTGTTCTTAAATGAAAACAATAGACAAGCGCACAAAAGGTTTCCAGTGCAGAACTGCTAGCTTGCTCAAGTTCACCGAGACAACTTTCCAAGTGTTGGTCTAATCAGCTGGAGAAGCTGGTGGACCCTGTTCTCAGACCTCACCTGTGTAGGTGCGTCCATAGGAGGAGCCCTGCTTCTAATTCAGGGAGGCCTGGGTCCAAACCCTGTCTCTCCTGCTTACCAGCCCCACGTTCCTGGGAAAGTGAGTTAACTTCTCTGAGCTTCCATTCCTTATCAGATGAATATGATAATCTCTCAGGCACGGCATTTCCGTGAGTAGGAGAAAGTGTGTGTAGAGCACTTAGCATAGTGACTAACCAATGACTGTAAGGGAAATGGTGTTCCTGTTAAATAGACTTGCCGACCTGAACATCAGACTCGGCTGCAGACTGTGTATCACACTTTATATCACGAAATGGAAGCATCATCCAGCTCTGAGAAGGTGGGAGAGAAAAGAGGTGTTAATCACTGTTGGCGGTTTTCTTGGAGACCATACCCAAGAAATGATGCTCTCCATAGAAGAATGGTTTGGGGAAAACAGACTGCTTATCCTTATTATATGCCACCAGAACTATTTTCTTTCTTCTTTTCTTCCAGGTAAAAGTTTGCAAGGATGTCTCCTCAGATTTGAAAGCCCTTGGAGAGTCCGTGAAATGGGGCCCATTTTCTGACTGACCCACTCTTCACAGCTTTTCTGTAATGGATATAATGAGGTGTTTTGATTTACGGTGTCTCATCTCCCCTCTAACAGACAGAAACTGTGCCCGAGCGCGCTGTGTCTGCTGCCGCAAACTCACAAAACTGCTGCAGGCACTGCTAGAAAACTGGGCTTCCAAGGCGGATCGTTCTAGAAGAGCAAAGGTCTTAAATTCTTTTACACACCATGAGGAAGCATCTCGAGTTCTAATTAAGCTACAGCAATTAGCTACCCACAGACACGTAACGCTGCCTCCCATGGTCAGGCAATCATCTCTATTAAAACCCATTTTAAAGTAAGAAGCAAACCCCAAAGCTCCCTGGGCAAACACTTCCCATGAATCAATTACCCCTCAGACGCATGCAGTAAACGCTCAGAGGCGAGCTCTGTGCCTTGGCGCCAGGAGTTTTATGAAAGGACTTCATCAGACGTGATGAGGTGGTTGCAAAATAGGAGGGGGCTGCAAGCCACTTGCAGAAGGGGGCGCGGAATCTCTGGTGTGAGCTGGACAAAGCACGAGAAACTGAAGCCTCAGGTTTCCCTGGCCTTAGAATTCCGTGGTCGGTATAACAAGTAATACGTCAACTCCACCCTGAGGACTACATCCAGCCACGGGGTTTCTGCCCGCTGGAACCAGACTCCAGCTTCATCCCGTGCGACCAACTACCCAAACTGATGCTTCATGGGAGGACTGTCCTCTCCCATGTCACGATTTGTCACTGACGTGCACTTGGTGCTCTTGGCAGGTTCGCCATGAGTCCAATCCACTCAAATCCATGTGCTTCCCCCAGCCTGTTCGGTCCACTCCTCCCTGGGAGTCCCTTTAGTGGAGGTAGCCCATTGTGCCCAGCCGAAGGCTACTTCCAGAATTGGCGATAGCAGCCGCTACGCAGCGGTCAGTGGGTAAGTTATTGGGATGGAAGTACCTTCCTCAAGAACTAGGTTTGTTTTTGCTTTTCAGTCCCATCAAGTTCATCCCATAACCCTTTACCTCTCAATTGAACAAGAGCCTTTTTTCTCGTTTTCCTTTGTTTGGGGCTTTTTGGGGTTTTGTTTGGATTTGGGACATTTCTTAACCATCAAGCAAACATCAACAATATTGATCTAGATCAGCACTGTCCAAGTGAAATTAGATTCAATATTTTCCTACGAGTCACATTTAAAAAGCAAAGAGAATTGTGAAATTGTAATAGAATCTTTTATTTAACCCACTATTTCAAAACTATTGTTTCGGTGTGTAATCACTATGAAAGATAAAGAATGAGACAGTTCATGTTCTCTTCCCCTACTTTCTCTTATTGAACAGTGCAGACCTAGAGCTATGCTCACATTGACATGGAAAGACTTCCACAATTCACTCTTGTACGAACAAGCAGTTTACCAAATTACATGTGTGGCATTTAGGTCATTTTAACTTTACAAAAACCTATCTCTATGTGTTCAGATAAGGACGGAAAATAATCTGTAAGGGAGAGACCAAATGGTAATGATAGCTATCTCTGAGAAGTACCTGGACGGCCTTTCTTTTTCTATTTTGTGCTTTCTTAGTATTTTCTAAATTTCTTTACAGTAAATATGTACTTTTTTAATTATCGGGAAAACTATAAAGCTAGTCTTTTTAAAAAAAAAACATATCTTCCTTCTTTTAAGTTATTACAGCCCTGATCCTACTGGCACTGTAGCCATTACCCTATTTCTAGCTAACAGAAGGGATGACCAAACAGTATTCCCCCTGCCCCAGCCCCAGGCACTGTCATACTCACAGCCAATCATCATGATGGCCACTGCAAAGATCTTCTCGATGTCTGTGGATGGGGCGATGTTTCCAAAGCCCACGCTGGTGAGGCTGGTCATGGTGAAATACAACGAGGAGATGTAGACAGAATTCTTGCTGGGCCCACCTTCCCATTTCCCTGAGCCAGACCCGTTAAACTGGTAAGGGGTGCCAATGTCCATGGCCAGTTGGTAGAGCCAGCTGTTGTTGCGGATGGTCTTGGTATCCTCATCGAAGATCTCATAGTCCCCGATGCTGTACCAAATGCAGGCCATCCAGTGGGCAGCCAGCCCGAACACACACACCAGTAGGACCAGCACAGCAGCTCCGTATTCAATGTAGTGGTCCAGTTTCCGGGCCACTCGCCCCAGACGGAGCAGCCGGACAACTTTCAGAGAGCTGAACAGGCTGCTGATGCCCTGGGAGAAGAGGAACACAGCGTCAGGCCAAGAACCAAAAAGACTATTCCCCCACTTCTCCTCCCCTCCTCCCCGCCAGCCTGTTCCTTTAGCATTTCCATAAGATGCAACATCATGCAAGCCTTAAAAAATTGTTTTAACATATGTCATGATATGGCAAACTGCTCACATAGATCCGTGTACTTATTCACAATGAATTTAGAATTTTATCCCAAGGTGTATTATGGGAGATTTCCATTGGCTTTTTTCCTACTTCCATTAAAAATCAAATAAAAAAAACAAAAGCAAAAAACAAGCTAAATAAAAATAGAATTTTAATTTAATTATATTATGCAGATGCACACAAATATATATGAGCAATTTTTCCATGTCATGAGTTATTTTTAAACAATTTTAATATTAAGTAATATGAAATATTTTAAGAATTGCTTAGCTTATATTTCATATTGTATAATCTTTCATTCTAATTATATTGTGCATAAGTATACAAATATTTATGTGTTGAAAAATGATCAGAAAACACACATGGAAAGATGTAAAACATCTGTTTTACATTATCAGTGGTTATCGCTGCATTGTCAAGTTAGAGAATTAAAGGCAATTTTTAAAATTATACTTGTACATATTTTTGTTACACTTGTATATATTTACTTAATTTCTATGACTAAAATTTTTATTACTTTTATAATTAGAAAAATATATTTAAAAACAAAAGAAACAGCTGAGAAGAACTAAGATTATATTTTTGCAGAAAAGTTACAAATTATTGGGAGGTAGCATCACTTCTGTCAGCCAGGGATTATACAACCAGACATCATGTATTTAAACATAACCCATCCAGGAATCTCAGCTAAAAGAAACCCTCTGATTGCACCTGGTCAAGCTTCCCCCTTTCTAGTTGGTGTCCGATGGTCCCACTAGGACAAGCCTAGTCTCTGAACAGTTTTCTAGGGAGTAGCACTGTGGTAGTGGGAGAAACACCAGAGTAGAAATCTGGAAAACGGGGTCTGAGACCCGTAAACCACTAGCTTGTTATGTGAGTCTGGACAATTCAATGACCTCTCAGTTCCCTTGTCTAGATAATGAGGGAGGTGGACTTACAGGGGTCGCCAACCTTTCAGACCTCACAGACCACCGGTGGTCCACGGACACCGGCTGGCAACCACTGCTTCAAAGGTTTCCCTAAACCAGCGGTCACCAACCTTTTGGACCTTGCAGACCAACAGTGGTCTGCCGACCACCAGTTGGCGACCACTGGACTAGAGGATCTCCAAATCTCTAAACACTAATCTACTCTTATCTCCAAAGGGAACCGAAATATATTACAGAAGCTATGCCACTCCAAACCTCAAAACCGATTTCAAGGTAGACTTCCATTAACTTTTCCTACTTCCACTAAAAAGCAAATAAGCAAACAAAATAAGAACTTTGAATCAAGACTTCCGTCTCCCTGACATAGCTAAAGTCCACCTGCAGTTTGAGGCCCTTCCCCAAGCAGAGAGAGTGGCTTCTCACTATTCTAAACACTGGACAGATCCCAGGCCATTATTCTTCTCTCTTATTCCCCTAAGGACAAGCCCCAAGCTCAGGTTATGTCACAGACAGAAGGTTAATGTGTCAATGATTTCTGACAAAAATGTGTAAATGATTTTGGAGTCTTACCAGGACTGCATCCTCTTTCTGGGCACACAACTAAACTGCATTTCCCAGCCTTTTTCCAGCTGGTGGGTCTCAGGACTAGCTCTCACCAACAGGATGTGAGGTGAAATATTGTGTCACCTTCAACTCCACGCCAAGGCAGCTACCAGTAAAAGTCAGTGTGCTTTCTCTGCATGCTTTCTCTTCCCCCGGCATGCTTTCTAGAGGATGCTAGTGTGACCTGGAGGCCAACGACTGAAGATGGTGAATGTACAGCAAGAAAGGAGCCTGGGTCCCTAAAAGACAATGTGGAACTCCCTCTCCCGGCCAATTGAATCATATTGTTATGTAAATGAAAAAAGAAGCCTCTAAAATGAGCTACTGAAACTTTGGGGAATATTTGTTACAGCATCTATATCATTAGCCTTCCCTGACTGCGAGCACACAAACCATAGGCAGCATAGCCTTGTCGCGAAAGAACATAGGATCAGGTTGCCACATACATTATTTTTGTTGAGATGAGGGTGGTGGAGATGGGATTTATTGCCCTTTTAAAAAAACAAAACAAATAAAAACAGTTTTGTAGCCGTAAAACTTACAACAGAAAAAAACCATGTCCTGTCCAACATATACCAGCAAATGGATAATAATAGATTTTTCTAAGCCAAGGGTCAAGTCATCCAAACTGCCAACCTTGACAAAATTTACCTTTGGCATGTCCAGTACTCCTCCTCCCTGTGTCCCCTTTTCCCTCCATGAGCTTTTCTCAAACCTGCTATGCAGAAAAAATAAACAAAATCCCTCCTATTAAGATGCAAGAGACTGATGAGTTTAAATGGATAACATCTCTCCACAGGGCATCTGCATTTTAACAGAGGAAAACTAACTTCCAATAATGGAATTAAAAGTACCAACAGCCTGGATGAAGAAGATATTTTGGGAGGCAAAGGAGTCTTTTTGATGACTCAGAAATCAAACACATGTAAGCATCCACCTACTTGCCACCTCCTCATAAGGAGGTTCCTGAAGTCATCTTTCAAAGCAGCTCCACTCTATAGCAGAACTTACTACCCAGGGCAAAACGGCCTTGTCATTTTCCCTCACTCATTCTCAATTCAGAGCAACATTTACGGAAAACCTATGTACTCCTGTGCTAATGCTACAGGGAAGAGATGATAATGATACTGTCCTTGTCTTCTTACTCACTATTGTCTCTTCAGTGCCTGGCCCCTGGAAGATGCTCCATAGAAAGAATGAAGGGAGGAAGCAGAAGCAAAATAACTGGTGAGAGAGGCGTGATATGATCAGTGAAAAGATATTTCTACTAAGAATCACAGAACGTGAGAGCTGAGAGGGACATAGAAGTCCAGCTCCTCTGAGTCCAGCAAGGTCTGTCTCTTCGAGGGCCATTGCAGAATAGTCTTCCCACCTCTCCTTGAACTCTCCCCTTCACTGCCACCTCGAAGATCCCATTCTGTGACAGTCATTCATAGACATGAACGACTGGGGTCCCATCTTACCTCCTTTCTTACCTCCCTTCTGCTCCATCTGTACTTCATCTCTCCTCCCTTCTGCAGCCCTTCCCAGTGGTCACAACAACACATGTAACCACTACCGAAAGGTCACGCTATTCTCTAGCCACACATGCCAGTTGTCTCAAGCATCCCACACACTGGATGCACATCGGCATTTCTTAGTCTGCTCAAGTGGGTCCCTCAGCCCAGAATGCCCAGCTTCACCATTTCTACCAATTGGTAACTAGTTATCATTCGGGCCTGCTGCCACAATACTATTTGTCCTTCAGGTCTGCCACTACCTCCACCCTAAAGCCCTCCATGACTACTCTGTAATCCCAACCAATCACTCAGTCCTCCAAATGTCCCTGGTAATCTATCCATTACCACTTGAACACATTGCTTTGCCTTATAGTTTCCTGCAGCCGTTTCCCCGCGTACATCAGAAACTACACATTCCTGAAGACCAAAGCCACTTGGTATTCATTTTAGATGCCTCCTATTGGGTTGAACAGCATCCCCGCCAAATTCATGTCTTTTCCAGAACCTCAGAATGTGGCCTAATTTGGAAATAGGGTCTTTGCAGGTATAGTTAGTTAAGAGGAGTTAATATAGAAGGTCCTGGTGTTTCTATAAGAGGCAAAGAAGAGTGGAGAGAGAGAGAGAGAGAGAGAGAGAGAGAGAGAGAGAGAGAGAGAGAGAGAGAGAGGATGTGATTCCCAATGCAGCAACTGGAGTGATATGATTCAAGCCAAGGAATGCCAAGGGTTACGGGCCACACCAGAAGCCAAGGGGAAGGCATGGAACAGATTCTCTCCTAGAGCCTTCAGAGGGTTCATGGCTTACTGACACCTTGATTTCAGAACACACAGCCTCCAGATCTACGACAGAATAAATTTCTGTTGTACTAAGCCACCTGCTTGTGGTAATATGTCATGGCAGCCCTTTAGGGTCTAAAGCCAGAACCTTCTTAGAAAAGATCTCAAACATTTTCTAAACAGAATTAAAGAGTTTGGATTATTAGGGAATATTTTTATAATTTTAAGGAGCCTTTGGAACAACATAAAACATGCATGCCCTCATTGCATTATTTATCTGTGTGCACAGTGATATTCTATTACACGGTCTTGAATAAGTTCTCTCTTATTGCACTAACAGCTGGAATTCCAGCTGTTTAAAAGCATTTCAAGCTCTTCATTTGTGTTTTTTTCTTAACTGCCTGAAGTTCAGTATATGCAATAAATAAAACAGAATTCTCCAAAGTGTTTTTATTTATTTTAGTATAAAAACACGATAGCACCGTATGGTAGAGAATTACATTTTCCCAGGGACTTCTTGTATACAAAAACCTCTCTCACATTCCAAATGGTTCCAGGGGTTTTTTTATGACAACATTAAAATTATGAAGAACCAATAATTTCAAGTTGAGTCAACACAGACGAAGGGATGGTAAGAACCTGTGCTGGGGAGCTCATCACTGGAAGGCCAACAACTATGACTGGAAGGAAGCCTTCTGCATCTGAATAACCTCAGTTGTTGTGATACTGAATCAATTCACATTGAAAGGACATTTGGTAATTATCAGAATCATTGTGTGAGAATTACTGAGTGTTACCTATTCATCCAGACTAAACAAATCATTGTGTTATCTTGCTTTCTCAACTAGCCAGATTCAACAATTTCTTCTATAGGCATGGAAATGACAACTGTCACAGGTTGGTGACAATGTGCTATTCGAAAGAACTGCTGGGTCTTTCAGGTCCTTGAATAGTTCCTCCAGGCTTCCAGGTCTGTGGGTGACATAATGGCATCCATAGCAAATTCTGCAGGTAAACTTTTTGTTTTTAATGACTTTCAGCCTCACGTTGCTCACGATTACTCTTCTCCTACATCCTCCTCCAGCTAAAGCCCTCCTTCACATATTTCCCTCTGAGACTGACTCACAAGGAGAAGATGAGGCAATAGGAAATGCAGTGTTCTAAGAATTTAACACTTTGTTAACAGAGCTTGGTTTGCCTGTTGCCTTTGAAATAGAGATGACTTCAAGAATAAATGTTCCATGCTGGCCCCACCACTCTGAGGACTGCAGATCCATTTCAACTGCACAATGGAATAAACTGGCTAACTAGATCTTATTGAAAGTTGCTCACTGAAGCTTAAATGTAATTTTCTTTTCTTCTTTTCTTTTTTAGCTGATAAGTACTTTTATTTAAGATTGAGTTTAGAAAGAGAGAGGAAAGGAGAGGGGGAGAGAAAGAGAGAGAGAAAGAAACATCAATGTGAGAGGGAAATATCGATCAGTTGCTTCCCATACGTGCCTGACTGGGGCTCAAACCCGAAACCTGGGTATGTGCTCTGACTGGGAATCAGACCCACAACCCTTCAGTGCATGAGGTGACGCTCCAACCAGCTGAGCCACACTGCCCTTCTGTTGCTTTCAGATTTTACTTTAGGCTTGTTTAATTCAATTCGGCAATCATTTCCTGAAAACTTAGTACAGGAACACATAACCAAGAGCTACAGTGATAGAAAACAAGGAAAATGCAGTCGCCTGCCCTCCCCTTACCTACAGTCGGGCCACAGAAAAACACACAGCCCGCGGATGGCTGCACTGCAGAGGCAAAACACAACTGAGGTGCCACTATAAAGTCTGACTTAGCACAAGGCCTGCGGCTGTGCATAAAGGGAATTCTTGTCTAGTTCATTTAACAGGTCTGTTGACCATATTCAGGGAAAGGATGTGGTTGCCGAGTATGAGGGATAGCTTGCAAACTCCCATTTGTCTAATAATATATCCAAAAGGCACATCTGCAGTCTCCGTAGAAAACCGTTATTGAAGGAAGTTTAGAAATAGTGCTTAAAACCATCCACTTTCTTTTTGGTTTACAATTCCAACCATGAAATAAACTGTGTCTTTGGTTAGCATAATATACCATCAGGCTCTTTTGCCTCCTAGAGGCGCTGAAAACGAAATTGTATCATTAGCCAAGTGAAAACCAAAGGATACAGAAGAGAAAACCTGGTTTTATCCTGCCATGTCTCTGTCTTTCTCAGAACCCTAATCTCAGGTTGTCTTCTTCCAGGGAACTGAAAGGAGTCCGCGTAGCCTAAAGGGAACTGTGCCTCATATTGAAGGAAGCACTGGAGTCATCTTGCGCCTGCAGCTCTGACACTGCTGTAGCCTTAGCCATGCCCTTCATTTGCTTTAGGCTAATTTCATTAAATTCTCAGAGACAAGAGCATGACAGGGTCTAGTGTAGCTAAAAACTGCAATGGCTTTCATGCGGGTGTCTGTAGGAGTGTTCAGTACTGGGGCCTGACTCGAACATCGGGGCCCACTTATCACTGCCTGGCCAGAGCTCCCGATCGGAACCAGTGCTGACATTGTAAAAGCATCACCTCAACGTTGAGAACACAACTGGGGCTTCCCGACCCGTGGTAACGCTCTCTAGTTAACGAACAAGAGAGACACAGATCTTTCCCTATGCAATCTAATGTGGCTTTAAAAGACACACTCCCTCCTTCCCCAAACATAATCCACTTCAGTCTCATCCTCACCCCAAACCAGTCTTCAACTAAGAAGGTAGAAGTCCCTAGAAACGATAAAGAATTGCCCACAAGGGTAACCTCCTGACCAGGCAAGTACCAGGAATTTGTGGTGTGGCCTTGGGGCCTACACCAGGCTGGCAAGCAGGGAAGGCTCAAGGAGCTGGTTTGGATGTGTGAAAGGTTCCCAGAATTTGGGGAGGCTGGCATAGCAAAACGCAGACACCTGGATTATACCTGTGAGAATGGGGAAAGGTGCGAAGTATTGGTGCCCAGGACCAGCTCTCCTGCATTGGGCGAATGAAAGTCATGGGGACAGAGCAAGAACAAGAGCCCGGCAAGCCACTGGGAACACTTCTGAGGGACCACAGGGTCCCCTGGGGCAGCCGGGGTTGTGCTTAGCCCCAGGACACTCCCAGATGTCTGGGCTACTAGATGAATGCACAAGACATTGGGAAAGGGGCAGGAGAGACAGACCGGGGGAATCTGAATACTCTAGCAAAAGCATGACCATAACCTCAGGAATTCCTCAATTTAAGACAACAAGGACCCCCTTCCAGCTAGAAGGAGGGTCAGAGCTTCACCTGTAATACTGCTCTTGGCCTAACTCTGTCCCAGCTTCACAGAGAGATTTAAAGCCCTCGAGGGCTATTTCTCCTTTAGCCTGAGCTGTGAGTGAGTGGTGAGGAGGCCACTAATCATTTTAGATGCTTCCATTCCAGGAAGCAACTATCAGGCACAGAGCTCCCCTCTACTGCCACCTGGCCCTCCGAGAATCAGTCCCGGCAGGAATGTCCTAAGGCAAAATTATGGCTCCTTCTGGTAAATATACTTCTAAACTTTCTGGAAGCAGGCAGAAGTAAGGATAGTTGCCATTCTGTGACCACAAATTTGGGGAAGAAGAGAAGCCATGGGGAAAAGAAATTGTCGGTTGGAGCCAGGCCCTGCCTCTGGCACAAGCTCCAACCAGCTCTGTGGCCCTAGGAACCTCTCTGAGCCTCATTTCCTCACCTGCGATGTGGAGAAAAAGCATTTACCTAGGGTTAGTGTCATAAAGGTATTAACTGTTACATCAGTAGTCACCTTGTTCTCCTCCAGCTGCAAAAATCCAGACAAGAGGGAGGGAGGGAGAGGGATGGGGAGGGAAGGGAGAGATTAGTTGCCCTCAGTCAAAAGCAAAGAAAGATTCTGAAATGTCAGAAAGAAGTCACCTCCAGGTGACCATTAATAATGAGGAGGGAGGATGCCCTCTCTCTGAAAAGTTGTCAAGAAGCAATTAAGGGTTTTCCACCAAAATGGCTGTGTAAGCTGAAGGAAAGGGGGCAGGAACTTGCCTTGTGCTTCTGGACAGGTGGGCCCTAGGGGTAGGTAAGAACATGAAAGGCCAAGGATGCCGGGAATAATGAAAACAAATAGAATACAATGCACCCCTCGGTATTTGTATTTCTAAACTGGCTTTAAAAGATCTTAGCGCTTCTCCTACTACAGAAATGAGAAATTACTAAAATAGCAAACATGCCACTTGGAAGTCTTCTTTAATGGAAAAGTTGTATATAGACCCCGAGGTGTCGATGCCATCCTGCTAAGTAATAGCAACGATGACTTATGAAGCCCTTGCCACATGCCAAGCAGTCCTAACTTAGTCTTATCTGCATTAACTCACTTCTTATAACTCTCCTCTAGAATATCTGGTATAATTCTCCACATTTTATATGAACGTGTGGATTTTTTATAAATTAACTGATGGACAAGCAGCCATGGAGGATGATGAACTGTGTGTTGACTACAATCAGATTTTTAAAAACAAGCAATGAGACTGAACTCTTTTGTGCCTGCTCCAGACACAAAGCAGTCTCCTGTGTCCCCCATTCACTTCGCTCCTCCAAAGCCAACCTGACAATAGTAGAAAGATGGATGACTCCCACATTATTTTTTTTAATTGAATTTCTTGGGGTGACATTGGTTCACAACACCATACAGGTTTCAAGTGTACAACTCAACAAAACATCATCTGCGCACTGCATCAGGTGCCCACCACCCCAAGCAAAGTCTCTTTCCATCTCCATTTCTCCCCCTTGCCCACCTCCATCTAGCCCCATCCCCTTTCCCTCAAGCTAACTGCTGTCTGTGGCTATGTGTTATGCATATGTTTTTTGCTTAATTCCTTCACCTTCTTTCATCCAGGCCCCCAAGCCCCCTCCCCTCTGACAGCTGTCAGTCTGTTCCATGTATCCATGCCTCTGTTTCTATTTTGTTTATCAGTTTATTTTGTTCATTGGATTCCACATATTAGTGAGATCATGTGGTATTTGTCTTCCTCTGTCTGGCTTATTTCACTTAGCATAATAATCTCCAGACCCATCCATGCTATTGCAAAGAGTTACAATTTCCTTTTTTTTTTAAAATATGGCCTAATAGTAAGTATTCCATCATGAATCACAGCTTTTTTTATCCATTCATCTACTGATGGGCAACACTCTTCAAGCAGCGAGTAGGCTGTGTTCATCTATAGCAAGTAGCAGGATAATAAAGGAAGAAACAGCCTGCTAGTGTGGCTAAGTGGTTGAGCGTTGACCCATGAACCAGGAGTTCCATTCCCAGTCAGGGCACATGCCTGGGTTGCCAGCTCAATCCCCAATAGGGGGCATGCAGGAGACAGCCAATCAATGATTCTCTATCATCATTGATGTTTCTATCTCTCCCTCTCCTTTCTTCTCTCTGAAACCAATAAAAACATTGTTTTAAAGGAAAAAGAAGAAACAAAAGCAATGGTAGAATATAAAGATGGCGCTCCTTCCAGCGCATAAAAACTATTACCATGAAAAAGCTTAGATTTGGACTATGCCGTATTTGTGCCAGTTGGAAACTCTTGGCTCTTGAAATGTGGCCTGCAGACAGGCAGGATGGCATCCCAGGCAGCACCTGTGTATGGTTCATGGGGAATCTGTAGATGTGAGTTTCCCACACTTAACCAGGAGCAGGGACAGTTCTTTATTTCACCTCAAAGGTGAAACAAGATTGGGCATAAAAGACTGCCCAGATTCTCAGTCCCACACCAGGCAAAGCCACTGATACCAGATTGAGAAAGAGATTGACCTCAAAGGCCAGTGGCCAAGCTGGGGTCACTCCGTACGTCTCACCTGGTTCAGAGACTATAATGAGGCGGCATAAAAAAGAATTCATAAGGACATCTTTTGGAAAGTTAAAATCAAAAAAGCACTGTGGGTGAGTGCTGGTAGTATTATTTAGAAATGGCTTCGGAAGTCATGATGCATTTATAGACGTTCATTTAAATCCCTTCCTGGTGATACTAGGACCCAATCCCAGATTTGTGGACCAGAAAGCAGATTTGTGGACCAGAAAGCAGATGGCCAATGGAAGCTGCCAAGGGGTGGGATAACTAATGGCCCAGATCTAATTGGAGGGCTGAGGACATAAGGTTGGGTGCAGGAGT
The DNA here is from genome assembly GCA_026230045.1 of Corynorhinus townsendii. Classification (NCBI taxonomy): domain Eukaryota; kingdom Metazoa; phylum Chordata; class Mammalia; order Chiroptera; family Vespertilionidae; genus Corynorhinus; species Corynorhinus townsendii. The sequence goes on along the minus strand of JAPDVU010000013.1, from coordinate 30,784,205 downwards.
CCTGGGATCATAGAACTTTGGATCAGGAGGGGACCCAGGGATCATGAAGCCCACACTCTTCCTCTTACCGATAAGGAAACGAAGGTGCAGGGAGGTCTCACTGTACCATGAACCATAGGTGCTCCACTCCCCACTCCCAGCCCTGGCAACCTCTAACCTACTTCTGTCTCTACGAATTTAACTCCTCCTCCTCCAAGTGGAATCATACAGTATTTGTTCTCCCATGTCTGTCTGGCTTTTTCCCACTTAGCATAATGTTTCCAGGACTTGTTGTGGCACGTGTCAGCATTCCGTTCTTTGTATGGATGAATAATGTTCCATTGTGTGTACACACCACATTTCGTTTACCCATTCACCTGCTGACAGGCTCCAGAGATGTTTCCACCTGTTGACTATCGCGAATAATGCTGCTCTGAACACTGGATATCGGTGGGAGTCCCCAGGCTGCAGTGTTTTTTTCAACAATTTTGTTTTTAACCAACTCTTACACACCATTTAACATGTGGCAGGCACTGCCTGTTATAAGCATGACCTCGTTTAATCCTCCTAACTCCTATAAGGTAGGAGTTACTATTACCCCCATTTTGCAGAGAAGGAAGTGGAGGCACAGAAAGGTTAAGTAACTTGTCCAAGAAGACAAAGTGAGTTGCCACAGCTGGATTCAAACTCAGGCCGTCTGGACCAGGGTGGCTAGGAGGCCAGAGCAGGGACAAGAAAAGCAATAGTTGTAATATTTTTTAAAAATATATTTCTTTATTGATTTCAGAGAGGAAGGGAGAAGGAGAGAGAGATAGAAACGTCAATGATGAGAGAGAATCATCGATTGGCTGCCTCCTGCACGCCACCCACTGGGGATCAAGCCCGCAACCCAGCATGTGCCCTTGGCCGGAATCGAACCTGGGACCCTTCAGTCCACAGGCTCAGTCCACTGAGACAAGCCGGCTAGGGCCAATAGTTGTAATAAATGAACCTTCCATTGGCTTCCTCTGAGGGTAATAGCTGAAGTCTTATACTTGCCGAAGAGGCCCATGCATTCTGCACTGCTCTCTCTCTCTCTCTCTCTCTCTCTATCTCTTTCTCTCTCTCCCCCTGCTCTCTCACTTCAGGGCGTCACCAGCCTCATTTCCTACTGTTGCCCCCACTCCCTCTCTTCCCTCAGACATGGCAGGCAGGTTCCAGCTCAGGGCCTTTGCACTTGCTTTTCCTCTGCCTGGAACACTCGTACACCAATATCCCCAACAGCCCTCGCTTACCCACCTCCTTGGAGTCCTTTCTCAAATGCAAGCTTCTCACACCAGGCCTTCCTCCACACCCATTCACAATCGCAACTGCCAGCCCAACACACCCCACCTGTTTCACTTTCCCCCAGAGCATGAATAGGCTTTCCATTCAACATACGACAGGATTCCCATTTGCTTGCTGACTGCCCCTCACACACTAACATGTAAATCCAGCTGTATCCTCAGCACCTGGGACAGTGCCACAGGCTCTCAACAACCATGGACTGAATGATGACAGCCATGCATCCACCAGCGCTTAACTTTCCCACAAATATTATTATCCCCTGGTTTTCATGAAATAATGGAAAATGTCTTAGAGCAGAGGTCGGCAAACCGCGGCTCTGTTGACTAATGAGTTTGCCGACCACTGTTTTAGAGGAATCGCACCATGAAGGCCAGACTTTACGTCTCCCACTGGTCCGGGAGCAGATCCTGGTGGCCTGAGGCACGTGTACTTTAGGGGTTCGAGGTGGGGATTAGAGAGCACTGGGCCAGAAAACAGCCCCCAGATATGGGGTCTAACCTGGAGGCCTGGGCGCACACCTGCCTGCCTCGGGAGACAAGGTACCCAGCCCCTCCCTAGTGAAAGCCTGGAGGCAACACCATGTTTCAGAATCAGAAATCCTCTTCCATTTGCTTCATTCGGCCAGGAAAACTAGGGCACTGGTTTGCGAGGTGGACAGTCCCTGAGACACTCCTGGTTTCAGAAACTCCTGGATTACTCATCCAGGGTTAGATGCAGAAATATACTACGCTGCCTTCTCCAGAGCATCACCCGCAGCCCCGAAGACGGCTTGCACAATAAATAGGAGGCACTGTGGTCCCAAGTGTGTTTTATTCTCCACCCGGACTCTTCCCACCCACCTGTCCACCCCTTAACAACCAGCTCAAAACAGCATCTCTGCAATGAAGCCTGGTCTGAATCGACCTCTTCCTCTCCCCGCCCCCCAAGAATTGGTCTCTTCTCATTGAATTCCCACAGCATTTTGTGCCATTATTATCCCATTCATCACGCTCTATGAACGTGATGGCTGTGTGTGTCTTGATCTCCTACTACATCTATAAACCCTCTCGAAGCCAAAGAACAAGTTTCTTTCATGGAGACATGTCCCTGAGGCATCCAGGCAAGTCCTAGCACACAGCTGGCACTCATTGACAGATTCCTGAATGAATGAACAAACCAGTGATCAGCTACTGGGAGGAGCACGACTATGGCTAATACCCTACCTGATCCTCAGCCTAGATTCCTACACAGCCATCCAGCCAGGGCTCTCTGACCGAATCTGACCTATCTGCCCATTTCTATCCCTTTACACTATTTTTATCAAATTACTCTCCTGCTCAAAAACCCACTTGTTGGTATTGTAAGTAAACTGATTGTCACTTTGGGAATGTACCACCTCCAAAATATGTCAACAGTCTTCAAAGGTTCATATCCTTTGTCTCAATAACCCTTCCACTGGACAGATTCTTTTAGAATAAAATCTAACAGACAAAAGAACACCCATTCCAGAAATCTGGATGTCATCTTTGATTTGGTTCCTCCTTCTCTCTCACCCCTCAACTATAGGCAAACATGGAGTTCTATGAATTTTGCCTCTATTTGTTTCTGGAACAAGTCCAACTTGCTCATCTGCACCAATACGGTCACCTCTCACGTGGATTGCTGCCCCAACTGCCCTAACTGGCCCTACCTCCAAGCTCACCCCATCCAATCTCTTCTGCATATGGCAACTCAATTACTATAATGGACAATTCTAATTGTGCTCCTCTGATGCCCGGGCTCTTTAATGCCTCATGATGCAGTCCTTGCTCTTCAGTGGGGCACACAGGCCCTGTGACTGGCCCCTACCTGTTCCTCCTGCCTTCCCTCTCCCCACCTTCTCACACACCTACGCTCCAGATGCACTGCACAACCTGAGCTCCTCAGACACGCCGGCCTGTCGCATGGCCTGTCTTTCATATAGTCTGGTTCCCCTGCCTGAACTGATGTCGCCTCCCACTGTCCTCCTCTCCCCCCTTTTCACCTGGCCAAATCCCTACTTATCCTTCATTTTAAGACTTTTCTCTGAGCTCACAGCCAAGATGCCCTGCTGCCAAACACCCAGCAGGTGTGTACACCACTGCATAGTATCACGGCCAGCTTACCTGTCCCCTTGCTATCCCATCCCATATATAAATAACTGTTGGCTTCTTAAGGGCAGGGACTGCATCAATTTCAACACCAAATCCCCAGAACCTACTTGGCCCTATGCCTGGCCCTAAGAGGAACCCCACCTATAGCTCTGTCTAGCCTCATGTCTCCTTGGAGACATCAGCACACGCCTTGCTGATTTTTCAGCTCTGGCATTTCAAGTTCCTTTCTAATGTGTTAACCCTGAAAGCACGAATCCAACCAGTTTCCTCAAGGCCAAACTCTAGTCTCACCTTCTCCGAGGAAGCTTCCCTAAGTGACCACAGTCCACATAGATCACTCTTCTATTTTATTAAGTAATTTGAATATACATTTTTTACACTGTTCCCAGTTGTTACATCCAATATATGCTCTTTCCCACCACGATAGCAAGATCAAGGGCATGACCCACCATGCCTTCTGCTACTTTTCCACCTCCCACAACTTCTCCCAGAGCACTGCCCCCACAACAAGAATTCACAGATACTAGTTGAGTAAGTGGTGAGAAGAGAACCCAGTCAATGAACGGGGTGCACTAGCAGATGGTCCAGGTTCCCGCTGTTGATTTGGGTAATGATATGAACAGTGCTCTCTGCCACAATTAGCCATATCACCTATTATAACCGTTCATCTGGTCATTATTTTGGCACGTTCCAAGCTGCTGCAAAAGTAATTATATTCTGTGCACAGAGCCACTCATCCAATTACAGGCCTTAGCAACAACATTATGAGATAACATTATATAAAGACACTATGAATCAATTGGTTGGACACAGGAGCGGGGGCAGGGTGGGGGGGGAGGATAACAGAAAGACTTTTTAAAAGGAAGAATGGCGAACCAACCGTGTGAAGCCTGCTTTAATCAAACACAGTACACTGAAAACAGAAGCCAGTGAGGAGATGATAAAGCCATACAGACACAGGGGAACAAGAACAAAAGCAGATGTGTAAGTAGGAGGCAAGTTTGTTCCCCTCGGGCAGGTATCCTAACTCCAGATAACAATGAACCCCTTGTTGGTCTTCCTCTAGAGCGCCACCTACTGCGCAGCAGGGGGAGGGCAAGTGGGAAGCTGACAGCTGATTTCCTCACTTCTCAGTCCATTCCTCTCAAGGGCAGGCCCTGAACTAGGGCTCCAGAAGGTGTCCAGTTCCTCATATTAGTAGCCGCTGATGACGACTAATAACTAGGGTGCCAAACACTGTGCTAAGTGCTTTACATGCATCATCCCATTTTATCTTCACTATAGTTCCACGAAGTAGGTACTTCTCTCTTCATTTCGATCAGAATGTACAAAGAGCTGACCAAGGCTAGTTTGAGAGGTCTACTTATTGAGTGGCCCCCGTTTGCCAGCATTTTCCAGGCACTGAGCAGCACTGTGCAAACAAGACAAGTTCTACCTTCATGAAACTTACATTCCAGTGGGAGAGAGAAAAAAAAACAAGCCAAAAATAAAAATTTCCCATGATAATATGTAAAGTGCTATCAAGAGCATAAGTTGACTAAATGGGTAAAGAGCCATTTTTAATGAGAGGTGGGGCAGTTCTCCCACACAGCCTCAGCCTAAACATGCAGTGAGAAACTATGGAGACTCAAACAGCACATCGGGGGTCCGGGGTACAGAAAGCCCATGAGGTCAGACCCCTATACAATGGGAAATGTGTAATGTGAAAGGGGAAGAAGCCTGTGTGCATCCGGGAAAACTGAACGCCACACAAAAGAAAGTATGGATGGGGTTTGTAAAGCATAGGATCCAGTGGGAAAAGTGCAGTGGAGACACTTATGTTCATGTATGTCCCGGAGAATGTTCTCGATGCTTTGAGGGCATTTGCACCTGCTCTACCAGTAAATTTATGCAGCAGGGCAGGGCTGTTGTGACCTCTGCTAGTAATTGGGTAGTTCAGATGCCTGGCAGAAGCAGTTTCTTTACAGATATTCTGCTGGTCACAGATCTAGGGATGCATGGGAAAAGCTTTCGCAGGCATAGAAAAACATACTGGTAATGGGATAAAATCTGGGAGCTTACGCTTTCTCTGTAACGGTGTAATTTTATTAAACTGTCACAGCACAACTGTAACTATGGAGGGGTTATGGTACATGAAAAGAGTTAGGCTGTTCAGGAAAAGTTGAAACAGCACAGTACAAGCAGAGAAACTCCCTCACAGAGCTCTGGCCAGCTCCTCTGCGTCTTCCTAAATGAAATCCGCTCTAGGCCATTCACTGTTGCCTTGGTCTTCCTCCTTGTCTCTCTGTAGCCTCTCTCCCCCAGAACCCAATCTAGGGCCATATCTAAGGACCTGTCACTCTGCAGGGTTGTACTGTCCTACTCACCTCCAGCCACAAAGCCCACTCAGCTCCTTCGTACCTTTATTCCTACTTTCAAACATCCTGCGATAAGCCTTTCATTTTCTCTTACTCCTCTCTAAATCTCTAGTATATCTGTAGACAAGCCTGATTTTTGCTTTTGTTTGTGCCTCCTCTTATTTTCTGGATTAATCTCAGCCAAATTTTGTCAGATAGGGGAATCTCTTCAAAGAACCAACTTTTGACATTGATGATCTTGCCTTTGTATTTTTTTAAATATGTTTGTTTTTATCCTTATTTATCTTCCTGCTGCTGTTTAAAGATTTATTCCATTTTTCAGTACCTTAAATTAAGTGCCTATCTCATTTTTTAATCTTCCTTCTTTACTAATAGAAGCATCTAATATTTTAAATTGCCATCTAAGTAATATCTTAGCTTCATCCTACAGGTTTTCAGATGTAGTATTTTCATCATCTTATAGGCCTAAATATTTTCTGATACTAGTAGTTCTTCTGTGACCCATAAGTGAGTCAGATCATGGCATATTGGAATAAGCTCACACCAGCTCAAATGAGTAATTGTTAAATTTTCAGCAGTTCTGAGAGCTGTTTGTTAAAACACAGCCATTATTCAAATAAAATTACATAAACTTAAAATGAAATAAATTACATTAAAATCAAAGTAATAAATATTCAAAGACCATTACTTTCTATTTTACTGCATGCTGTTAAGGTTATTACTTCTAGTGTGTCGGGGTGGTGAAACATTACACAATTGATGTGCTACTGTGTCTCTCTTCCCAAATGACATTCAGTGCCTCCTGCTGGTAGCCTGAAGTCAGCCCTGGAGGAAGCATTTATACATGGAAATCCGTACACTCTACAAATCAGGGTATTTTTTTCTTTTGAAGAGTTGTTAAGTATTTATATGCTTTTATAGTTATTTTCTAGTATATTCTATTTTAGAACTTAAAGGAGCTTTAAAAATGCTATATACTGAGAGACACACTGGGCCTAGTTCACCTTTAAGATCAAGGGAAGGTACAGAAAAGACCCACTGGTCCTTCAAAATCCACTGTGTGCAAATGCCCGTGATCTTATGTAGGCACACTGTTTACACTCTGTTGGCTCATGCTGCCTACCCAAATATAAAGCAGTTTTTCCTAGGATTTTTCCCAAAACACCACCCACTAAGTTCTAACAATAACATCATACATTTGAATAGTGCTTGGTAGATTTTGAGGCATTTTTATATGCAATACCTCCTAATACTAGCAACCACCCAGTGAGGTGGATGTTATGTGGATAGCACCATTTTCAGTGTCTGCGACTTGCAGACCAGATTGTATTTCTTCGTAGCTTTTGTCAATTAGACACCAATTCTGTCCTGCTCAGTCTTTGTAATTTCAGCCTAAAGAGTTTTAATCTTTTTGTCAGTCCTCATCTGGAAACCTCTCCATCGCTTTAATAATTTTCAGGTGTCCTAAAGGAACTTTAAATAAAAAGGCTTATTTCTACACTGGGAGGAAAGAAAAGATAAAGCTCTGCTTTTAACAAAGAAGCTGTCAAAACTGGAAACCTCGTTTGTTTTCTAATGTAGACAGTCATTGTAAGAGGCAGTAAATGAGAAATTGATTTTAACAATTCTTTTCTCACTGCAGTAGAAAATTATCATCAGGGCAACAATCATTTCAGTTACAAACACGTGAAATTTTGTTTGCTTCACTGGTAAAGGTCTGTGTCTGCCAAGCAAGTCTGCACTGAAGTCAAGGAGGGCTGCATAGCATCCACAGCAGTAATGAGTCTTGGAGTCTTGGTGGTCCTTCAAGCAACAGGAGAACTTCAGCCTAAAATCTTAAAATACACACACACACACACACACACACACACACACACACACACACACACACACACAAAACCTCTTTAACAAATTATTTCTACAGTCTTGCTACTAACATGAGTTTTCTCTCATTCTCTCCTTCCATTCATTGCCAAACATCTCAAAAGGACAGTTAAGCTGGCTGTCTGCCTCCCATCTACTTAGCCTTCTACCCTTTGACATCTGGCATCCATCATCGATTTCATCTGCTCTCTCACGTGTCACAGTGTTGCCTGATCATCAAGTTCAATGACTTTTCCTCCTTCTCTAGCACCTACTGCCCTTGATTCCCATATCTATACTTTAAGTCCAACTTCTTTCCAAACTTGTATGGACTACGACCTTTAGTCTGACCTTTGGCTATCTCCACTTGGAAATCACACTGGCACTTCAGAATCAACATATCCAAAAGGGAAACAACATCACTTGAATACCTTTATTTCAGGTGCCTGCTCAATAACATAACAGCAACAACAAAATAAATCACTTTCTTTGCCTGTAGGTCCTAGATTTATTCTCTGTATCTATACTTTTTTTGTATAACTAGAATCACCATATTCTGAGACAGACAGAAATTCATGCCAACAAAGACTTTTCTCTCTCAACCCCATATCCTAATCAATGTCAATTGAACCATAAAACAAAACTCCTATCCATCTATTCATCCTTTCTTTTCTATTCAAATTTAAATGTCTTCAATACCATTTGTAAATTTTTCTCACAGTGCCATAATCATTTTATAACAACAGTAATAAAATTTTTAAAAAGGTAAGCAAACTATAATTTCATCAACCATACAGTTAACATTCCATTCCAGTGTAGGCTCAATATACATAATTTTACACAATTTAATTATAGCAAATATAGCATTTTAAAACCTGTTTTCTATTATTATGAGAATACTATACTTATTAATTCATGTCTGTCTTTGCAGCTATTTTTGAATGAAAACATCATATTCCATCATTTTCATATTAACCATTTCAGGTAATTTGTAGAATCCCTGGTATACTCTACACACAGAATCATTTCATCTGTTAATAAAGACAGCTTTACTTCCTTTTCTCCAACCTGAATGCCTTTGACCCCTCCCTCCCTTCCTTCTTCCCTCCATCACTCCCTCCTTCCCTTCCCTCTTTCCCTCCCAATCTTAGGGGTAAAGCATCCAGTTTCTCACCATTACGATGTTAGGTGTAGGTGTTTCATAGATGCCCTTTATCAGGTTGAGGTTATTCCTTTCTATTCATAGTTGATGATAGTTTTTATCATGGATGAGTGTTGGATTTTATTGAATGTTTTTTGCATCTATCAAAGTGATCATGTGGCCTTTTCCTTTATTATATTAAAATGGTGTATTATACTAACAGAAAAAACACACAAAGTCATGGAGGCTAAGTAACATGTTACTAAACAATGAATGCGTTTAAATGAGATCAAGGAAGAAATCAAAAGTTACCTTAAAACAAGGGAAAATAAGAACACAACTACCCAAATTCTATGGGGCACAGTGAAAGTAGTCCTAAAAGGGAAACTGATAGCATTATAGGCCTATATTAGAAAACAAGAAAAAACTCAAATAAACAATCTAAATTTACCCCTAAAGGAACTGGAAAAAATATACAACAAACAAAGCCCAAAGTGAGTAGAAGGAAAGAAATAATAAATATCAGGGCAGAAATAAACAAAATAGTCTTAAAAAATACAAAAGATCAATAAAACCAAGCCCATTTTACAAGTCAACATTATCCTAATTCCAAAACTAGATAAAGATACTACAAAGAAAGACAATTATAGGCCAATAACTCCAATGAACATAGATTTAAAATACGCAACAAAATATTAGCAAACGAGATCCAGCAATACCTTAAAAAGATCAAACACCATGACCAAGTGCAATTTAGTCCAGGGATATAATATCCTCAAATCAATAAACTTGCTAGCCCTAACCGGTTTGGCTCAGTGGATAGAGCGTCGGCCTGCAGACTGAAGGGTCCTAGGTTCGATTCTGGTCAAGGGCATGTACATGGTTGCGGGCACATCCCCAGTAAGGGGTGTGCAGGAGGCAGCTGATCGATGTTTCTCTCTCATCAATGTTTCTAACTCTCTATCCCTCTCCTTTCCTCTCTGTAAAAAAATCAATAAAATGTATTTAAAAATAAATAAATAAACTTGATACATCACATAAACAAAATGAAGGATAAAAAACAAATGATCATATCAATAGATGCAGAAAAAGCATTTGATAAAATCCAGTACTCATTCATGATTAAATCTTCCAGCAAAATGGGAATAGAGGGAATATAACTCAACATAGTAAAGGCCATATATGACAAACTCACAGCCAACATCAATGGGCAAAAACTACAAGCATTTCCCTTAAGATCAGGAGCAAGAGAGGGATATCCGCTTTCACCACTCTTATTCAACACAGTACTGGAAGTTCTAGCCACAGTGATCAGACAAGAAGAAGAATAAAAGGCATACAAACTGGGAAGGAGAAAGTAAAACTGTCATTATTTGCAGAAGACATGATATTGTACATAGAAAACCCTAAAGACTCCACCAGAAAACTATTAGATCTAATAAATGAATTCAGCAAAGTCACAGGATATAAAATTAATATTCAAAAATTTTCTATACACCAATAATGAACTATCAGAAAGAGAAACTAAGAAAACAGTTCCATTTACTATTGCAACAAAAGAATAAGGTATCTAGAAATAAATTTAAGCAAGGAGATAAAAGACCTGTACTCAGAAAATTATAGGACATTGAAGAAAGAAACTGAGGAAGACACAAATAAATGGACGCATATACTGTATTCATGGATTGGAAGAATTAACATCATTAAAATATCCATACTACCCAAAACAATCTATAGATTCAATGCAATGCTATTAAAATATCAATGGCATTTCATAGTTCTAGAACAAATATTCTGAGTATTTATATGGGACTAAAAATGATCCAGAATAGCTTCAGCAATCTTGAGAAAGAAGAACAAAGTTGGAGGTATCACAATGCCTGGTATCAAACTATACTACAAGGCCATTGTAATCAAAACAGCCTGGTACTGGCATAAGAACAGGTAAATAGATCAAAGGAACAGACAGAGGACCCCCAAATCAACCCTGAACTCTTGAGGTTCGCCCTTCTGTCTACATAGCATGGCAGCCAGTCAATGACTAGACAGATGAAATGATCAAACACCTCCAGTCCATTAATTAGTGAAATCCAAATTAAAGACTATAATAAAATTGTATTATACTTACTGCACTACCTTTAGCCTTTGACAAAGTAACACCAAGAGGTTCTAGCTGAATTTTTTATTAATAAATAAAGACATCTGTAATTTGGAAACATTACTAACATGTCACAAAATGCTAAATTATTTCAGGAATTTGGATTAAATATGCTCTAGCCTCCTCCGCCCACCTCTTTTCTCTCATTTACTCTTGGAATGGTTTCCTTCAGGGTTGGCAAGCTTTAGTCCAGGCTTTGTCTGACATAATTGTTAAATGTGTACAACAGGAAACTGGGCACTGGATAAAGTATGCGACTCAACTGTAAACCCGATGCCCAGATTCAGGTCAAGGCGTGCCAAAGCAGCCATAATGGAGAGAACCAGGTGGGACCTGTAGGGTGGAGATCATCTTCCATAATGGGTGTGCAAAAGAATAGACACACTGACAACAGGGCTTGCTGCATCAAGTAAACTTTCCAAGGCCAACTCATTCTGACATGAGACTTACAGGAAGCATGCTGTTGAAAGCCCGATGTCCCTTCCCTCCAATGCATTACCAGGAAGCAATCAACCTAGAAGTGTACTGGAGCAAATGTATTGTAAACTAAGAAACTGAAATGTTACAAAATATATTAATGAGAGATGTTAGAGAAATGGCATGTGCAAACTAACAGGTGGGTCAGCAGGGAGCCCAGAGAAAAATGAACAAAGTGTACTATTTTATGATTCATCCAAGGCTGAAAGAGATTCTATCTGTTGCAGCTAAATTATCTGGTCATAAGAAAGGTATAAACAGTAAAAGGCAGAGAACAGAAGTCCATCCAGTTCTCTACTCTGATTTTAGGCTCTCCATAAAGAGATGGACCCCGATATATGCTGAGAAGCAACAAGGTAAGAAGCTATGAGAATAGGCATCACAATATATTAGGCAATGTGTGTATATACAGGCTGTCCCAAACAAATGTATACACACACTAATAGCTGATAGTTCAATTTTGAAAATGAAATGTATTTTAATAAACACTGCTCTTGTAATTATTCAAAGTGTGCATATACATTTTTGGGGATACCATATATATGTGACAATGCAAACATTGCTGCCCACATTTTACATAGAAAGATAAAGGGGGGTAGTTATAGATGTTACCCTGGTCCTTTGGCTCCAGAACCTTTGCGTTTTCCATGATGACAACTTTTTAAATGTTCATGAGGTATCTTGAAACTGGGGAGAAAGTTTTATGACTACCCCATAATTGGGACTCTATGTCCCTCTCCCTCAGTAATTCTTTGGCTTTGTGGAACAAATCCTTTTCATGAATGGAGTAACATGTGCTTAAGTCACTCAGATGACACCATTCCAGATTTTTCCTAGTCCAGGTAGACAGCACTTACAGCATATTTACTAGTAGGCCAGATGGAAGCAGGCAGGGAGTCCAACCCATGTCTTATTCTACACATCCACCACCACGTTGGACTGATATGCCAGGGAACTGATTGCCACAAAGAAAGCTGAGCATTAGCGATCTGATCGCTGCAGGAACTACATCTAGTACAAGGGGCTCCTTGGTCCATGAATGAGTCACAGAAGAGATGAATCACCCTTTATCACACCATGGCTACATGAAGAGAATCACCAGCATGAAAAATTGTATTATACTGTTTGGCTTTCTTAATGATTGAGTAGGAGTGACTGTGTGGCTGTCCCCAGTGAGTCATGACATTAATATTGGGGAAACTTTCTCAATATAAAAATCTATCGGTTTGCTTGCTATAAGTAGTATCTCAATTAGGAATGACATAATCTGAAACCAGGTTCTCATTCTCTCTAATTATGCTCAAATAGCTCACATCCATTTATACTGTCAAAGTGGAGAAGAAATGGAGCCAGCACTTTATTTTTGTTGTTGTTTTTGTTAATCCTCACCTGAGGATATTTTTCCCATTGCTTTCAGAGAAAATGGAAGGAGGCGGGGGGAGGGGGGAGAGAAAGAGAGAGAGAGAGAGAGAAAGAGAGAGAGAGAGAGAGAGAGAGAGAGAGAGAGAAACATGGAAGTGAGAGAGACACATTGACTGGTTGCCTCCAATACATCTCCTGACCTGGGGCAGGGAGCTAACCCACAACCTAGGCACATGCCCTTGACCAGGAATGGAACCTGTGACCCTTTGGTGCGTGGGCCAGTACTCTGACAACTGAGCAACACACAGGTAAAACTTCTTAGGAAACTTCTGAGATTCAACCCACCCACACACTAGAATTGTTCCCTTTGCTCCAACTGCCTTCATTTCCACTTGATTCTAGAGTGAAGACTTTCTGGGGACAGAGTGAAGAGCTAAAATTTTCATGGTTTAAGGAAGTATGTGTGGGGGGAAGGGAATCCATATGTACAGACACATGCCTATGCAAACGTGTGTGTATATGACTAGTGCATAGGTTGGGGAGGAGGTGTGGTCTGAAAGAAGATGTCAAAAATAAAATTCATTATCAGGCACAAGTAAAAGCCCAGGAATCAATCAGGTGAGAATTAGAAAATTGACCTAGGAGTCAAGAAATCTGATCTTTAGTCCCAGTAGCAATATGACTTTGAACAAGTCGGTTGCTCCTGACCTCTCTCTTCCTTTGTCATAAAATTCTCAACATCCATGTGGGGATGCTGTGAATAAAATTAAATAAATAGGAAAAGGATGTGAAAAGTAATAAAAGCGTTATTATTGCAAGATAGGCTGAGAACTGTTTGAAATTTCAGATGAAACTAAAATAAGCAAAGCACAATAACATGAGCCAGCTCCACTGTAATCAGCCATCACCTGGGAAATCCATCTCCCGATAGCTGGATAAATATTTAGAAGTCACACATTTGAAAGTGTTGCCCCAAGACATAATAAATGATCATAATGATGAATTTTGGGAACCAGAACTTGGAATTAGATTCTATGAGAACAGAAGACCTATAAGCACGTTACACAAATATTTCTGTTTAATATGTGAAGCTCAGCAGGGTGGCAGTACTCTGTAGAGGGGAAAACGCAAAGAAAATCATATTCTTACTCGAGAAGAAAAACAAAATAAAATGAAAGCTATGCTTTATGTTGTGCTGCCTGCTTGAGAGTAGACTTGACAACATTCAATAAAGCAAGTAAATTTCACTCACTGTCATGGCAGTGCTGCCCAAGCAGCTGTGTGTGTCTCTATCATGCCTTGGAGACTGACATGCTTAGTAGGATGAAAATAAGAGATGGTCCATGTATCTCCTCAAGTTTTATCCACAACCAGGGGAGATGCAGAATAAATGTAGCCAGGTGTCCAACAAGGAATGAAAACTAGGCAGCTCTTTCTTTTTACTTTTTTTCTTTTTATATACACACAAAAAATGTGTGACATCTTAGTTTGCTTTTCCAACAGAGTTGGGCAGAGCAGTGGCATTTTCACATCCTCTGGAAGTGATCCTGTGGGCATGGCAAGCCCATCAGTGACAAAGAAAGTGAAGCGGGGCCATCCTTTGTGTTTTCTCAATGCATCTGCTCCACACAAGGGCCACATTCTCCTAAGCCCAGGACTCTTAGAGATGTTAACCTGTGCTGTGGATGAGATTTTTGACAAATTCCCAATGTGTTTCTGAAGCAAAATAAAAGTAAACGACACCAAATACTAATTTTGTAAACAAAAATAGACATTAAAACCAATCTGTAGGGGCTTCCAGTCAAGATGGAACTGGGCATAGTCCCAGCCTTAGGATAAATCTCTCCCATTGACATGCCAATAGTGGAGTGGGTAAATGTGGAACTAGAATCCTCCCAAAGACACATCAAAATTACAACTAGCCCTGGCCAGTGATGCTCAGTGGTTAGAGTGTTGGCCCATGCACCGAAGGATTGTGGGTTCAATTCCCAGTCAAGGGCCTGTAACTGGAAACTAGAAAACAGAAAAAAGAACCAGTCAGAAATGAAGAATATACTGCAGGGAATCATGAAGCAGAGGATCAAATCAGAGATTTGGAAGGTAAGAAAGCAGAAAACAATCAGAACAGCAAAAAGAAAAGAAAATTAAAAAAAAATGAAGATAGTATAAGCAGCCTCTGAGACAACATCAAGTGTACCAACATTTGCATCTTAGGGTGCCAGAAGAGGAGAGCAAGGAATTAAAACATCTATGTGAAAAATAATGTCAGAAAACTTCCCAAACCGGGTGACGGGAAATAGACATACAATTCCAGGAAGCACAGAGAGTCCTAAACAAGATGAACCCAAAGAGGCCCACACCAAGACACATCATAATTAAAATGGCAAAGGTTAAAGACAAAGAGAAAATAATCTTAAAAGCAGCAAGAGAAAAGCTGTTAGTTATCTACAAGGGAGCTCCTATAAACTGTCAGCTGATTTCTCAATAAAAACTTTGCAGGCCTGAAGAGATTGGCATAAAATATTCAAAGTGATGAAAAGCAAGGACTGACAACTAAGATTACTCTACCCATTTGGAATCAAAGGATAGATAAAGAGCCTCCCAGACAAGAAGAAGCCAAAGGAGTTCACCATCACCATCACCAAACCAGTATTACAAGATTAAGAAGTATAAATTGGTAGCTACAGAATAGTTACAAGGATGTAAAGTATAGCATAGGGAATATAGTCAATAATATTGTAATAGTTATGTATGGTGTCAGAAGGGTACTAGATTTATTAGGGTGATCACTTGGTAAGATATATAATGTGTAATCACTGGGTTGTACACCTGAATAATATAATACTGTGTGCAACTATAACTGAAAAAATAAAAATTCTTTAAAGTAAAAGAATAAATCAATCTGTGACTTTTATTATTACAGCCATGAGCAGAGATTTGTTCCCCAGATGGTATGTATACAAACAAATCCAGTATTGCAGCCTATTCATTTAGCTTCTTCAATATTGGGTTGATTTTGACATCTGTGTAGACAACCACAACAGTGCTGTCTTTAAGGACACATTCTCCAAAATATCAAGTGAACAGAGCCATATACTTCATAAACCCGAGAGCCTTTTAAAATCAGGCTTATTGACAAAGGTTTCCTTTGATATTGAGGAACAAAAATGAAAGAGAAAAAAAACTGAAAAGTAATTGTGATCTAGAGCATCTTATACGTGGCACTTCAGGAGATTGAAAACAGTCAAAGTTCTCGAGGGCCGCGAAAGCTATTGGGCTGCTAAGAATGTCCAGAGGTACTGAGATACCTGTGCTTGGACAGAACTTCACCTTACCTGAAGAGTCACTTAACCTGTTTTCCACTCTCACATTTTACTGTTTGACTTTTATGAGGGGCACTTTGTAAGCAACCCGACCTATTTTTAAAACTTCCAAGTGCTTTCTCTTCCCCAGTCCCTACTATTTCTTCTGGACCATTACGGAAATGCTGTGTGTCATGAACATGCGGCCCTGCTCTGCATCTCCAGCTGCCTGGGAAAATACTCAGCTCATCTATATTTAATGCTCTTTCTTGCTGATTCTTCAGGGTGCAAATCTCCCCCACCACATCTAATAAGCATGATGGATTATATTCAATTTAGCTAATGCCAACCTATAACTTATTACAGCAGCATTCTCAAATCAGGCTGGAGTTACAGCCTTGTCAAAGTGCCCTTTATAGATGGCCTGTTTCTGGAAATTTACACAGCAAGTGTGAGTGAATTCAATTGTAAATATGAGAAGAGGCTATACTGACTAAGCTACCCTTCCCCCCCCCTCCCGCCCCCAGGATCGTTGAGTCCTAACTATTGAGGAAGGAAGATTATATATAGATCCTTGGAACAAATGAAGAAGAAAGAATATTGAAATATTCCAGAGGGACCAGTTGGCCACTGGCTCACAATTATACTAAGTGTTATTCTAGAGAAATCTGGCAACCAGATTCACAATAACCTGGACAAGCTGCAGTGTCACCACCCTAAGTGTGACACTAGGCAAAGTACCCTCTCTGGACCTTAAGTCCCCCATCAGGAAGATGGGAGGGCAGGGGACAGTAGCACAGCTTGGTGGAAAGAACATGGGCTCGTTAGTTAAGCACTCCATCCCCAGGGGGCTCTAGGAGTTGAAAGTAAGTTACTCAACCTTTCTTAGCCTTGGTTTCCTCATCAGCAAAACAGAAGAAGGGACAACTACTTTGCACAACTGTGAGAAGGCAGTGATACTGTTTATGGAACATGGGCAGAGTGGCAGGAAAACATTAGGAACTGATTAAGTGACAACTGTGATTGCTTTCATGATCAATATCCCATCCATTTTGATTGTGAGAACAAAAAAATGAGATTTCATATAGAAAAGAGCTATAGGGAAAAAATTTAAATGCTAAAGCATCCTTATATGGAGTTTAGTCAGAACACCACAATAACTTGGACAATCTACGTGTTGCTATACCAACATGGTTTCTGGGAAAATACGCAAGATAACTATGTGGAATGCCCCCCACATGTCCTTACTTTGGTCCCTAATGGATACAATGATATAAAAGCAATGCCCCATGCTGGAGTTAAGGTCTACAAGGAATATGGTGTGTACTGCCATCAAAAGGGCCCTGAACTCAGAGCCCTCACAATCCAGCCTGATCCTACCTTTCAAGCCTTATCTCCCACTTCCTTCTTCACACACTATGCTCCAGTCCCCTACAGGGCAGCTCCCATGCTCTGAACACACTATACGTATCAATAGCTCCAGGCCTTGGCTACAACTGTTGGCTCAGCCTACCTCCTTACATTACTTTCCTCTGGTTAAAACTTCCTAATCTTTGGCATTCTTGTCTCCTCTCTGAGACTGACCAGCTCTAAGATACCCTACTTCTGGGATCCTACCCTTCAGCAAGGGCATCCCCAACACGCTACATTGCACCCAAGCGTCCATCCTCCGTATACTGCCAACCACTTGTAGTGTTTACCTTGTCCACACCTGGGGACCTCAGGAGTTTAGAAATCCAAGAGGAAGAATCCAGCTACCTACAAAAATGACTCATCTGGAGAATGGTTTCCTGTCTGAAAGAAGAGTCTACATTGTAGTGTCTTGAAGACACAATAAACTTCTTATGGGCTGGGGAAAAAAAGAAAAAAGAAAAAAAAAGATACACTTCTGGTGATCCTCAACAAACAGGCAGTCTTTTCAAAGAGCCATCTTTTACATTGAGGTACCTGTTTCCACCTCTGTTTCCTGTGAAAAGTTTAAAAATCTACACACTTTTATGTTTTCCTCATTTTAAACTGCATTTAGTAAACTATGGCTCACGGAAGTCTATTACAATATTAACGGAATCCTAACAACAGATATCAAAAGCAGGCCAAGACACCCAGATGAGTTATGACATTAAAGTGCTTAGCGGATTGTTGGCATCCCAATTCAGAACCATCCGACCTGTGACAATAGAGAAAACTTGGTTCGTCATAGTGTCATCTGTCAAAACAAGACTTCTCCCTTAAGGACCATTTCCCTATCGGCCCATCAGGGAATAAACAAGAAGGGAGAGGGAGAGAGAGATAGAAACATCAATGATGAGAAAGAATCGTCAATTGGCTGCCTCCTGCACGCCCCCTACTGGAGATTGAGCCTGGAACCCGGGCATGTGCCTTGACCACGGAATCGAGTCGTGATCTCCTGGTTCACAGATTGATGTTCAACCACTGAGTCATCGTGGCCAGGCTATAATTCCCATTTAACAACTCCTTCCTCTGTGCTCTCAGAGCACTTCCAAGCACCTCTGCATCCATTCATTCACTTACCCAATATTTAGTGTGCATTTAACATATGTAAGCAGTTCTGGGGAAATTAAAGGTTCAAGTCTCCCTGAACTATCAGCAGAAGTTGATGCAAATACCAACCACTGGATCAACAAAGTGGTGAAGAGTAGAACTTTGAATCTAATATTGAGAACGTCAGCTCCACTCCTTAACAAACTGTCACTCTAAGCCTCAATCTCCTCTCCTATAAAATGGGAGTAAGTATCCTTCATTGAGTTGTAAAGATAAAATAAAATTAGATAATAAGCATAAAGCATTTACCCCAGTACATGCCTGGCACGTGGAAAGTGCCCAATATAGTAGCAATTTTATGGTATAATTATTATTATCACTACAGTACAGAGATGTGTGCAACAGAGGAATGCACAAAGAGTGAAAGGATCAAGGATTCATTCTGCTTTGATTGCACACCTTGCCTTTCTCGAGCTCAGTAAGTGTTTGTTGACTCAAATTTGGAGGGATGGTGTAGACTTTAAGAACTCAGAGATGGACACAGCTGTGAGAGAGGGAGAGCCAAGGTAGCCAATAGGTCACTGTTCAAAGATATTTCAAGATCCAGGGAAACAGGGAATAAGCAGATAAGGCCTGGAATACCAGTGAGGCCACTACCAGCCCAACAAGAAAGTTTCTAAATGTTTTGAGGTCACTCCAAATGCCAGTCAGGAGCTTGGCTGTGTACAGAAGAACAGCTGAGGAGCCTGTTAAAGATAGGAGTTTGGGAACTCAGATTCAATGGACTGGGATGGAGCCTGAGGATATGTATTTTCAACAGACAACCTAAGTGATTTTAATGTGAAGTTGGGTTGTCCTCAGAACCAGAAAGCAGAATGAATCCTCAGCACTGCCCTCTGCTCTGGCCTTGAGAGCTGACTCTGCAAAATCTCTCCTGAGACTGGGACCTCTCACGGTTAGCCAAGACTCCATAAGTGATGAGATAAACTTCCCAACAACAACACTTCCTGGGCCGAGTATCTTTGTGAGGTTAGTAATTGCTCTTTTAGCTCATTTCCTGGGCTAACGAAAATAATAGCAGGGCTAGTTACAAAGTGCTGGCAATGTGCCAGGCACTGTACTAGTCTACATACATCATCTAATTTAATTCCCACAACACTCTGCAAGACAGACACTGCCCTCCTGAAAGATAAGAACACCAAGGTTTAGAGATGCTAATGAAAGTGCCCAAGGTGACATAGCTAGGAAGACACAGCCTGAAACAGGCAGTTGGTTATTTCCTCATGAAATGTACTGCTGTTTACCCACTGACAATTCCTTCTGCCAATCTCTTTCTACACCTTTCTTGCAGACTGGACTCAAAACCCTCAGCCTAAAGAGATAATAATATTTCCTCTAAAAATCCCCAAAGAACTGAATACAGAGCTCCATTTCTGGTGCTGTTCAATAAGCAGCGAATAAACAGAGCTGAGGTCGTATGTTTCTGTCACACCTTTTCCCAAAGAGCACAAAACACATCCATATTTACTATCTCATCTGGTCTCATGACTGCTTTAAAAAAAAACAAAACACTTTTATTGGATTGAGACATATAAATAAGGGGTTCTGTAAAACATTTAAAATGACATTATTTATAAGGTCCCATTCTTTCCTCTAAGTGTTGCCATGCTTTTTGTTGCTTTTTTTCTATTCAAATAGAATCTTTTTATTTTTATACATCCATTTCAAAGAAATCTAGTTATATAAAAGTGTAATTTTAAAAATGGAAGTGTCCACTGTTGCTTAGCACTATTTATTTTCTCTTTTTTTCTTTATGTTTCCCTTTAATGAGGTTTCATCTCTCTTTCTTAAATAGCCCCAATGGATCTGACAATTTGTTTACAACACTCACTATTAATACTATTTTCCTGGATCCATTTTTGGCCCACTGGCCCATTGGCCCATTACCTCATCTCAGGCACTTCCATCCTTGTCTCTGAGGCAGGCCACAGTTTCAGAAACTCCATGTTAGGCCCTCACCCCACATGGTCGCCTCTGAGAACGGACACTCTTTTCTCTTGCTCACAGATGTTTACAAGTTATCAGCCCCCATTGCAGCTCCCAGAATTATAATGATTAGAAACTCGTATACTATTTTGATTTACGTTATTTTGCTTAATACAAAAATATATAACAAATAACAAGGAGAAAAAAAGTCAAGGTTTTCAGTGGGAGAGGCAATATTTATAAGGGGCTTTTCTTGATTATCTCATGTCACTCTACTAGGGAGTTTCTCATTTGATCTAAAGGAGTGCTTCTCATATACTCTAATTTCCAATATGACACATCATCAATTAATAAGCAATGAGTACCATCCTTACCTTCAAAAACTTTCAATATATTAAGAAGCTAGCAGCACACAGAGAGAAACTATTACTTCCTAAAGGAAGACTTAGTCTTTAGTTCTTACAAAGCCTCTGCTATAAGACAGTCATTGCTGTTTTGTCTCCTAACTGACACCCCGAGACATATTTCAGCAGTCTCCAAACCCATGTCTCATCCATAGAACTCTCCTGTGCATGGAGAACTGCATTGGACACTACTTGCCTGAGAACTTTTAATTCTCAAAACCCTTTGGTATAGTTTCCACGTTATTTGGACTACCTTTTCTATATGGTGTGGCCATGGCAAGCTATGATTGGTATGGGCTGGATTATTCCAATAGAAGCCACAATTATATAAGCTAAATTGAGCCCATAGTCTATGGTGACCTCAAGGTTAAACACCGAGACATTTAATAATTCTGGACCTTCACTCGAGAAGACAAGATTCGTTCTATCACTCTCTCGCTATGTGGTTTCCAACAATGGCAGCAACCTCTCTGTGTCCTGGATTCCATCCATAGTCAGAAGGTAATACATATAAAACCTGTATTTATAGGGAGTTTGTGACATTCAAAGTGAAGATGAAAATAAACAGATCATATAAATATTAGGTAATTACCTTAAGATTAGGGGAGACAGTCTCTTCTAAACTTTAAAAGGCAATAAAATAGCTAAAAGCAAATTTTAATTAACTCAAAACACAGACTTGCCAACATCCTCCTGTAAAACATACCAGATATCTGCTCATGAACAGCTGGTAGCAATCACATCCGGAGAATACCACCAATTAAATGTTCAGCATTTTACTTAAAATAAAAACATACTTTCTGCAGACTTCTTTTTTTCTTACTGTCTGAATTGTGTGATCTTGAATCACTCTTTCATTGTTTTCCTCATTCTGCCAATATTTCAATGCCTATTATTGGACAGTAACTGTGCTAAGTGCCACAAATCCCAAAGGAACAAGACACACTCACTTTTCTTCAAATTGGGTTGAACATAATTAATCATATAATAAGATTATACAACTATAATATCCTATATAATAAAAGGCTAATATGCAAATCGACCGAACGTCGGAACAACTGGTTGTTATGAAGCGCACTGACCACCAGGGGCAGATGCTTAATGCAGGAGCCGCCCCCTGATAGTCAGTGTGCTCCCACAGGGGGAGCACCACTCAGCCAGAAGCTGGGCTTATGGCTAGTGAGCACAGCAGTGATGACGGGAGCCTCTCCCACCTCCACAGCACTGCTAAGAATGTCTGACTGTCAGCTTAAGCCATCAGTTGGACATCCCCTGAGAGCTCTCAGACTGCGAGAGGGCGCAGGCTGGACTGAGGGATCCCCTCCAAAAGTGCACAAATTTCATGCACTGGGCCTCTAGTGTGTGTGTGTGTGTGTGTGTGTAATATTAAAAAGGTAATATGCTAATTAGACCGGACATCTTCTGGACGTCATTCCAGACATCCTTCCTGACGAAGCTGGGGCTGGAGGGAAGCAGCCCAGGTCTCAGGTGCCTGCCAGTGGCCAGAGGAGGGAAGCCCAGGTCCCGGGTGCTGGAGGGAAGCCAGTGCTAGCAGTCGGGGGAAGGAAGAACTACTTTTGCATGAATTTTCATGCATCGGGCCTCTAGTGTGTGTGTGTGTGTGTGTGTATTGGTTTGTGTGTGAATAGAATATTGTAGGAATACAGAAAAGGAAGTAATCATATCTGCCTGGAAGAGTCTTCATGAAGGAGGTGTCATCTCTTTAGGGTTTTAAAGGATGGTCCCCTTTTCAAGTTCTTACTGGGAGAAGCACAAGGGTCAACAAAAGGGAGAAGAGACCCATAGCATGAAATCAATGGATCTGGCTAGCACAGACACATAATCCAAGCCACTTAGCATCAATGTGGGATTGTGGAGAGTCTAAACTCTTATTTTTTACAATCACAGCCCTTCACAATTGACTTCTACCTACCCTTTCAATGTTTGTATATGCTTGTAGATGTACAGCATACTGGTTGAATGTGTAGTCTAGATTCAAACAAGCCTGTATTCAAATCCTACCCGAAGATGACCCGTATTGCTACCGTGGGCAAATGACCACCCTCTGTGAGCCTCTCTGTCCTCATATCTAAAAATGTTGATATGCCAAACTCATAAGATTCTTGTGAGGGTCTGGGAGGAATCCAAGATGGTGGCGCAGGTAAACACCTAAACTGCTGCCTCGCACAACAATTTAAACTGCAACTAAAAGACAAAACGTCTATCACCCAGAACCACGGGAAAGCTGGCTGAGTGGAAGTTCTACAACTAGAAGAAAAGAGAAAAGAGCATTGAGACGTGCACGAGCACTGAAAAGCTGAGGTACGGAGGCGCGGGATCTGGGCTGGCAGCAGGCGTTGCTTTTTTCAACCCAAAGGGGAGACAAGCCCCTGATTACTCTGAAATACAGTTTCTGGGGAGACGCGGGAGACCCAAACTCCTATGGGGAGAAGCTGGATTGTCTGCTACCAGGTCGGAAAGTGAGGGGGGCCTGCTTGTAGAGCTGCGCACAGGAATAATTGTTTATCTGCGCTGGGGCACGGGACGGGACGAAGTCGGAGACACAGAGCCGGCTAACTAGCAGCCATTGCTGTTTGCCACGCCCTAGCCTAGTGACACCCTGAGACCCCGCCCCACACAACCTAGAAACCCACCCAAGCTCCAAGCAGTGGCTTTTGCATATGAATGGACTGCCGCAGCTTAACCTAACAAACTTTCAGGCCGGATCAGACAGCTCCAAAACCTCCAAACCCCAAGCAAAGAGGAGAAAACTGTAGCTCTCACTGTAGCTCCTGCTGGGTGGACTCAGACAATAGCTGACCTGCACCCCATTGGAAATCCAGAAGCCAGTGTACCTAGTGGTCAGTGTGAGAAACCAAATTTCAACTCCTCACATCCGTAAGTGACACATTCAAGAGGCAGACTCAGCGAGCACCAAAGCCCCACTGAAACAAGTCCTGCACCATAAGCGTGTCTCCAGCACAGCAGTTCTTATAGACACAGCGAGTCCTCACAGCCAATTGGCCTGGAGGTCAATTCCTCCCAGCGTACCAACAGCAATTAAGGCTTAACTACACCAAGACTTTGCACTCAGCCCACAAAGGGGTGTACCAAGACCGTCCACATCAGGTGATTGGGGAGGCTGAGCTACTGCCCCCTATAGGTCACCTACCACACAAAGCCACTCCATCAACACAGGGAAGCAACCAAAATGCGGAAACAAAGAAACATATCACAAATGAAAGAAACGGAGGAAAGCAAACTACTGGACGACATAGAGTTCAGAACCACATTTATAAGGTTACTCAAGAATCTTCTAAAAACCGCCGAGAAACTTGATGACACTTCTGAGGAGCTTAGTGAGACCTTCAAGGGCCTTAATGAGAATGCCAAAAAAATGGAAAAGGACCAGTCAGAAATGAAGCATACACTGTCTAAAATAAAGAATATACAGAAACTCAACTGTAGATCAAAGTACCCCAAGAATCAAACCAAAGATCTGAAATATGAGGAAACAAAAAACACCCAACCAGAAAAACAAAAAGAAAAAAGAATCCAAAAATATGAAGATAGTGTAAGGAGCCTCTGGGACAACTTCAAGCGTACCAACATCCGAATTTTTGGGGTGCCAGAAGAAGAGAGAGAGCAAAATACTGAAAACCTATTAGAAGAAATAATGACAGAAAACTTTCCCTACCTGGTGAAAGAAATAGACTTACAAGTCCAGGAAGTGCACAGAACCCCAAACAAAAGGAATCCAAAGAGGACCACACCAAGACACATCATAATTAAAATGCCAAGGGCAAAAGACAAAGAGAGAATCTTGAAAGCAGCAAGAGAAAAATGGTTAGTTACCTACAAGGGAGTACCCATACGACTGTCAGCTGATTTCTCAGCAGAAACTATGCAGGCCAGAAGGGAGTGGCAAGAAATATTCAAAGTGATGAACAGCAAGAACCTACAACCAAGATTATTCTACCCAGCAAAGCTATCATTCAGAGTGGAAGGTCAGATAAAGAGCTTCACAGACAAGAAAAAGCTAAAGGAGTTCATCACCACCAAACCAGGATTACATGAAATGCTGAAGGGTATTCTTTAAGAAGAGGAAGAAGAAGAAAAAGGTAAAGATAAAAATTATGAACAACAAAATGACATCAAATACATACCTACCAACAAGTGAATCTAAAAATCAAGTGAATAAAAATCTGAAGAACAGAATGGACTGGTGAATATAATAGAATCAGGGACATAGAAAGGGAGTGGACTGACGACTCTCAGGGGAAGCAGGTGTGAGGGGTGCGGGAAGAGATTGGACAAAAATCTTACTCTTATGGATGAAGACAGTGGCGGGGGGTAAGGACATGGGGTGGGGTGGGGAATCAGGTGGAGGGGAGCTATGGGGAAAAAAAAAAAGAGGAACACCTGTAATAATCTGAACAATAAAGATTTATTTTAAAAAATACATTAAAAAAAATAAAAATAAATAGACTCAAAAAAAGAAAAAGATTCTTGTGAGGGTTCCAAAAGATAAGGTATGTAAAATAGGTAGCACTCATTAAACATTTATGAAGTCCTCAGAAAATATTTGTTATTGTAGCCAAGACTGCCAATTGTCTATCCAATATTCATTTCCCTTTATTCCTTAACCAGGCACTCTCTAATCTGTTGGGTCACAATGTACTAAACTAAAAGGTACATGTCATTCCCTTACAGAGAGGGGCAACAATATGACAAAGTTCTGATCAATGAAATATAAGCAGAAGTCATTGGATAGACTTCTGGGGCGGGGGGAGCCTTAAAAAGGGAACAGGTTGGGGCAGCACAAGCTCTTTTGCCTTTTGCCATTCTTTCTTTTCTTATTTGGAGCATGGACTTGATAGCTAGAGCTGGAGCAGCCATCCTGTGACCACAATAAAAGAGCAAGAGAATCACAGAAGTCCCAGCCCAAACAAACTTAAGTCACTGAATCAATATTAGCAATTATCTACCAATAGAGTTCTAATGGTGGGAGAGAAAATTAAATCCCTACTTCCAGTATTTCCAGGCCCTGTTATTTAGGCTTTCTGTTACTGTTAGGTAAATTAAATATACTGATACATTCAAAAACATGATTGAATCTCTCCAAAGTAGTACTGAACAAAATAAGACAACATAAAAGAATACATTATTGTCTCATTTCATCTCTATAGGCAAAGGTACTGGCTACTTTTGGGGAGGAGGAAGGGAAACATGATTAGGGGAAAGGAAGGATGTCTGAGGTGTGGATAATGTTTTATTAACCTAAATGATGGCTACGTAGATGTTTGCTTTGGAAAAATTCATTGAGAAGCATATTTCTGTTTTCAGCACTTTCCTATATATGTTATACTGACAACAAAAAATATCAGGAATGTTCTCAACTGGCATGGCTCAGTAGTTGAGCATCAACTTATGAACCAGGAGGTCATAGTTTGATTCTGGTCAAGGCACATGCCCAGGTTATGGGCTCAGTCCCCAGAGGGGGCATGCAAGAGACAGCCAATCAATGATCCTCTCTCATCATTGATGTTTCCAACTCTCTCTCCCTCTTCCTTCCTCTCTGAAATCAATAAAAATATATTTTTTTAAATCAGCAATATGACACAGATTTATTTATAAAGACATTCTCTATGACATTATTATGACTTTAAAAGTTTAAAAAAGGAAATTATCTTAACAAACATAAAATAAATATGTCCTTAAAATGGACTATTATATAATCATTTAAATTCATGTTTTTAAAGAATATTTAATGTCACAAAACCTATTGTTTAGACAATAAAGTAGGTTATAACTCACTACATACAGTATAATTCCATTTTGCTAAAATACATGTAAACATATAGATGCACATATTCCAAGGAAAAAAAACCTGAACAATATATAGCGGTTCCTCAAATAACATCATTCTGTTCAATGCCATTTTATAATAACATTGATGAGATGCAGTAGGAACTCAACTCTTGTTTATATCAATTAGCCTATGGTAAAATTGGTTTTTAGACATCATTTCACTTACAGTCACAGAACCTATGGGCAACATTAAGTGAAGACACTGTATGCCAAAATGTTAACAATGAGATAAAATTACAGGCAAGGCTTATTCCTTCATCTATATTTTCTAATTTTTTACCGGCAAAATGTAAAAAAGATGTAAGGAAACAATTCTTTTTCCAAAGACTCAGAGGCTCTCAAATGTACCCATTGATCTTGCTTCACTTGGAAGCACATCCTTGAAGCCAAATACTTCTCCTCTGAAGCCCGAAGTACTCTGTCTTAGAAGCTAACAGGTGGTCTCCGAGTTAAACATCACATGATAACATAGGAAGAAATTATAAGAGGGAGATGTCTGCACAGCCCTGACACAAGCTGCCAATCAGGGTTCTCATCAATTAGAGTCAGACCATGGACCTCCTGTTGCCCTTTGAGAGTTTCACTTGAATTAAGAGATTCATTAACAAGTGACTGGCTAATTTTTCACCAGCTTCTGTCTTACTTCTCAAATAAAGACGTAAGCAAAGAAAATTTCCCCCAGCTCCATATACAATGCTGTGAGCTTAGTTTTTTCTGCTCTCGTGTGGTCTTTTCCTTTCCCCACTCACCAGAGTTCCACCCCTCTTCCAACACCTTCCTAAACCAGCTTCTCCTTCTTTTTTCTTGTTTAATTTCCTGGGAAGTCTTCTATAATCTACCTAACCTAAATGTGCTCAGAAGTCTCATATTGGAGGAGTCCCAGATTAAAGGGGAGCTGTCTGTGGTCAGAGCTATTACCTTTTCATCAGCATACCTCAGTCCGGTTCTGCCCTAAGGAGCACCTCCCATGTGAATGGACTCTGGCAAGTGTCAGCTATGTCACCAGGACTAGCTGGTGGTGCTGCTGTCTGAGGTTACAGAGCCAAGCACAGAAGGAAGCTCTTGATCCCAAGTCCCAGGAGATAGTGCGATTGGCTCCATTCTCTCCTTTGCTCTCCCACACTCCAAAGGCAACAAGCAATATGATTGCCTCAGGAGAGGGAATATGTTTGTGAATAATAATTTCATCTTTAATTCATAAAGAATACTAGGCCAATTGTCCACAGAGTGCTGAAATAATCTTCATTTGGCTTTTGCTTCAGCATAGCCATTCCAAGCTTTAGTTCACCCAGTTTCCAGACCTTTTGTCCTCTAACCAGTTTAACTAATATGCAAACATATTCCCAAACAGCTCCAAAACAGATTATTACCAACAGACTGGAGAATGACGCAAATGTAGGCCATCTACATAAGTGAAACAAGTTGAGCCAGAAGGGATCATTTGCGTGGCTTAAATCATGGAGACGGGCTATCTCCACAGGGCTGAATTCACAACTGCTGGCTTTAGCCATTTGGGTGGGTCTAATCCTTGAACTCCAGGATCCCCCACCCCAACACCATACCCACAACCCAACCGCACACACACAGATGGCAAAGCCACCATCTCATTTGCCTCTTCTTTGGTGGTCTCCACTGGGACACAATCCCATTGGCATACTTAGGAAGACTCCATGTATTTTTTATGAGAAATGAGTCAATAATTTCTTCTTTCTCCCCACAGTCTCCCAGATAAAGGACCTAGAGCAGAAGAGGCTGCCATCTCAGATTAGTGGCTCCACAACAGAGCATGGTGAGAAGACAGCATGTGGTGAATGTGAACCCACTGAGCCCTTAATCAGGATTCTAATCAGGATTCTCCAGTGAGGGAAATGTCCCCCAGCCTTATCCAGGTTCCACAGGTGGTGTGCCCTTCAGGACCTCTCCAATCCCTAAGCCCCACCAGCCTTTCATGCCCACTAATTTAATGATGCCTTTTAACAAAAAGGCCTGTGCCTAGAAAACCGTGCTGGTCTGTCCCTCCGTGGGCCTCTCAAACTGCCCATCTCTCATCACTAAGGTAGTTGCTTTGGGGAAAACACAGATGCCCACTTCTCTGTACCCCATGCCCAAGTTCCCCACCACAACACCCAAGCCAAGGGGTGAGCCATACACATCAGGAGCTTCTTGGTCAGTGTTGACTCAACTGTATCCTTTAGTGTTTCATCCCACTTTTATCAGATCTGTCACTGATAAAATAAGAATAGAGAAAAGAATAGAGAAAAATCAGAAGAGGACTCATTATTATTGTGACCATTTGCTGTGCCATCGTGAGTGAGTCAGATTTCCCTAGGCTATTTCCTCACTTGTGTGTTAAGAGGGTTGAAACTGGATGACCTTTATGGTCCCACTGCACTCTCCAGTTGGTCTACCTATCATAACCTTCTAAATGCCCTCATATCACCCCACCTTCTTCCCATCCTCAGGAAGTCAGTGTGGTGGGCCTCTCATTTTTACAACCTGTCTGGAGGTGAGACTAATGCAGATGAGATGTTAGAACTCACCAGGCTTTGCAGCTGGTGGGGAACTCAACTAATGAACCCACTGCCTGAATGTCATGCCTTGAGGCAGGTAAGGAATCAGCCCCAAAATGCAGACAGGAAAACTGTGATCCAGAAAGGCTAAATGACTTTCACAAGGTTCCCAGCTGTCCTAATAAGTGACCCCAAGAGGACTGGAAGCCAAACCTTCAGTTTCCTCACACCGATCTCCCCCAACACCACCACAATTGTTATGAAAAGGCATTATTTCGGATGTAAGCCAACGCTTTAAAAGGAATTACTAAATGTGAAATCAAGTGTTTGTAGAAGCAAATCATAGCTATAGCACCTTAATATTTATATTATTATTTATGATCAAGAGATGGCATTAAGAACTTTGATGCTAAACCCTTTGCCAACTAGAAACCTACACATCAATGATGTTGTTAGTGTCTGCAACCTAGTTCATGAATCTAGAAGTCAGAAACCATGTCAGGGGTATTCACAGTTAATGGCAAAGGAGTTCCAACCCAACATTCACAGCGCCTGGGAAGATGCTCTTTGCCCTGCCAGCTTATACGGTAATCTTGACACATTTACATAAGTGTTTATAGCTCTGCCAATGTTTAGTAAGACCCGTGGAAGCTGAAGAATGGTTCTATTTATTCGTGAAACTTCAATGCCATTGCTATAAATAGTAAATGGTTTAATTGAAAAACCCAAATAGTTTTTTAAAGTTAAATTTCATTTCCCATATGTGTGTGTAAGGAGCTCTTTTAGGTTGAAATAACTCATTTGAATTATCTAAGCCGAAATGATCATATTTTCCTCACTAACATAAACTTTTCTAGAAATGTATTCACAGAGAAAAATATTCCCAACATGTACTAAAATTCACATTTAAGAATCCCCATATTCACATTAGGAGTGATTTTGTTCTTGTAAATGATCAGTTTGAACTCATTTAGTCCCCCTACAAAATCCACACAAACCACCTGGAGAATTATTCCTTGGGATTTTAAAGTATATTAAAACACAGCACACAGATAAAAGGGGGGAGGGGGTTGTTCTGAGTCTAGAGGATCTGAGTTCTGGCTCCTCTTTCCTGGAAGGAGACATGGTAGGTACAGTCGTTGGGTTCTCAAAGAGGAAGAACCCCAGCCCTCACCCACTGCTGGCACCAATCTGAAAGCAGAGATGCATCATATGCCACCATTGAGACACAGAGTCACTGGTCAGGCCTCATCATCCTGGCAGGGAGCTGACTGCTCCTTTCTGACTATCTCAAGACTGAACCCACTAGCCATGTACCCTTCGACTCTAAGGCTTAGAGTGTATCTTGCCTGACTCAGCTTCTAATGGCATCCTACATTACCTACCTAGCTAACAAACAGCCCAGCCAGACTGACACCTCTGGGACCCTCTGTAGTCTCAGGCAATGAGGGTCCACTGCTGCCTGAGGCTGCAGATTTGCCAGATGAACTGCCTTATCTTCATCCATCTGGAGTGTCAACCAAGGAGCAGGAAAAAGCAAGAAACATTCCAGTAGGACACACACTAGATAAGAATCTGACGTTTTCCTTTGCAATGACTTGACATCCTTGCTTTTTCAAAGGAGGAAATCACTTTAACCAGCCCAGTGGCCTCTTGCTGCTACAACATGTCCCAGACATCCATTCACTGACTGTGTAAGCATGTCCTGATTCTAACACATTTGCAGGGCTTTTTTCTTCTTTAATTCCTGCCATTGCCCGCAGGACTAACCATCCAATAGCAGTGTAATCTAGTAACATTACTCCTCTTAGCTACAGCCTGACTATCTCAGCAAATTTAGGCCAGGGAAAGTACGGACAACTGAACGCCACTGGTCACCTCCAAAACTCAGTTTAGCAAAGAAGCAACTCATTTTTTCCCAACATTTACCCCGCCCCCTCCAAAATTAAATAAATAAATAAGCAAGAAAACTTAGGAGAAAATAGCATGCTTGTTGCTAGGAGTTAATTAAAATGAAACAGCCAAAGGTCAGCAACAGATGATAGAAAGTCCCCATAATTAGCATAATCAATAAGTAGACATTCAGCAAATGCATACAGTGCAAAAGATTCAGCAGTGCAGTGGCAATGCATGCCTGTTTCTGCAGCCCCGCCACCCTTGAGCCAATGGCATGCACTCCACGTGGAGTAAAAGGGAAGCCTTTGGTCTCTTCCACACCATTCACTGACATGCAGAACCCCTGAATCTCCAAAGGCAAGAACAGTGGGTAAGGATAGCTATCAAGCATGCTCCCTCTGTTCCAGACATCATCATGCTAGTTCCCACCCATTAATTACTCTTCTGTTCACCACCCACATTTAATTCAACTTTAAAGACATGACAACAAGGTCTGAGATTTGAGGGATGTACCTGACTCTCTCTCCCCTCCAGGGGTGGTGGAATCTGATCAGCAAAAGCAATCTTCCCTGGATCACCCATAAAGGCACTAACCTCGTCCACGTTCTCAAAAGCGTTGATGACGTCATATGGCAAACAGGACAGAAGATCAATCACAAACCACGTCTTCAGATAGTTCATGCGGATGAGTTTGGGGTCGGAAATCACCTCCCCAGCTGGTCCAACAAAGGTAGTATGAAAATTCAACACAATATCCACCAGAAAGATGACATCCACGATGCTATCCACAACTAGCCAGGCCACATTGTTCTGCCTGGTTTTAAAGGAGACATTGTAAGGAACCAAGATGGCTGTGTAGAAAGTTAAAATCAAGATGATCCAATCCCACGTGGTCTTAAAAACACAGTAATGTAAGATGATGTGAGGGGGAGTCTTTGGTGCCTCTTGCTTGTATTGGGGAAGGATGTCTGAGCCCAGCTGCAAGACCTGTACAGAAAAATATGACCAAGAGAGAACTTAGTTAGGATTTAATGGCAAGCATCTGTCACTAACAAATCATCATGACGCTCCAGATGGGTTATTGGGTGCAAGAACAGATCCTAGAGGAGTATGGGAGAAGGGAAGTGAACATTATAATATAAATAATCACAATGAAACAACGGCAAACTATTACTTAGTTTACTCTGTGCCAAGCATTGTAATAAATACTTAACATACATGTTATCATCTCACTTCATTCTAAATACAACCTCATTTTATTAGCCAATTACTATTCTATGTGAGAAGTGAGAAACTGAGGCTCAAGAGAATGAAGTAACTTCACTCAACAAATATGTAGTGTTCTGTGCCAGGAATTGTCCTGGACACTGGACATACAGAAACAGCATGGTTGCAGCTCTCACGGAGCGCGGTCTAGTAGACAAATCAAGGAAATTCTAAATTGTGATAAGAGCTAAATAAGAAGTGGCATGGAACACACAGTGATTTGATAGAATGTGACTTGAGGATTAGGAGAGGAAGCGTGTTTGAACCAAAATCTGAATGACAGCAAGGAACCAGCCATTCAAACTTATATGGAAAAACTATCCCAGGCAGAGAGCATAACTGGTGTAATGAACCCAGGGTAGGACAATCTGGGTATTTTGGGGAAAAGAAAGAAGTCTGATGTGACTGAAGTACATGAAATGAGCAGGGAAGTGTGCTAGAAGGGTTCAGAGAGGAAGCAGAACCCAAACCATGCAAGAGCTGGTGGGTCACGGAGAGGCACTGGGTTTTAACCTCAGTACATCTGAGTATAACCAGAGGGTTTTAAACCAGAGAACAATCCGGTGCATGTTTATAAAAGATCACCCTGGCTGCTGCATAATGAATTGAGGCAGAGGATTAGAAAGAACAGAGTCAGGAAACGTATTATAACACCCTGAGAAAAAGATGGGGTGATGGAGAAAAGTAGTCCAATTTTGGATATAAATTTGAAGTAAAACCAGCTGACCTTGCTGAAGGCTAGAAAATGAAGAAAATAGAACAACAAAAGGTACTTACTACTTTATTCCAAAAACCCCACATGGTAGTTGGCCCAGAGTAGGCACTACAGGACTGTCTTTAGGGTGAATACATGAACTTCAAGGTCATGCAGCTAGGAAAAAATAGAACCGGGATCCCAAACTGCTCCAGCTGGATTAAAACCCATGCCGTTCCACGTCGAGGCTATATTTCCCTCAACGACAGGTCTTTCATGACGTAGATTCAGTGAATGAGGAAGTCCAGAGAAGCTTGGTTCCAAAGAGTATCACAAAAAGCTATGTTTTCAGACACCAGGCTAAGCTGGAAGGGACCCCCACCCCCAGCCCAGCTGCGCTTCTGTGCCACTTACAGATTCTTATAAAAGTTTAGGTGACACTTCCTCTTATGTCACGGGAACTTATTTTTTCCTCTAGAGGTTAAAGTCCTGTTAGCGAATATAAAATAATCTGAATATCCCTGCTCCCACTACAATTTGTCCCAGGCCTTAAAAGATGACAATAAACAAATAAATAAACAAACAAATAAAAGCTAGAAAATTAAGTGCCCAGTGTGCAGATTTGGGTATGGGAATTGTTTCTACCCCTCCCACCAGTACACAGAGCTCTTCTATAAACTTCTTAAACTTGATAAAGAGCATCTACCAAAAAACCCCTAAAACTAACATCCTATTTAATGGTGAAAGACTAAAGGCTTTCCCCCTAAGATCAAAAACAAGGCAAGATACCAGCTCTCACTACTTTTCTTCAACATAGTATTGCCACTGTGATAAGGCAAAAAAATAAAGATTGGGAAGGAAGAAATAAAAGTATCCCTACTTCCAAATAACATAATGGTGTAGGTAGAATACCCCAAGGAATTTACATACAAACTTCTAGGTCACACAACACAAGATAAACAAATAAAAATCATTGTATGTCTGTATACTAGAAAATGAGCACCAAATGCTGATAAGAGATCAAAGAAGATATAAATAGCCCTGGGTGGTGTGGGTCAGTGGTTAGAGCATCAGCCCGTGCACCAAAGGGTTGCAGGTTTGATTCCCAGTCAAGGGCACATACATGGGTTGCAGGTTTACTCTCTACTTCCAGTTGGGGCTCATGGGGGAGGCAACTGGTCTATGTGTCTCATCAATGTTTCTCTCCCCCTCCCTCCATCCCTTTCACTCTCTCTGGGAATCTGGGAAGCAATGGGAAAAATATCCTCAGGTGAGGATTAAAAAAAAAAAAAAGAAGAAGATATAAATAAATGAAGAGGCATGCTGTGTTGCTAAAATTAATATACAGGTTTAGCACAACTTCTAGCAAAATGCCAGCAATAGTTTTTGTAGAGACAGAAGATTATTCTAAAATTTCTATGGAATGGCAAAGGAACTGAAATAGCTAAAAACAATTTTGAATAAGAAAAATAAAGTGGAAGGAATCAGTCTAGCCAATTTCAAGACTTGATATATAGCTACAGTAATTAAGACTGTGTGGTATTGAAAGAAGAACAGACTCATAGATTAATTAAAAAGACTAGAGAACCCAGAAATAGACCCACACAAATACGCTCGACTGATTTTTGATAGTGGTGCAAAAAGCTATTCTGTGGAGGAAAGAACGTTTGTAGGCAGAGAGAGAGAGAGACTCACTATGTCTCATACCCTATATAAAAATTATCTCAAAACAGATTGAAAACTTAAATATAAAACTTTTAGGGGAAAAAACAGGAAAACTTCTCAGGATCTAGAGCTAGGCAAAGTGTTCTCAGCATAATCCACACAAGAAAAAACTGATAAATTGGACCTCATCAGAATGTAAAAATTTGCTCTGCAAAAGACTGTTAGGAGGATAAAAATACAACCTATGACTTGGAGAAAATATTTGTAAACCACATATCCAGCAAAGAAAAATATCTAGAATAAACAATTTATAGTATATGATTTCAAAACTCAACAATAAAAAAAAATCCAATGAGAAAATGAAGAAGAGTCATGAACGAATATTTCACCCAACAGGATATACAGATGGCAACTAACACATGAAGTGATGTTCAACATCGTTAGCCATTAGGAAAATGCCA
Source organism: Corynorhinus townsendii (assembly GCA_026230045.1). NCBI lineage: Eukaryota > Metazoa > Chordata > Mammalia > Chiroptera > Vespertilionidae > Corynorhinus > Corynorhinus townsendii. The sequence goes on along the minus strand of JAPDVU010000013.1, from coordinate 30,748,874 downwards.
ATTAAAACTACAATGAGCTATCACTGCATATCCATCAGAATGGCTAAAATAAAAAACTGTGACAGCATAAATGCTGATAAGGATGCAGATAAACTAGATCGTTCATATCTAGCTTATGAGCAATATAAAATGGTACAGCCACTGAACCAAAGAGTTTTGTTGTTTATAAAACAACTAAATATACCACTACCACATGGCCCACCAATTACACTCATGGCATTCATCCCAGAAAAAATAAAAACTTACGTTCTCACACAAAAACCTGGACATGAGTATTTATAGTAGCTTTAGTCCTAACAAACTAAAACTGGAAACAACCCAGATAGCCTTCAAAAAATAAATGGTTAAACAAACTGTGGTATATCCATACCATAGAATGTTACTCAGCAGTTAAAAGGGTTTAAACTACTGATACATTCAACAATCTGGATGAGTCTCCAGAGATTGAAATTTATATAACATTTTATAAATGTATATAAACTTTATATAACACCCTTAAAATGACAAAATTATAGAAACAGAGAATAAATGAGTGGTTGCCAAGGGCTTAAGGGGAAGGGGGAAGGGCAGAAAGGAAGTGGGTGTGGCTATAAAGAGGCAACAGGAGATATTCTCGGGGTGACAGAAATGTTCTATATCTTGACTCTACCAATGTAAGTACCTTGGTTGTGATATTAGACTACAGTTTTGCAGGAAATTGTCATCAGGGAAGTTGAATAAAGAGCACATGGGATCTCTCTGTATTATTTCTTACAACTGCTTGTGAACCTACAATTATCTCACAATGAGAAGTTTAGTTTTTTAAAAATCAATTGAATACAGATAAATTACAAGTAAGGAAGGGGACCTGGACATTCAATTAAGGAAAGGGCAGGGGAATGGGAGGTGAGTTACGTAGGGGGTTATTGTATGTTTACAAAACACAGTCTGAATGGTAGTCAACAAGAACTCAAAAGAATCCACAAGGAGGCAGCCACCTGCTGATGGCACGCCAAAGTCCCCTGGCGCTCCATGGTTCTTGGTAACAAGCCCTCAGGAGGAAATGACCTTTCCGAGAAAAATGTCTGATCCTGTAACAGTCTGATATAATCCACAATTATTTCTAGGTGGATTTCCCATTCTGATGCTTTCCAGGACACTCTGAGGCCCTGCCTGAGTGAGGCCTGGATCAATAGTGTCTCCATAAAGCCCCCAAATGCCAGGTTGACTGCAGACTCTCCCCCTGCCGCTATTCCTACAATGTGTGTTGAAAGGGGCTTAACAGAGGTGTGAGCTACACAGGGAGGGATGTTGGGGACGGGTATTAAGTTTCTCTCTTCCTGTCTCTGGGATGCAGTGCAGACTTTCACACTGAAACCATAGGTTATCTGCATTCTGGGAGCAGACCTGGATGCTAGGATATTTGATGGAGCTAAATGTGACACATTCTCTTTCCAAACCTTTATATTAAAGGCTACGAATAATTCCCCTAAGACTAAGTTTTTCTAGTCTGACTTGAGACCCTATATATTTCACTCTCATGTTAACTCTTTAGCAACTTTCCATGGCAAACAGAAGGTGGAAATTCCATGGAGTGGGCTCTTCATTGTTTAAGAAAAACAATCTTCTTTAAAAAACAACTCCCTGACGAAGGATATTTTGCATCCAGTTAACTATCTGACTCCAACAGCCTTTTGAGAGCACAGTGACACATGACTAATGCGTTGATGAGGAAGATTCCCGTGAGTCTGACCCCCCCTCCTCCTCCGAAGTCTAGGTGGGAATGGATTCAGACCAGACAACGACTGCCCTCCTCGGGAGGGAAAGGTTCCTCCGGGTCACTCAGCATATCATTATCTGGAAAATGGCTAGTGTCCTCCAAAGGGAGGGGCTCTAGATGGCATGCCGACCTTGCGCCCAGCAATAAGGAGTTTGTCTTATGGTAGATGCTCAGTGATGCTGCAAAGCTTTGCTGGAAACAGCTCACCAGCCATGGAGACACACGGCCTGGTATAGTGGTCCTGGTAACCACAGCACAGTCATCCTCTCCCCTGCCTCCTTTCTGTCACTTATCATGTGCTTCTAGCTCCTTCATTTGGACGAGTCCTGTACACTGGAAGCTCCAAAGGCAGCCAGCTGGCAGTCCATCCAGAATGCACTTTCTAAGAGTGGGCCTGTGTCTGTCCTATACACGCATCAGCCTGTGAGTCCCCCAAATACAGATACTACTTCCTTCACCCAGAGTAACGTCACTGTTTCCCCTCTCACTATGCCTCCCCCTACAACACCCAAACCCAGGCCCTGCCCATGGGAAATGCTCATTACAGGCCCTTATTGATGAAGCCAAAGAACATTCATCTTAAGATTGATTCTGGAAAGAGAGTTAGGGCTTCTCCCCCAGATGAAGAATAGGAAAATCAGACTGACTATCACATTTCTCCAGCACTTTTATTTATTTCCAAAGTCCTCAACTGTATGTTTGTATCCTTATAACCACCCTGTGAGAGGGTTCTACAGATGGGAAAATGGAAGTCCAGAGAGGCAGACTGACTCACCCTGAGTCATACCAGCGGTGAGTAAGCAGAGAGCTGGGAGTACAAGCCAGGCTGCCAGGTCCAAGCCTTCAAATCTTCACTCTTTGTATAGCCTGAATGACCTCCCATGGCATGTGACATACATCATCATGTTTCATGAACCTCATGCGAAGGGAAAGCTGGCACTTTTCTTATTTTACAAATGGGAAATAAAGCCAGAAGGTAAATGGTTTTGCTCACAGTCATTGCAGATGACAAAATAACACCTTAAATCCAAGCCAACTTTCCTATTTCACTGTTTTTCTTCTATTGTATACCAGCTCTTGATTGACTTCTGCTTTTGCATAGGACCTCTGAATGATGGCACCATGTCATCTTATGAAACCGGCTTCTGGTGAAGGCAGCGTCTCCCATGTGGACCTTCTCTGGGACTTCCCAATTCAAGCCCCAAACTAGCCACACTGGCCAGAGCCTGTCTCCCTGAAGAATAACTACCCCAGACCCTAAGCCACACCTAGATACATTCAGAAAAAAGCAGGACCAAACTACAAATACCCTGCAACTTTTCTGAGTCAAGTGGCAGTGACTATGGAAAGTGGTTTTTGCTAAAGTGGACCAGAGACCATAGTATGTCACTCTAAGTTCTTAAGTGCTGTTCTCTGCTACACCTCACTCTTAGCTCGTGTTTTTGCCTTATGAATCACTGAATAAACAGAACCAGATAGGAATTTCTGTGTCTTCCAATGTTCACAAATCTACAAACTGGCCTCCATTCTCAACCACCTCCCTCCCTCCTGTTTCAATAGAGAAAAGCCCACCGCCTACCAAAACCCAGTTTCTCCCTTATGCCCTGAACTCACCCTTCTCCCCTTCCTCAAGTGCTTTACATCCCCCACCCCATGATACCCTCTCGTTCCATTCCATCAACCTTTGTGGTGCCAGGAGAGAGTGGCATTAAGGCAGCCTGCTGCTTGTGCCACCAAATACATACAACTCAGGACCCTGTCACTATTCTCCAACTTTCCTCCAGCTTTCTCTGGTACACCTTCCCCCGTCACTGCAGCATGGCAGGGTTTCCCAACTCTCCTTCCTCAAATTCATTACCAAACAGCAACTTGTGTCAATCATTCACTTCCCTGATCAGAACCCTCCAGTTCATTACATTGAACTTCAAATAAGATCTACATTCCTGATGTGACCTGCTAGCCCCTGTTTCTCTTTCCAACTTCACCTAAGCCCTTCACCCTCTCACCAACCACGCCACCCCACTGGCTTTCTGCACAAATTCCAAAGCTCTTTACCCCACCTTGGAGCAGCGCAAAACGGCCCTCCCCTGCATGAATGGGTTCTTCTTAAGCTTTAGGTCTTGGCGTGTCTCCTTCCTAGAGGCTTTCCTGGCCACCCTGTCTATTCTCTCCCACCTCACTTCCTCTGTTACGTTCTATCATATCACCAGGTCTGTTCCTTGCATAGCGTTCATCAGGAGTTATAATAATGCATGTATCTGGGTTGTTTTTTCTCTTGTGTAGAGATGTCGCTCCCACTAGATCATAAGCTTCACGAAGGCAGGGTGTTTGTCTTCTCACCACCAGTCCTTAACACAGTGCCTGGCACATAGTAAGTGCCTAACAAAAGCCACCTGAATAAATGAATGACTGGCAGAACAAATAAAGCCAAAGAGGAGACTATAAAATAAGACCCAAATAATAATATGCTTTTTAAAATATTTTATTTATTTTTTATAGAGAGGAAGGGAGAGGGATAGAGAGTTAGAAACATCGATGAGAGAGAAACATTGATCAGCTGCCTCCTGCACACACCCTACTGAGAATGTGCCTGCAACCCAGGTACATGCCCTTGACTGGAATCGAACCTGGGACCCTTCAGTCCACAGGCCGATGCTCTATCCACTGAGCCAAACCGGTTAGGGCTAATATTCTTCTTGACAAAAATATAATAGTAAGGATACACTTAAAATACTATAATAACCATGAGAAATAAGAAGGTTATATCTTAAAGCCATATTCCAATGATATGCACTGTCATGAAGAAATAAAAATAAAAACCAGAGTCCACATACTAGTATATCTCTTAACATCATGAATGTTTCCAACAGATGCCCTTCCCCAGGTATTATGACAGGGTTATCATTTAGTTAGTGCTTACTGTATGCCCTATCCTGAGCTAGTTAACCCTTTAACATACATTTAATCCTCACAATTCTATGAGGCACATATTATTATCATCCATATTTTACAATGAAGAAACTGAGGCTTGGGGAAGTAATGTAACTTGTCCAAGGCCACAAAAGTTTTAAGTGGTACAGCCAGTGTTGAAACTTTGTCAAGTTTAATGCCAGTGCCCATGCTTTTAACTCCCTATGGTCCCATGCCAGGTTCTGGGCTGAGCAATTTATATGCAAAATACAATTGAATCCTCATAAAAACCATGTGAAGTAGATACTGGTGTTTATTTTACAGATAAGAAAAATGACTCTAGGGAGACTAAATTGCCCAAAACCACAAAGCTAATTAAGTGGTGAAGCTGAGATAAACCCAAATTTGATTTGAAAGCCTGTAATCTAAACAAGCACTATCCAATGGAGATATCATGCAAGCCACAAACGTGAGTCACATATGTAATTTCAAATTTTCTAGTAGCCACATAAAAAAAGTAAGAGGATACAGATGAAATTAATTTTATCAATATCTTAACCCAATAATATAACCCAACACATCCAAAATATTATCACTTCAACATGTAATCAATATATAAATCAGTGAGATAGTCTACATTCCTCTTTGCGTGCTAACTTGGAAATCCTATGTGTACACCGTAACTTACTCCTCAATTCAGAGCAGCCACATCTCAATGGCTCAACAGTCACATGCAGCCAGAGTGCACCGTACTGAACAGCACAAGTCTGAACCACGATGTTATACTGCACCATAGACTATCCTGAACAGACTTACACAAATGTAGGAGTTTCTTTCAAAAGTAGATTTGGAATGGATGAACCAACTACCCACACACCAGACAACAAACTGTGGATTAAAAAGTGTGAACCACACACATGTGTGCACATGTAGATGTAAGACAGGGAGGTGGGAGAAGGGAGGACATGTCGGAAAACAAAGGGATGGCTGGGGGAAGCATTTGAGAGGGGGTTGCAAACACAGTAAGTCAATCAAGATACAGCTCTTGCAGGCCAAACCTGGCTTCATAACTAACCAATCTAGAACAAGGCAAGGTCTCCATGCCTCAATTTCCTCACCTGAAAAATGAAGACAATACTATTTCTACCAGATCGGTACTGGGAAGGTCAAATAAGAAAACAGGTATAGATATGTGCACATGTATGTATAAATCTATACATTTTTCTTATAAATGGTTAAGCAGTATCCAAACATGAGCATTTGGGGCAAGTAAAGAAAAATATTGGTTCAGAAGACTCTTGATAAGAATCAGGAAGGCTCCAGCAATAGCTCATGGAATACATCATTTTTTAACATCTTTGGCTTGCTCAAGGATCAGGTACCAAAAATAACAGAACTGAAATGTCCTGAGAAGAAAGAAAGACTGATAAAGTTCATTTCATTGAGGAAAAAAAAAGACAAATTAGCTTCAGGGACCCATAAATTCTATTGACTCTCAAGTGCTTTAATAACAACGACCATGAACTCTTAAAAACCAAAAGTTACCCACAAGGATCCAAAAATCTCAGAGTTTAGAACAGAAGAGAGATGTGCAAACAAACTACTAAAATACAATGCAACAAGTGCTAAGAGACGCCGGGATAAAAACACTTTGAGAGCAGAGAAAAGAGACAATTGACTCAGGTAGTCAGGAAAGGCTTCGATGTAAAATGCTTGTCAAGATCTCTCTTGAAGGATGTCCCACAGACAGGCAAAACTCAGGCCGACAGTGTACAGGGCTTGGGCATGTTGGGGAGGTGGTGCAAGAGTTCAGTGTGGGAGAAGCTCTGTGTGGGAGAAGCCTGGTACTGTGTGCTTTTTGTTGTTGTTTTAGGGGTGTCAAGAGAGGCCAAAGTTGAGAAATGAAGCTCAATATAAGGAAAGGGGCAGGCAAGTCTTCATATGCCCTTTAAGCAAAGGCAAGAATTTGAAGTAAGGGAGGTTCATAATCATTGCTGTGTGTGAAGGCGTCAGTGTGGAAGAAGGACCAGAAGAGGCAAGTCTGGAAGCACAGGGAGGCCTGCTACAGGGATGCTGCAGGACTCCAGGAAGCAGAGGATGTTGGCTTGAAGTGGGAGCAGCACGGGGCAAAGTTGCAAACCCTAATGTCTCCCTGGGCTGAAGACCTGGCCAATCCACCACGGCCAGGTCCGGCCCTAACAAGGGTCAGAGGAGCGAGCAGCCTCCAGATCACAGCCTCATGTGGATTTTCAGCCATTATCGCTCTGGATAATGGCAGCAGAAGAACCCAGAGTCACACAAAGAGAATTTCCTCTTTGAGAGTGATCTCTGGGTACTCACCACTTCACCCACCAAACTGGCTCTGCTGGTCATTTCAGGACAGCGTGCCACAAACACCTCCATCACCTTCATCCACAAACGTGCCACAAACACCTCCATCACCTTCATCCACAATTACCTCAGACACTCGCTCTCTGTGGTCAAGAGAAACCTTACCCCTTAAATGCCTTACTCCAGGCACAACCCCTCCCTCTGCACCTATATGTACATCTCTTTCCCTTTTCCCAAGTACAGCTTCAAAAACCTCCCCTGTTTAGAAACGATGTGGGTTTTTATGACTACAAAGTGAGGACAAACTCAGTCCCCACCAGAAAAAGCATATTTAAGAAAAGGAGAGAGTTCGACGTTAAAGAGGCTGAGAATGACATTCTAGTCACAAAGGAAAGCCTGATTTGGGGTTGCAGACGTCCCGAGCTAAACAATTGCTTAATTCCTGTCATACACATCCTTCTCCATAAACCAGGCAGGCTCTATTTTTAGCACTTTTTCCATGATGCACTTGTTCTTTAATGGCAGAGATAAAGGCAGCGGGGAACAAAGTATTAACCCGTATACTTTATGTCACAGTCGAGTACCAACTCACGAGACCTTTACAAATAAAAGCCCATATTGAAATGCAATTGGGCGGCGATCTTGGTTTCTTCCTATTCTACTGGGAAATACATCAGTTGTATTCTTTCCCCTTTTTATTTTGAAATCTTCAGCTATATTTTTGAAATTCGAGTATAGAGAATTAGTGATGAGGTTGTCATGGAAACATTGCCATCATCATCAAATCAGCTACAAAGAGTTGTCCATTATCCATGACCAAAGTAAACAACTTTCATGGGGCGGGGGGGGGGGGGGGAGGAGAAGGGGTTAACGTGAAAGGAAATCAATATTGATTGAGGACCTACTAGGTGTGAGGCACTGAACTAGGTGTTTGCTTCCTTCTTCCTTCAGTCATTTGGTAAACATTTATCAAGCACTTACTAAGTGCTGGCAGTGTGTTCAATGGTACGGCTGTAGAAGAGGCAAGAGGAACACTGCTCCTGCCTTCATGGACCTCCTTCATCCGTTGGAAGAGGCAAACAATAACAACATCTCCAGAGGCATGAGTGCTCCACAAGGGATTTGTACATGAAAAGAGGGCTTCTGACAGGGAGGCCCAACTGGCCTAGGTGGGGCCGGGGTTGCTGGAAGGCCTTGCAGGGGAGCTGTGATGTCTACGTTGAGACTTGGAGAATGGGTCGGAACCTGCCCAGCCAAGAGAAGGAGCAAAAGCCTGCAGGCAGAGGAAGGGGGCCAGAGAGGGTTGGACGAGGCTCAGGGGCCAGAGAGGGTTGGACGAGCTGAGTGCCACCTGGCTGACACTGAGAGTGAGCACAAAGCTGTGGGGGAGGCTGGGGAGGAGAGCTGGATCTGGTAAGTCACGAAGCAAATTTTAAATGGACCCAAAGAAACAACAAGATGACGTTAAAGGATTTTTCAGCAGGGAGTAATGAGAGGAGGCTTGTCTTTTAAAGCCACAAACCCTCACAGCAGTCCTTCAGGGTAGGTAGGAACGCTTTTTCACGAGGATGAAGAAAGATGAGTGAGGCTGAGTAACTTTTACAAAGACACACAGCTGGAATGCAGTGGTGATTTGGAGGAGGATTTGGGTCAGTCTGACTCCAAATCTCCTTCTCTTCCCACTACATCATCATGTCTCTAAGGAAACAAACACACACAAAACGCTGCAGAAAATCCTCAGACCTCATTTTAGCTGATCATTTATCATGTGTTTATCAAAGTCAAGTGTAGAGTTGATCCCTGGCATCATTGAACATTTGCGTTCTCTCCTGCCTGGCTGGGGTAAACAAAGTTTATTAAAATACAAGAGATACCTACACACAATGGCCCTCCTAGAAATAAAGCCAACACCCCACAAACCAAGACCCTTGCCCTACAAGACCCCAGCCCTCAGATGAGAGAGGGATGGTCAGAAGGAACACCATGGCCCCAAGTGCAGGTGAAGCGGCCAGGCACAGGCTGGGCTTCAGGGCTGGAAGGCAACAGGAAGGCCATTAGTCCAGCCCTCTCCCCATGCCCACCTTCACCGTACCATCAAGTGGTCATCCAGAACCCTCCAGTAATGACCTACTACTACGAGCACAGCCTATTCCTCATTGACACCATCCTGAGTATTTCAAAAGTCTCTTTCTAAGAGGAAACATCAACCCGGAACCCAGGTACATGGGGCAGAAGCTCCTGTTGTCAAGTTACTTTCCAAAGCAAGAGAATGCCAGGAGGGTAGACTGTCGCCTTTTCCTAAGTCTGAACAGTCCAGTGCAGTCAACACCCAAAAAGCAAAAATTGTAGAGCAGGAAACATCAACGTCAAGGCATGGAGAGTCTATTTCTAGGGCAAAGGAGAACAACTTGGTTCACATACATCCCGGTCTGTGGGACCAGGAAGCCAGAGACCCTGACACAGATAGCCTGGACATAGGGACCCAGCTTCCGCTCTCCCTCAGCTAAGGACAGTGCACCTCCTCATCTCCTGGGAATTCAGGGAGCAGGCCTGGCTGTGCACCAAGCAAACTCCAGACCCTGCATGTGTCCAGTGCCTGTGGAGGCGGCAGGCTCCGCGCCACCTCCTGCTTCTCACACACGTCCCACTGCGGGCAGTTGTGGCAGCACCTCTTGCAGGTCAGGGAGGCAGGGAGGCAAGGAGGCAGGGAGGCAGGGAGGCAGGGAGGCAGGGAGGCCTCCTCTGCAATTATCCCATCAAGTCCCTGTGCATTTCATAAAAAATAGATGTTCTTTACAAGTTAATTAAAATGTTCAAACGTAAGACTGAGTAAAACCATCGGCAGCCCTGAATATTGGCACTGGTGAGAGAAGGAAGTGGCACCTAGGGTTAGACAGGCGGTGTCCGTTCGTACAACCTCACTGTGCAAACTCTGGCAGTTTCTACCCAGTTTTAATTCTGCCTCCTGTTTTACTCCCACTTCCAGGAATCTCTCATTTTCACACTAGCACACGCATTTAGAGAGCTAACAGTCATCCAAGTGTCCTAAGCAAATATGGTAAGCTGTCCATTTATGCCAAACACACCGAGATGCTGTTTAAAACTTAAAATAAATGTTTAAAAAGAAAGTTTAAGAAAAATTAAAGTTCAAAACCAGGAACATGATAGGAAATCAGTAAGAGCTAAAACCAAAGAGCTCAGGGGTGTTTCAGAAGAAGGGGCTATCGGAAGAAGGTATGTGCTGTAGGAGGTGGGAGGGGAACCCCATGTTCTTGCTAGGGTGACCAAGGGCTGCCCTGATAAAGAAACACTGAATGGAAAAGTTCCACGCCATATCTCAGAGACATGAAAAGGGAACTAGCCATCTGTCTGAAACTTTGAGCAGAAAACGGATTGTCTTGCAAGAAATCAGAACCCCAAGTCTGTGCCATATATGAGTGTGAAGCCCAAAACATACTGTTCACATGGTTGGATTGAAACCATTACAGGAACAGGGGAAACCTTATGGTATGTGACCTGGGCAAACTCAACCACGGCATCCACATGCCTCAGCCATAGGAGAACCAAAGCGCTCTCACCAAAAACCCCAGTTACAGATGAACTCACCACAAGAAGAGAGTGAACACCAAGAAAGAGGATTTAAAGTATGTCCATATTGTATGTCTATATTTTTAAGCAGTTTTATTCATACAGCTAAAGCCTGGAAACACCCCACTGTCATTTAATGGGTGAATGGTTAAACAAACTGTGGTATATCCACACAATAGAAAAAGGAGCAAATCATTGCTACATGCACCTGGGTGGGTCTTAAGGACATTACACTGGCGAAAGCTAATCACAAGAAGTTCATTCTATGTCATCCTATTTATATAACATTCTCAAAATACCAAAATTACAGAGATCAAGAGCAAATGAATGGTTTCCAGGGGATAGGGAAAGGACGTGGAGGTGACTATAAAGGGGTTACTAGTATATAACAGAGTTCCTTGGTGGCAATGGAAGAGGTCTGGATTTTGGTGGTAGTTGTGGCTATCCAAAGCTATACATGAAATAAAATTGCATAGAACTACACACACATCAACACAAATGAGTGCATATACAAACTGATGAAATCTGAATATGGTCTTTAGTTTACTTAGCAATATCCTACACATGCCAGTTTCCTGGTTTTGATATCCTATATAATAAAGAGGTAATATGCAAATAGTCATTACACCGTGACAGTACTACCAATCAGCAGGAGAGTGGGGCAGTGAGCCACAAGCTGCAGAGAGCTACAGGAGGGCGGGGCAGTGAGCCACAGTGCAGCAGAGAGCTACAGGAGGGCAGGGCAGTGAGCCACAGTGCAGCGGAGAGCTACAGGAGGGCAGGGCAGTGAGCCACAAGCTGCAGAGAGCTACAGGAGGGCGGGGCAGTGAGCCACAGTGCAGCAGAGAGGTACAGGAGGGCGGGGCAGTGAGCCACAGTGCAGCAGAGAGCTACAGGAGGGCGGGGCAGTGAGCCACAGTGCAGCAGAGAGCTACAGGAGGGCGGGGCAGTGAGCCACAAGCTGCAGAGAGCTACAGGAGGGCGGGGCAGTGAGCCACAGTGCAGCAGAGAGCTACAGGAGGGCGGGGCAATGAGCTACAGTGCAGCAGAGAGCTACTCGCACACGGATTCGTGCACAGGGCCACTAGTGGTACTATAGTTATGTAAGATGTTACCACTGAGGAAAGCTAGGTGAAGGGTACAGAACACTCTGTACTAGTTTTGCAAGTTTCTGTGAGTCTATAATTATTGCAAAATAAAACGCTTTCAAAAAGAAATGTTAGCTGTAAAATGCAAGTTGTAAAATATTGGTGTGACATAATTTGTGTAAACACATTAAAAACACAATCACACTCTCTGTTTTACAGATAAATACCTAAGCAATAAAAATATTAAAAATTCAGTAGCAAGCAGACATACAACTTCAGTATGGTGATTATTTCTGGGAATAACTTCTAAAAGGACCTAACCATTACCTGTAATATTTAAATTTCTTAAAAAGAATCTGAAGTGAGAAATTAACATTTACTATCTAGATGGTATAAATAAATAAATTTTGGTCAAATTACTCTCTACTTATTCTGAAAGCTTGAAATATTTTTAAATTAAAACCAAAACTATACATACAAGGAGATTCACTGAAGCATTCTCTGTAAGTACCGAAGATTAGTAACAACCTGAATATACATCCACAGGGGGAGAGCTAAACAGGTTTGGATATAGTCATGCAACAGAATACAAAGGAAACATTAAAAAGAATAAAGGGTCAGTGTGGCTCAGTGGTTGAGCACTGACCCATGAACCAAGAGGTCCCAGTTCAATTCCTCATGAGGGCACATGCCCAGATTGCAGGCCCAGTTCCCAGTAGGGGGCGTGCAGGAAGCAGCGGATCAAATGATTCTCTCTCATCATTGATGTTTCCATCTCCCTCTCTCTCCCTTCCTCTCCCTGAAATCAATAAAAACATATTTTTAAAAAGAAGAATAAAAGGGATATGTGCTCTTAGAGAAATATCCCAGATATAACAGTAAGTGGGGAGAAAAGCAAATTAGAAAATAATATGTATAGTATTACTCACATTTTCATTTCAAAAAATCTATAGAAATCCTATATACAAATATTTGTAATAAAACACATGCTCTGATTTTAAAAAAAAGTTACTTCTAAGAAATAGTAAGCTTTCGCTTTCTACTTTATATACCTCTATGCTTTAAAATCTGATAAAGAATCTGTTTTATTTCTGAAACTTGAGGAAATTTTTCTAAAGAGATATAAAGAACCAGAAGTCAAAATCTAATATTATTGTGCATTTATTATTATCAAAATCTAATATTATTGTGCCAACGTGTTTGTACTCAGAATCTTCCTTATGCCTCATTAACCTAATGGGTACACATTCACATATGAACTTATACTACCTTCCTTTGAAGAGAAGGAAGAGGAGGAAACAGAAGCTCTTAGATGTGAAATGACTTGCCCCAAATCACACAGCTAAGTAAGTTGCCAAATGAGTTATAACCTGTACCGCTGTCTCGGTTCATTACCCCTGTCATCTACATGAGAAACAGAAGTGCACGGGGCAGCTACCAGATCTTGTAATGAGTTGGTGAGTATCAGGAGCTATGAGCCAAGCAGCACTTATGCTCCTGGCATGGTGGAATGGATGTGCCTGCCCTCTAGCCACAAGTGCATACGTCAGGTTATGTCTTGACCGGGCTCCTTCACAAGGAAGAAGTGAGAGGGCATGACAGAGAAGGTGGCTTGCCTCCACATCTTGCCCACAGCTGCTCCATGGAGAGAGCGACTGGCACTAGAGTCGTCCAGCCAGACCAAACCCCAGCAGGGTCACTCCTGCATGAAGGCCACACACAGAGTGGATCATACACCGGCCACAACTTCCTCCCTACCAAGGCAGAAGGAGTGACAGTGACTCGGAGCTGTGCCCTCTCGGATTCCGCTTCCAGAAAGGGTTCTCTGCCCAGCTGCAGGTGTGCAGTTAGCTGACAGACTCCTGTTAGCTTCCTAAGGACAGAAACCTGAGCTTTCCAGGGAAGCACCTACCAATAGCTGGGCGAGAAAGTGGCTGAGTCCTGGTACAGGACTCCTCTCGCTGGCATCTCTGCTGCAGAGGGCCCTGTGGGGATGGCATGGCCTCTCTCAGATCTGCACTGTGGCCTGATGCTTCCCTGACCCTAGACTGCCTCCTTCCCTATTCTTTCATAGATATGTGACATGCACAGCCCAGGGGCGCAGGATCACTGCAGTAGCTAATCACAGGACTACAGATGTGTCTTCTCCCCCACGCCTTACCACCACCTCACTGAGGGCCTCTTTGCCCATTTCTTTTACCCAGTACATCCTGTCCAGCTTTCAACAAAGAGTTGCAAGGCATACTCACAGGCAAAAAACAAACAAACAAAAAAAACCCACAATGTGAAGAGACAGAGCTAGCAACAGAACCAGATGCAGACATTCAGGGATGATGGAATTACCTGACCAGGAATTTAAAACAATTATGACTAATAGGCTAAGGGCTCTCGTGGAAAAAGTAACACATAAAACCAGGTAGATAATGTAAGCAGAGAAATGGAAATTCAAAGAAAGAACCAAAAACACTGTAACCGAAATGAAGAATGACTTGAAGGAGCTCATTAGGAGACTGAACACAGCTAAGGAAAAATATCTCTGAGTTTGAGGCTATGTCAAATAGAAACCTCCAAAACCGAAACGCAAAGAGAAAAAGGACTCCCCAAAATAGAACAGAATGTGCAAGCACTGTGGACAACTACAAAAGGTGTTCAGATATAGGTAATGAGAATACCAGAGGGAGGAGCAAGAAACAGGAAAAAAATTTGAAGCAATAATGATTAATAATTTCTCTAAATTCATACCAGATACAAAACTACAGAGCCGGGAAGCTCAGAGGACACCTAGCCAGATAAATGACCAAAACAAATACACAAACACCACAAACAAACACACAAACAAGAGACAGGAGAGAGGAATTAGGAATATTTTGTTATAAGGTATTTGCAGCACAGTGTTATTTGAAAGTAGAACTGGATTAGTTATAAATATATATTGCAAACTCTAGGGTAACCACTAAAAAAAAGCAAGAAAAGAAGTACAATTGATGTGCTAAGAAAGGAGTAAAAACAGGATCATATAAAATGCTTAATTAAAACTACAAAAGGCAGAAAAAGAGTGAAAGATAAAATAAGAACAAATAATAAGGGCACAAATAGAAAAGAGCTAATATGGTAAATATTAATCCAACTATATCAATAATTACTTTAAACATCAATAGTCTAAATGTGCCAATCACACCAGAGATTGTAAAAGTGGGTCAAAAAATGAGATAATTATATCCTATCCTATATAATAAAAGGCCAGTGACCATAACAGCATAATGACCAGAACGACTGATGGACCAGTTGCTATGAGGTGCATTGACCACCTCTCAGTCCCTCCCCCCAGCCCACAGGCTCCGATCACTGGATGGCCAATGGGGAATCACAAGGAACTGGGGGGGGGTGGCGGTGGGGTGTGACTGGGGACTTGCAAGCAGGTGGAAGGCAGACCTCTTGGTCCCTCCCCCCAGCCCACAGCTCCGATTGCTGGATGACCAACGAGAAACGATGGGGAACCGGGGTGAGCGGCGGTGGGGCGGGACTGGGGATTGGTGAGCAGGAGGAAGATGGCCCTGATTGCAGGCTAGGCCTAGGGACCCTACCCACACACAATTTTGTGCGCTGGGCCTCTAGTGTTGTTTATAAGAAACTCACTTGAAATATAAATACACATATAGATTAAAAATAAAAGGATGAAGAAATATATACCATGCTAACACTAATCAAAAGAAAGCTAGAGGACTGGCTTTGCTAAGTGGTTAGAGCATCAGCCCATGCACCAAAGGGTGGCGGGTTCAATTTCAGGTCAAAGGTACATACCTGATCCCCAGGAAGCAACCAATGTGTCTCTCTCTCATTCTCTCTCTCTCTCTCTCTCTCTCTCTCTCTCTCTCTCTCTCTCTTCTCCCTCCCCCCTCCATCTCTTCCACTTCTCTCTAAAAGAAAAATCCTTGGTATAGATTAACAAAAAGAAAAGAAAAGAAAGAAAGCTAAAGTAGCCATATTAATTTCTGACAGACCAGACTTCAAAGCAAGAATAGTTATAAGGGATTGTGAAGGGCATTACATAATGAAAAAAGAGGTTGATTTTTAAGAAGACATAACAATCCTTAATAGTAATGCACCAAACAACAGAGCATCAAACTCCTGTAGCAAAAACTGATAGAACCATATGGAGAAATAGATGAACCCACTATTAGAGTTGGAGACCTGAACACCCCTCTATCAGAAATGGACAGAACCAGCAGGCAGAAAATCAGTAAGGATCTATATAACACCATCAATCACCCGGATATACCTAACAACAGCAGCAGAATACACTTTCTTCTCATCTCACCTGCAACATTCACCATGCTAGACCACATTCTGGGCCATCAAACACACCTTCACAAATTTAAAAGAGTAAAAATTACACAATGTCTGCTCTCAGACCACAATGAAATTAAACTAGAAGTCAATAACAAAAAGATAGCTGTAAAATCCCAAAATATTTGGACAACACACTTCTAAATAACACATGGGATCAAAGAAATCTCAAGACACATTTAACAATATTTTGAAGCAAATGAAAATGAAAACACAACTTATCAAAATTTGTAGCCTGCAGTGAAAGCAGAGGTTAGAAGGAAATCTATAGCACTGAATGCATATATTAGAAAAGAAGAAAGATCAAAAATCGATCATCTAGGTTCCCACCTTAGGAAATTAGAAAAAAAACAGCCAATTAAATCCAAAGTGGGCAGAAGAAAAGAAATAATAAAAATTAGAGCAGAAATCAATAAAATTCAAAACAGGAAACCATTAGAGAAAATCAACAAAATCAAAAGCTGGTTTTTCGGGAAGATCCATAAAATTGGCAAGCCTCTAGCCAAGTTAACTAAAATTTACTAGCCCCTGGGATGTGACCCAGATGTTTGCCTCACATTGCCAAGTAATGAGCAATTTCTTATGCTAGACAGGTAGACAAAAACACTAACATCTTTTCCTTTTTTTTCATCCATTTGATCAGTTAAAAAACACTTACTACTGATGAGCATGTACTATGGGCTAGGCACTGTGTTAAGTGCTTAGGACATATTAGTGGACAATAAACACAATAAATAAGTAAACTGTATAAGTACATTAGAGGGTATTAAGTGGAGAAAACTACTATATTTTTTATTTTGTTATGAATGTTTATATAAAACATATACCTGTGTATACACTGAGTGGCCAGATTATTATGATCTCTGAATGCATAATAATCTGTCCACTCAGTGTATATCCTATATAATAAAAGGCTAATATGCAAATTGTCCCCTCAACCAGGAGTTCGACCAGTGCCGGCCAACCGCCCATGTCCCCTCCCCCTGGCCAGGCTGGCCGGACCCCACCCATGCATGAATTCATGCACCGGGCCTCTTATACACACACACACACACACACACACACACACACACACACACACTCACACACACACACACACACACAGAGTGGCCAGATTATTATGCGTTCAGAGATCATAATCTGGCCACTCAGTGTATATGCTAAGCAAATACTTTTATTTTCTTCCCTCTCTTATCCCCTCATCATCTAACATAAGATGTATTCATTATAGTTAAGTTTATATATTTTAAGTATTTAAATTACAGGATACCAAAAAGTGTGAATATCACCCAAGGACTTGTCCCGGCAAAAGGGAGAATACCACCCTGGCTAGTGGGACCATACGTGGTTTTATTTTCTTTTTGCTTCCTGTATCTTCTTTTCCTTTGATCGTATATATTGTTCAAATAAAAATATATATATTTATGAGGTACAACCCCCTTTCGTATATATAGCACTTCTAGCTCCTTCCCTAGTCCTTCAAAAAACTGAACTGACATGTGAAAGCTCAAGCAACTTGGAATAGAGCTGTCTGCAGTCCCTTTTACAGATGGGGGTTTGGTCCCTTACCCAAAGTCATACATCGTGGTATGCAGCCCAGCCAGGTCGAGACTATGGGGGTCCTGAAGGTCCCCTCGAAGCCAGCACACTTGCTGTGCACCATTTACTCAGCCCCTGGGCCCCACAGAGGTGAAGTGTAAGATGAGCTGACCCTCACCCTTACCTCAGCTAGGCGGGAGTGCTTGTGCACGTTCTCGCCTTTCTGCACACTGGGAGCCAGCTGCTGCAGGACACCCCTGCTGCTTGTCAGCGCTCTGGTCAGCCGAGCAAACTTCCCCCAGCCTGGAGCATGCGGAAGAGAAAAGAGACAAGTTCAGCCAAGTCCTGAAGGTACACGGACATTCACACCACAAGTTACACTGTCAGAAGCAGACACCCCAGGTCTTCCTGAGTCCCTCCCCGTCGTCACAATGAAGCCTGGCTGCTCAGAAAAGCACGAAGCGATGCTCAAATCTGTGCAGCTTTCCCCTGCACTCTCACTGTATCCTCATTATAACTTTGTGATGTAGGTAGGGCAGGTTTTAGCACCTGTTTACAAGAGGGAAACTGAGGCACAGGGTGCCTAGACAACTAGAAAGAGTCTAAAACCCAGATCTCTCCAATCTGGCCCAAGGCTTTCCAGCCAGACACTAGAGGCAATCACGACGCTTCCCTGACCTCGTGACTGATCTCAACCTCCGCATCTGATCTAGCAGAGACCCAGCTCACCCCAGGTTTCAAATGGACAAGCTGTCAACTAGCCATTCCATGCATTACACTCTCCAAAGCCAGGAGAATAAAAAATGAATTTAATCCGTGGGTGAATGGGGGGAAAGCACTGGCAGACTTTAGTCTGCTCTGAGATTGGGGGAAGGACAGTTGGTGACAAGTGCCCTTAAAACAAGAAACTTGGAGAGATTCAAACTAAACTCAGGATCCAGAGTCCCAGAAAGAATCTGGATACAAATCCCATCTCTGCCTCCAGCTTTGTAATCCCCAACAAGTTACCCGGGCTTAGTTATCTCATCTGTAAATGAAAATTAAAATACTCTACCTCCCCACAGTCAGGGTGCATTTGCCTGGTAAAACAAATGGGCTCTGATCAACAGGCTATAGCTGAGGTTGTCTCGAGGTCTCCTTGGCCATCTGGACTAGTCAGTCTATCCAGGAAAAGGAAAATACTGATCTTTTTCTAATCCAGCCCACTTGATACCCAGAATCTAGGATGTATGAGTGATCTTTACTGAGTATTTAAGACATATGAGTGATCTTTTTATGGTCCCCAAAGACAACCGTCCCTTCTGAAATCCCACAACCCATTTGCATCAAGGTTGACCAAGGCAACTGCCTCACAAAAACCCCTGAAAGCCTGTCGGGGTTCTCAAGGCCAAGCTTGGGAGTTGAGGGTCCCCAGTAAATAAACAGAGCATGCAACTATTTTTACACGACAGCTAAAATCAGGACAAGGCGATTTTGTTTTTTGTCCTTTTAAGTTTGGCAGTATTCAGTGGCTGGCTGCAGAAACCTCATCAGCCAAGTGCTACCCGGGAGCACCTTCCCAACACAGACTCCGAATCCAGAGGACAATGCAGCTAAGCAGAAGAATGGCCCCGAATCCTCCCCAGACCAGAAGAAATGGAACTCCAGCTCCTCTTAGGGTAGGTCCAGGGATACCAGGAAAGACATCTACAGGCCCCTCCCTGGGAACTCACTTTGAATAGAAGCTGCAGGGGACCCCTGTAAGGTATCTTCACCCCCGTGGGAAGGCTGTCCTAATCTGTAGAGTCACAGATTCTCTGAGAGGAGCTGGTGCCATAACCCAACATCCAGAAGGGAACAATGGACACATGGGGCCAGGATGGATGGCCAATGTGGACACTGCCTAAATGTCCTCAAGTCTTCCTGCCCCATCTTTTCCCTATCAAGGTACAAATAACCAAAAATCTACAATGATGTCTTCAAGTATCAATCACTGAATCATCACCTCTCCATCATCCTAAGGGAGTAAGATGAAATGGTAACACCAGAGGGGGAGAAGGGGCCCATGGCTTGTATCCATTACTCTGTTTCTTTCCCAAGAATGCCTCACAAATCTCCCACATGAAGACACATTAAAACCGGTTGGCAGTTACAACCACTTGCCAGAGCTCTCATCTCCAAATATTCTAAATCTCTGGCCTTCAAAAATCTCCTCTGGAATTTTCCATTCCTTTTGTTAGCTGTATTTGGATCAAGTTTAACTATAAATTTAGAAGTCAATACATGCATCTTTGAAAATGGATTTGCTCCTTTTCATGTGAGATTACTTGGTGGGGGTCTGAGAAAAAAAACAAGAGGGGTGACTCATTCTTTGGTGAGCAATGCAGAGGGAAGAGCCTGAGCCGTACACTCCGGCTCTTCCCTGCACATTTGCCCAAGGCTTCTGGCTCAGCAGGGAGAATGGGACAGAAAAATACACGGTAGTCTATTCCCAATTACCCATAATGACAGAAAAGCAAGAGATAAGAAATAATAAAACCCCTGAAGCATCACAGATTCTTATTTCAGCCAAGAATTTCCACTTTCTCATTCAGCCTATACACATACACACACACACACATGCCCCAGAGCTGTTCCCAAGCAGCAAACCTAGCTTGGCCTTCATTCCTGCTCCATACTATCTGTGGGTACTTTTTGTCAGAGAGCAAGGGAATAAGCCAAAAGATGGACAGAAAAGGGAAGAAGAGCAAGTCAGGGGCCTGGATAATTCAACAAAAGAATCATGAGAGCTTCTATATTAAATGAAAGAGGGGGCTCAGAGAGCCTTCCCAGGCCCATCATCTGTGCTCAGAGCTCTGGGAGAAAGGCCAGTTACTTGGTGTCAGGTGTTAAAATAGACTATTGCCATGTGTTTACCCCTTTGTGGGTTGTTTGTGGGAAAATATTAGGAACCAACTGGTTTCTTGAATCCACTATTAGAATGCACTTGCCCCAGTCCCAAGCCCAAAGTTAGGCACTGCATGATCAGAGAAAGTAAAGTCATTTTAGAGACAATCAGCACAAGTGACTTTTAAAAAGACTGATCTGATGATGAGAAAGCATCGCATGCCGTTATGCCAAAGAGCAAGGATCGGGGGATTTTTCTGGGGGTTTGGATTATCCTTTCCATCTCAAAAGTGTATTTTAAACAAGCCTAAGTCAGCAACACTCTTAAGACCCTGAATGCTGATGGAAGTGTGGGACCAAGACATCGCCACTGGATCTATGGGATCTCACAATGAGAGAGCACATCCAAGGAGAAATGTCAAGTCAGAGAGCAACCCAGCCACAGGGCAGCTCATTTTCCATCTCAACTTGATCCTTGAGGCCAGAACTGTATTTTATAGGCTTATGAACAAGGCCTGGAGAATGATCACGTTCTTCCATCATAAACAGACTAGTGTAAAATTTGACCTTGTCCTAAGCAGACCACCAAATCAACGTGGGCCAGGGGCACAGTGACATGACAAGTGGGAGGGTCTAAGCGTATCTGCCATGGCTTTTGAAATGGACAGGCTTATAAAGCTGAAGGAGATATTAGTCACGATCCAGTAGCAGCATGCCTACACTGAGTACGAAAGTGTGTGTTTGTGTGTGTGTGTGTGTGTGTGTGTGTGTGTGTGTGTGTGTGTGTGAAGGAAATACATCACTGAAGAAGGTTAATTGAAGTGGAACATTTTATTGCTGAAAAATAAACCTAAGTGAGTCTCAGCACATCACTCATATAAGTGATTCCCATTTATCACACAAAATGTGACTTATCTCTTCTTTAAGGTTTCATGAGAATCAAATGCAGACAGCAGATGACATGTGAGGCATGTTCTCTATTGAGTATGCCTTTCCCACTAAATAGCACCTACACATCACCTAAAAATGTTCCAGTGGTGATGAAAACTTTCTGGCTCAACCTAATCACGCAGTTTAAGTTGCTAAGAGAAAACTTGCAAAAATAAGTGTCACAATAGCTGATTCCCTTTCAAATATTATTTGTGAGTTTATTCAGTTAAAGAAAATGGCCTTTCTAAGTGGTAGCAAGATGACACTTAACCATGAGTGAGCCCATCACCAAGTAATAGCTCTTGCACTGAGAAATCTTCTAGTCAGAAACTAGAAAGCAGGGAATCCCACATCTGCAGGAGAAAGGGAGCCTGCAGGAGGCGAGACACTGGCGGGAGACCGCACATCTGTTGTAGTCTTAAACCAAAAGGCAGGCTGAAACTGATTTACTACACTATCAGTTAAAAAAAAAAAAGAATGCACTGGTATACACAGCCCTGTGCTCTGAGTTCTGTAAGTGTGAGCTCCCAAATGGGCTAGGATTTTAAATATCCTCACAGTACACAGCCCCTGAGAGCATCCACATAATTAATGCTCTTTAGTTCCTCCTATAATTCCCATTTAACAATCACAATTTGGTCACATCCAGAATAATAGGCCCCAGTTTGCCTCCCCTGGGTTCCACTCTCATCTCTCTGCTGTGTCTCAGGAAACCACGGGCGCAGAGCTCTCTGGCAGAGCTAGGAAGTCAACCATAGGCACAGAGCCAGGGAGCACTGCAGTCTGAATGCGCCCCTAGCCTCCCAGTTATAATGAGTAGACGCTTTGGAAGAGGGATGGGAAAGAATGCCATGACACCCTCGAATCCCAAACCTCTGGGAGCAACGTGCCATCTTTTGTATATCCTGATGAGTGGGCCTCTTCAGGAGGACAGTTATTCTAGAAATCTGAGCTGTCTCCTTTCCAATATGATTCAAATGAGACATGCATGTGCTATGGCTGAGGTGCATTATAACATCTGTGGTCACAGCTGATTAAATGACACACACGGAAGTGCTCATTAATACCATGTTTCAAATAAAAACTGGCTGCAGACTTACTCAACCACACTGATAGAAATGGACTAAAATCTACTTTAACAATCTTAAAATCCTAGAACTCAGTCAAATTTAAAGATGTGTGTGTATATAAAGATGAATGTGGCCAAGGACTACCTCATTTAGGTGACTGACATCTGTCATGTGAAAACCCAAGAGGATTCTGATGATGCCAGAGATGCCCAACAACCTTCTTCTAAACTTCATTGGAAAGGATTGATCTGAACAGGTATAAAACTGATTCAGATGCTTTCCTAAACAAAGCTTTTCTTCTCCCCTTCTCCTCCTTCAATACGTTCCAGAGCAATAAAATGCTTTAATATCAAAGTTTAAATCTTGATCTTTGTGCAGAGATTTCCTTGGCAACCTCAAATTCTCTGTAATGCGGCTCACAATGCAGGCAAAATAAATAAATAAATAAAAGGCACAAATATACAAATCAGAATTACAAACCTTTACATGAATCATCCTCAATTGGCTGTTTGAAAGCTGTTATGTCACTGAAAGTGCAAAGAAATAAAACCACTTTATCTTGTTCATTTCGAATTGGAGCAATTTTCACAAAGAACCACACAGGTGTCCCTGAAAGAAATAGCAAAAGGCTGGTCAGTAATTTGCATTCTCATTGGAGGGGCTATGGAAGCAAAGACTTGAAAATGAATAGCTACAAATATTAATTCTTTTTTAAAAATAAACTTCACTTCTTCAGGTACTGGAGTTATTATACCATTAATTTCTCTTCTTGCTGGAATAAAAACCTTCACAGCGACTACTTAGTGGGGCTTTTGTCCTGTTAAAATAATGTTGTAAGCGCAGATCTCTTAACCCTTGTAAAACTTAGAAAATGGGTTGAAAATCCTTCCACATGTGTGGTAATAGTTAAGGTCCAGAGACACAAAGACTTACTTTAGACCATGTGATGGAGTAAAGAGTAGGGACCAGAATGGGCACTGCCAACATGGCCAGCAAACCATGTGAATCCAAATTTCCTAAAGGGCCTCAGGGTCAAAATCCAGTTTGGGAATCCATCCAATGTGGCTCATACGCTCAATCAACCAGGGACCAGAAACTATATTTCTAAGTCTCTCTCCCCAAAATAAAAATTCTAAAGATCCAATACAATAGCAAGTGACAACACATTAAAAAGGGGAAGAATCACCGCAATGATTCTCCAGCAAAGGCTTCCCAAGAAAGGGAGTTTTCCAGGTAGTTTGGGGTGTGATTACATGAGGACCTCAGGAAGCTCAATGAAAGTGGCTCAACTTTTAGTCCTTGCTCCTGAGCTAAAGTAGGGGATAAATGAGCTCTTCCAAAGCACTGTCCTAACCCAAAGAAGGAGAAGCTAGGCAGGGCTCCTCTCACTGACTTCTCACATACCCACTCAAGTATCGGCCAAATACCTACACAAAGTCAGTCTCCAGCTTCCAAAACATAAGGAGGGAAAACAAGTGTTTCCTATC
Source organism: Corynorhinus townsendii (assembly GCA_026230045.1). Taxonomy (NCBI): domain Eukaryota; kingdom Metazoa; phylum Chordata; class Mammalia; order Chiroptera; family Vespertilionidae; genus Corynorhinus; species Corynorhinus townsendii. The sequence goes on along the minus strand of JAPDVU010000013.1, from coordinate 30,724,960 downwards.
TCCAGAGGACATCAGCGAGCCTCACCGATCAATTCTGTGATACAACATTAAATGAGACACAGAGAATGACAAATCCCTCCCTCCCTATCTAGTTCTTATCTCCCAGTCTCTAAAACGGCATCGGGCATATAAGAACCTACTATTTGTTCAATTTTGCATAACTGGGCTAGTATTTTACATACTGTTTTATAGCCATTTTCAAGTTAAAATACAATCAATATTTCTCTATGTTAAGTATTAGAGAAGCTTCCAGGCCCTGGGCTCAGTATTTATTTTACTTTATTTTAGGAGATAGAAAACAAATAACTCAATGAATCTTGGAGATAGAAATAGATCCCCAAGAGGTCACCTGGGTCTCTCTGCCCACAATCACATCAGTTTCCATATCATATAACACAGATAGACAGACATCTTTGATTAACATTAGGATTAGCCAGTCTAACTTAATAACTAGTTTACATATCCAGCTACACCACTTATACATTATAAATATGACTACCCCTTGTAAAACAGGCAGCAAATAGATTAAAAGAGAAATGTTCACCTTAAATCTTAATTATCTATGGTTCATCTATAGTTAATTTTCATTCTCTGTCCATTTTCCCTTTCCATAATTTTCAACTGCCAGTTTCTGGGCGCTCTTAGAAGACAACTGGATTATAATGTAACTAAGAAAAATGTGTTTTGAAAGAAAAATCCTCTATACAAAGATCACAAATAGCTTTCCAAAATAAGAAAATGTGGCCTCTGAATTATCCACTGTTTTTGGAACGTTTGTGTTACTGCTTCTCCCAGGCCCTCCTAAGAAGCTGTGGGGTTTAAAATCATTTTCAATTAAGCAACAGAAACCTAAAAAGAAAACATCACACCAACTGAGCCTATGTACCCACAGCTCTCGGGTGTATCCTAGCTGGTAAGACAAGAAGCAAACAAATCAAAAAACCATTTTCTTTTTGCTCTAAAGAAAACTTGAAGCGATTTTCGTTTAAGGTGGTAAACCAGAAAGCACTTCTAATTTATCGAAGTTATAAATCGGATGAGAGAACAGCCATGATTGATGTCTAACACCAGCAGTCCTGTCTTGCTGGAATCCCCAGCACCCTTCCCTTCACAGCTGCCACCATGGGTCCTCCACTGTGCTCAGCCTATGAACATTCCAGTTGGGGCTATACCATCTCATCTTTATATTCCACTCATGACTACTGGAACTGATGACAACCTACATCTTCCAGATCATGAGAGCCACTATGTCAGTCATATTGAGGGGCCTCTTCATTTTATTCCAGTTCCAGCTCATCATGAATTCTCCCCATTTCAACGGTTCAGACTGTTTAAAACTGAGTGCTTCTCTTCACTAAATTGCACCCACCGCTTGCTTCCAGAAATGTTCCCCTATTAAACACATGCTATTCTGATCAGCCCTTTTCAGTATCTAAATATATATCTTGTACCAAAAATTTGCATAGTTGGTCTGTATTGCCTCCGAGTTCATCTCCAGCTAATCATTTGAACGTGTTGAGAGAGGAACCTTCTTTTCCCTGATCTGATGTTTCTCTGTACAGGGACATCTTTCATTGTAACACTCCAGGCCTTTTTCCTGGGCTGCTAATTTGGAGGACAAGAATTGGACATGCGCAGTTTGCCTACTTCTTCCATCTACTTTCTTAGAGATTAATCTGCATTCTGCTCTGCTTCTCCATTTTATAAATGTTGTGGGGGGCGGGGAGGGTGTCAAAGGACAGAGCAGATGGCTGCTAGGAGGAGAACTGAAGTTCTCCCATGCTACCTGGGATGGGAAGGTAAGTCTAATTCCAGGATTCACTTTAAGAAACTGTTGACCTAAAAAAATAAAGCAGTCAGTAATTTTACCTGCATAAATGGGCTTATTCAGGAATAGCAAAGAATTACAATTCCAGACATGGAAGCTATGGCAAAACCATAGGCAAGCCTGGAGAACAAAGGAGAGAAACCTTTTTTTTTAAGAGGAAAGAGATGGCGGGGGGGGGGGGGGGGGGGGGCAGGGGGTGCATTGGGAGGGGCTTTTACAAACATTGGAGAAAGCTGGGAGTTCCAAGTGCAGTGGTTTTCACTGGCAGAGCTATTGAAAGGGCTGAGCTGTTGCCAGGTCAGGGTAGTCAAGCAGAAGCATCTTCTTGTTGGAGATGCAAAGTATGGGTCTCTTCCTGTTTGGGGTAATTGATAATGAGTGGTAGGCTGTGAGAGCTCCCCCTACAGGCCCTCCCAACTCTATTTTAGTTGAGGTTCCCTTTATTTTCACAAAACTCTCTCGCCCACAGATATGAACTACATTTTCCAAGATCAGCTTTATTAGTCGTAAAGATGATGTTTTATCCTCCATTTGCCCAATTTGTACAACTCTCTTGATCAGTTCTGTTCACAGGCAGAGAAAGATGGTCCCATATAATGACCCCATGAAACCTTTACAATTGAGAACTGTCTCTTTAACTAGATCATAATCCACTCCAAGGAGATCTGATCTACTTTCTGCCTTATCATCCAGCACCCCATATTTCAATGGCATCTAATGACGGTCACATCAGGCCACTGCATTGCTCAACTCCAGGGGCCACCATGCTGAAGTGGTGAAACTCAACCACTTTGGCAGGGTAGGTGCTCTAGAAATGCTTGCTGAGTTTCAAAGTAATAGATCCTGCTTCCAGTGTCTTCACAGTCACTCAGACCTGCCTTCTCTCCCAAATTATCACTACCCAAGCAATCTAGAAAAGCAAGTAGAATGGGTTTAAAGTGTCAGCTCTGAAATTCTTCCAAAGAACAACATGAGTCCCTCCTAGGTGTCACAGACCAGATTTTCCTCTTAAGATATATATATATTCCTTTTTATACATATCCAAGCCCCTTGACTCCATTCAGACCTAGATCTGCACAGGGCAGCTGGCCTAGAGGGATCTCTTCTAGAATCCAGACTTTGCAGCAGGATCCATTCCATAAAGATATAAGAAAGAAAATAAATGCACAAATAAATGCACACAATTAAAATTCTGCCTCCTCGCCCAACTATTTGCAGTGGAAAAACCAAGAAAAGCAAGTATTTGAGGTTCCTTTTCTGTGAAAAGGACAAAGAGACAATGATAAACTTTCTACTAAAGGAAGATCAATACACGCATCCAGGAGAAACAGCATCTGACAATCCTACTGAGAGCAAAGGCTGCTGCTGCTGCCGCTGTGAGGGCAGCTCTTTTCTGGCGGAGGATGCCCACTGGAGGGGCAGTTCAGGTCAAGCTCCTCCTTCTGGTCACTCTGTGATTCTCGCCCCCTCCATAGCTCCCTGGGGTCATGTACTGATGAACCTGACACCCAGCCTGGCGGTGGGGTTTTTCAACCCCAGCAGTCAGATAACAAAACAGCAAGGCTCAGGTGTATGAGAGTATTTTGGGCCTCCATCATCTTCCCCCTAGCCTGGGCCTTCTCCCAGGTACTCTCTGTAACCAGGCAGCCAGGCTACATTCAACAACAGAATCGGCCAAACCACTGTGATTGGCTCTTGGGAAGGGCTGCCTGAGCTGGGCCATTCGGATAGGTCCAGAGACTGGACCAGGGAATGGCAGCCTGCCCCAGGAAACAGACCAGTGGCCTGCAGTCAACTTCATTAAGACAAATGACTAGCGCAGAGAGGATGAGACAGCACCAGGGGGACACAGTTGGCCACTGGCCATTAGAACAACTGATTTGGAATCCCAAGCCCTGGGTTTGAGCCCTATCTCTTTGTTTATTTTGTGGCTTGGCCAGGTCACTTTAACTTCCCTAGGAGTCCGTTTTCCTTGTTTCTAAATGGGGATAATAGACCTACTTAAGATAAAATATGTTCGATACATAGGTATTTAAAACTATTACTTTCCTTTCTCCCTTCCTTTTAAATTCTTCATCTGTCCGATTGAAATGCTCAATCTCACCTCACAGGATTGTTTGGATGACTTAAAAAGAGAATATATGTCAAGGCATTTAATGAAACTCCAAACCTGCCTCCAACGGTTTTAAAGGAAGGGGGCCAGTCTCAACCATAACAAGGGGAAAGCTAGGGGGGGGAATCAATGCTTACACCTCAATGTAATAAAAATTTGACTAAAGAACAAAAAGCAAAATCTAAATAGGGAGAGTTACACTGCTTGTAGATAAGAAAATTCAATTTTGTAAAATGTCAGACCTCCCCATTTAATACATAAACTTAATACAATTTTAATCAGAATATCAATTATTCTTTTTCCCGTTGTTTTCCTTGGAGCTTGATGAATGGAAATTCAATTCAAATTGAAAAGTAAAAGTAGAATGGCCAAGAAATTTTTGAAAAGAAAAATGACAGGAACTACCTACTGCAGTAATTAAGGGCCACTGGCATTGGCCCTAAAAAAAGCAACAATAAAAATAGTGATATCATTTATTGAGTGCTTACCACAATGAAGCCAAGCCCTGACACATGGTTTACCTCTCACAACTCTGTGATATGAAATTGCTACTAAGACATTATCCCCATTTTAAATGTGGGGAAGACCAGTGGGAAAGCCTTTTTAATCAAACTTACATATCTAATAAATTACAAAAGGATGCCCTAGCTGGTTTGGCTCAGTGGATAGCATGTTGGCCTGAGGATTGAAGGGTCCGGGGTTTGATTACGGTCAAGGCACATGCCCATGTTGCGGGTTTAATCCCCAGTAGAGGGTGTGCAGGAGGCAGCCAATCAATGATTCTCTCTCATCATTGATGTTTCTATCTTCCTCTCCCTCTTCCTTCCTCTCTGAAAAAAAAATAAAAATTACAAAAGGATTTCTTGGAAAGGAGAGGAGAGAAACAAACCCAGGAATGTGTAGAAATTGAGCATATAAAGAAAAGGGCATTTCAAATTAGAAGAAAAGAGCTGTTTTCTTTTTTAAAAAATAGTACAGAAATCCCCCATTATTGTGGTTTCATGTTCCACGGTTTCAGTTACCTGCGGTCAATTTTATTTCATGGAAAATTCCAGAAATAAACACTTCATATGTTTTAAATTGCACATCGTGGTGAAATCTCGAACTGTACTGAGTACGGGGATGAAATCTTGTTGGTCCTGCCATGCCAACAAGATGTGAACCATCCCTTTGTCCAGCATCTCCACTCTGTACGTGCTCCCCACCCACTAGTCACTTAGTAGCTGTCTGGGTGATCAAATCGACTGTCGCAGTATTACAGTGCTTGTGTTCCAGGAACCCTTATTTTATTTAATAATGTCTCCAAAGTGCAAGAGTAGGGATGCTGGCAGTTCAGACATGCCATTGAGAAGCCGTCAAGTGCTTCCCTTAAGTGAAAAGGCGGGACAATATATGTAGGTTTCAATACTATTCAGGGTTTCAGACACCCATGGGGAGTCTTGTAATGTATCCCCCGCCGATAAGGAAGGACAACTATACTGAGACAACCGAATAGACAATGTGGAAAGTAAATTAAGTTAGATTACCATGCCACGTAACTTATAAAAATAAATTCCTGCCCAGCCAGTATGGCTCAGTTGGTTGGGCATTGTCCCACAGATCACGAGGTCACCAGATTCGATTCCCAGTCAGGGCACATGTCTGAATTGCAGGCTTGATCCCTAGTAGGGGGCATGCAGGAGACAGCCGATTGATGTTTCTATTTCTCTCTCCCTCTCTCTTCTTCTTTCTAAAATCAATAAAACCACATAAAAATAATAATAAATAAATTCCTAAGCATTAGATAAAGTTCAAAAACACAAAGGAAAACGCTGACTTAAAAATGTTATACATATATATATATACATATAAAGAAAAATTTAAATAGGAGAAATATTTTTTCATTATGTGTGTGATTTATCAATACCCCTTAATCTAAGCAGCTCTTCACACTGAATAAGTAAAAGACAATCCATTAGGAAAATAGGCAAAATAAGATTGTTTTCCTATTACAATCATCTCCACAACTAGATTGTAACCTTCTCAAAGGCAGAGTCAGTTTCTTACATCTGGATACCCACAGGCCTGCAGTAGGTAACAATAAGTACTTGGCCAGCAGCTTCTCCTTGCTGGCTTGGCAGAAAGCTTCTCTGATGGAGAATCTGTCCCAGGGCTCCAGAACTCGGGGGCCACCTGCCTTGCCGTAAGATGTGGAGTTGGTCACACAACCTGGAGGGTGCAGTGCTTTCATTCAGGGCTGATACTTCTTGATTTTCTTGCTTGGAAAATGGAAAATGTAACTGACTAGCACAATAGTGACTGCCTGAATATTTACTGAGTGAGTTTATTAATGATGACTGTCATTTATGTAAGAAAATATTCTAGCATACTGAGAAATACTTAAGTAACAATACAAAATGTAGAGCGCTACCAAAATGCCCAGGTTTATTGGCCAATAGACATAGACCTGTCAAATAATCCATCCTTCAAGATATGAATATTCCATATACTCACTCCAAAGCACACCATGAAGCCTTCTACTCCCAACTCCCCAAAAGGTTAGAAAAACATTAATGCTTATCAAAGAAGGTCCTTTCTACAAAGTTGTCCTTGCAAATACTAAAGAATGGGAGAGGAGAAAAAATAATCAAAACAATTTATTTAAAAGCTTATAAAAATAAGTAAGAAAAACACCAGAATTAAATAGAACATATGGGCAAAGAATCTGAACAATTAACATAAAAGAGTAATTTGAAATAGTAAGTAGGAAAACTATTCAATCTCACTAGCATTAAAAATACTCACTAAACAAAAAAAAATTTTAATTGTAGGCAATTTGATAAGTTATCCTATTAAATGCTAATATGGTATGATGAGTCAGATGCTCGTAATCTTCAATTGAACTTGGAAATGGGTTCAATTTCCCAGAACACTATTTGGCAAAATGTCTCAGAAATCTTAGTTCATAATCTTTGACACAGTAACACTCAACTTCTAGGAAAAATTTCATAAAGTCCACAAAATATCTTTGCACAAAGATATTCACTTTAACATGTGTTTAATAAAGAAAATTTAGAGCCTTATAAATATCCAACAATAGAGGAAGTACCAATAAACTTCTTTCTAAATGATATATATGAGGAATTTTAATGATGGGGAAATTTTTGTGATGAAGATTACATAATTGTATGATTGCAAATTGCATCTATGTCAAAATATCAATTATGTAACATGTGCACAGGCAAAAAATGAAAGGAAACACACCAAAACGCTAAGAGTATAGGAGTATTTCTCTGAGTCTTTGAGGCTTTGACGTGATTGCTTTTCTTCTATATACCCTCATGTATTCTCCATAGTAAACATGCATTAATTTAAAAATGAGAAAGAAAAATAAGCACTCTTTTAGATGATGACATTTCACATTTTAAAAATCTCCACGGGGTTGACGTTTCCCCCGTGGGACGCTACACTGCTTCAAAATGCTGAAAGTTTCCATCTAATGAACCAAAAGTTTGAAAGCAGAAGTAAACTCTGCCTCCTCCTTCCTCTCCTCCCATCCACGTAGGTTCAGTCTGGTTTTCCAGGGCATCACCTGTCAGTCCAGCCCCACACTGCTCATTCCCCGGCTTCAATGCCCTCCCTCTGAATCTCATACTTTTCTTTCACTCATCTGTTTCTTGGGAACTCTCCTTTCAAAGTTACTAAAACAAACATTCGCTGAGCAGCTCCTCCAGGCCAGGCTCCTTGCTAGATTTTTGGAGAGATATACTTCAGACCAGACAGGAGTCCTGACAGTAAAAGTGGTGCTTCCCACCTCCTGGGCACTGCCTGGGGTGGGCAAACTGAGGAAGAGCCCATCAGTGGGCACCACAGACAAAGTCCTGCACTCAGGCTCTTCCCCCTCTTCTCCCTGCCACCCACTTCTCACCCTCTCAACTGCCTAGTCCCTTGAAAAGGCCACACTCATCTTGTCACCAGCAGGACGGTTCCTAACAGCCACCATCTCCAGTCTCCAGTGCTCCCTTCCATCCCCACACTCTTCTGGAATCATCTTTCTAAAGTGAAAATCTGATTATCTGCTTAATTCTGCTTAAAGCTCCTCCATGCCCCTCACCCCCACCCTCTTTCCCCACCATTACTGCTCCTAAGAAAAATTCCAAACTCTTTAACGTAGCTGTGTCATCAGCCCTTAGTAACCTTGCAGCCCCATTGGCCACCCCTCACTTACTTACATCTTTATGTAATTATTCCATGAGTTTTGGTGGAACACTTTCTGTGTCAGGCACCACGCTGGGTGCAGGGAGTTGGCCATAAAGAAAGACACACCCTAGCTGGTTTGGCTCAGTGGACAGAGCATCAGCCTGCAGACTGAAGGGTCCCAGGTTTGATTCCAGTCAAGGGCACATGTCCAGGTTGTGGGCTCGATCCTCAGTAGGGGCGTGCAGGGGGCAGCCAATCAATGATTCTCTCTCATCATTAATTCTGTCTCTCTCTCCCTCTTCCTTCCTCTCGGAAATCAATAAAATATATATATTGTAATTTAAAATAAGAAAGACACACCCTAAGCCTGGAAGGCAGCCTTCACTAGCTGCTTTCTGTCCTGGCTCCTCAGAGTGTGACAGGTGGACCAGCAGATTCACCATCACCATCACCTTGGAGCAGAATCTCTGACCGCCCCCAGACCTACCGAATGGAAATAGTAGTTCGATTCTCAGGTGACTTCTCAGGCATGTCCAAGTCGGAGAAGCCCTGTTGTTCCTCACTCTCACCTGCTACCTCCAGGACTCACTCTCACCTGCTACCTCCTCACTGAAGGCAATGGCAAGTGGCATCACAAACTCAATTAAGCATTCCAACAGCCTGGGGTACTCTTTGCCCTTCTCTTTGCCTAACTCCCACGTATCCTTCAGTTTCTGCATGGACTTCCTATCTGCAAGGATGACTTCCTTCCCTGACCTCCTAAGCTGAGGGTAAGTATCTCCCCTATGTACTGTCACCAGCAAGACACTTTGGCTCGCTCCACCAGCGTGGCTCAGTGATTGAGCATCAGCCTATGAACCAGGTCACAGTTCGATTCCCAGTCAGGGCACATGCCTGGGTTTCCAGCTTGATCCACAGTGGGGGTATATAGGAGGCAGCCAATCAATGGTTCTCTCTCATCATTGATGTTTCCCTCTCTCTCCCCCTCTCCCTCTCCCTTCCTCTCTGAAATCAATAAAATATTTTAAATAAATAAATAAATGGTCCTTAAAAAAAAAAAAGACATTATGACTCTGTCCTGTGGATGCTGCCCCCACCCCTGCAAATGCTATAGGAGTAGAAGCTGTGTTTATCTTGTCAAAACCACATCCCTGGCAGCAAGCTTAGTGTCTGACATAGTAGGTCAATAAAACACTGTTAAAAAAAAAAAAAAGCTTAGCCCTGATCAGTGTTGCTTAGTGGTTAGTGCATCAGCCTGTTTAGATTCAATCCCCGGCCCCGGTATAGCCCTGTGCCCAAGCTGGCATGCATCTCTCAGTGAGCCCACTCAGTCAACCTCCAGGGAGGGAAGGGATGCTGACTCTTTGTAGAACTCAGCTGAACTAACTGACTCACACACAGGGGCAACGTCTACTGAAGAACAGAATTTCGTACACCAACATCGCCTTCAGTGCGTGAGATTCAATGAGACCTTCATCCTGGAGGCAGCTGAGGAAAGAGCAAATTCCCTCTTCTCATCTTATACTCCCTCGAGGGCAGATGCTCACTGAAGGCAGTGGCAAGTGAAATTACTAACTCTATTTAAATTATGTTTCCTTCTCTCTCCCTTTGGTGCCAAACACATATCGTTGAACTTGAGCAAGATAAATGCACAGTCTGATGAAGCTTGAAACCTCCACAGCAAAATAGGAATGCAAAAATTCTTTTGGTGATACACCTACCCAATTAGTACTGTGTGTTGTGGGGAAATTCACACCATCCAGTACGCGAAGCTGCTGGTGTGGAAAACCTTTAACACTCCATCAGCTGGACGCACGTGCGGAGGAGGCCACCGCGGCGGGCTCCTGGCCAGAGCTGTTGCCCTTGGCCTGTGCCCCAGAGTGGAAGGACTGGCCTGGCTTTCCCGGTCTTTCACCTCATCCCTCTTATGCTGATAGCAGGGAGGTCGCTAGACCCACCGGCTGAAGGAGGGAGACGGAGCAAGGCAACATCTCTAACATGGAACCTGCAGGACCAACTTCTTGGATTTGGGAACGCCCAGAGCTGACCTCCAGACCAGCGTCAGACACACTGGAAAAGTGACCAACCGAACCTGCCTCCTCCAACACGCCAGACTGGAAACAAGTCCTGGGTCCTTCCAGATCAAAGCAGCACGTGCCCTCTGCTTTCCAGAGCAAAACACGTCTCTTGGCACGCCACCAAAATAAACACGGATCCCCCTGTGCCACTGGGACCACTCTGGAAATGTTCTATTGAACCTATGACCTACCATCCAACCCTATACATAAAGGACAGGATTCTTTACCAACAAAGCCGCGTTGTTAAAACAGAGCGCTACGGGACACCTCTGCAGTCCTGCTGTGGCCCCAGGCCCATGCTCCATACTTTGAACATAGCTGCTCTCCATTCTCCTCGGAAAAACAAGCTTTATCCTGGTGCACGGGGACTGACCTCGAACTCCTTTAACATACTTTGTGGAAGTAGCCAAAACAAATACAAATTAACGATGCACCGTGAATATCAATATTGTCTATAATGGAAAACTGAGGTCACTAGGAGAACAAAACTGGAGTCAGAAACTCTTAACTGGGCACCTGCTGGTGTTACCTGCCATGCTAAGAGCTGTGAAAGGCAGGTACAAAGACGAGCCACACAGAATTTCTGTCCCATCCCTTCCCTTCCCCCTACAAGGCATATAGTCTACAAATGCCTTAAGCCAGCAATTCACCATGAATAAACCAACAGGAAAAACACTAACTCTGGGCAGGAAAATGATTACGATTGGCGGGTGACACGTTCAAATGTTCCCAGGAGGAATAGTCTGACTCATCAATTCATTTTTCCCAACACTCACAATGGGTTCAAGTAACAACATTTATCTGACAGGAGAGAAGAAAACCCAAGACAGCAACAGAGGGAGCGCGATATTTTACTGTGCCAAGCACATTAAGACATAGTTCCGAATGGTCTGAATACTCACTGTTCTTCTTGTACATCAAAATTTCAAAGGAATTCATCTCATAGTTCTCAAATGTTTGCCGCACCTTTTCAATTGTATCTTTATCAGTCAGCTCCCCGTACATAAAACTGCAAATCAACAAAAGAGCTCAAGTTAGATTAGCAAATATTTATTATTCTACCAGCATATATGAAATGTCTGTTCTATACCTAGCACTGTGCTATGCAGAACACACACAGAAAACATTCCAAGAGGATTTATTAATTCCACTGTGATCAAAACTCCATCACTATTCCCCAAAATAAACAGCCTAATAAGAAAGACACACTGGAAAAGTGTAGATCAGAAAACCGTATGACAACACATAAGGGATCAGACAACACAGCACAGTCACAGAGCACTCTCTGGGTGTTCAGAGGAGGCTTCCCAGAGGTAAGGACAAATGAGATCTAAAGAGGAAATGGGCAAGAAAAGAACATTCCAGGCAAAAGGTGAGCATGTGCAAAGGCACAGAGATGAGAGGGAGGTTAACTCTGGAACTGAGTGCAGCTCAGTCCCATATGACTGGAAGATAGACCATGAGGGGAAACCTGCAGCAGGTGACACAGAGAGGTAAGCACAGCCCGGTCATGGAGGAGAGCATGGCCTTAGAAGCCATGAGGAATTTAAACTTCATCCTGAAAGAACTCTTAGGAAAGATGCAGAGGAAATTGACCACAGATTTTTCTTCTTCTAATTCACAATAAAATAAATACAAGTTTAGGGGGGTGGGGGAATCACAAAAGGTCTCCAATCAAATAAGAAAAGAGATGCAATTTGATGTTCTAAACATTAAGACAGAATTAAAGAACCAGAAGATTCAGCCACTAATCTATGTAGCTGTTCTCCTACCCTCTGCCCGCCCCCAAAAGAAGAGTGGAAGCATTGAGTTAAAAAATGAATGATGAAATCTTACAAATTCTCACTCCTTCTTGCTCATGTTTAGAGAAAAGTAGACTAGGCGAGTAAAGCAGCAGCATGGGGAAAAATTAGAGAAAACTCCTAGAGGGCAGAAACTCCTGCCTATGAGTACCGGTTCTCAGCAGAGGCAGAAAATCTGCCAGAACTTTCCATTTTCCTGGTCCCCACTGACTACAGTCTAAAGACGAGGGTTTGTCCCTCCAGGGACAGGATACACCCCCAACGAGGCAGAGCGAGCCATGGCACAGGACATTAATAAAATGAAAGAGAAGAAAAGCTAGTTCTCGATGGAGCTGGAAAAGCCAGTCTTCTGACAAAGGCTCCCCATCGATCCAGGGGCCATCTATCCTGCCCACCCCAGGCCTTCAGGCAACATTAACAAAGACAGCAACACTCAGCCCCCAAGTCTTCGGGAAGGTGGAAGCTGGGGCACGGGTTCCTGAACAAGACACTTCCCGTCTTCTAACATGGTGCGCACCAAATGCAAATCGGATTCTTGATGACTCTCTGCATCATAGCATTTCAGAGCTAAGGAGAACCTCAGAGGCTATGGAGTGCAATTCCTCCACCACCAGGTCGAGCGCCATGCTTAGCTTGACACTGGAACAGCCTTGGGCTTACTGCGGGCTCCTGTAAGGAAAGGGTGCTAGCTGTGGACTTGATGAATCTGTGTCACCTTTATTACTATGTCCCTTCCCAGCCCATTGAGAGCTGTTGTTACCTGCGGTTTCCCTATGCCTATCTCTTGGCCTTTGGGTGGGCTCTTCATCTATAAACCAGCTTGTTGAATTATCTTTAAAAAGAATAGATCAAGCCTAAATCAGCCCTGCCAAGAACAAGAGGATTCCTCCTCGGAGGTAACAACTTCAGCTCTATGACCATTTTATTTAGCCGGTTGTTCAGAGGCCTTTTTGAGCTTCCTCCCACTTTCTCCGAGTTAATTTGCTAGATAAGTGACCTCTGTTTAAGTGATGTGATGCCAGCTCTAAATGCTGGCAATTTACTTCACAAGATTAAACAAATGCCCGTAGAATGGAGTCTTCAAATAAACGACGGGCCATAATGACACCCAGCGTTCATTCTCTGATGTACTTTCTTAAGCTGTAGTGTAAGATTCCTTCTCCTGGGCTTTCTATCTCAGATGCCTGCAATGCAAGAAGTAAGCAAAAGAGGCTCCTGACACAAGGTGGGTTTACCTTATTTCTGGAGAAGGGACCACTTCAGGGAAGTAAATGAGCTTCTTAGGATTGTATGGTCTGCTGTGCTTGTTTTTTAAAGTTGGCTAAATGAGCAAATGTATCTGATTTTCTTAAAGTAGCTGATTATAACCAATAAGAAGCAAGAAAAGTTAGGAAAGGTTGCTCAAGTCCCACTAAAAAGTGAAGCTAACTCTCCCAATGAGTTCTGATGGCATATGTGTAGATGTAGATCTACAGAGACACTCAAGAGGATGAAAGCATACCACGAATGTGAGAGGATTCTATTGTATTACTTAAGAGTTATAATTTCTTAATCTTTGAGCATTGGGCATGGGGGATCTTAAACATTCTATTTCCCAGTCCCTAAAACCTAAAGTTTAAGAAAATAATAATATTTTCAAAGCATTTCATACTTTACACCAAACTAGTTATTTCGCTGACATCATAGCATGAAAATGTACTGTCTCTGAAAACCAAAAATGATGCCTGGGTCACACAGGGTTTTCCACCCTTCGTAGATGAGATTATTTCTTGATTTGGAAGGATTAGGAAAACGATTCCACTTCTTGCAAACACAATGAACGCAGAGGACTCAGAAAAAAGAGGGGAGTGAGAGAAGCCCAAGGCTGTGCTGAGCCCAGATCTGCCAGGGCACTGCAGGGAAATGCAGGGCAGGAGGCAGGGTCCGTGTGCCACGCACCACCTTGAAGACACTTTGAAAGACACCACTGCCCAAGGGTGCTGCTTGATAAGCAACCCTGTCCAATACACAAGGTACACAGCACCATTTGCCTCTGCCTTTGAGTTAGGGACCAGAGAGAGCTGTAACAAGAATTGGAAGGCAACAAAATATGGGTGCTCTTCTCTTTTTCTGATGAAAAGGTCTATGAATAAGACCCTTGTTCCCAACGTTGTATTTTCTAAAATAGCCACAAATCCTAAAAATTAATCATCTAAAATTTTATTTCATTTTTTAAAAAATATATTTTATTGATTTTAGAGAGGAAGGGAGAGGGAGAGATAGAAACATCAATGATGAGAGAGAATCATTGACTGGCTGCCTCCTGCACGCCCCCTACTGGGAATCGAGCCCGCAACCCGGGCATGTGCCCTTGGCCGGAATTGAACCCAGGACCCCCCAGTCCGCAGGCTAACGCTGTATCCATTGAGCCAAACCAGCTAGGGCAGAATATTTTATTTCATTTTATTTAATCTTCTAACTTTCACATTCAGTTTTATCTAAAACCTTATCAATTTCCGAGTTCACATTTTATAGATAAAATTATTTTTCTGAGTTTTTCTAGGCTCTCCCCTCCCCCCATCTTACTGACTGGGAGTTCAGCAGTTGTAGGAAACATGTTTTAAGTCTTTGATTTTCCCAGTACAGTGAGTAACATGGAGAAGATATTGCCATAAATATTCCTGAATAAACAATGAATGAGAGAAAGGTAATTCCCACCCTGACTAAGCCATTTTCTTTTTCCAAAAGATGCTATGATAGATTGTCCAACAGAACAGCCCCAATCATAAATACCTGCAGGTACTGCTTTTTTGCATAACTTCCGCCCTGTGATAGCCAGAGAGCTTGCAAAATCCATCATTGCTGTACACAATAGGCCAGTCCACGATCTGCGCGTTCCCCAACACAAAATTAGTATCTGTTAAAAAAAAGAAGGAAAGGGCACATTACTTGAGATTCAATGAGAACATAAATAATGTCAACCATTCCAGGTAATTTTGCTTCCATCCATAATAGTCTCTTGAATAGGAAAGTGGCTCTTCAGGAATCCGTAAGAACAGTGATTTAGAGTGAATCATTTGAATGCAATTACTATACCCCAAGAAGAAGTTAGCAAAGGAAACATGGTTAACCAACCAACCAACCAACAGATCCTGTAGCAATCCAGCGATTCCCATGAGCCATTTTCCAGTCTGAATTTTTCATCTCAATGAAAGTATTCTGGTAATATGACACAAGAAATTTCTTCTGGGTCTTTGGGCCAGAAGCTACAAATTGACCTCCATGACCCTGATTAACATTTGCCCAACCTAGGAGGTTTGATTCCTGGTCAGGGCACACACCTAGGTTGCAGTTTTGAACCCCAGTCAGGGTGCATAGAGGAGGCAACCAATCATTATTTCTCTCTCATCTCTCTACCTATATATCTATCTATCTCTCCCACTCCTCCTTCCCTTCCTTTCTTTCTAAATATCAATAAAAACATATTCTGGGTGATGATTTTTTAAGCGAGTAAAATTTAAAATTCAGCATAAATATTAGAAGATAAAAAAGAAAAAAAGGTAAGAAGAAAAAAAAAAAGACTTAGAAGGTCAATCCAAAGGATCAACATGCAACCTAATAAAAACAACAGAAAGAACATGGGATAAGGCCAGAAGACTTTTTAAAATTTTAAAACCATCAAATGCAAGGATAGAATAATGATATTTTCAAGTATGCAAAGATCCAGGTAATTTATTTTCCATATATTCCTTCTTGGGGAGTTACTTGAGAATGTATATCAGCAAAAATGTGGGAGAAAAGCAAGAAATAAGACAGCATGGGAAGTAGAGGGAATGGCTCCAAGTGTAGAAAGCAGGGGAGAACTAATAGAAAGCATTCCATACAAAATGACTCAGAGGACAGACGTTTCAGAAGTGAATTATATAGGAGAAAACAACATAAAAATTCAATAAAGGTATATAGTTTGGAGGGCAGAAAATTAGACGCATCAAAAAAAAGCTGTGCAAGAAAGGAAATCAAAATACACTATGTCACATTATTGTCATAATTATAAACATCTTAACTTTCAACTTTTAAAACCAACATAGTCAAGCATGGAATATTTAAGTATCTGAATATAACCTCATCAATTCTGACACTGTAAAAATACAAATGATAAACTTAGAGAAATAAGAGAGGACAATCATGAGATGGTATCTAGAGTTGCTATAATAAGGTATTAATATTTTACTTAAAATTGAAAAATAACCAATAAGGGAGCAATATAATCTTAGGTGGTAGAAAGTAAATAAAGTGAGCTAAAACCTTAGCTAAATTAACAGAAGCCACGAGATACCTAAAATTAATAAATCTAGAAATAGCTGTGATGCATGTTATTTAGAGACATGGAAGAAACTATAAGAAGAAACAGCTAAAATTAGAACATGTGGTCTTTGGTTAGCAGAATGGGCAAAGGGACAAGGTATAGAGTGTTTTCTCTATAAGCCTTTCAGTTTGTTTTATAACCATGAGCAAATATTACCTTGATAAAAAATAAATATATTCTTAATTTTTAATGAATTTAATCAGAAAAGATTAAGTTACTGATTAAATTTTTCATTTACTAAAAAATGAAACCAAGATATATTTCAAGTTCCAGATATTATTGCAATTTCTCATGAAATATTCTGGTCATCCTTTAAAGGTATTCATCATTCCTCAAGCATTCCCACTGTCCCTGGCGTGCGTATTCACCTACAGCCTTATTGGGGAGGAAACAAGTAAGTCCACTAGCATTTTCTTTGACTTTAGAAAGGAAACAGGGAAATAGGAAGTGCTGTAAGAATAGAATCATCAGCTATTGACCATCCACTCAGAGGATTTCTCATCATAGAATTTAAAATTCCAAAGCAGTTTATCTACTGCTAACGCAAGCAAGAAATGAGAGCTTGCAGGGAGCAAGATCCCATGATGTGACAGAAGGTCTAGGCATTCCCTCGTTATCCAAGGACTTGAGCCAACGGAAGAAAGAATTCTAGTCCCAGTCAGAAGGCCATCTGTCTCGAACAGGAAAGAAATCCATCCTGGCTCAGCTGCCATAGCCCATACATGTGACCCCCCACTCTGCTTGGCTGGAAAGGGGGCATGTTCTGGATTACTTTCAATTTATGAACTATGAATAATTGACCTGAAAATTACATTCCAGAACACAAGATGTTACAAGATCAGAGATACCCATACAAATGTCATAACGTCACATGTAGCATCAGAACTAAGGGATTCCACATAAGCTATCTTCTACATATTACTGAGAATGGGTAGCATTTATTGATATTTACTTTGTGTCAGGCTCTGTACTAAGTACTTTATTATATATTAGGGTGTGTTTTTTAACCTTTACAACAACCTTTATGAGGTGGTATTACTTCACTGAATGTAGTGTCATGGATTTCATTTATTCATGAAGAAACTGAGCTTCTAAAGAATAGAGCAGATGAGAGTGGGGATTGAACCTGGGTCTATCTGGCTTCAAAATCCATGCTTTTAATCATGTATTACAACTTCTCCTTCTTATTCCATTTCAAATACTAAAATCAGACCATTTCTATGAAAATCTTTGTACCACCTAATATTTATGTGCCTTCCTATAGAAACACTAAGTACAACAAGATCTTTTTTGATGAGTCAAGATTACCAGTATTGTCATCATATATTATGATTTACCTTGTGATACACAAGGATGCCCTCAGGAAATACTGACATGGGTAGGAGTAATGGTTTCCTCCTATAAATGCTTGGCCTCTCCTGTCAGTCTTTGCAATGTTTTGTCTCTTCCCTCATTTACAAACTCTTCTTAAAATGTAGTATTTCTATAACAGTCCTGCTTCCACACAGTGACAAGAGAGGAGGAGGGGCAGGAGCGGAAGAGAAGAGGGGAGAATTTGTGCCTGGATCCCCATTTTTGAGACTCAGGGGTGGGAGAGAACACCCATGGGCAACTCAAAGGTGCTACACAGCAAACTTGGCTTTGTTAGCACCACTGAGCCTCCCTCAGCTCCCACGGGGTCTGCAAAGAATCCAGAAGCTCCCAACTGCCCTGCTGCTGCTGAAGTTGCTGAAATTGCATGAACAGATGGTTATCACAGTGGAGTAAGGTGACCAAAGGCTATGTCTTATCAAACCGCCCAAGGCAAGGGTCAACTTGGGGGTTCAGGCAAATATAAGAGGTGAGCTGCAGCACCAGTGAGAGCCTGGATTATCAAGTTACAGAGAAGGAGAGAGAAAGGGGGTGGGGGGGGGGAGAGGATGTGTAGGATTGGGACAGGACACCAAGTTCTTTACAATTCAAAGAACGGAACATAGGTTCACCAGCTGCACCCGTGAGCCCATAGATCAGTTGGTCACCCAGTGACCAGCACACCAGGGCTATTGCTAGAGACCCAAGAAACTAGAGGGAAGAATAAAGCCTTGCATCTGGGGATCTGAGGCTCACCTCACACACCATCTTGGAGAGAAGCAATGGGATGGGTAGAATTGGCATCTGAACCCAAGAGAAACCCAAAAAGATTATTTAAAATATGGAAGAGCTTGAGATACCACTAACTGGGAAGTTCAGAGTCCACCATACCTGGTCTCCTTGCTGTTAGGAGTGGTGGGACTTTTTAAAGGAGAGAAGATCCATAAAATAAAACAAAGAAGTGAATCTAGGTGGATCTGAGTCAATTTGCCAGTGGCCTATTGTGAAGCACCAAGCCTGCCACCAAATTCATATTGTCTACACTGAACAAGTCCCTCCCACATTGTTCGGTAAGATGTGTGGGTTCAACCTGGCTGTCCTAGCCATGATTTATTGGCTCTCATCTGAAAGTTCCCTGTGTCTCCAGTCTTTGATGCAAATGAGCTAGAGTCTCCTGCCTCCCTCTGATCCTTTTTACCCCCTCCCCCCCCCCCCGAGGGTCTTCAGCTGCAAGAGTGTGTGCAATCAAATGCAAGGTTTCCTAAATTCAACCTCCCTCAGCCCACACACAGTTTTCCTCCTTGTAGGATAAAATAAACATTTCTCTAAAAATTGGAAAGACTCCCCTCCCCCACCACAGAAAGCTACTTCAGCTGATAGGGCATGAGTCAGGCTATGCTGCGGTAGTCAGATGTGTCAAAATCATTCCAAACCTGCCATTTGCCCATAAAACATAACGCACAGATATTCTAAAAAGAAAGTATTAGAACATTACTTTCCATCCTAATTACCACAAATAACAAAGTAGAAACTAACCAAAGCAATGACTTAGAAAAGTGACTCAGTTTGGGCAATTACACAGATAATAGCTACATTCAGCAGGTGGTTGACACAAATTTGTTATTGCCTGCCAACCCTGGTTATTCAGGGGGGCTACAGTAAAAACTCCACAATGTGCTTCTAATAACTTCTGATAGTTTTACTTGCAAGAGAATCCTCTGCAATGTTATAGATTCCTAAGGGTATCAGTGCTTTTGCAAAAAGCAAGTTCAAGTAAAAATATACACTGAGTGGCCAGATTATTATGATCTCTGAACGCATAATAATCTGGCCACTCAGTGTATATCCTATATAATAAAAGGCTAACATGCAAATTGTCCCCTCAACCAGTTTGACCAGCAGGCAGGCCGGCCAACCGCCCATGTCCCCTCCTCCTGGCCAGGCTGGCCAGACCCCACCCATGCACAAATTCATGCACCAGGCCTCTAATACACACACACACGCACACGCACACACACGCACACACACACACACACACACACTGAGTGGCCAGATTATTATGCATTCAGAGATCGTAATAATCTGGCCACTCAGTGTATTTTCCTTTATTTCAGAAAAATAATAGAAAACAATAGAAAAATAATGATGAGATAAAGGAAGAGAACAAGAGGTTTGTCTCTAAGCAGTAAACAAAGACCAGGAAACAACAGTTTGATTTGCCTGAACCTAAATAAAATCTATACCAGAAATTAATTTTTTAATAAACAAAAGGACAGACCAAGATTTGGTAGTTTGAGGGAGAAAGGAGGATAGGATGAAAAAACAGAAGCTTAGTCAATATAATACACCTAAATGAAACACCCAAAATCTTAATTATCAGCAAGTCACTTTGTGGCTCCACTGTGTTTTTTCAACAGTAAAATTCCATGAAAATCAGTCTTGTAAATTGTCAAGGGCCCAATCTTTGCACAATACAAACTGAACTCCATAGAGATTCAATAGTTATTTGCTTTGTCTCTGATTTTAATATCCTACTGAAATACATTTTTTATTAAGCCAGTAAATTACAATAGAGAGATTTCAATTTGAAAAGCACACTCAAACACTGCATTTACTGGGTATTTATCCCTAAGTGCACCGTTTCCAAAACATGACCTCCATCTTCATTATGCATCAAATTAAGGGATTTTAAAACAGTAAAAACAGGTTTCACAAGCAGTATGGGAGAGAATGAGACTATACATGAAATTGTGTTAGAAATGCAGTGACTTTTTTATAGTCAATGATATTTCACTTCATAAAGGAGAGGGGTCAGTGATATGTTAAATTACTATTGGGAAATATTTATTTGTGTGATCACTTGCTAAAAAGTGGTGCAATAAATTAATTAACAATTATTCTAATTTTACAGTCATAATACTTCCTTAATGTATCTCTGTATACATTATAGGTATTTTGAACAAAACTCTTAAACCATTATTGAATAACACCAAAAACATCACTCAAAGTAAGCAAGTAAAAATATTAAATGGTACTAGAAAAAAAGATTTTTTTGAGTTAGTTTTACATTTGCCTCCTCTGTTATTTTAAAATTTCATGGTCAATGGCTCAGTAAGGATAGGGTGGAAGGAAGGGAATCTCAGAGAAGCTCAGTGAAATACAACACATATCTGAGCATCTACTTTGTCTCAGACATGGCAGGAATGCAGGGGACACATGTGTCCATTTGAAAGTTATATCCAAATTCCCATCTAGCTTTAGCTGTCCCAGTCTACATAGCACATAACTCCATATCTACTCCCTAACCAAGTATCTGGTTCTATAGGCAGAGGCCTGGTAAGAAGACAATGGCACACATAGATGGATAATTAGATGAGTGTTATTGACAAAGGCCTGGGTGAGGTACTGGCAGTGGTATGCTGGTCACTGACTGGGGGGGGTGGGAGCCCTGATTTATAGCATCTGCCAATTTCTGAGGTGCAAATACTTCCACCATGGCAGATTTCAAGTTACCAAGGTGAGGTCCCCAAACCAGAAATACGAAAGAGATGTGCATGATCCAATCTTGACAAGCAGTCCCATCCAGCTCAGCTTGCCCCAGCACAACACTGAGGGAAACCTCAGGGATAGTGCAGTACCTCAGGGTTAATAGCAGTTGGAAACTTTAAGCCACCTAAACCTATCCAAACCCAAAGAGAGCAAGGTGGAGATGTAAACTTTATGCAAGGGGAAAAAGCTAGGCTATTATTGCATCTCAAGGTGGTAGACCTCACAAGTTAAAGCCAGCCAGAAAGCATGGGAGACTATTGACATAATCCACATAGGTCAGCCCCTCCGGGATGCAGAGCTGGTTGGAAAAGAAAAGGGATGCTCAACGTCACTAGCTATAACAGAAATGCATATCAAAACCACAATAGGATACCACCTTACACCTGTTAGAATGACTATTATCAATAAGACAAGCAATAACAAGTGTTGGAGAGGGTGTGGAAAAAGGGAACACTTGTAACACTGAAGGTGGGACTGCAAATTGGTGCTGCCTCTATGGAAAACAGTATGGATATTCCTCAAAGAATTAAGAACAGAGCTACCATATGACCTAACAATCCTTCTTCTGGGTATCTACCAGAAAAATTTGAAAACACTTCCTCATGAAGATATCTATACCCCAGTGTTCATTGCAGCAGTATTCACAATAGGCAAGACATGGAAATAACCTAAGTGTCCTTGGATGGATGATTGGATAAACAAATGTGGTACATATATATACAGTGGAATACTATGAATCTTGACAATACCATGCTAAGTGAAATAAGTCAGAGAGATAAGGATAAGAACCATATTATTTTATTCATATGTGGGATATAAAACAAAAAACAACAACAAATCAACAAATAAAACAAACAAACTCACAGACACAGACAACAGTATGGTAGTTACCAGAGGAGAAGAGAGTAGGGGAAGGATGAAAAGGGTAAAGGGGGTCAAATATATGGTGATAAGAGACTGCACAAAATGGAATATACAAATGATGTATCATAAAATTGTTTGCTTGAAACTTATATTATGTCATTAACCAATGTTATCCCAATAAATTTAATTTTAAGAAAAGAAAGAAAGAATTTCCTCTAAGGAGGAAACATGATATGTAGTACATCGGGCCACGTAGAGGCTCAAAGCACAAATGTAATAGCACACAACTCTAATCCAATCAATCCCTATAATGGTGAAAGAAAACAAAAGTAGATAAAATAGTAAGAACTAAAAAATGCGTTTAGATGAAATATAGTCTTGTCATTCGAATTAACTCATTTTCTCCCATGACTGTGAAGGTCTAGTCTAAAATAGGTTTTCCAAATTCACTCTTCATGAAAATAAAAGTTAAGCAAGAAATAAATATCAGTAAAACTTGCCAAATATCAGTCACCTTGCAAATGCTGACTCCAGCACTCTGAGAATGCCAGTGGAGGATGCCTATGCTAGTGTTTTAAGGGAAAAGGGAGGTAATGAGGGGCTATTCCTCTTCTTTCCAGAAGCATCTTATGTCACTGAAGCTATGACAAACAATGGTTTTGAGGCAATCTCGGTTAATAGTATATTAATAATTACAAGATTAACTTCAGAACATCAGTTTTATGCAACACAGGACTAATCGAAAAGTTGTCCTTTTAGTTTACACGATGAACAATCTTAGGATGAGTAAGCAAATTGATTCTGATTATTGACATAACTCGATTAACACCCAATCAGAAGAGTTTTAAGTAATTTGGTCACTACCAGGAGTGCATGTCTGCCGCAGCAGAGACCATGAAACTGAGGGAGATGTTGAAGGTGTCCAGATTGCACTCTGTTCCCCGAGACAACACTTGCATAGAGAACAAGCAGAGCATCCAACAAATCCCAGCATCCGGGATATGCTGGAAACTCACAATGGGCGAGCAACCCGAGACAGCAGCCAAAGAAGACATCGCCCAGAGGAATGAGACTTGTTTAAAGTCTCAGAACAAAGTTTCACACATTCTGCAACGGCCTTCTTTAATCTGCCTTAAGGGATCTGGTCACCCCACAGCCAACCTCACAAAAAAAGAAATGGGTAGTAAATCTAAGAATGATTTTGGGTGAGGAGCTTATAAGGGGAAATGGTGTAGCATGTGCTGAGTCACCATGACTTCTCTTCAATCTTTGGAGAGGTTTACAGCATACGTTGGTCTTCATCGTGGATGTCTCCATGAGAAATCGCAATGTCTCACTCACTTTGGTATTCCTGGTCCCTCGCAAAGGATCAGACACATAAGAAGTCCACCGTGCTTGTGAAGCTGAGCCGCAAGCTAGCCTTTGCCTTGCATTTTCATTTGCCTTTGATTTTTTTAATTCCTCCATGAAATCTGTGCCTTTCCTTCAGTGATTTTTGTTTTATTTCTTTCACTAAAATAAACATAAATCATTCACTTCCTAGTTCCTTCCCACTTCCAGCTCTAATTCTTACATAATCTTTGTCCCCAGGGTTTACTGCTTCTAGATTTAATAAAATGAGCCTCTTACACGCACACACACACACACACACACACACACACACACACATACACACTGCATATGCCCTTTGTACACAATTCTAAGTGTGCAAGTCTTTCACGTCATTTATCATCATGTGTGAGTTCACATGTGAGAACATTGCAACACACAGGAGACACCAATGTGTCCCAAAAGACAAGAGCAAGTTTTATTTTCATTTTATTTTGATCATGTGCTCACTACTAACATAACCCTAAATAACCCTGTTTTATTACTAGCTTGCTTGGGCAATGTCATTATTGAAAACAAAAAAAGAGGAGAAAACACCAAGTGTTGGCAAGGATGTGGAGTGACAAGAACCCTCACACTCTGTTGGTGGGAATGTAAATTGATACAAACCCTTTGGGAAATTGTTTGGCAGCCTCCACTGCAGTTAAACATATGCCTCTAGGCATACATCCAATATATGCCCACACATCCCAAAGACGTGTGCAAGAATGTTTGTAGCAACATGAATAGCACAACACTGGAAACAACCCACATGTTGTTGGAAGAGGTCACTGAGAGGATGTGATCTGCCCGTTGACTCTTGAGCTGGACCCAGGCAATCAGAGGCTCCTCAGCCCCTGCCCTGACCTTGAAATGTACGTTCTGCCCATGCTTCCCACAGTGGGACCTATTTCAAGGACACAGCCTTGAGAAAGTAAAGTGTTGTTGAGACCATCTGGACTGATACATGAATGAACCAAGTTAAGGCCTCTTTGAAAACTTCGGAAATTCTGGTAGGCGGGGCGGAGATCTACCCATTAGCAGCTTCGTTTGTAAGCTCCCTTGCTCACTGAGCCTGCCACCTGTCATTCCGGAGTGGTCTGCCTCTTCCTTCAGTCTCCCCTTGCCTGCCGCGTACAGGGGCCGGTTTGCAGGTGAACACGTGCCCATCAAGAGCATTCAGAATGGATGAATGGCAGTTGTGTTATAGTCATACCATCAAGTACCATACAGCAGTGACAATGAAATGACAGGACACACAGCAACATGGGTGAATCTCCAACTGAAGTCCCGTGTATGTAAAGCTCAAAAACAGGCTAAATGAACTCCAGAGCTCAGAACTGCAAAACAAGGTGGCAAAATTATGAGGAAATGCAAGTGATCACCTTACAATCAGGAGATGGTCCCCTTTGGAGAGCAAGGGACTTGGGATCAGGGAGCGTCCTGGGAGCGACTGGAGAGCTTATAAGATTCCACTTCTTGACATCGGTGGTGACAGTACAGTATTTACTTTATACAAATGTGTTAAGCTGTACCCAACTATTTTATGTGCCTTTCTATTGTGGTATTAAACAATTTTAAAGGGTTAAAAATGGAGAGAAGAATCAAGACAACTGTTATCAAATTACAAAAAAAAAAAAGGAAAATATTTTCAGGTGGAAAAGAGAGTGGGCTAGGTCAGTTTCATTCCACAGGGCAGACCTCAAATGAGTGGTAGCTGTTCAAGGGCAGATTTTGGTGAGACCACACAGTAACAACAACAATCAAAGAACAGGAAGGGGAGAAGGAAGTAGAAGAGTTGAAATAAGCAGAAAAGATGAGAGAAGGGGAGGAGAGGGGAGGGGAGGGGAGGGGAGGGGAGGGGAGGGGAGGGGAGGGGAGGGGAGGGAAGGGAAGGGAAGGGAAGGGAAGGGAAGGGAAGGGAAGGGAAGGGAAGGGAAGGGAAGGGAAGGGAAGGGAAGGGAAGGGAAGGGAAGGGAAGGGAAGGGAAGGGAAGGGAAGGGAAGGGAAGGGAAGGGAAAAAGTAGTTCACAACTACGGTTTCTTGGAAAACAGAATACTCCTTGTAAGAGAATGAGTGTCCCATCGCAGAAGCTATTCAAGCATAGGCTAGATAAGCCCTGGGAGGAATGTTCTGAAAAAGACTCAAACACTGGAAAAGAAATTGTAATGAATGTCCTTTCAGAGCTAAAGTTCTATAAGTCTTTCTCACCAGTTCCAGGTGTGGCCACTTAAAGAGAAGGAAAAAAAACAAAAAACAAAAACCCACCATGATCCAAATATCTTAAATCTACAAAGCAGACACTCACTTTGCAAAAAGAGTTCGTTTCAATAAAGAACTAAAGTATATTTTAAATGTTTGCTTCCAAGCCATTAACTATCTAACCAAAAATAAAGGGGAGGGAAGAATGAGGGACGCCAAGGAAACACTGAAGGACCCAGTGCCAAATGAAGCCCCATCATAAATGAAGAGCTTGTGTCAGAAAACAAATGAAGCCAGGGATTCAATTTCCCCACACATTCCTCAAATGCCTCTATTTTTTAATGATATGCTAACAAAACAGATGAATATCATAAAAATCATGGAGTTTGGAGTTTATGTGAAATCATAAGGCTTCGTCCTCTCAATCCCCCAGCTAATATCAGCCAATGGATTAAACTTTCAGACACTTTCGAAGAAAGACAGCGAGCCTGGTCTGAAGGTTATCTTAGAACATATTCCAGGAAAAAACAAACTCCATCGAGTGGGTGGTAATCCAGATTACCATCTATTCCCCTTTCAGAGTAAGAATGGATTTTATCGAGTTTTTGTTTTATAAACATTCCCGTGGCTCAAAACATCTGTGAGGAGACACACTACCCGTGGCTCTCATCCTGTTTGCTAACTAATTATATCAACAACCTGAACCAACTTAACACTATGTTAAAACACAGCTGATTTAGCAATCTGTAAATTATACATGTACATAAATCTGGACCCAAATGTGCTGCGCCTCACTCCTGCTAATGTGCATGGATTCTTACTGGCACCTACAACTGTTTGATATAGGTTTCTGAGTACTAAAACATATGCTCCCCTCAAATGGGACCACTTAGGGTAATATTTTTGTAGTTTCCTGGCACTAAGGTCTGCCAGCCTTCCTAAACCAGATCTCCTATTTGCTACAGCAAGCATTCGGAAAGTAAGCGCCTAAAAATTTAAGCAACAATCAAAAAATATACTGGAGCAATACTTTCCAATATGAATATGACGAGAAGCAGCCTGGCTTTGTGTCAATGAAGTCAACATAAAGATTTGAAACGATGGGCAATATGACCCTACACAAAATCAAATCAAATCTGGCCCATTCCTGCTGATTACTTACAACTACTCAATTAAGAGATAATTACCAAATATCTTCAAATGGTATTCCAAATGTATCCAAGAAAGTTAAACTAGATTTTAGTCCCATCAAGACCAGTAAACACCTTTAAAATGTGGGTATTTTGTGTGTGTGTGTGTGTGTGTGTGTGTGTGTGTGTGTTTAATCCAATGTCAAGCCAGGAAACATGGTGGAATAGGGGCAAGATCCTTGGACCAAGACTCACTGGAATGTAACTTACTCAGGGTAGGGGGTTTCCTTTTTCTCACTATATCCTCAGGGTTCCATAAGTATGCTCAATAAATCTTTGTAGAATGAATGAGCTAGTCACAACTGCTGAATAGTCCCTGAGCTGCCTTTTACTGCCATTTCTAATGCTTCCTCTTACTAACTAACCATAAGTAAATTATTTAACCTGAGGATTCTTAGTTCCTGAAACTCTGAAATGGAAACACTGCATCTCCTTTGCTGTCTTATGAGGATCAAAGGTAATATTTTACGAAAAGTGACTTAATATTTTATAACGGGCACATGAACATTATCCTGCCAAACCATTGGCAAAGGTAAAACTACGGCCCTCCCTTGAAACAGAATTAGCTTCTCCTTTGCCCTGTTATTCTGTTTGGATGTGGTAGTGTGGCCGTTAGCCAAAATGGATGTTGTTCTTGTTGTTATAACATTTTATTTCATCTCCACTGGGAAATTATGCTTCTCTAGAGAAAACAATGGTAATACAAGGAAGGTCATCGCATGGTGTACCATAAGGAGCGTGACACAGGGGTCAAGAGGCTTTGGGCCTCATCAGTTCTGACCTTAAATTATTTGAGGAAAAGCTGTGCTTCAGTTTTTTTTCATCTATACAATGATGGGGAAGGAGGACAGACTAGATCTAAGGTCTGTCTTACCCTAGAGTTCTATGATATTCCAGACACCACATATTCAAATACCCCAAAACAAAGTCAGTTCTGTTATCCATTAGCATATAATGAGAACAGTGTTTGTAAGGATGATGAAAACAGTTCCACAACCTAAGTCATAATGTCTGAACAACAATGCTGCTACAACAAAGATGAATGCTACCCGCCTCAGGCACTATATGCCTGCCACCTTGAATGTCACTCCATATTCATGGGACTCCGTTTTCTGGTCTTTAAAAGAGAAACAAAAGTACTGCATAAAACCACTGGGAGAAAATACCTAAAAAAGTGATCAAAAAGTAGTGCTATTTAAAGGTAAAATGCTATTTAAAAGACTGTAATGCCCAAAACAAGGCCGGTGGATTTTGGAAGACAATATTTATAAATAGACCTTTCCCATCACAATAAAATAATACAATGCATGTAGATATTGTGCTATTTCCAAGAGTCCACATTTTGTTTCTATTTGTGTCCAGGGAATATTATGACAGAGATCACTACAAATTTAAATTCCACGTTTCAAGATCAGACTCTTTCTCTGAAATAATACATAGTATTAAAAGTTCATCCACCTCTCCCCACAGGTTTTGTTTTTGCTGTTGATGCTGTTTGGTTGGTTGGTTAACTAAAGTCAAGCTTTCAGAAGTGGTGCTGAAATTAAAGTGCCAGTACTAATAATATTCCCAGCTAGTTATTCTATGGAGGTTCTACATATGCCTACAGAGGGGAGGCGGCTCTAAGATCAACTACACTAGAAGATATTCTACCTTCTCAGCGTCAGGGTTGTTTTAAATTGTGGTATCCGCTCCAGGATTCTTAAGTTCCTCCTGCCAAGCCCAAGACCTTGTGACTATTACATGCAAGATTCCTTACTGCTCTCTCCATTCAAAAACATAACATGGTCTACATTAGATACAGGGTTTCCCCTCTCACTTAAAGGACTCTGCCTCTACACACACACACACACACACACACACACACGAAATTGGCATTGATATTTATGAGAAAGTTGATGTCTCTGGCAAGGGGATCCCCAAACCTCCAAGACTGCCTCCATACCCCCTACCAGGCCAATAACAATAGCAATCACAGTACGTTAAACTCTTAGTGATTTTATTTTAAAACCTATGAACACCTCCAGCATTTTTATGGCAGACGAGTTCATTGTGGCTGTTCGTGTAGTAATTGTCATCCCCCGTGCATCCTCAGGTAATGGCTGTGACCTTGCTCTAAAAGCCACCTTATTTAGTTTGAGTCAGGAAGACCTTAAAAGAAAAGGGGACTGACCAGAAACTCTTCAATAATCTTATGCGTAAGCGGCACCTAATAAATGACCATTCCTAAGAAGTATCGAACACATGATGATGTGCGGTACTAGTTACGTTTTTGATTACAAGATAAACTTAAATCACTTTTGAATTAAGGAGTATTTCTTAGTAGCAAAAGTCACTTTCCATGCCCTTCCCCCAAATCCCTAAGTAAATCCAAAGAGAAGCCCGTCGCTTTAACACAAGCTCCTTAACGCTCTGAAGCCAAGATATTTACACATTTTTTAAAAGCCATTTCCTGAGTTAGCGCTTCGGGTGGGTCCTCGTAATGAATGTCATGTCTCTGAGAGGAGAGGGTCCAGCAGCCTGTAAGGGGCTTCTTATCCAGGGCTGGTCGCCTCTCATTTGCACCTTCTAGCTGCCCTGCGAGCCTTTTAGCCAGGGTGCTCCGCTGCCCTGAGTCCTGCAGGCATTTGAAATGCATCCTTTCCAGCCCCAGCTCCAGGACTCCCCGCCGCCCTCCCCCCACCCCCAACCCCCCCCCCCCCCCCCCCCCGCTTCATGCTACTGTCCCTCTAAATGCCACGGGAGAGAGAGGGGCGGGGAGCATTGCTTTATTGGGTAATGGCGATCTATAGGCTTGGGGAGTTTGGGAATTTGCAGGTGAGCAAGATGTATGGGCATAAAACACTGCTGTGTTTGAAAGAGATTCGTACCTGTGACCACTTAGCCAGCTCAGCACCTGTGCCCGCCACTTCCCCAGGAAATGCTGCCCCTCATGGCCTTAGCTTAACCTAGCAGGGGGTGGGTGGCTCGGTGAAGAGGTGGAATTGGGCAGCCTGGTGCACATCCCTAAGTCCCCGCGCCCCTACACCTCGGACTTTTCTGCCTGTGGAGATGGAAGGTGGACGCGGCCGGAGCTGCCGGTCCCCACAGCTGCCTCCCCCTGTGGGGAGGAGGCGCCACGGGGAGCAGCAGCCGGCGCCCCGAGAGCCTTCGCGGAGGGTGGGCTGTACTCCTGGGGCGTCCAGCTTCCCATCACTTTTCCCGGTACTTTGCTCACCAGCTGCCACGCTCCCTGAAGAGGACCAAGAAGGCGGGAGAAAGGCCCACAAGGCACCCCCAGGATACCTCTCCTCCTGGGATGGGGACTCATCAGACCGCCCCGCCTGCCCACCTTTCCCAGCCTCCGGGCTGCCCGGCGCCGGTGCCTCGGCTCCGGTGCCTCGGCTCCCAGCGCAGCTCCGAGCTCTGCTGCATCCACGGCGCCGAGCAGCGGGGAGGCGGCTGCAAAAAAGGCACGGATGAGAAGCCGGGTAACTGGACCCCGAATGCACCTCTTACCATTGGACCGCCGGACGATATTCTCCAGAAACGTGTTCTGCGGGGCCACCAGTCCCCTCCTGCCCCCGGCCATGGTCATCCTCCCGGCGGCTCGGGGTCTCGGGGCTCCCCGGCGCGGCTTCTCACGGCAGCAGAAAGCGGGGCCCGGGGCCCGCGTGCGCTCCCGACTCGAAGCGCCCCATGCGCCCCGCAGGGATCCGGGCGGGCAGGGGCGGCGGCTCCCTCCCGCTGTCACCCTCGCGCCCACTTCGCGCCTGCCTCCCTGCGGCCCGCCTCGCAGTGCACTCGCTCGGGGCTCGCCTCACCGCAGCCGCCTCCGGGTGGGCGGAGGGAGCCCGGCGCCCGGGTCGGCGGCGCCCCCTACCGGGCGCGCGCCCCGCGGGCCTGCCGGGGACGGAGCGGGGTCTCGCGGCGGGCGGGAGCGGGCGACCCGCGGCGGGTCAGCGCTGGGTTGGCAGCGCCACCCTCTGGGCACAGCCGGGAATTGCGTTCAGTGCGCTTTGGGCTGGGTGTTCGGGAGGACAGCATGAACCTTTGGAAACCTCTGAGGCTCCTGGGACACCTTCTTCCCCGCTCGGGTTTCTTTGCCTCCTTGTGGAAGGGGCCCCACCTTGATTCTGAAGCCAGTGTTGTGCCAGCAGTTAATGAAGTCCTATTGCAGGCGGTTAGACTTGCAGAGTGACCAACTGGTGGAGCTCCAGAAGCTCAATCTTGGGTTGTTTTTAAAATAGAACCAAAAAGCCAATGCAGGATCTGGACGTTTGATAAATTTGCTAACTGCCTGACCTGATTTCCACTTTTATCCCACGAATATTTTACCAAAAAGCCAAGAAAACATATGCATATGTACATAACATTTTTTATTTTTTTTTTTAGCTGAAGCACAAGCTGTTATGATCATTGTGTAAGGTTAGAAAACAAGAACAAACTGTCTGACAGACATCAAAACGCTGGGCTTGTCTCTTAGGGCAAATATGTGGGGGTAAGGGGTAGGGCAGCGGGGCGGGGGGCGGCGGGGAACAGCTTCCCAAACAGTTAACAACCTGAACCTTGGCTTGAAGGACCGTCCACACGGCACAGGATGAGGTGCCAGTCTTCACACCTGCCCCTGGTCTAAGGAAGAATCACAGAGACCAAAGGTTTCTGGGTAGGAGCCATTGTTCGCTGATTTGGGGAGATTTCTACCTGTACATCGTCTTTACCTGTCCCTTTACTATCAACCCCCAGTGGGTGTGGCCAGAGACTGAGTCTACGCCCCCCAAAAGGAGTGAGTCCCTACTTTTTTAGTTTGTTCCAGGCTTGGTCAACAGTCGACATTAAAATGGAAGAGGAGGAAAAAACGGAGCCTGCAGCCTCAGTTGTATGAAATAACCGCCCTGACACATCCTATTACAGTATTACAGATACCCTCCTAAGTTCATTAATATAAAAAAACTAATTCTTGCCCATCAATATCTGAGCTGCTGTGAAGATCAAATGTTAATTGTGTACCTGAAATGTACAATGTACTCTAAATTGTGCAGTGCTATACCAAGGTCACACATCATTAGAGAGACTAAGTAAATTGGGCCATTACAAGCATCACCCTTTCTCTCTCTCATCTGGTGTAGGCACACAGCAAGCTGACTGCTTTAGCTGAGTTAAGGCTTGCATAGGCTTTGAAAGTAAGGATACACTTCTTCCGTATAATAACATTCTCCCCAGCACATCAGTCACCCCATGTAGAGCTGTGATTTCTTAATCCCTAGCTCCGTCTAGTGGTTCTTTGTTCTACTACAAACGAGGTATCACACTGGTTGAAGGGAACTGTACTTGGTGCCAAGCTGGTTCTGTGCTGTCTGCCCACTTCATTTGAATAAGTGCATTTAAATAAGTTTCTTAAGGTTATGTTATCTGCTGCACAAACATGCCCAAGGGGAGATTTTTTTCATGACAATATTAAAAAAGCCATCAAGCAACCTCATAATCCTGCTTGTGAAAGGAAGATAAAAGAATGGCGGGGGGGGGGGGGGGACTGTCATGGAGACTTAATCAAATTTCCCAGATTTTAATAAGCTCTCATAATGGAGGCCTGCAGACTGGCTGGGGAAAGCATCCAGGCTCAACTAAAAAGGAAACAGATGATGTTCGTTTGAGGTAAGAGATGTTAAAGCCTTGGTAGGCTACCTGACAAGAAAAAGGAACAAGGAGATATCTTCCATTTTAATTTTAAATGTAGTGCTTCCATGGTTCTCAGCACGCACTGTGTGTGTGTGTGTGTGTGTGTGTGTGTGTGTGTGTGTACCACGTAGAATACTATAATTTTTAGCGCCACACTTGAAGAGATTAAAAGGTCTAAAGCAACACTAGATATCCACAGTCTTGAACCACCATCACCACTCAGTGTGACAGTATCTCACAGTGCCTACAAAAGCACACCCAGCCGTTCCCCCATCCCCTTGGCCGACCCCCAACTCTAAGTTGTTGTGGGAACAGAGTTGTGTTCTGCCCGTTGACATTCTCTCTGGTATTCACAGGCCCTGGTGGCATGTGCTCAGTCAGCACACCATCTTCTCTTGGGGCTGGTTTGACAGCATGCTACTTGCCGCCTTCTGTTCCTACTCCACATTCAGTTCCAGGACCTGCTCCGCTTAACGTCCTGTCTGAGATCTATCGCTGTGATGTAGGAATCTCCGTTAGATCAAACGTTAACCTTACAAATTTGTCAAAATTTGATAACACAGTTTGAAGGATTCACAATACTCCAATGTGCTTTGGCAGCCCAGTTGAGAGCCCCCTGTGTTTTTTACATAACAGGCAAAACCATTTATTATTTTTTTAAATATATTTTTATTGATTTCAGAGAGAAAGGGAAGAGAGAGATAGAAACATCAATGAAGAGAGAGAATCACTGATTGGCTGCCTCCTGCACGCCCCCCCCCCCGCTCTTTCCCCCCCCCCCCCCCACACACACACACACACACACTGGGGAAGAGCCCACAACCCAGGCATTGCCCTGACCTGGAATTAAACTGTGACCTCCTGAGCCACGACAGCTAGGGGGGAAAAAAGAGTTCCAATAAAACTGCCTCTGTCCCTCCCTGCAGAAAGTCCCTACACCTGCCTAGAGCTTCTATCAAGAAAGACACAGCGTCTCAGATAAAAACTTATGCAAATGTATTCTGCTGTTTCTAGCTTCCCTCCCTTCTCAGTGGCTCTCCTCCTACCCTCCCTCCACATTTTGTTTACCCTTTAATCAAGACACGTGTTTATGTCTGTATCACACAATAGATGACGAGCTCCTCGGAACAAAAGATAAACTTTACCAGTCTTTGTTCTCATAAATGTAATTAAGCCATGCTGTAATTAGGGAGTTCACAAAAGGAGTGGAAAGCAATGGAGGCATAATGCTACAGAGCGAGCGTGGAGATGGAGGTCTGCATCCATGGTGGTGAAGAAGCCAAGTTATAATAGGTCTAAAGAGTAAGTAGAAGCTTAAAATCAATAGCAGACTGAGCTAAAAAGTAGCCAAATATAAATGAACATCAGGTAAATAGTTTTAAAACATATCTTGAATACATCCGAAGCTCAAAAGCAAAAAGAGGGAAATTTCAGATGTCAAAACTAGGAAGGAATCCACAGCAGTCAGGGGGAGTGTGATGGGGAAGCGTAACCCCAAAAGAAATGCAAGTTAGGGGCTGCAGTTTTAGTGACTGTGTGATGGTATGAGCTGAGGCCCGGGTCCTGGTAGGGGTACTGGAACTGGATCCCTGAAAGAGCCAGGAACCAGGGAAAATAGGACCGACCAGCCCCAGCTCTCAGCTTGTCCAGAGCATGGGTGGAAATAGTTAACTTCAGAAATCGGAACTCCTAGATCAAGCATTCCCCATATATGAGATGAAGTTCTCCCAACTACCCTCACAGTGTGGGAACCCTGTGCCAAGAAATTTAATAGAAATCTCGTATAGCCCTGTCAGAAACCAATAAGAAACTGCCCCTATAGCAAAAACCTATACCAGCTTACCAACTAGTACACTTTAAGGTCTAACTGATAAAAATTCCCCCCAATATTAAGCACACGGATCTAATTACAGATTATACCAAAAATAGCCTGGCAGTTTCTTTTCTTTTCTAACTAGTTTTATTTATTTATTTTTAATATATTTTAATTAATTTCTGAGAGGAAGGGAGAGGGAGAGAGAGATAGAAACATCAATGAGGAGAGAAAATCAATGATCGGCTGCCTCCTGCACGCCCCCTACTAGGGATCAAGCCCGCAACTGGGGCATGTACCCTGGACCAGGCCAACGCTATTATCCACTGAGCTAAACCTAGCCTGGCACTTTCTTATAAAACTAAACATTTACCTACCATACAATCCAGTATAATCAGTTATGATACAATATTTATATAAATTTACTGGCATTTTTTTTTAACCAGTTTCTCTAGTCACCACTGCATCTTGTACCCACTCTTCTAAGTTCATTTTTGTTGTTGTTGTTGTTAATACTCACATGAGGGTATTTTTTTCCCATTGATTTTTAGAGAGTGGAAGGGAGGAGGTGGAAAGAGAGAGAGGGAGGGAGAGAAACATCTATGTGAGAGAGATACATGGATTGGTTGCCTCCTGCACATGCCCCTGGGGCTGGAGATCGAACCTGCAACCCAGGTATGTGCCCTTGACAGTGTATCAAACGTGCGACTCTCTGGTGCACAAGCCAATGCTCTAACCACTGAGCACACCAACCAGGACTAAGTTCATTTTCTTTTCTACTGCTGTCTCTTCTTTGTCATTTCTGATGGTTCCATCGTCCTCATCAACGTTTTCGTTGCCAATCTTTTTCGTTTTTGCCATTCTGTTGCGTACATATGGGAACACATTGTGTATCCCATTGTTTTCTGACTCTTTTTCATGCTGAGATCACTAATATCTGTATCGTTTTTCATTTCTTTGTAGCTAATCTATTTTTTCCTATGGGAGCTTTTAAGATTTTTCTCTTCTCCTTTTGTGCTCTGAAGTTTCACTGCAGTATATCTAGATCTGGATTTGTTTTCATTTATCCTGCTTTGTCAATTTGAGAATTTCTTTAATTCTGGGAAATTCCAGCCTATATTTCTCATCTTCTTCATTATTTCCACTTCCCCACATCCTGGTCTTTCCCCAATACAATCCATCTGCTTCCTCTCCCATCATTGCGCTGAAATGATCTCGCTAAGGTCACTATTGACCTCCATATCATGAACAGTTTTCAGTTTAATAGGACTGAACCTCCTGCTGGCATCTGAAAGCACACTTTCCCCTTGGCTCCTGCAATGCCACATTCCTGATTTTCCTCCCATGTCTCGGTAGTGGCATTATTCATACTTATGGTCTCCTGGCATCTTTTAAACACATTTCTATGTTGTGTTCATTTCCTTTATTATGAGTCCCAACTCCCACAGCAAAGTGTGAGCTTGTGACGCAGTCCCACTACTTACTGCATCCACATGAGACTTGGAATTAGAAGAAAAAGTCGGGAGGAAGGAAACAAATCAAACTCATTTTTTGTGAGGATTAAATTTGGCAATATGCCTAGAGCAATTAGACCAGTGCCTGGCACAGTGCAAGCGCTGTATAAGCGTTAGCTGTGATTATTCTTAAACGTTAGCTGTATAAGCGTCAGAGTCGCTTCTGACGATATTCTTCTGGGGTACAAAAACATCCTTAGTTAGCATATAAATAGCGTTGGGGCTCATTGCCCTATTGTGTACAGTTTCAAAAAAATGTAAAGAGTCCTATACTCACCCTGTATCAGCCAAAGATCTTTATCAAATACAAGGCCCACAGAGCCATCCGAGGACCTGCTACTGGGGCTGTATTGCTGGTGAAGAGCTTGGGTGGATCAACAAATAAACAGATCAAGATGTTTAGCATGATCTGCAGAAAGTGAAAAATTCAGTGCGATATCAATAGTGCAGTCAAGTGCTAAATCAATATTTCTGGGTATGGCCAGCTGAGGAGGAACATGGCCAACATTCCCAGGTGTAACTCATTTACTCAGAAATTAAAAGAGGAGCAGAGGTGGGAATGCTTCAGCCTAAAGGGCAGAAGTTAACTCAATAATCACAAAGACTTTCCTCTCTCTCCTCCCCTAAAACCCACTCATGTTTGGGATTATCTATGACTGAAATTATGTAAGAAGACCTTTTAAAAAAACAGATTACTTGCCTTGCAAGGCAAAATAACTGAGTAATATATGTGTGGCTTTTTATAATCTGCACATCTGTAAACGGGGATAATATATTACCTGCTTTACTCGGTTGTGCTGAGGATTAAAAATAATTAATAAATGTAACATAGGACAGCAATGCCTGGCATACCCTTGTTTGCTTGTTTGTTTATTTATTTTTGGCTGTGCCCTATATGCCCTTCAATTCCCTTTTACAGTTGTAAAAGGGGCTCTCAGGGGCTCTCTCAGGGGCTCTGAGAGAAGGGCACTACATGGATGAGAACAGAAAAACCATGAATGCTAGTTTATCTTTGAAGCTAAAGTCTCTTTCCCCTAATCTTTCTAGGAAGTTGCAGCAGAGGTCTCCTAAGAAAAACAGTGGGCAGAGGCCTTGAGGGCACCTGTTGCATGACAACACGCATGAGATCTACCCAACCCAGCCTGGTTTCCCCTACCACAGTGCCTGTCAGTGACAATGCCTTTCTCCCCCACCCCAGGCCAGGGATCTTCAACTGCCCATAGCCTTGTGAGCTTTTTATAGCCCGGACCACACAAATGACTGTCCAGCTGCACCCAGAGCACCTACAAGTGCAGCACGAGACCTTCCTCTCTGTGCTTACCGTCGGGCATGATTCAGAATTGAAAATCCAACTGCACAGGACCTCCCACTTGTGCTTCAAAGCCACTGGAGAATCGCTCTGAACCTATTTGGATAGCTTTGGTTTGTTCACATTACACATGTTCCTGTTATCACAGATTTCTCTCTTTACCAGCATGGGGTCTACTTACCTCCGCTCTTCAAATGCCACTTTGTTTACTCACTGTGGCCATCCTTTTCTGAACATACTGTCTCAGCACTAATAGGCCCCCTCTGTGGCTGTCTAACATGTGTAATGTCATTAAAGTATATTATTTGTTAGTAAAAGCTACATGGGGTGAATGGTCAGGAGTCTTAATTTGATTTGCCCCTATCACGTTAGCCACTGACTGTTATGACACAGTCCTAAAAGTACTATTATGAATCATCCAGGTAAGGAAGAAAGTAAAGAGAAGATAAAGGAACCAGAGCACCTACCACTCTCTTTGAGTAGTTCATATTTGGAAGGACATCAATACAGAGAAGATAAAAGATAAATGCCAGGGTTGAATCAATCTGTGGACCAAACCCAGAGACTAACTCCCTTAATATCCTGAGAATTGCAGAAAATGCTGCAAGCAAACAAAGCCTTATTCTTGGAGCTAGCAAATGAATATACTCTAAAGCAGGGATCACCACTTGGAGACTATACAAACATGTGTATACAACCAACAACAGAGAATGTGGAATCTCTCAAGACCACATTTGAAAGAGAGTATAAAGAAAAAGTAAAAAAAAAAAAAAAAAAAACCTTGGAAGTAATATCTGGTTTATGGGGCCTTTGTGTATTTCATAGTCTTTGAGCTGTTTACAACTCTGTAATTTGTAGACAGCTTGCAGCAATGCAAATCACTCTTGTTCAAAGATGTACAAGTGAATCCTTTTCTGATGGAGGGTCCATTGATTTTTCCTCCCCCATGTGGAATAAGCCAGTTCTGCATTTTTGAAGCAAATTCATTGAAGTATTCCTGATGTGGCCTATGTATGTTCTTACTCTTTGAATTCTCTTTTAAGCTGGTTGTAGCATCTTCCTAGTTCCCTCATTAATTAGTGAGTTAAAATCTTTGATGTGTTTTTATTTTATAATGTGTATAAGAGGCATAATATTCCCTTTAAAATATACTGGTATATCCTTTTATGTGAGCATGAAAGGGCCTGCCTAGCAAAGCAGTGACATGCTTTAAAATATAGGAATGAGGAGGAATATCGTGTGTTGATAGAATAAAAGGCACATGGAATAGTGGAGAGATGAGGCTGGAAGGGGAAGCAAAAGTTACAGCAAAAAGAGCTTTGTGATGTAATGGAAGTGAAGAATGTAGTGTCTTAACAGTTGGCACTAGAATTCCTCTCAGGGAAGTTACTATAATTTTTTGAGCCAATATTTGGACTGCTGCTTGGTGGCAGACTGAAAGAGCCTGAATGTCAGCAGGGACCAAGGTAAACATCTTAGGAAGTGGGTAGAGCAAACCAAAATGTGTTCTAGCTCCTGAGCAGAGAGTAAGAAAATAATCAGGGCGATGATGTGCCGTTAGGGACCACATGGTGTGCAGGGCCAGTACAAGTGATTGATGTGGGAGAACCTAAAAAACATTTCAAAAAGGGGATGCCTAAGGTTCACCTCAAAGTCATTTGTCTTAATACAATGTAAACCTTTCCAAAATTAGCTTTGTGTCTGTTAATTTTATAGCCAAGTTCTGGGGGATTTATTAAGTGTTTTTTAGAACTTAACAAGAAGCAGAATTACACATCTGAGCTACTGCAGAGGCACTACCCACTAAAACCTGAGCCCAGAAGTGGGAGTGCTTATGGAAAAAAAATCAGAGTTATAGAAATCTGGGAGAGGACCTTAGAGACCTTATTTAGGCCTCAATCTATATATATAAAAGCCTAAGCAACCGGTCGACTGGTTGCTATGACGTGTACTGACCACCGGGGGCAGATGCTCAATGTGGGAGCTGCCCCCTGGTGGTCAGCGCACTCCCACAGCCAACCTCCTGTGACCGGCCAACCTCCCCTGGTCCCTCCCTGTGGCCCGCTGGCCCCAATCACAACTGGGTAAGATGGCCCCCATCAGCCCCGATTGCCGGCCAGGCCGAGGGACCCCACCTGTGCACGAATCCGTGCACTGGGCCTCTAGTAGGTAATCTATCTACGGCTGACATATGGGTTACATAAACCAAACATAAAGAGCCTCTACTTGACCTTGGAGATGATAGAGAGCCACTGAGGTGGCTGGCTTGACAGGATAGCCCTGCCTAGAGGTTAGGAAATGACATGAATAAAGGCCACCAAGTGCTCAGTCAGCATTGGGAAAGCAACAGGAGAAGAGTTGCAAATTACAGAGCATCTTAGATGGTTTGTGAATGGGGAAAATTACTTTTCATGGGACATTAAAAATAAACTCATAAAACCCAAGACAGAGAGCTATGCTGTGATTGAAAAAGTAATGGGGGAAGGTCTGACATTTATTCTGATCATCAATTCATTGTTTCATATTTCTAGTTTCTAGCAGAGAGGGAAAGGCTAAAATTAGCTTCTCACATATTGTCAGGATTTAAGAAATCCTGTTAGCACAAGTGCAGGGGAAAATGGGAAATGATGTGTGAATTGCATCAGCAATTCCCAGAAATGGTTCATGGAAGGACTAGCTTCCTTATCAACCACAAACACCTTTTGAGGATCAACTTACACTGGGACACTCTGAGGGATTCACTTGATTTAGAGATAGCTCAATAGTGAAGAGCAAAGGAGGCAGGGGTCAGGGAAGAGGAGGAATCTCCTATTGGAATCTTCATGGGGAGCAGGGCCAGGAATAGTGCCTGCTCCTGTAACCCAGGCTGGAAAAGCTCATAATTCACAGGGCATTGGCGAGAGTGCTCAGAAAAATCTCCTCTCAGTAGTGGGGAATAGTTAACTCTAGGCTGAATGCTGCACTGGTCCTGCCTTGAAAGCAAGACCCAAAAGGGTCACTAGTCAGATCAAACCATTTGCAAGTAAGTTGTCTCCCTCCTAGGACATCGGGCCATTCACCACATGTGGCTATTGATCACATGAAAGGTGGCTAGTGCCCAAATGGGGAAAGAACCATCCAAGATGAGGATAGAGACGTGTGTAGAGAGGTTTAGTGGTTTATGTCAGACCTTGCTGGCCCTCGTAAAGGTTTCCTCTGTCAAGGAGCAACAGAAAGCCACAGAAGGGTTTTGAAAAAAAGAAGTCATAGGATTCAATTTGCTTTTTAGAAAGGTCATTTCGACTGCAACCTAGAGAAAATATTGGAATGGCCTGCGCCTGGAGGCAGTGAGACCAGTTGGCAGTAACCTGCTGGCAATAAAAAATTAGAGAAGTTAGAGATGTTTATGCCTTCGGAGTAAGTGGAATGAGAGCAAGTAAATCAGGCAGAAGGACAAGTTTCATTTAGGCTATTGCAAAGTTACTTGGTCACCTGGGATCCCAATTTCCTCATCTTAGAGAATGACATCATGCCTGGCCCTGCACAGTCCTCTTTCCTTTTTCACAATGACTCGGAGCCTATTGTGTGCAAGGTACCCAGGAGAGAGTAAACGCCCAGTATTCTGAAAAGTTAAAAATTGTTAAAAATATACCCATTTCATTTTTGTGAAGCGCCTCATTTCTAAGGAACAAAAAGCACTTTAGTAACATTGTCTTATAAGCCTAGCCACTTGCTGTAGAGCTGGAATAATCAACAAGCACAGTTGATCAACTCAATACAAGCATCCACTGACATATTGATAAACTATCCAAAGAGAGAGTGTTCTCTCCTATGAGGATTTTCCACGCCATCAACATTGATCAACCAAATGCATCCTCCAGGCCACCTCGAAAGATTAAGATTCACGTTTGAGAGCTCCAAGGATCCATAAATCAAGAGGACCAGTGAATAACTATGATTTAGAGTTTATTTGTAAAATACTTTTATGTGTCTTACCAGCCTATTATTAGAATAATCACTAATGGCATCCTATCTGGTATACATGCTTTCCCTAGATTTTTTAAATTTGCAATAATTCAATCCCAATCCTCATGCATTAATATAATTAATTATCTCATCTAAAAATGTAAAGCAATAAATTCACTTGTTAAAGCCATCTTTAGTGGTTCTACTTTTCTCTAGAAGAATTATACCTAAACACTTTAATCTTCTATGCACTCATAAAAAGTGATTTTGTTTTGAGAAAATTCATTGTCTTTATATTTTAATTAAATATCTGTAGAATTCTTAAGGAAACACAAAATAATACACATCTTTTGTACATGTACACACTCACCCTTGCGTACACACACACACACACACACACACACATATATATATATATATATATATATATATATATATATATATATATATACACACACACACACACACACACAATTCTAGAAAAAGAAATGAACTTTGGTGGAATATTTGTAATTCTGCCCCTAAAGAAGATTAAAGTTATTTGAAACCTAGAATTCAGATCAGACTGTAATGTTAACCTATAGATAAGCTTTTTGATGAAGAGAGAATACTAGCATACCAGAAAGGATGGCTTTGAAATTCAAAGTCAATCATAGGGCTATGAACCTATGACCACAGGGATGATCAAACAGCTGAAATTCACTGCAGTATAGTCCAGGTAAACCTGAGGAGAGGTGAGAGGTGGATATTAGAGGAAAGGTGCTCAAATCTTCAGCTAAACCAAGAAGAGCCTAAAACATATTAGATAGAAAGAGAGGACACCCAGTAAATCAAGTGTACTACTTTTCATTCAGACTGCATGTAATACCTATACTTAAAGTGCTCTCACAAAATTGAATGCCAAACACCTTCTTACAGGGCCCAGGTTTAAGATCTGTAGCTCTGTCCATTTGTTTGTTCAGCAGATACTGAGCCTCTCAATGTGCCTGTGCCCTGGATAATAAGTTAAAAGACACTCAAGGCACCTTGCGCTGACATGGGAGAAAGTGAAAAAAATTAGGTGGTGCATTTGACCAGAATACCATGGAGCACTAAGGGATGGGAGATAGTATAGAAACAGTAGTAAAAGTAGCTATATTTGATGAACGCTTACATGCCAGGTACTGCTCTTATGTGGAGGGCTGGCACAGCCATGGCACACTCAGCCCCAGGGCGCATTATGGGCCGAGCCAGCTCAGCCAGGTTCAGTGACCCTGAGTGGGGGCAGTGAAGGATTAGAAAAGACAGACAAGAGAATGAAAGCTGGGTCTTTATTTTATAGCCAGATGCCCCGAGGCAAAGTAAGGGTGTGATCAAGATGTTTACAACATTCTCGTGAGTTTTGATCCTACTCATTTACATGCACCTGAACTCTGTCAAGCCCACATCACGCTTGGGGCCACATGTTCGGACCATAGGTTCACGCTTACAACTACAACTGTTGGCTATAATTGTGCTGGGAGGGCTCTGCCCTCCAACCTGGGACTTGCACGTGGCCATGGGAGGACTGTGCCCTCTCATCAGTCCGAGGCTTGAACCTGTCCAAACACTGAAGCCACTCTCCACACTCTTAATCTTCTGGATGCATCAATTCGTGAAATCTTCATAACAACCTAAGAAGTAGGTACAATTATTATCCCATTTTATCATGGAGGAAATAAAGGTACAGAAAGTTTATGTTATTTGCCTAAAGTCACACTAAATTCCTCACCCAAAGTACAGGTTGCTTCTGAACAAATGTCTTGGTCACCTCTAAGAAGCAATAGAATTTAATAATAATAATAATAATAATAATAACAACAACAACAAAACATTTTAAAAATATATATTTTATTGATTTTTTTTTACAGAAAGGAAGGAAGGGGGAAGAGAGTTAGAAACATCGATCAGCTGCCTCCTGCACACCTCCCACTGGGGATGTGTCCACAACCAAGGTACATGCCCTTGACTGGAATCGAACCTGGGACCTTTCAGTCCGCAGGCTGACGCTCTATCCACTGAGCCAAACCAGGGCAAGAATAAAACATTTATTCAGTACTTGCTATGCACCAGACATTTCTTCTAAGTATTTTATTTATATTCTCATCGACTCCTCCCACAACCCTCTTTTTTTTTAAGACTTTATTTTTTAATTAGTATACTTTATTTTTTAGAGCAGTTTGAGGTTCACAGGAAAATTGTGTGGAAGATACAGAAACTTCCCATATATCCTCCTTCTCTTCCACCCCCCCCATGCCAATTATACAGATACTGTTCCTTATTATCTTTCATTAACTTAGTACTTTTGTTACAATTGATGCGACAATCTTAATACACTATTATTAACTAAAGTCTCTAGTTTACATTAGAGTTAGCTCTTTGTGCTGTATAGTTCTGTGGGTTTTAACAAACGAGTAATAACATGTATTCACCATGGCAGTATCATACAGAATAGTTTCACTCCCACGTCATTTCCCTGTACTCCACTCTTCACCCTTCCCTCCCTCGCCCTGAACCCCTGGGCACAGCTATTTCACTTTCTTCAATTTGTCTTTTCCACGGTGTCACATGCTTGAAATCCTTGTGGTTTCCTTCACTGAGCAGACGCATTTAAGGTTCTATGTCCTTCAGGGCTTGATAGAGCATTCCTTTATATTGCTGAATAATATTCCATTGTATGGACATGCCAGTTTGTTTATCCTGTTAATGGACATCTTGGTTGCTTCCCAGTTTGGGCAATTATAAATAAAGCATCTATAAACACCCATGTGCAAGATTTTGTGTGAATATGAGTTTTCAACTCACTTGCGTAAACATCTAAGAGTCAGAGTACGTGCAGGTTTGTAAGAAACTGCCTGTCTCTCAAAGTGGCTGCACCATTTTGCATTCCCGCCAGCAATGAATGAGAGTTCCTGTTGCTCCACATTCCCTCCCCGCCCCCCCCCCCCCCCCCCCCCGCCAGGGCTTGGTGTTGTCAGTGTTTGGGGATTTTTGCTGTTCTAATAGGTGTGCAGTGGTATGTCATTGATGTTTTGATTTGCAACTCCCTAATGACATATGATGCGGAGCATCTTCTCGTATTATTTGCCATCTGTACAGATCTTTGTCCCATTATGAACTTGGTT
Organism: Corynorhinus townsendii; assembly: GCA_026230045.1. Lineage (NCBI taxonomy): Eukaryota > Metazoa > Chordata > Mammalia > Chiroptera > Vespertilionidae > Corynorhinus > Corynorhinus townsendii. The sequence continues at coordinate 30,680,709 of JAPDVU010000013.1, read as the reverse complement.
AAGAACCCCGTTTTCAGATGAGAGCACTGAGGCACAGAGGGCTTCAACAAATTGTCCTGGGGTTGAGCCTAGGCAGAAGGGCCCAAAGCCCACACTTCTGATCACTAGTCTGTAGTGCCTTCAGGATACAGGCTTTAGAGCCAAGACCAAAACCTGGGTCTCCATGCTGCCTGTGCAACATACATGGTGTCAAACCTTGGGTAAGTTATTTAATCTCTCCAAGCCTCAGTTTCTCTGTAATAAGAGGGTAACAGGTCTCAGTATTGTCTGGAGGATTAAAAGAGATGGAAGTAGAGAAAGTGCTGAACTTGTTCTCAGAACAGAGCGGCTGCTAATAAGTGGTAGCTATTATTAGTCCGGTGTCACACGCAAGAGTGAGATGCCTGTAGTAACCGTAAGAATTAGCACCTGCCTTGAAACTGAAAAAGATCAGTCTGGAGCTTCAAACTTTACAGAAATTCAGACATTTCTTGGTGAGGTTCCCATAATCAGTTGTCAGCAGACACTTCAACCCTTTACACTTAATGCACATGAGTGAATAAAAGAACAATAAATAAGTTAATTATGCTTGAAAGAAATCAAGTTCAATGGGCTTAAATAGTATCAAAATTCTTCAAAGTACTTTGATTGTATTATTTTAAATTTTATTTTTTTATTTGCATTTACTCACTCAACAAACCTTTTTGAGTACTGCTACTATGGAATACCACTGGTTTAGATACTATTAATATGAAAATGAGACCCTCCCCACTCCCCCATATACACAAACGGAGATGGAAGGGTTGGGGAGCAGCTAGGTTGAGAGAGAAAAGAAACTAACATTTTTAATGAGCACTTAGTACCAGTCTCATTTATATACAGTAATCTATTTACTGCTCACAACAACCCCATGACATAATTTGATCACTGAGACCTGAAACTAACACATTTCCTAAACCTACATTAAACAGTCTGGAAGTAGATGTCCCATCCTGCCCCTGTGTTAGCTAGTACTGAAAAAAAAAAAAAAAAAAGGCAGAAATGGCCTAACTGCTTGCTCCTGGAAAATAAAACTGTAAACCAACTTAAATAGATTAATTCTAAAGTTAACTATATGCTCACCTTGATGAACGCTGGGCCCACCAATCCAAAGCTAGTATGTCTCAATTTCTGCCCAATCTCAACTAGTTCTTCACTTTGGAAATTATCCAGCCAGCCCTAACTCCTAGACTAGCCTCCCCTGACTTCTCCTTTCTGAGATATAACTAAGTCTCTGTCAAGATGGTGTTCATGCTTCCTGCAGTGAATCCAATACATAAAGACTTGTTCGATCAGTGGGGGGGTTCTGGTGCTCTTTTGGGGGAGTCAACAGTCAATAGTCCCATTCTTTGATGAAGAGGTTTGCCCAAACTCACATACCTATTATAAGCTACTTTCTTAATAAGCCAGTTGTCAAATGCAGCTGAGACTGACTCTGAAGTTCATATTCCATCCATTGGTGTATACATATAGGCATAAGTACTAGTTGACATAAAGGACACGTAGGTTTTTGCTATATATTCTCATATGTTCATGAGCAAGCAACTTTAAAAGAAATGGTAGCATTAAAAATGGCTATCTATAAATGCAAGGGAAATTCAAGTCAAAAACTATTAAATGCCATCTGTTCTTCACAGTGACACAGCAAAAAAGTGCATAAATAAATGACTCACAGATCATAAAAGAGTTGCCTAAATTAGTTCCATAAATAGATGCAAACAAACAAGAACTGAAGTCTAACTACTGATTAATAATTAAAGCTTAAAATTTTGCACATGATCCTAAGAAAATTACATGAACTTCCCTCCTCTGTCAGTGTTCCATGTGCTCATAATCATAGACATTTGGGGCCTAAGCATTGAATGGTTATGGAAAATATAAAACATCAAAAATGCAAAAGTATTCCAGTTTCAAATTCATTAAAGATACTGGATCAACTTCAAAATGGACCGAGGTGAGCAGACAAGCCTTGCGGGAAACACAGGGCGTGGAGTTCGGTCAATAGTCCCAGACAATTTGATTAGTTCTAAAAGGAGGTAAAGAACAGGCCAACATCCTAAAGGCAGAATCGCATGAAGGAAAACAGTGAGCTATTTTCCAGAAATAGAAGGTAAGTTCTAGATACATGGACGAAGGGCAGCCAGCTCAGGCAGTGGGCTCCAGGGTCAGGATGGAAAGCTGGGGTCAAGCAAGGGTGGGTACTACTACCTCTAAGGAGGGTCCAGAAGAACACAGACTTGGGGATAGTATAGGAAATTTCCACAGCAGGGAGAGTTTCTCTCTACTCCTGGTGGGGAGAGGTACCATGGTGTCACCATTATGAACACTGAAGAACGCAAATTGTACTGTTGGTGACTAAGTTGATAACAATGAGAACAGCAGCAATAGTTAACACTATCTCGTGTAGCACTGGTTTTGTACCAGGCAGTGCTCTAAGCCCTGTACATATACTAACTCATTTAAAGTTCACCCATGGGGACAAAATGGCGGCGGAATAGAAGGACGTGTCCTGAGTCTTCTCCCGGAGCAAATAGAGGAGGCAGCTGAGACAAGCGAATCCAGCCCGAATTGGCGAAGGAGGCACAGCTGGTGAGACAGTTTGCAGCTGGGAAGAGCAGGGATCCCCGGATAAAGGTAAAATCAAAGATCTAGGCAGTAGAATCTCCCGGACCTCTGTGCCCAGAAGGTCAGGGAGAAACTACACAGTGCCAAGCCGCGTCCCTGAGGACAGGCAAGGTCTGAAGGATTTTAGACCATAGAGTCTGGATTTGGGATCTGAGCTCAAAGGCAGCCTTTAAGAGCTGCCGGACCCACGGAGTGCCGGCAAGAGAGGAACCGGCAGAGACGCGGTCCTTCCTCGCGCTGGGGCCTGCGTCTTTCCCCACTGAACCTAGTTCGTGGGACCTTTTGGAGACAGGCGCTTACCTGTGACAGAAGTGCGGGAGAAGGGGTAGAGTTGTGGAACCTGGGCAGAGTGGGCAACGGACGGTCTAGGAGAAGTGGTAGCAAGTCTGGTGATGACTCATATCTAAGCCCACAGAATCCATTTTCTCCTGAGAGATAGCCCCTCCCCCCAGCCTCCAGGCAACCAATATAGCCACACCCAGATTCCACCCTGATTAACACCAAGGAATGTGAATACTCCCTGAGGCCATAGGATCTACTCTAAAGAGAAATCTTTAGAAGCTAAGCACCTCAATTACACTAGATAACCAAGCCCAGGAGAACAGAAAGATTTCACCAGTAGCACCATCACCAAAAGAACCTGGGTAGCAAAGCAATTGGATCTACAATTAAAACATTTCAGGAAAACATGGGGAGACAAAAAAGCAATACCCAAAGGAAAGAAAAAGAGGAATCACCAGAAAGGGAGTTAAATGAAATTGAGGCTAGCAGCTTAACAGAGAGAGAATTCAGAGTAATGGTTCTAAGGATGTTTAAACGGATGGATGACAAATACACACAACTCAATGAGAACTATAAGGAGCTGAATGAAAATGTCACCAACATGAAAAGAAACCAAGAGGAGATGAAGAACGACATAGCTGCAATAAAGAACACATTGGAAGGCTTAAACAGTAGACTAGAAGAGGCTGAGGACCGCATCAGTGAATTAGAAGACAAGGTAGGAAAACACACACAAACACAGCAGCAAATGGAAAGAAGACTTAAAAAGCAAGAGGAGAGCCTAAGGGAGCTTTGGGACAACACAAAACGAAACAATAGTAGAATAATAGGGATACCAGAAGGTGAGGAAGAGAAGCAAAGAATAGAAAACGTGTTTGAAGAAATAATGACAGAAAACTTCCCTGATATTGGCAAGAAAAAAACTATGCAAGTCCAAGAAGTACATAGAGTCCCAAACAAGTTGAACCCCAAAAGACCAACACCAAGACACATCATAATTAAATTGGCGAATACCAATGACAAAGTAAGAATCTTAAAGGCTGCCAGAGAGAGACAGAAAGTTACCTACAAGGGATCTCCTATTAGAATATCAACTGATTTCTCAACAGAAACACACCAGGCCAGAAGGGAATGGAATGAAATATACAAAGTGATGCAAAGCAAGGGACTGAATCCAAGAATACTATACCCAGCAAGGTTATCATTCAAAATTGAAGGTGGAATCAGGAGCTTCACAGACAAAAAAGGGCTAAGAGAGTTTATCACTACCAAGCCAGCAATGCAAGAAATGCTAAAGGGACTGCTGTAAAAAGAAGAAAGAGAAAGGCAAAAAGAAACACAAACACTAAGGGGGAAAATATGACAACAAACATGTACTTGTCAATAATAACATTAAACGTAAATGGATTAAATGCACCAATCAAAAGACATAGGGTAGCTGAATGGATAAGAAAACATGACCCATATATTTGCTGTCTACAAGAGACCCACCTCAGAGCAAAGGATTCACACAGACTGAGAGTGAAGGGATGGAAAAATATTTTTCAAGCAAATGGAAATGAGAAAAAAGCTGGGGTAGCAATACTTATATCTGATAAAATAGACCTCAAAGTAAAGGGCATAACAAGAGATAAGGAAGGCCACTACATAATACTAAAAGAAGCAATTCAACAAGAAGACATAACTCTGGTAAACATATATGCACCCAATGCAGGAGCACCCAAATACATAAAAAAACTCCTGGAAGAGATCAAGGGAGAGATCGACAACAATACAATCATAGTAGGAGACTTTAATACACCACTGACATCACTGGATAAATCCTCCAGACAAAAAATCAGCAAAGAAATAGCAATTCTAAATGACACACTAGATCAGATGGACCTAATTGACATTTCACCCCAAAGCCTCGGAATATACGTTCTTCTCAAGTGCCCATGGGACATTTACAAAAATAGACCACATATTGGGTCACAAACAAAGCCTCCCTAAATTCAAAAAGATTGAAATCTTATCAAGCATTTTCTCAGACCACAATGGCATAATATTAGAAATAAACTATAATAAAAACATTCCCAAAAATTCAAACACGTGGAAACTGAATAGCATGCTATTAAACAATGATTGGGTGATCAACGAGATCAAAGAAGAAATTAAAAACATCCTGGAGAATAATGACAATAAAAACACAACAATGCAAATGCTATGGGACACAATGAAAGCAGTCTTGAGAGGGAAGTTTATAGCTCTACAGGCCTACCTCAAAAAACAAGAAAAAATGTTAATAAATCTTCTAACTCAACAACTCAAAGAATTAGAAAGAGAGCAACAAGAAAAGCCCACAGTGAGCAGAAGGAAGGACATAATAAAGATCAGAGCAGAAATGAATGACATAGAGACCAAAAAAACAATACACAGGATCAACAAAACCAAGAGCTGGTTCTTTGAAAGGATAAACAAGATTGATGAACCTCTAGCCAGGCTCACCAAGAAGCAAAGAGAGAGGACCCAAATAAACAAAATCAGAAATGAAAGAGGTGAAATAACAACAGACCCCACAGAAATACAAAGGATTGTTAAAAAATACTATGAACAACTCTATTCTAACAAACTACACAATCTGGAGGAAATGGACACATTCCTAGAAAAATACAACCTTCCAAAACTCACTCAGGAAGATTCTAAGAATCTCAATAGGCTGATAACTATGGAAGAAATTGAAGCAGTCATCAAAAAGCTTCCAGCAAACAAAAGCCCAGGGCCTGATGGCTTCACAGGGGAGTTTTACCAAACATTCAAGGAAGAACTAAAACCTATCCTCCTCAGACTATTCCAGAAAATTCAAGAAGAAGGAACACTTCCAAGCTCCATCTATGAGGCCAGCATCACCCTAATACCAAAACCAGATAAAGACAACACAATGAAAGAGAATTACAGGCCAATATCCCTCATGAACATAGATGCCAAAATCCTCAACAAAATTCTAGCAAATCGAATCCAGCAGTACATCAGAAAGATTATACACCATGACCAAGTAGGATTTATCCCAGGGATGCAAGGATGGTACAATATTCGCAAATCAATAAACGTGATACATCACATAAACAAATTGAGAGATAAAAATCACATAGTCATATCAATTGATGCAGAAAAAGCATTTGATAAAATCCAACACCCTTTCTTGATAAAAACTCTCAGCAAGGTGGGAATAGAAGGATCATACCTGAACATAATAAAAGCCATATACGACAAACCCACAGCCAACATCATACTCAATGGGCAAAAACTAAAACCATTTCCCCTAAGAACAGGAACAAGACAGGGATGCCCACTCTCACCACTCCTGTTTAATATAGTGCTGGAAGTACTAGCCATTGCCATCAGACAAGAAGAAGAAATAAAAGGCATCCAAATTGGAAAAGAAGAAGTAAAACTGTCCTTATTCGCAGATGACATGATACTGTACATAAAAAACCCTAAAGACTCCATAAAAAAAATATTAGACTTAATAACTGAATTCGGTAATGTAGCAGGATACAAAATTAATGCCAAGAAATCTATGGCATTTCTATACACCAATAATGAACTTACAGAAAGAGAGACTAAAAAAGCAATCCCATTTACCATCGCACCAAAAAAATTAAGATACTTAGGAATAAACTTAACTAAAGAGGTAAAAGACCTATACGTAGAAAACTACACGACACTGAAAAAAGAGATAGAGGAAGACATAAACAGATGGAAGAACATACCATGTTCATGGATTGGTAGAATCAACATCATCAAAATGTCCATACTACCCAAAGCAATCTATAAATTCAATGCACTTCCCATTAAAATATCAACAACATATTTCACAGACCTAGAATGAAATTTCCAAAAATTTATCTGGAATAAAAAAAAAAAAACCCCGAATAGCTACAGCAATCCTGAGAAAGAAGAACAAAGTAGGTGGGATCTCAATACCAGATATCAAGTTGTATTACAAAGCTACTGTTCTCAAAAAAGCCTGGTACTGGCACAAGAACAGACATATAGATCAATGGAATAGAATAGAGAACCCAGAAATTGACCCAAATCAATATGCTCAATTAATATTTGACAAAGGAGGCATGAACATTCAATGGAGTCAAGACAGTCTCTTCAACAAATGGTGTTGGGAAAATTGGACAGATACATGCAAAAGAATGAAGCTAGATCACCAACTTACACCATACACAAAAATAAATTCAAAATGGATAAAGGACTTAAACATAAGATGGGAATCCATGAAAATACTAGAGGAATCCACAGGCAGCAAAATCTCGGACATATGCTGAAAGAACTTCTTCACTGATACTACTCCTAGGGCAATGGAAGCTAAAGAGAAAATAAACAAATGGGACTACATCAAAATAAAAAGCTTTTGCACAGCAAAGAAAACCATCAGTAAAACAACAAGAAAGCCCACTGCATGGGAGAACATATTTGCCAATGATATGAACGATAAGGGTTTAATCTCCAACATATACAGAGAACTCATACAACTTAACAAAAAGAAGATAAACAACTCAATCAAAAAATGGGCAACTGATCTAAGTAGACACTTTTCGAAAGAAGACAGAAGGCAGGCCAAGAGACATATGAAAACCTGCTCACAGTCACTAATCATCAGAGAGATGCAAATCAAAACAACAATGAGGTACCATCTCACACCTGTCAGAATGGCTTTTATCAACAAATCAACAAACAACAAGTGTTGGCAAGGATGCGGAGAAAAAGGAACTCTTTTGCACTGCTGGTGGGAATGCAGACTGGTGCAGCCACTGTGGAGAACAGTATGGAGCTTCCTCAAAAAACTAAAAATGGAACTCCCATTTGACCCAGTGATCCCACTTCTAGGAATATATCCCAAGAATCTAGAAACACGCATCAGAAAGGAAATATGCACCCCTATGTTCATAGCAGCACAATTCACCATAGCCAAGATTTGGAAACAACCTAAATGCCCATCAGCAGATGAATGGATTAAAAAACTGTGGTATATCTATACAATGGAATACTACGCTGCGGTAAAAAAGAAGGAGTTCCTACCATTTGCAACAATATGGATGGAGGTGGAGAATATTATGTTGAGTGAAATAAGCCAGGCAGGGAAAGATAAATATCACATGATCTCGCTCATTTGTGGAATATAATGAACGACATAGACTGATGAACAAGAACAGATCCAGAGGCTGAGAAACGTCGATCAGAACATCATACCTCAGGTAAGGTAGGGGAGGGTGGGGGTAAGGTGGAGAGATCAACCAAGGGACTTGTTTGCATGCATATGAACCTAATCAATGGACACAGACAACAAGGGGGCGGGGCATTAAGAGAAATTGTTTCATGTGACAAAAATTTTTAAATGAAACTCTGTAGACTGAAAATTATTTTGGAAGGAAACAAAGAGAAGTTTCCTTCAAAAGTCATAAGGATTGTAATTGAAAGTCAGTATATTTGGCCTCTTGAACTAAAGTAAGTAATTTGTGTTTTTGCCTCCCTGACAAAGTTTATATAAAGCTACAAAAAGAAATTGACAGCCAGTCTGAAATGGAATTGCCAGGGCCTAGGGCAAAGAATATCCTTACATGATATTATTCTACAATGTCATTATAATTTTAGATATTTTACAACAGCATATTTTACAATTATCCCAAACAAACTTACAAACTAATTCTTTGAATGGTTGGCAGCAATTAAAAAAAAAAAAAAAAGGACATGAAAGGATTTAATCCCTTGCAGAAGGAATTAAGGCATTGGGAAGGCACTTGAGCATCCTATATTGGCCCCTCTTGCCCTTTGTGCCAAGAGGGACCCTCTTCTCACAATCCAATTGCCCTCAGCTGTTACCTGAGCTTTCTGTTCATGCTGAGCTTGAAGCCTCGTGGGGGCTGGTACCATGGATCTGTCTCACATCCAATTGTGTGAGCTGGGCTCTCACTGGAGAAGAAAGCCGAGTTCCCCGAGATATGTGATCAGCACCGGGACCCTGCCAGCAGGCCAGGGGTTCCCAAGGCAGGTGCTGGGTGTGGAGGCCACGGGGTCATAGGCTACCAAGGAGACAGAACTGAACCTCACAGCACCCTGCTTGGCCCCGGAGGATGGCTGGTTAGCCAGAGATGGGTAAGATTCTTCAAGGAAGGAACAACCTAAGACAGGCACAGTCGCAGAGGGGCCATCAGGAGAGAACTTGGGGGGGGCAACAGAAGTGGGGCACAGACCCTCACCCCCTCAACATTGCAGGGGCTTGAACCCTCACCCCCTTCTAAAGGAGGTCTCCTGCCCCCATGGCTGCTTCGCACTTCCCACACCCAGCTCAGATCGGGACCCCGGCAACAGAAAGAGACCTGGCCCAGCTCACATCGAGATACAGGTGACAGACAGAGACTTGGCCCAGCTCAGATCGGGACCCAGGTAACAGACAAGAGACTTGGCTGACAGCAGTTGCCCTATATCTAAATTCAGCCGAGCATTTGGAATGCTCAGGGCCCACTCAAGAATGCAAATAATCCTTCCCACTAATATTTACAGGGTAAACTAAGATTGTTGGTAGAGTATTAAATTTGACAGTAAAATAGTAATCGAGTTTTCAGATTAATTTAAATAGCCTAATTGAAATAAGTGAATATTCAAGTAAATTTAATTGTACTGGACAAAAAGCTGTTCTTAAAGTAATAACTAAAATTTCTATTGGTAGTTCATCTCATGGTAAAATTCCTGAATATGCAATGAACATAAAGCAGTCATATTTTTGGGCAAAAAAAAAAATTTTTTAATTTAAAGTTATCAAGACTGCATTATAAAATTTACAAAAACCTCCATTAATAAAAAAAAAAGTGGGGGGATAGTAGGGCAATATCATGTAAGGTAAAATATCCTATAAGTAAATTACATCTAGAAAATTTTTACTTTACCAAATTAATTTTCACTTGTAATGCTAACAGCAAGATGGCCATTAAAAAGCACACATGGTGTCTAAATAAGACAAAGGAAAATCATTTGAACAAAAATAAAAAGGATCCCAAATCAATTTTATAGAAAGGATTCCTTTATTAACTTGTGGTCAAGAATATATTTGTATATTTTCAGAAAACAACCCCAAGACCAGGTGGATTCCTGCAACAGAGAGGAATTGACAGGTGTGCTCCAACCATGAAGACAAGAGGAAAAAACAGTCCAGAGATGGAAGACACTGACAATGCCTTGCCACATGAGCAGTCAGCAGCTGTGCACCGCCGAAGGTTACCTAGGACCAAACCAGAGAGGTTCAGACCTGCATTGCCACCATGTGCCCACCATCCAGATATCATTGCTGACATGTTAAGGAACTGTTAGACATTGAAACGGGGACTCAGAACTATTGGACATTGAAAATGGGACTCAAACATTTTTTTGTTTTGTTATTATATGTTTATTTCTAGTCTGCAAAGGAAAAACTTTTTAAAGGAAAGAAATGGTGGGAAAAAGATACAGAGGCAAAGAAGCATTGAACAGACTGTCAAACTACATTGGGAAGACAGGGGAGGTTGGGCGAGGGGGGCTGTAAGAGACCAACCGAAGGACTTGTACGCATGCATATAAGCACAACCAATGGATACAAGACACTGGGGCGGGGGGAGGGGGGGAGGACGGGCAGGTGAAGGCATGTAATGGGGTGTAGGGGAGGTCGGGGGGAGGTCAATGGGGGAAAAAAAAGGAAACATATGTACTACTATTTGTAATACTTAAAAAAATATACAGAAATAAATAAATAAATGTATAAAATTATGTTTGTAATATGGTCAAAAGTCAGCTAAGTATCAAGGACAATTTAATTACTACTCACATGTCTTGGGTATTCTCTTGATGAGCCAGTGATAACTGAGCAACAAAACAAAAGCATATATAATTAATTAACCACATTTACTCCGTGAAATTTACTTTTCTAGCTTTTAGTCTGATGCTTGGCAGCACCCAGGGAGGTCAAGGGAGGCCTAATACCGGGGTCCAGGTTCTTGTTGCTGCACAAGAAAGGATTCGAGAACAATCAGAAAGGTAAATTTAGTAAAGCAAAAGTATGCACTTGAGAAGTGAGAATGGGCAACCTAGGAGAATGAGAACCCCCTAAGGGGTATGGATCAAAGGTTTTTATTAAATGTAGGCAAATGGGGAAGAGGATAAGGTGGTCCCCAGCTTTTGATGCTCATCCTTTTCCCTCCTTTCCAGATAGCGAATACTTTTTTGGTCCTCCCAGAACTGTCGTGGCCTTTGGGGGTTGGGAGCGTAGGCCTGAAGATGCTGCTCATGTCTCCTCTTGACCCCTTGAGCTTCTGCCATTCTCTAAGAAGACCCTGCCCCAGTCTACTTGCTCATCCCAGGAAGAAGGAGAGAACCACATTGAGCAAAGCCTTCTCTGCCAACCCAGACAAGCCGCAGATGTAGAACGTAAGCAAGTGCTTATTGCTCTGTGTCACTGAGAGTTTGCAATTCTTTGCTACACTGTAATACACAGACAATGAAAAGCACTTTTTAAAAAGAATAAATTGCATAATATTATTTATGCATGCACAAACACCATATTTTTTCTTTATTTTTTGTTGATTTTTATTTGCTTGCTTCCTACATCTCTACCATTCTCCTCACTATACCCTCTCCTCTAAGACCCATGTAACCAATGTTACTAATCTAGATTGTATCTTTCTGTACATTTCTTGACACTCAAATATACAAACATATACACTGAGTGGCCAGATTATTATGATCTCTGAACTCCTAATAATCTGGCCACTCAGTGTATATCCTATATAATAAAAGGCTAATATGCAAATTGTCCCCTTGACCAGGAGTTCGACCAGCAAGCAGGCCAGCCAACCACCCATGTCCCCTCCCCCTGGCCAGGCTGGCCCGACCCCACCCATGCACTGGGCCTCTAAAATATATATACTATATACACTGAGTGGCCAGGTTATTATACGTTCAGAGATCATAATAATCTGGCCACTCAGTGTATATAAAAGGTGATCCTCACTATTTGTTTTACACAAATGGGATAATATTACAGCTATGAGATGCCATGAAAGACAAGTGAGGAGATATATATAGAGAGAAATGCAAACCTCTCTCTGGGTCAGGAAAGAAAAAGGTTCCCTGAGGAAGTAGTATTTAAGCTGAGCCACAAGAATGATATTATGGGCCGAGCTGTTTCCCCCACAAAATTTACATGTTGGAAGTCTTAACTCTCCATACCTTAGGATGTAACTATAGTTGGAGACAGGATCTTTATTAAAAAGATAATTAGTTAAAATGAGGTCATTGGATGGCCTCTTCTCCACTATAACTGGCACCCTTACATGAGGAGGCAATTTGGACACAAACACACAGAAGGACAATCGTGGGAAGACACAGGGAGAACGTGGCCATCTACAAGCCAAGGAAAGAGGATTAGAAGAAATCAACCCTGACTACAGCTCGATCTCAGATTTGTAACCTGCAGAACTGTGAGAAAATAAATTTTGATTGTTAAGCCAGATTGTTAAGCCAAAGTACCAGGTCTGTGGTACTTTGCCATGCAGCCCTAGCAAACTACTGTGGTTGGATAGAAGTCAATCACTGCAGAAACAGAGGGAAAGAGTACTCATACATTGCTGGGGGAAATATTTGTTTTAACAACCTTTTTGAAGAGCAATTTAGCAATAGTTATTAAAAATTTGTTTCCAGCCGGCTGGTGTGGCTCAGTGGTTGAACATCGACCTATGAACCAGGAAGTCACAGTTCGATTCCCAGTTAGGGTACATGCCTGGGTTGTAGGCTCTCTCCCCAGTGGGGGCATGCAGGAGGCAGCCAATCAATGATTCTCTCTCATCTTTGATGTTTCTATCTCTCTCTCCTTCTCCTTTCCTCTCTAAAATCAATAAAAACATATATTTTTTAAAATTGTTTCTAGTTCTTTTGTCACTACAACAATGCAATTAAACACACACACACACACACACACACACACACTTATCCTCACTTACTAAATAGGGCTTTTATTTCCATAGACAAATTCCCAAGAGTGAAATTGTGGGAGCCAGATTGTAAAAATATGCTTTTCTTGTGGGTTCCCCAGAGTCCTATTGTTCCTGTGATTACACTATAAAATTGCTGCTTTCAAAATATTTCATTTCCTAAAACTCAAGTAGCATATTAAGTATGAAAATCAGTTAGAAAAAATCACTGTCAACAAAATAAAAGATAGCGAAATTCTATAACAATGCCGATTGTATTTATTTTCTATTGCTGCATAACGGATTGCCACAAACTTAGCGGCTTAAAGCAGTTTATCATTTCACCCTTTCTGTGGGTCAGCACCCAGGAATGGCTCAGCTGGGTCCTCTGCAAAGCTGCAGTCAGGTGTTGCCTGGGCTGTGTTCTCATCTGGAAGTTCACTCGGGGGAAAATACACTTCTAAGCTCATTTGAGGGTGTCGGCAGCATTCAGTTCTTTGTGGTTGTCAGACTGAAGGCCCCGGCTTCTTAGTGGCTGGAGGCTGGAGGTCTCCTACAGTTCCTTGCTGTGTAGGTTTCCTTGATGTGGCTATTTACTTCATCAAGCCAGCAAAGAGAGCTCGGAAAGTGAGCATGCTAGCAAGACTAAGTTACATAATAAAATATAGTCACGGGAGTGGCATCCCATCCTGCCATTACAAGCAAGTCACATGTCCTGTCTATACTCAAGGGGAGGGGATTATGCGGAGGTGTGACAGAGATCACGGAAGTCACCTTACAATCTGTCTGCCATACAAATTTAAAACCTTCCTTGCCCCTGAATGAAGACATATACTTCTCCTTCCTTAGTACTCTACGAATCAGACTAACCAGTGTGTCTGACTTCCCAAAACAAACCAGTAAAGATACCTGGTATTTCTTGGTCCCTTCCTAGACTTTCCATGGCTTGATGTTGCTTTCGTTGGTTTTGTTACAATTAAATTCAAATTAGCAAATACTTATTGAATATCTTCTAAGTAACAATCTTTTCAAAGGCGGGGAAGGTCTGATCACTTTCATTTTTTGAGGCTACTATTGTACTAAAAATTTGGAAGAGATAACTAATAATGGTTATAACATTTTTGCATATTTTAATGGGAATTTTAGAGCTGAAAAATTACAATATCTGAAATAAAAAATTCATTGGTTGGACCTAGTAGCAGAACAAAGTTGAGAGCAGAAGGAGTCAATTAATCTAGATATTGTCTATTTTTGAAAAAGGAAAAGAAAGAAATTAACAGAGCCTTAGGAATCTAAGAGACAATATCAAAAGGGCTGATCTACAGGAAACTAGAATCCCAAAAAGAGAGAATAGGGCAGGAAAAAAAATATGATGAAATGATAGCAATAAAACTTTCCATACTTGATGAAATATATAATTTATATATTCAAGAAACTTAGCAAATCCCAATCAGGATAAATACAAAGAAAACCACATGTAGTCATATTACAGTTAAATTGTTTGTGATGGACGGTTCCTGACATGGCTTCTAATGACCCCAACCTTCTGATGTTCATGTCCTTGTATAATCCCCTCCCCTTCTGTTCAGGCTGTCTCTTGTGACTTGTTTTTGATGAATAGGATACACAAAAGTTATGGGATGTAATTCTATGATTAGGTTACCAAAGTCACTTTTCTCTTGGAGTGAGCTCATTCTCTCTCTCTTTCTCTCTCTCTCTCTCCCCAACCCTCTTGCTCCCTTACTCCTTCCTTCATTCTGATTTTATAATTGGAATTGGTTATATAAAAAGATTTGGAACACCTTCATTCCCACTCCCACTGAGTCTCTCTCACTAGTTGAAATGTTGGTTTTGGGGTTGGTTTTTTTTTAAACCCAAGCAATTCTCCAATTCTTAGCAGACACTGACCAGACGTCCCACAAATTTAACTCAAATCTGACACTGTCTACCTGGAGATAGCATCAGATCCCACAGGTTAAGGACTCTGTCAAAAGTCTGATTTAGGGAACAAAACTTGGCCTCACTGCACAGTGCTTCAGAAAATATTCAAGCAACTCCAGATGAAGAATATAGAAATAAACAAAATCTGTAAGGTAGTTGATT
Source organism: Corynorhinus townsendii (assembly GCA_026230045.1). Taxonomy (NCBI): domain Eukaryota; kingdom Metazoa; phylum Chordata; class Mammalia; order Chiroptera; family Vespertilionidae; genus Corynorhinus; species Corynorhinus townsendii. Next base: position 30,665,692 of record JAPDVU010000013.1, on the reverse strand, counting down.
AAGATACAAAATGTTTTAATGTGTTGTTTTCTTCTACATACGCAGAACATTTAATATAAAGAGCTTTTTTGTGTTGCCAGAAATGAAAGGTGGTGTGGAGAACAAACGTGAACATTTACTATTAGACTTACCATTTAAACTTACTATAATGTTTGCAAATTAAACATACCCACCAAGAACTTCATGCCTCTCGGCCGCCAAGACAAATAAAAAACCACCCTCTGGCAGGCTGGCAGAGCCTCAGTGACAGCACTGAGCAGTCAGGCTACGCATCTATGAGAATCAGAATGGGAAGGGGCGACTTTTGAATACGTAGGGGGAGGCAAGTGGTCCCATGTATGGGCCCATAAATGTCTTCCTCTACAGCTGGTTGGAAGAACAGCCACTACTGGAAGTGCCCACAAAGGAGGGTAGCCCCAGTGAAGAGCCAGGTTTCAGTTAAGGCAAGACTTGGAGGTGAGTCCCCAGTGAGAGCTGAGACAATGAGAGAGTTTGTTTAATCTGTGGACTAGCAGTTCCTGAAGGTGCAGGGAAATGATGTATGGAGAGGTGGGAAGTAAAGTTTAAGGTCAGGTCAAGGACAAGAAAGTTAAGCATTGATGAATGAAGACAAGGATGAGTGGCAAGGTGAATTTGATCCTGACAGTCTCGTGGAGGATGACAGGCATCTGGCTCACCCTTGGGAGTGGCATCTCCAGGCCACTCCACAGCACCCTAGACTTTGGGCTCACAGCGTGAGCTCCTGTCACTTCCAACAACACCCGTATCTGTTTACTTACTTACTTTGTGTTCATCTCAATGACCTTAGTCTGCGCTCTTCAGAAAAATAGATTTTGGACATATAACCTACAGCTTATTGTATTCTAGACTGCTTGTCTCTAAAAATTAGTCATGCATTCCTCATGGTGCTTAAATACTCATATTAAGTAGAATTTCTCTGCAGGATAATTGTCAAAGAGGTCACTGAAGGTGGTAGACTATAGATAATTTGTGTCTAAATGTGGTAGAGATCCTTTACAGAATTTCCTTTGCTGTTTGAAATGTAAATTTATTCTGTCTAAAAAGGCAAATTCAATTTTCAATGCAAAAATAGAATTATTTTCTAGGTAAAACTTACCTTCTTTTTGATGCTCCCTCCTGTGATATCCTATTAACCTGAGAAATATATCAAAACCTGGAAGCAGTTAGCAAATTTTAAGTTTTTGGAAGAATGCTTTTCAAAGCCAGAGTCATTCTCCTTAAAAAACAACAACAATGAAAACCGTACTTAACTGCCTGAGTTATAAAACATTTCTGTGAAAATTCTGCAAAAGAATTTTAGTAAAAAGTCAGAATTGGGTAAGACCTTTTTTCTTTATTCTTAGTGTACAGTGCATTAAAATGCATAACACCAGGCAACAGGTGAAGCTTTGTTCTTGAACAACCCCTAGATGCCTTCTGATTTAACACTTCAAATTACCTTAGGTTCAAGGTTGGGAAGACTCTTGTTCTTGCTTCAAAGTCCTTCTGTATCAGTCTCTTACTGACGTGTCTTGAGATAATATGATAACAAATGCAATAGGAACTAAGAAAGGGGGGGGGGTAGTATTTCAAAAGCAATTTCTCTTTGTAAGGATCCTAATTTTTTAAAATAAAATATTGGTTAAGACAAATTACCAGGGCCTCATAAAATACTTGTTATTGGCCAAGAAAATTACTCTCCAAAAAAAATTTGGGAAAACTTCAGAAAATCCTCTTCTGACCACATTTAAAATGTATTACTACCTTCTATACCCCCAATATATCAAGATTTTAATATAAATTTACTCATCCTGGCCTTCTACTACTTGTTCTTCAGGCCTCAATTCAGAAATCAGGTCCTACAGAAAGTCCTACAAATCCCCCTTTTGTGGTGCCCTGTCAGCTGTACTTAATGGCCTGTGGACTTACCAGACTGACCTCACTAAATACCAAGTCTAGTTAATCCTTGTAACCCCAGGAAGAGGTTGTTGCACAAATTAATAGGTTCTCAAATAACATTTGTGATAGATCCTCCCTTCCCCCAACTGGTGGGTGGAGTGTGACGTAACCTGCAGCCCGGAAATACCTGAGTGCCTAACCATGTACCGTATATGGACTATACATTGAACCACCAATCAGAACCTGCCAAATACCCCAAGCCCTTGTCCCTAAGTACCTGAGTGCCTACCTTATATGGACCGTACATTAAGTCACCAATCAGCGTGTGCCGAGTACCCTAAGCCCCCATTCCATCCTATTCCTCCCCTCAAAGGAGTGCTCACCTCCGCACAGGTCCCTGTGAGACAGCCTGGCAGGTCTCTTTCCCCTAATAAAGCCTGTATTCCTGGTTTTTGGCTCCCGACTAGTCTTCCAGTTGGCTGAATGAATGCTTTAAAGGGAGGGAGAGGTGGTCATGTAACCATAATAATAGGATGGACTCTTCTTTTTCTTGAAGGAAAATACTTTAAAACTATCATTTTAGTGGTCTCAGCTTAACTAAGGTAAGAACCCTTTATTACACCTGAAGGCCCAAAGGGAAAATATAAAAAGGAACTAAATACTCTACAATTTTAAATGATTGACTCCAAGGAGGGTGCGTTGTGGAAGGCAGCCCATTTCAAATACCCTGTAGTCAGAAAATGCCCTTCATTATTATGGCTTCAGATATACTGTCCCAGAGAATTAATGGTTCTTTGGGGGCAATATATTATCTAAGATAACATTTGTCTCACAGTTCACATGGATCAGGATTGCAGTAATGGGTGGAATACAAAAGTACTGAGCTGAATTAAGTCACAGAGAAAAATGCTTACCTTTACTTCCAATATTTATTTACTATTTAAGTTAGAAATACTGCAAGGAGATGGGTTGTAAACAGATCAAATATATGCCAGTGTGAAAATCAGGACTTAATACTATTTATAAATACTATTATATTAGTAAGAACTTACTGCTAAAGTTGCAAGTGATAGAAATCTACCTTGAAATAGATTAAGAAAATAAGAGGAACTATTAGAAGACAATAGGATAGTTCAAAGAATTAAAGAAAAAGCCACAGGAAACAGTCCATTTCAGGGACCTCAGGCTAAAAAAAATAGAAGTTTGTTGCTATTAAGTTTCTCTCCCCTGCCCCCCACACCTCATTTCATATCTCTCAGTTTTCTGTTTATCTTCATTCTCTATTATTGCAAGTTCCTCTCTACTCCTAGATGGGAACTTCCTTTAAGCTTTACTAAATAATAAAGAATAACACAGACCAGTGATTAACTGATAGAGCAACACTTTGGAGAATAAAGAAGGGTAGGGACAAGGTGGCTTAATTGGTCTTGAACTGGAAGTAGAGCACATCTTCTGAGACTGGGAAAAAGTAAAAGGGGGATACTTACAAATAAATTTGTAGAAAAGGATGGTTGGACAGTTAAGGTATTTCTTACCTGCAAGCCCTGAAGCCACAAATGTGGCCTATGCTAAATAAAATGGCATTATTCCGATAATCAAAAGTAATGGAAATAGATCAGGATAGCTAAGAGACTCTGCGTCCAAAGGGAAGGAGGTGCTAAACATAGCACAGTAGGTAACAGTTACTTTTTAAAAATCCTGTTTATCTATATATATAAAAGCCTAAGCAACCGTTATGACGGGACAACTGGATGACCAGCTGGTAGCTATGATGGGCACTGATCACCAGGAGGAAGACGCCCAATGCAGGAGCTGCCCCCCAGTGGTCAGTGCGCTCCCACAGCCAACCTCCCATGGCTGGCAAACCCCCAGGGCCCTCCCCCAGGGCGGCCCTGATCAGGACTGGGTGAGATGACCCCATGGGCCCAGATCACTGCCCAGGCCGAGGGACCCCACCTGTGCATGAATTCATGCACTGGGCCTCTAGTATCCTAATAAGTTGACATTCTCCAGGGAACCTGTTTCTTTCTATTGTTATTTCTAGAAATATTTCTATTTAAATAAAGAACCATTCAGAGTGCCATCTCCTTGGTCAGTCTGGAGAAGCTCTTTGATTTTATTTCTAATCTATACATTTAATAATTATCATCTTGTTACAGAAGACCAGAGAAAAACCAAGCAACGCCTGGAGAAAAGGAGTTACACTGTTTATTATGCTGGCGGGCTCAGAGAAAGATTTCAAAATTCTGAGCAAAGCAACAAGCAGTTTTCTTTTTATTAAAGCTTAGTAGACATCTCTCTGGAAGCCTGTGGTCTTGAGCACAATATAGTTCTATTCAGTTAAAAAAATACATCTGGCATGAGAGTATGGGAGTATCAGTCCCTAGCTTACAAGGTCAGACAGCTAAGTTTATCTTCCCTGTTATTCAAGCAAGCTAAAAAGTAAATTTACAGAATAGGGGACCTTCTAAAAATAGTAGAGTTGACTCATAGAACAAGGGACTATCTAAAAAGCAGAGAATTTCAAATAGCCATTTTCCAAAATAGAGGCTACTATGCTTTAGGTCAGTGGTTGGCAAACTGTGGCTCGCGAGCCGCGGTTTGCTGCTCTGTTGACTAATGAGTTTGCCGACCACTGCCTTAGGGAAAAACTTAAAAAACATTTTAATAATGTACTAATGTCTTTAACCTGAAGTCAAAACTTCTGGGTAAGGGTAATGCCTTACGCAGTGGTTGACAAACTCATTAGTCAACAGAGCCGCAGTTTGCCGACCACTGCTTTAGGTTAACAGTACAGTTATACAGTTTGGTTCTACTTCTCTGGGAAGGCTCAAAATTTTGGGAAAGTTCAACTTAAAGTGTTATAAGAAGGATTATCCTTTTAGCCTTCTTAATCTGAATAGTTACTATGTGCCAGTGACTGTGTTTTTGTCATTATTTATACTTTATTTTGCACATTACATTTAGATCACTATCTCCAATCTTCAAGAAAATATTTTTGGAGCCCCCTAATCTCATGAGCAGCATGTTTCTAAAACATTTTCATATTGCTTTCTAGGATTATTTTCCCATATCAATGTAATATTAGTTTGCTTCCATTTCAGAGGTTAATGCATCTAATCTTATCTTCAAATATTCAGATTACCTCATAATTTGGATCCTAGCGTTCCCTATAGACTGATTTTAATATGTCCTTTAAACATCTTTTTAAATAGGAAAAATTAATTCGTGAATTCTATTTCTAATTTGTAAAACTAAGGGGAAAGAAGTGAAACCCCAGACAAGAAAAGCTGAAGGATTTCATCACAACCAAACGAGTATTGCAAGAAATGTTAAAGGGACTTCTTTAAGAAGAAGAAAAACAATAAAAAATATGAATAAGAAAATATCACACACACACATAAAAAAAACACAAAGTCTTACTAATAAAGGGAAACACGTGATAAAAACAATACTTTTTTAAAAAAAAGAAAATAAGTGAATGAGTTAGTCAAAAATATTGCGTATCATGGGCAAAGTTAAATATAAACTTTAGACTTTTTACTACCTAGACTTAAAATAAATTTAGCCAAATAAATCATTACAAACAGTAATATTCGAGCGTAAAGAAAAAGGAGGTTACCAGACCTCTAAAGTTCCTTTCATCTCTTCAGATCATGATTTTCCTTAAAGATCAGGGGCTCTAAAACAAAACAAAAGGCTCTATGAGTATGTCTGGGCTGTCCCTACCAGGCTGGGCCTAACACAAGCGGCTCAATGTTGGGCAGTCTCCTGGCCATGCTGCAAAGCATCACCTGACTCTGTTTCAGAATTAAATTTATCCTGAGACGGGCACTTCTAAAGTAAGAATGAAGGAGGACCAAAGAGCAAGTCAATAAACTCTACAGCCAAAATCTGGTATCATAAAGAAACTCCTTATGAGCCTGGATAATATGAGCAAAACAGGATTCTGTTGCGGTCCTTCCTGTGTGCCTGGTGTAGTTGGTGAATCCAGGTGTCGTCTACAATTATTGCCCTGCTTACATTTGTTTCCTTTTGTAAAATGATGACACCCCATCTTCTTTCTATCTTTCCTCTTCCATTCTACTTCCCAACTTCTATTAGCTTTTAACTTTAGCTGTAACTTTACTTTTACATTTTTAATGTTATTTTTAACATCATTGTCTATTTAACTTTTTAAACATTGTTTTGTCTTATTAGTCAATTCTTTAAACATTATTTTCTCAAAACCGTAATACATGCACATGACAAGAGGCCAGCTGTGTGAAGGTATACACAAAAAGATAAGTCTCCATTCCATTCCAGACTGACACTCCTTCCCAGAGGTAAACGACTTCCATGAACCCTCTTGGAAATAGTCTGAGCGTGTGTGGCAGCCATACATATATTTTATGTGTGTGTGTTAGAAAGGAGATGGAGCCATACTACTATGGTTTGAATATTTGTGTTCCACCCAAATTCCTATATTGAAATCCTAACCCTCAAAGGTAATGGTATTTGTAGGTGGGCTTTTGGGAGTTACTTAAATCATGAGGGTAGGACTTTCATGAACAGGACTAGTGCCTTATAAAAAAGGCTCCAAGAGATACCTAGCCCCTTCCACCAGGTGAAGTTATAGGAAAAGTCTACAGCCTGGGAGAGGGCTCTCACCCAACCAAGACCTTGGGCTTCCAGCCTCCAGAACTGTGAACAATACATTTCTGCTGCTAATAAGCCACCTAGTCTGTGGTACTTTGTCATAGCAGCCTGTGCAGACTAACACACACACACACACACACACACACACACACACACACACACCCTATTATACATGAATACTGTATTAACTATTTGCACATCTATTTTTCCCCTTAAAATATAAAGACTGTTCTATTTTGGCATAAGTAGATATGCTTCAATCTTTTTCAAAGGTCACTTATAGTTCATTGTGTGTGTATGTGTTGTAATAGTAATGTTAAAAAAAATGAAAAATATTTTGATACAGAATATTTTGTGAGCAGTTCGGTGTCACAAATGAACTGTTTGCACTGAATAACGTTACCTTCTTCACTGCACTCCAAATTGGGAATTGCTTTGGTGTTGAATTGATGCCAACGACCTTTCCATTGACAACGCTTAATAACTATTTGAACAAAATTTCCCTACTTCTATATTTCAGTCCTTCATGCCAGGAAAACTGCTCTTACCAACATCATTCATGACTCTTACTTGCCTAAGCACTGTACACACACGGACACCTTATCTCATCAGACGTAGCTGCTTTCCTGGCCTTTGGCTACACCTTTGGTTTCAGGAAGTTAGTTACACCTTTCCTAGTTTTCTTATTTTTCTATTTTTTTCTGTCTCTTTTACGGATTCCTTTTCCTCTTTTTGGCCCTTCAATGTTGGTGTCCCTCTGCTTTTCATTCTTAGCTCATACATCTCACTTTACATGCTTTTCCTGTGTAATCTAGTTAGCTCTCATGACCTTAGGTAGCTATTATCAATTAGTAACAAATCCCTTTCTCCAGGCCTGATCTAAATTATACATCCAACTGCTGGATATCTCCCCATGGAAAATATATCCAGAAACTAATTCATCTTCTGCACACCTCAAATTGGTAAGTCTTCAGTATTTACCTCCCATTGTTGATACAATCATTCACCCAGAAGGCACCAGTTTAGACAGTATACTCCCTTTCCTTTTCTTGTCCATATTCAACCAATCCCCCAATTTTGGTAATTACTTACTAAACCTTTATCTCTATCCCTGCTTCTATCCTTGCTACCACTGCCATAATTCAAGCCTTATCATTTCTAGACTACTTCAACAGCCTTCTAATTGATTTCTTTGCCAAATTCAATTTCCATCTAAAATATCATTTGAGCCAAATCACTCTCTTGCTTAGATCCCTCTGGTCCTTTTCCATTACCGAGAGAGTAAATTGCTTAACCCTATGACTGCTATAAAGGGCTTTATGCGGGTCAACCCTTGTCTACCTCTCGTCTCATCCTGAATTGACTTCATGACCCAGGAATACATAACTATTTGTAGTTTCCTGACATAATTCAAAGTTCTTTATATTTTTCACACTTTTCTGAAATATTTTGTTCAGTATTTTCCCTTATAACTTGAGCTTTTTATGTCCTGTAATAAATACTTGACTACCCAAAGTTATAAAGATAACATGAGTAGGCATCAAGGTTTCTTGTTTTCCATCTACATGGATATTCAATTGGCCCAACACCATCTATTGAAATGTCCATTTTTTTTCCTCCACATTTGTACAGTGTCAACTTTTCCATAAAATGTTCACATAAGGATTTGTTTGGGAACCCTATTCAGTTCTATTGGTTTACCTCCTTTTTTAAACGTAGAGAGGAGGAGGGGAAAAACATCGATGTGAAAGTGAAACATGGGTCACTGTCTTCGCCATTCACCTTGACTGACAGGGGATCGAGCCCACAACCTGACTGGGAAAGGCGACCTCTTGGTGCATGGATGACACACTCAACTAACTGAACCACACCACGGCTCCATTGGTCTACTTTCCAGTATCTGGTAGTATAAATCCTCCAACTTTGTTGTTCTTCCAGATTGTCTTGGCTATTCTTGGTCTTCTGAAATGACCATATAAATTTGAGAATCAGCTTATCAGTGTGCGCACACATGTACACACACACACACACACACACACAAACCTGCTTTGATTCTGTTAGGGATTAGATTAAATCTGCAGATCAATTTGGGAAGAACTGACACTTTTACATTAGAGTCTTCTGATCTATGACCACAAGCCACCTATCCAGTTACTTGTGTCTTCTCTAATTTCTCTGAACAATCTAGAGTTCTAGTATACAGTTTTTAGACTACATATCTTTCATTGAAATTTAATCCTAGGTGCAAAGGGCTGGATGCTGCCCCAAAGATGTTAGGTCCTAATATCTGGAACCTGGAAATGTTACCTTACCTGGGGGGGAAAAAAAGTTCTTTGCAGATGTGATTAAATTAGAGGTCTTGAAACAAGGGATAATCCTGGATTATCCAGGTGGGCCCTAAATGCCATTAGTGTCTTTGTATGACAGAGGAAGAGGGAAATTCAAGACACATACAGAGAAGATAATGTGAAGATGGAGGCAGAGATTAGAGTGACGTGGCTTCAAGCCACAGAATGCCAGCAGACACCAGAAACTAGAAAGGGCAAGGAACAGATTCTCTCCAGAGGCTCTGGAGGGAATGACCCCGACTCCTTGATTTTGGACTTCTGGTCTCCAGAACTTTTGAGAGAATAAATTTGTTTTAAGCCACTGAGTTTGTAGTAATTATAGCAACCATATGATACTAGTATGCAAGGTATTTCATATGTTTTATACTAGAGGCCTGGTGCACGAAATTTGTGCATGGAGGCGGGGAAGGGGTCCCTCAGCTCGGCCTGCACCCTCTCCAATTTGGGACCCCTTGGGGGATGTCCGACTGCCTCTCGCAATCTGGGACCACTGGCTCCTAACTGCTTGCCTTCCTGCCTGCCTGGTTTCCCTAGCCCCTCTGCCTGCCTGCCTGATCACCTAACCACCTCTGCCTGCCAGCCTGATCACCCCTAACTGCTTCCCTGCTGGCCTGATCACCCCTAACCTCCTCTGCCTTGCCCCGCACCTGGGATCCAGGATTCCCTCCTCTGGCCGGTCGAAGGCACCCGGGACCCAGGCTTCCCTCCCTTGGCCAGCTGCAGTCACAGGGGACCATGGGTGGGCGGCTTTTCCTGGGCTGCAGCTGCAGGCACCCGGGACCGCAGGGCGGGCAACTTGTCCCTCTCCCAGGCCGCAGGTGCAGGTGCAACTGGTGCCCAGGACCGCAGGGCAGGCAGCTTGTCCCTCTCCTGGGCCTCAGCCTGGCTGGTCCCCATTCCTTTCTTGCGAGCTCATTTGTACCTGGCTGGTCCCCATTCCTCTCTCACAAGCTCATTTGTGCCTGGCTGGCCCCCATTCCTCTCTTGTGAGCTCAAGTGTGCCTGGCTGGTCCCCATTCCTCTCTCCTCAGTGTTGAGTGTCTGAGCAGTTCTGACGCGAGGGTGTGACGACCATTTGCATATTAGCTCTTTATTATATAGGATTGCTTTAAAAAAATTTATTTTCTAATTGTTTAGTGCTTGTATCCTATATAATAAAAGGCCAGGGACCATAAGTGTAACAACTGGAACGGCCGCTCGACCAGTTGCCATGAGGTGCATTGACCACCTCTCAGTCTCTCCCCGCCGGCCCGCGAGTGGCGGCGGGCAGGATGGCGAGTGGTGGCGGGAGGAGCGACGAGTGGTGGCAGGCGGAACAATGAGTGCCAGCGGGCGGAGTGATGGGTGGGGCGGTGAGCGCCGAGCAGCAGCAGGCGGGGCAATGAGCGGCAGCGGACGGGGCGGCGAGCGACGCGTGGCTGCGGGCGGAGCGACGAGCAACGAGCAGCTGTGGGCAGAGTGAAGAGTGGGATGGTGAGAGACGAGCAGCGGTGGGCGGGGGTGGCGAGTGATGAGTGGCGGCGGGCGGAGCGACGAGCGGCGGTGGGCGGGGCGACGAGTGACGAGGGGCAGTGGGTGGTGCAGTGAGTGACGAGCGGCTGCGGGCAGGGCGGCGAGCAACGAGCGGCTGTGGGCCAAGCGACGCAGTAGCAGGCGGAGCAACAAGTGGAGTGGTGAGGGAGGAGCGGCTGCGGGCGGGGCGGCGAGCCATGAGCGGCTGCAGGTGGGGTGGTGAGCGACGAGTGAGTGGCAGCGGGCGGAGCAACGAGCGGCGGCGGGCGGAGCGACGAGTGGCAGCGAGCGGAGCGACGAGTGGCTGCAGGCCGGGCCGTGAGCGCTGACCGGCTCCAGGCAGGGTGGTGAGCAACAAGCGGCTGCGGGCAGAGCGACGAGCAGGGCGGCGAGCGACGAGTGGCTGCAGGCTGGGCCGTGGGCGACGAGAGGCCGCAGGCTGGGCAGTGAGCAATGAGCGGCTGCGGGTGAGGCGACGAGCGACGAGCGGCTGCGGCGCAGTGGTAAGCGTAGCGATGAGCGGCTGTGGGCGGGGCGGCGAGTGAGGAGCAGCAGCAGGCGGGGCGGTGAGCGGCAGCAAGCGGCGGCGAGCTGCTCGTGCTTGATTTCGTGCGCTGGGCCTCTAGTATAAAAATATAATTGAACTTTATATGCTGACTAAATCCAGCAACTTGCTAAATTCATTTATTAATACTAATAGTTTATGGGTTATAATTTTACATATAGACTGTCATGATTTCTCCAAATGACACATTTATGTATTTCTTTCCAATCCTTATACATTTTTTCCTTGCATGTTTGCCATCGCTGAGATGTCCAGTACAATATTGAAGTATATCTTCATATATTTTGATTTTGGAACTATGAGACTGTACCAGTATTGTCTGTTCCAAATTTAAAATACAATGAAAATACAAGAAAAAATTAAATACAGTAAGAAAACAGCCAAACAAAATAACTAACACCCTTCTAATTGACAAATGAAAGCCCTTTTCTTAAACCCTTAACATGACTGCATCATTGGTCATTGTTTATTAACCCTTTCTTAAAAGTTTTCTTCCTTGTTCAGATTCTTTTATTCCTTTAACCCAATAGACATTCCCAATATTTCTCCTTAAGTCATTTCTTTTTCTAAATTGTCCTGTTAATTATTGGGAAATCATTTTAAGGCACTTTATTATTCTTCATAATCAGGCCATGTTCCCATGTTCCTTTTCTTCAGGGTCAAAATAGACACTTGCTTTCTTTTTTAAAATCCTATAACCTACCCACCTCCCTCCCTGAGGTCCTTCTCTTAAGAGTGGAATGCAGTCTACCTTGCTCTGCCTTCTTTGCTGTACTAAAAAAATAAAAATAAAGGTGTAATCTTTTTACTTTAAGGGCTTTATTAATAATAATCTTTTAATTATAACCCTTAATCTTTAATGTTGTGCATATAACCATATGCAGAAATTCTTTTCTGTGGAAAAGTGGGTGTTACAAAGTTGGGTGTCAGAAAGCTGGCTGGCCGAGAGGCCTCAGAGTGACATTTCTTTGTAATTCACTAAATTCACAGTCTGCCCTTTGTGTTACAGGACCAGAGATGCTGAATCATGTTCATCAGAAGCTTGTGTATAAAACAAAAGTACCAATGTATTAATTTACAGTGAAAAACATAACTGTCAAGGAAAATGGCTATTCATTTCATTTGGCCAGGACATTCTCTCCTTATAGAAAAATCCTATGGGAATTAAAATAATATTCAGAACTGTAGTTATTAATAAAAGGAATAGAATAAAAAGGTTTAGTTGTGCCCTAACCGGTTTGGCTCAGTGGATAGAGCGTCGGCCTGTGGACTGAAGGGTCCCAGGTTCAATTCCGGTCAAGGGCATGTACCTTGGTTGGGGGCACATCCCCAGTGGGGGGCATGCAAGAGGCAGCTGATCAATGTTTCTCTCTCATTGATTCTTCTGGCTCTCTATCTCTCTCCCTTCCTCTCTGTAAAAAATCAATAAAATATATATTTTTAAAAAGGTTTAGTTGTATGATTTAAATATTAAATGGAATTATATCAGGCTTTGATAGAGATGAAACTATCTCCACTAACAGAACCAGACATATTTTGTAACTGCCCGGGAGATTTTTTCCCCTTTACACAAGACCTCTGCCAAATATTTACTTCCCAGGCTTTTCTTGGCTCACTTCCTGATTTGAGTGAAGGCTTGCTCTGGTCAGGGTGGGGGGGGGGGGGGCTTATTTCTGGTTTGATCCACTCTACATTGACCTAAAATAGAATTCTTCCAGGGCAATCTTTTTAAGTGTTCGGAAAATACCTTACTGTTGACCCCAACTACTACTCTGCATACATCTGCGTACTGAATACTCACAGTTGAAATACTCAATGAGGAAGAAAAAAAAAGATCAACAGGCCCCAACACCAGGCAGCCTGGCACGTAGCCAAGGTCCTTAAATCTGGTGAACGAAAAACGCAGTTCCCTCCTTCCTTCTGCCTAATGCAATCCAGAAAAGCATTACAGAGCACATCTCCTGCCAGGCTGGAAACCCTGCCAGAATGCAGCTCTTGCCTCACCTCAGCTTCAGACTCCGCCCTCTACAGCTCTGCCCCAGCCTTGACCACAGGGCAGCAGCCACTGGGCAGGCGCCAACTAGGCAAGAACCCCGTCCTCGTGTCACCACGGACAGCCCCCATTCCCAAACTAATGCAATAGCAAGAAAGGAAAAAAAAAAAAGAAAAGAAAAGGTCAAACGAGGAAAACGGGGGTAAAGGCTTTAAAAAACAACAAAAAAACTCTTAGCAAAAGAGAGCTGCATTGCTCAGCACTGGCAACTCAGCTCGGCACCATCGGTCTCTTCCTGGGAATCAGGTCCCTGTTCAGAGATTCCGAAACAAAAAACTGCGACGTTCATGGCCTAGTCTACTCGGCCGGATGGGCCTGGGAACGCGAAGGTCGCCAGCTCCACTAACCGACTCCATGGAGGGCCAGCGCGCGCCCACCAGCGCGACGCCGGCGGAGGAGCCCGGAAACCGAGCAGCCGGCCCGCCGCAGATCCTGAAGAGGGCCGGGCTCTAGCCTGGGCCCACCCGGCCCCCGCAAACTCCTCGGAAAAGGGGGGGCCGCTCCCCTGACTCGGGCGTCTCGGGTCGCGCCTTCCTGCACACTGGCCGCGTTCCTTCCGCCCGGCGAGGGCAAAGAGTCCGCGGCTCCGCGCGCGCCACCCCGGCACCAGGGCGCCCCCTAGGAAGGAAGGCGGCCGCGCCGCGGCAGCAATTTCACTGGTGTTCCGTGAAGGGGCCGCGATCGCCGGCGAGCTGGGCTTCCCTGGCCTCCCCCCGACCCCTCCCCGCGGCCGGAACCTCCCTGCGGGGCGGAGTGATACTGGTGGCAGGGTAGCGCGCGGCGCGGCCGAGCGGGGAGCCCGGGGTGCGCGGGGAGGGCGGAGGGAGGAGGAGGTGGAGGGAGGCGGGGCCGGGGCGGGTGGTTGTGAGGCGACTGCGCTACTGCCGGACCGGGGCGGTTATGGCGGCTCCATATTAACACCCTCCTCCTCCTCCTCCTCCTTTCCCTCCCGCCCGCACTCTTAAGCGATCCCCCCCGCCCCCCCCCCCCCCGCTTCACCCCGACGCCTCCCTCTCCCCCGCACCTCGCCCCCTCCCCTCGTCTACCATGCCCGGCATGATGGAGAAAGGGCCCGAGTTGCTGGGGAAGAACCGGTCGGCCAACGGCAGCGCCAAGAGCCCAGCGGGCGGCGGCGGCGGCGGCGGCGCCTCGTCCACCAACGGCGGGCTGCACTTCTCGGAGCCCGAGAGCGGCTGCAGCAGCGACGACGAGCACGGTGGTAGCCCCGAACTCCTCCCCGCCAGCCCGCCGCCCCCTCCCTCCTCCCCTCCCCCAGCCCCCTCCCTTCGCCGCGCTCCCGCCCTCCCTCCCCTCGGAGCCCGGGCGCTGCGGTAGCCTCGAACTCCCGGTGCAGTGCTGCAGCACCCCGCGACCCCCGCCCCCGCCCCCGCCCAGGCCCCCGCCCCCCCCTGCTCCCCGCCCCCATCCTCTGCCAGAGCCCGGAGTGCCCGGACTTAATATCTTCCCAGCCACCCGCCGCTTCTTTCCAGATCCCTCCACAATTTTTATATTTTATTAAGTGTCTCTTTCTCTCTTCTTTTCTATTTCTTCTCTTCCCCCCACCCCCTCTCTCTCTCGGCATTGCTTTGCAGATGTTGGGATGAGAGTCGGAGCTGAATACCAAGCCCGGATCCCTGAATTTGATCCAGGTAGATATTTTTGCTTTGGCGAAATGCTGTCTCCCTTTTTCTGGGATTGGTTTAGGGTGGACGGGGTCGAGGGGGACGGGTGGGGTAGAGGTCCGGGTGTGTTTTTGGGAGGGGATGCAGGGCTGGGATGGGCAGTCATCTCTGGCGGGGAGGCTGTCAGGCTTGGCAGGGCTGTGACACAGGGCGTGTGGGCAGATGTGTGCATTGCAAGGTTAACATGGTTTCTTTGGAGGCTACTTGCCCGCTGGTGGCATCGCCCTTCTGCCCCCTGAGCTCAGGGCGAGGTCGGGGAGAACTAAAGGAGACGGCCCTGGGCGGATCGGGGGTCCGCGGGACCGGGGAGGAGCGGCTGCGGGGCCACGAGCTGGAGGAAAGCCTGTTAACACGGGCTGTGTGTAAGCATCATGCCAATGTCACTTACCAGTCCACCGGCCTTCGGGAGCGAGGCGGCGGATGCCCAGGCTGCTGTCACCGGTGGGAGCCCAGGGCGAGCCTTCCCCAACCCATACGCCCCAGGGATTTTTCTTTTTCTTTCTTTCTTTCTTTTTTTTTTTTTTTTTTTTTTTGGCTTGGTGGTGTAGCTTTGCTCCAGACAGCTCTGCAGAGTGTTGGAGCCAGGGAGAGAAAGGGATGGGGGAAGGGGGTGAGGAGAAGCCAGAGGCACACACCTCGCTTGAGAGCCAGCCCTAGAAGTCAGACCACAGGACAGTGGCGGCAGCTGCCAAGGAGACATTTTCTCCCGGAGCAGCCAGGTTCCTGCGTCCTCTGCCAACCCAGCTTGCGGGCTCCCTGTCTACTTTTCTACAAACAGGTTCTGGCGGTCACGGGATTTCAGCCTGGACGGGGATTGGGCGAGAGTTCCGCATATGGAGGCACCCTCGTCGGAGCCTCCCGATGTGGAGCGTGTTTCCTTCTCCCAACCCCACCCCAGACCCTCTTCAGTTCTGGCTTTGGAGGGACTGGGTTTGGGTCTTCCCCCCCGCCTCTCCCTTCCTCCCCCCCCCCCCCCCCGCTTATAATAACGCTTCATCTGTGTCAGATATTAGTAGGGCTTAGTTGTATTTTCTTGGGGAAATCTCATGTTTAGTTGATTGTAGGGTATAGCTGGCAGTGTAAAATGACTTTTACCAACCATTCAAAGAGTTGTAGGTAGCAGCTCTTCCTGCTCCAAGAGAGAGAGTAAAATAATGGGTGTTCAAAAGAATTGTCAGTGCGGGCTATTTTTTCTAAAGGTAAAAACAATACAAGAGTGTTCAGCCAGATCTGGGTTGCCCTCTAAATGACACGGCTCTTAATACATTTTACTCAAAAGCTATCCAGGTGGGTACTGGTGGGCTTCAAATAATTGTAAAGGTTTTGTGAGATTAATTTTCTTTGATTGTAGCTAGTAGGTGAATGGCCCTTTAATTCCCGTTACTGTTTGTCTCAGGTTTTAGCTAGACAGTTGAAAAGACCATGCTTTGGCTTCAGGTAGATTGAGTTCAGTTCCCAGCTCTTCTTTTTGTGCTCTGAGCAAGTCACTGGTCTTCCAGCCTATTTCCCTAGTTATAAAATGGAAGTAAAAATATATTCATGCGATTCTTGCCAGGATTATATGACTGGGCAATTACTCACTAAAGATTAAATTTCATCAAGAATGATTTTCCTACAGTTATACTTTTTTTATTTAGGGCTTTTATTGGGACTCTGCTCTTTTGGAAATTGATAAACTTATTTCCAAATTAGAATTCAGACCTCAGAATTATTTCACTTAACAAACATACCTACCATTTTGCCCGACTAGTTAGGCTTATATTTCATAGACAACAATACACACGTTGGTTAAGGGTCTTGTTTTTAAAAGCCAGATTTTATACTGGAACCAATTCGTGCATCATGGCCTGATCACTTTAAAGCATTCTTTTGTTTCATAATAGACTAAATACTAGAACAAACTTCAAAATTTGAAAAATAATTTTAAAATGCAAAAGACTTTTTAAGGTGGTTTTACATGGCCACTATTTGGATTATTCAAATTATCATATTTTACTTATTTTGAACCTATGAATATATGTGAGGGGGAAAAATCACTGAAATATTATTACTTTTTAAAGTTATATTTTCAATTTACTTACTGAGACTACAATGATACTCTTTATTAGAATAAGGATAAATGTCACATTCTTTAAATTCACTTATTCATTTTATCCTTAATCTCCTGTAGAAAAATACTTAACCA
Source organism: Corynorhinus townsendii (assembly GCA_026230045.1). NCBI lineage: Eukaryota > Metazoa > Chordata > Mammalia > Chiroptera > Vespertilionidae > Corynorhinus > Corynorhinus townsendii. The sequence continues at coordinate 30,648,810 of JAPDVU010000013.1, read as the reverse complement.
GAGGGCACAACTAAAACCAGTTACCATTTAAACTTAGGTCATTTGACTCTTAATCACAAAACCCCTAATCAACCAGTGTATAGTTGTCTATAGATGTTATAGGCAAATCTTTTCAAGCAAATGTAGCTTATCAATTATTAGACAGTTTTTAAAAGGAGATAACGACCCTCTATGCCATTCAACATAGTATCACTGCTTTATTTTATTCTGAGTGTTATACTGTTGTGTGAAGTTTTTATTTCACATCAATTTAATGTACTTGGGTGAGAATTTAAACATTTCCTTAGAAAAGAGAAAAAAGGATTTATTAATGATAGAAATTGAGATATGGTAGCTCTTCTCTTTTTCTTTTTCATGCCATTATCTTTAGCCTCATAAACCACTTACTAGTAGTCCATCTTCATAGGGATTATTCACCCATAGCCATCAAAGACATTTAGAAGAATTCCTTAGGTGCCAAAATTATTATAATCAGAATGTAGGAAAAGTAAGGGTTTGTGTGTGGGGGGGAGGGGGATACTTTCATAGGAGGAGATGATGATGATGATAGAAATTAAACACAAAGAATAAACTATTAAATAACTTTTAGAAAATATGAGAAGAATTGAGATTTAAGTTAGAATTACTGAAGTTAGGAGATTAGGAATATAGGGTGTCCCCCAAAAATGTATACATGCACTTTGAATAATTACAAAGGTAGTGTTTATTAAAATATATTTTATTCTCAAAACTGAGCTATCAGCTGTTAAAATTTGTATACATTTTTTGGGACACCCTGTAGTTTACATTAATTAATACGCCATTGTGAAGAATGCCTTTATAAAAATTTACTAACTAGATTTCTGATTATTTTCTTAGGTTCCTTTTCTTTTGATTCTTTACGAGGTATTTGCCTACTGACTATGCTTATATCACAAGGAACAGTTTTGTGTAGTGATTAAGAGTTTCACATCTTACCATATGCCTTTTAGCTAATATGACATAGTGACCTGGGACGAACTACCTGATGTATCTAGGCCTTAGTTTTCTTATTTGTAAAAGGGAAATGATGTTAACTATAACACAAGATTAAGTGAAAAGTAATGTATGTAAAGAAGTGTTCTTCAAAATAATTTACCTGTGTACATACACATAAGAGAATTTTGAAAAGAGTCACATAATTTCAAATTGGCATCTATCATTTGTCACTTATTTTAAACTAGAGGGCCAGTGCACGAAATTTGGGCACAGGTAGGGTCCATAGTGGCTGCTGGCAGCCGGGGTCTCCCTTTCCCGGTTGCTGGCTCCCAGCCAGGGCCTTCCCTTGTTCCATGCTGCCTCCTGGTGGTCAGGGCACGTTATAGCAATCAAACTCCCAGTCGGTCAAATGCCTGAGGGGACACCTTGCATATTAGGCTTTTATATATATGGATATGTAGATAGTTAAGAAATGTAATCTTCAGTTTATTGAAAATATTAACACTTTGAAATAAAGCTTTTATATCCTTATTTTAAATATATCCAGTTAACTACAAATACTAGTGTAATGTGATGGTATCTATTCGATAGAATATATGAACAGGCTCCTGACAATCTGAAAGTTTACATTGTTCCTTTTTGTCTTTGAAATTGTTTCCATGCATTTTCCCCACATATTTTTATAATGTATTTTTGTGCTTGAAAGTGCTTTATTGATCACCTAATTTCTCTACCACCATAATATGTATTCTTATGAACAAAGGTTCTAAGTGTTAAAACGCTTTTGGCTTGAGTTATTACAATTAATGCATAATTGATTAAAATTCTAGTAGTCATGTGCCTTGAGTAAAGGAGGGCTTTGCCGATAGCCTTTGGCACTACAGAAATTTTAAATTTTTAGGCAGTGCATTCTTTTTTTTTTTTAATCCTCATCCAAGGACATGTCTTTGTTGACTTTAGAGAGAGGAGGGAGAGAGGGAGGAAGAGGGAGAGAGAAACACCAATGTGAGAGAGAAACATCAGTCATTTGCCACCTGTATTCACCCTGACCTGGGATTGAACCCACAACCTAAGTATGTGCCCAGATTGGGGATCAAACCTGCAAACTTTTGGACAATGCTCCAACCAACTGAGCTACCCAGGCAGTGTACTCTTAGGAGACTTGGGATGGATGGGAGACATGCTTTTTTATTTTAGTGAGAGAGGGACAGTTATCAAGAAAGAGGTCAGTGGTAGGATGAGCAAATAGCTTAGACTGCAAATGAGTTCAGGCAGATTGTCTTGGGAAAGAACATTAGGGAAGCTGAATGTCTAAATTTGATTTCCATAAAACTTATTCATGCTTTTGTACGCCTTGGAAAGCCTTGGTTTAAACCCCAGTGTAAAGTTGGTGAATTAAGTATATAATTCAGAGCCTCATATATAAATGTTAGAACTTTAAAAAATGTTTGGAGTATCTTAATATTTTTAATATTAAATTCTTTATATAGAATATTTGTTCAATTGTATATTATATTAAAAGTCATAAAGGAAATTTTAAAAGAAAAAGATTTTTATTTTTGTTCTTATCTTGAAATTTGCGGTTGGTGTGGAAATCCTAGCTTATCAAAGTTATACAGTCATCCCTTGATATCCAGTGAGGATTTGTTGCAGGATCCCTGAGAATACTCATATTCTTGAATGTTCAAGTCTCCATATAAAATAGCATAGTATTTGTATATAACCTACTCACATCCTCCTGTATACTTTAAATCATCTCTAAATTATTTATACCTAATACAATGTCAACGCTATGTAAATAGTTATTATACTAGAGGCCTGGTGCAGATTCATGCACGGGGGGGTAGAAGGGGGCAGCCTGGCCTGCACCCCTCGCATTCTGGGACCCCTCAGGGGATGGCCGACTGCCGGTTTAGGCCTGATCCTGTAGCAGTGCTCGAAGCGGCATGCAGCTAGAGAGGAGCCCAAGCCAGGCCGGGCACCGCCAGGCTCGGCACTCAGCACTCTCTTGCCGCTCTCACCGCTCCTTAGCACTGCCGCGGAGGCAGGAGAGGCTTCCGCCACCACCGCTGCACTTGCCAGCCATGAGCCTGGCTTCTGGCTGAACAACACTCCCACTGTGGAAGCACACTGATCACCAGGGGGCAGCTCCTGCATTGAGCATCTGCCCCCTGGTGGTCAGTGAGCGTCATAGCGACCAGTTGTTCTGGTCGTTCCGGTCATTCCATTGTAATCGTCGCTTAGGCTTTTATATATATAGATATAGACTAGAGGCCCAGGGTGAGGGGGGTCCCTCAGCCCAGCCTGTGCCCTCTCGCAGTCTGGGAGCCCCGCGAATGATAACCCCAAATAGGTAGGCCCTGCCCACCCCACCAGGGCTCTGCAATGGATCGCCCTCACGGAGGGAGGCCCCACCCACCTGCTGCAGCGCCGCCGCCACCGGTACCCTGGGCCTCCCTCTTTGGGGCGATCAATCACGGGGCTCTGCCATCGATCACCCCAAAGAAGTAGGCCCTGCCCACCTGGCCGGGGCTCCGTGGTGGATTGCTCCTGCAGAGGGAGGCCCCGCCCACCCGCCACAGCCTGCCAGTCAGTGACCTGGGCCTCCTTCTTTGGGGTGATTGAGCCCCCCCAATTGAACAATCAGCCAGTCCCCTGGGCCTCCCTTTGCAGGGCGATCATGGGGTGATGTGTGGTTGGGTACCCGACTAATCGCATCACACCCGCCTTGGCTGGTCTGGCACCAGTGGGTGTCATAGCATAGTCATCTAGAAGGTCATCTGGAAGGACATCCAGCTGTCTGGTCTAATTAGCATATTACACTTTTATTATTACAGATATTGTTTAGGGAGTAATGAGAAAAAACTATGTGTTCAGTATAGACACAACCATCGTAGGTAGGCCTAAATAGTACATGTCCCCAACAGCATACCATTTTTTTCCCAAATATTTTGATCCCATGGTTGGTTGAATCTGTGAATAATGTGGTATCCATGGATACAGAGGGCCAACTGTACTTTTTGATAGTTGTTGGTTTTCACCAATTGGTCTCATAAATATACTTTACCAACTGTAGTTAAGAAGATCTAAAAAATTTCAAAGGGACTAAACTTTTAAGGGTTTCATTTAACCTTTTTAAAAACTTGTTCAATAATTTTATTTTCAGAACTGTAATCCTACTATAGTTTTTTTTAAATTGTGGTAACTTGCTACCTAGGTTTTGGTTGGTTGGTTGGTTTTTTTAATCAGTTCAAAAGTTAGGATGCTTCTAAGGCTTGGTTATTTTGTTTGTGAGTCAAGTTTGATTCTCAGTACTATTCATGAATATCAGACAGTTTTGAGATATAATTTTCAATATTGTTATAGATAAAGGCAAAATTTTAAACATTGGGTTTGTGTTCTTTAAATATTTTAGTTCATTTCAACTTTTGTAATGGAAATGGTGAAACTTGATTGGATGCAAAGCATCCAGGGGGATAAAATGTTTTTAATAATACAAGTTCATTTCTAATACTCTGTTCTTGCAGAGGAATCAGATTTAATTTGTCAGAAAAACTAAAAGGTCATTTCAGCTATTTAATATCCTTTTCAAAGGGTTGATGAGAGGGGATATCAGCCATCTGTGTTAGAGCCCCATGAGGTGTTATTCATTCATACTTTTATTTGATTGATAGTAGGAGAAGAAGCTCTTCCAGAGTAAAGAAAGGAACTTAAGAAAGAACTGTTTTCAATAAGCATGTACTAGGGATAATAAGTCTTATATAAGGCTTACCATTTGCTGGCTACTTTATATTAACTCATTTAATTTTTAAACAACTTTGTGAAGTAGGAACTCACATCATCCCTATTTTTAAAGATGAGTTACATTGGGGCACAGATACATTAAATAAATTTGCTCAAGGTGACAAAGCTAGGAAGTAGCAGAGCTGAGTTTCAAACTTGGAGTCTAGCTCTCTGATGGTTACACTCTTAATCCTTATATGAAAAGGTATCTCATTTTTTGTGAACATCAGTTATCTCCTGGGCCTCGTTGAGATATGTATGATTGAAAACAGTGGAGTCCAGTTCAAGGGTTAGGGAAAGAACAGTGTGAAATGCCTAATTAGGTGTTCTCTGCTACCAGACACGATTATTCTACAAATGCCCCCCCTACATCCATTAGTAGAGCTGTTAGTGCCCACAGCTTGGGTGCCAGTTGCTGTCAGATCTTACAATGCTAAGAATTTTGGGGAAAACTTAACTATTATTCTTCATGGGGAAAATTTTTTTTAAGTTTAAATTTGTTTAAGAGATATTTAATGAAGATATTTTAATTCAGGCCTTCTGTAATGCAAGAATCAAATGCAAGAAAATATGTTTAAATATTAAGCATAATACACTATTAAGACTTGAGACTTGCCCTCAGGGCATGTACCTTGGTTGCAGGTTCCCTGGCCCTGGTTGGGATGCGTGCAGGAGGCAACCAATCAATGTGCTCTCTGTCTCTTCCCTCTCCCTAAAAATCAATGGAAAAATATCCTCAGCTGAGGATTAACAACAAAAAGACTTGAGAATTAATGCAAACCTTTGTTGCAATCTGTGCTTAACTAAGTAGGATTTAAATTATCTTCTAATCCACTCTGAAAGAATCAGTGCCATTTTAAAGGATTGAAGTTTAGGATACTCATTTGAAATAGCAATAGAGTTTAAGTAATAAAGGCTTATGATCTATTTAGATAGGATGTCTATTATTTCCATTGAATGACTTGGCTCTTTGCTTTTGTGCTTTTATTTTATGTGGTTAAAATTAAATATATATTTTATTTTTTAGCAAGAGAAAATAACAAAATTTAATACATAGTATGGAAACCCTGCATGCATGAGAGAGGCAGTGACCCACATGCAGAAGAGGGTCAGAGACCGACAGAAATTGTGGCCATGAGTTGCTGGTAGCTATCAACACCTTATAAAAATCAATTATGACATGTTTATAAACAAGTCTTCTTAAAATAGGTGGCAACAATGCTTCATTTGTTGGTAGTTTGAATTACCTTGAATGTACCTGCGAATTAGGACGAAGCCAAGAAAAGACCAGACCTCATAGGCATGTGCTTGGCTCTAGGATAGCTGTGTCAGGTGTTCATTCATTCTATTCTTAACTTACCTGCTGTTTATTGGGTAAATTAAGCTTGATTTTTCTGACTTTTTGGATTATAACAAGTTAGAAGTAAAATTAGAAACAAGCAATAATATACTCCTAGATTAGAAGTGGACTCTCAAAATACTTTAAAAAGAAGTAGCATTATTAACTTTTACATTGTTTCATTTTGTTTTCTTCTTACACAGAGCACATACTTTTATAAATGTAAAATGTAATAAATGAAGTCTAAAAAGAAATAGCTGGCAGACTTCTAGCCAGAAATAAGATTAAATAAAAACTATAAAAAGCAGATACAAGTATTTAAAAATTACACTAATCTTGGCCCATTTAGATATAGTGCAAAACAATTAACTTAACCACCTGAGATATTCTCTATGGTTTTAAAAGAATTTTTAATGACTCCTAAGTAATGTATACAAGGTTAAGTCAGTTATCCTATCTAATAAAAGAGTAATATGCAAATTGACTGTCACTCCAACACACAAGATGGCTGCTCCCATGTGGACACAAGATGGCCACCACAAGTGGCCAGCAGGGGATGCCAGTTGGGAGGGACCAGGCCTGCAGGAGAGGGAAGTTGGGAGGACCAGGCCTGCAAGGGAGGACAATTGGGGGCGATCAAGCCTGCAGGGGAGGGCAATTGGGGGGGACCAGGCCTGTAGGGGAGGGCAGTTGGGAGGACCAGGCCTGCAGGGGAGGGAAGTTGTGGGGGACCAGGCTGGCAGGGGAGGGCAGTTAGGGGTGACCAGGCTGGCAGGAGAGGGCAGTTAGGGGTGACCAGGCTGGCAGGGGAGTGGTTAGGGGGTGATCAGGCTGGCAGGCAGAAGCAGTTAGGGGCAATCAGGAAGGCAGGCAGGTGAGCAGTTGGGAGCCAGCGGTCCAGGATTGTGAGAGGGATCCCAGATTGGAGAGGGTGCAGGCTGAGTTGAAGGACACACACCCCCGTGCCCGAGTTTCGTGCACCGGGCCTCTATCTATAAAGAAGTAGGGATGTGTAATGTACTTAAAATCTTTCTTTAATTTAAAGGGGGTAAGCTTCAGTGTTTATGAAATTTTCTTCATTTTTATAAATGGGATATTTAATGTATTTAATGTAAATCTGTTTTCCTTCTCTTTATTGTTCTGCACTTTGTTTCTTTGTCCTCCTTTACAGATACTATAATAAAATAGAAATAAACTAACCTTCGTTATACTCATTTTGAATGTAAATTAAAATCCATTGTATTCAAGTAATTAATTTTTTCCCCAGGTGCTACAAAGTACACAGATAAAGACAATGGAGGAATGCTTGTATGGTCTCCATATCACAGTATTCCAGATGCCAAATGTAAGTTTTCTGAACTTGAACATTTATGTCAATAGGCATCTGTTAACCAATTCAAAATGCAATTTTTATTTGTTTTGGGGTCTCTTAGATTCTCATAAGAAAAAACAGTTTGTCTTTGTTTTGTTTTATTTGATGGAGGTTGTTATATTAGAATGTTTTTCCTTTTGAAAGGTAGTGGGTTGATCATTCCAAGTGTGTCAGGCCCAGGAAGACAGAGGAAACCTAGGATCTGATGGCATTTTGCTGCTTAATCCTCAAGCAGGGGAGGGAGTTACTATGTAGACATCTGCCCAGGTTTTTCCTCAGTGTATGGAGATGTAAAGAAATGCCTTCCAACTTCAAAGAGCCCACTATCAGTACCATGTTAAAGAGGAAAGGGGCAAGAACTGACTCCAGCAGCCATCAATCAGGTCATCTCTGTGCTCTCCATTTCTGGACGGAGGCCTTCTGGACCATTGACCATGCACTTCTTGAATCATGGTGTGGCTTTAGACTTCAATGTGATGTAGCGGACCTGATCCTTTGCGGCACATCAGATATAGGAAACGTGCAGGTAACAAAACTAAGATCCCCATCCTTCCATTTAGTTACACTGAATTTACTAAAACAAAAGAACCACTGAGCAGCTACTTTAGCAGATGTGAAATAAGCTGGTCTTTTAAAAATATTTACTAAATCTTATATCTGTCCCATGATGGTCTATTTAGAAAAGTAATGATCATGTAATGGTAAGTCTAATTATACTTATTGATGCAATAAGAGAACTAAAAGTTGAAAACTGAATAACATTCTGCATACCAGATCATTCTTTCTATTTAAGCACTTTAGAATACCAGCAAAAGGTCTAACTGGTAATCTAGGAATTGAATGCTCTTTAGGCATTCTCAAACAAAAACATGAAATTACATTTGGCCTGGAACTGTATACCAAGAAACCTGAAAGTGACTGTTGGGTTTCTTTGGTTCACTCCTCATAGGCAAAGGTTTTCATTCATAAATTGAGTATTAGGGTATCATTGGCTTTTGCTCTTTTAGCACTGTTTTTATACAGTGGTGCCTTTCTGAGCAAAGTGATAAACAAAATTCAGAAAACCAACATTTCCTGATAGTATGGTATTCATGTAGAATATCCAACTGAAGGTCTAGGGGCTATGCACTGGAATCACTTGGGGGAACTTTAAAAAAATAAACACTAGTGATGTCTGATCTCTTATCTCAAACCAATTCAATCAGAATTTTCAGAGAAGGAGCCTGGACTTACTTTTTATTTATCTATTATTATTTTTAATCTTCACCCGAGGATATGTTTTTATTGATTTTTAGAGAGGGGGGAGAGGTAGAGAGAGAGAAACATTGATGTGAGAGAGAAACATCAATCAGCTGCCACCCATATGTACCCAAGTGGGGATCAAACCCGCAACCTGAGTATATGTCCTGACCAAGAATCAAACCTACGACCCTTTGATTCCTGGGACCGACACTAACCACTTAGCACACCAGCCAGGGCCAGGCTTACTTTTTAAAAGCTCCTCCACTGATTCTAATGTAGAGCCTGCCTTAAGAACCATAAGTTGGTTGCTGTTGTTTAACCTTCTATTTATAGGTCTATAGGACATTTTTGTTAAATTTAATCAGCATATATTTAGACCTGTCATGTGTTTAAGTACTATGGGTTCTAAACAAAATATAATATTTGGATTTTCTGTGCCAAAAGTTTACAATCTTAGGGAGATATAATAACATCTATAAAAGATAGTTATTCTAACAGCATTATTTTTTAATCTGTATTGTACTGACCAATAATGATAAAAATTCTGATAAAGTAATTAAAATGTGCTATTCTAAACACTTTACACGTATTAGCTCACTTAATCCTAGGAGGAAGGTATTATTTTTATCACTACTTAAAGTGAGGAAACTAAGGTACAAAAAGGTCAAGTTTAATTGCCTAAAGTTAAAAACTAGTAACAAGGCTGAGCATCAAGTTCAGATAGACTAGCAGTTCTAGAATCAGAATTCTTAACCACTGCTTCTCAAAAATGTGCTTAAAGAATATGTGCATATATATGTGTGTATTTACACACACACGTTGTAATACTATAATATTAATATATGTGGATCAAGAAGGACTATAGAGACTTCACATAAAACTGAGTCTTGCTGAATGTGAAATGGCAGACTTCAATGAGGCCTTGAAATAGCCAGTGTATCATCACTGAAGCTGTGCTTATCTAAATTCTAATAGCTTGATTACATATGGAGGATGAATGAAACTGGAATATTCAAACACCTTTTGTATAGCTAGCAGGAAATGCTGGAGAAAATTTTAGGGATACTAAAGTATATTTAAATATGTTGTTAACTATATGTAGCTGACAAAATAGGAAGGTAAAGGCTTTGGGCCTACTCTAAATATGAAATGGGGTCTTAAATAGCTAAGTGATTTCAAATAAAGACTGGCAGAAAAATAAAAAAATTATCTAATATATTATACTCTAATTAGGTTCTATTGGCTACCCACAGGTTGATCTTTTTGCATAAAATAATTATAGTAATTGAATGTAATAAGTATATACTGTATGGTCATGTAAGTCATACTAAGTAAAATTTTAAACTAAGTGTACTTCTGATCCTATTCATAGAACTAAAAGACTTTTTATAATATTTCATGAAAAATAACTTTGGCTATTTTTTTATCCCTGTAATATAAATTCTTAAATTCTGCTTTGTTTTAAAAAAACAAACACACACACACAAAAAAAACGTAGACCTGGGCAAATGAAGTAAATATAATTAATTATATACCATTGTTTCATTACAGTGGATGAATATATTGCAATTGCAAAGGAGAAACATGGCTACAATGTGGAACAGGTATGTAAAGAAACATTTTAATATTAAGGCTTGCCTCAAGATTTACGAAATTCAAAGAACATCTCATGATCATTTCTGTCCTAAAAGTTCAGCAGTTCAACCAACTTTAGAGATACCAAAAGTCCTAGCAAAGTGTGATCTCTCAACATTAAGGATTTTGCTTATATAAACATTATTTGTCTCAAGGGCTTGAACATTTTTCTCTAAATACCTCTATTTGTTACTCTATTTAAGTTATAAAAGTCTCTCAAAACCTTCATGACTACTCTGGTAAATGCGTACTAAAAAGGGAAAATTTTTTTGAGTAAAGGTAATTCTCTTTGACTTTTTAATCTAAAAGAACTTAAAATTAAACTTTTAGAAATATTTAAGATTTTTCAATTATGAATGAAATAATGCATAAAGGTTTTTTTTTTTTAATTTAGATGACTTTAAAAGGAGATATATATAGCTTATTATTTATTCCTAGTAATGAGGGGATGAAGAGCAATGGGAAAATAAAAATGAAATAGAGATTCTTAAATCTCATTTCAACTAAGTATTATATCAACCTTTATTAGAATTACTAGTAAAATAAGTGAATTACCTGTAACCTGGATTATTAAGAGCTAACTTTAGGGTCAGTTTCATGGTTACATAATAAAAAAACCATTTTTGTGAAATTGAGATGTTTATCTAAATACAATAATCTTTTTTGTGAATTTTGAAGCCTTTGATTATGTATTTTGTTTTTAAGCCTTGACTTTCTGATTAATATTTAAGAAAGTTAATCCTTTAAAATGTGACTGCATATAGGTTCATTTTCATGTTCATTTTAAAGGAGTATTACCAAAGTATAGAAATTACCTTTAAAGGTCAATATTGAAAAAGTTGCTAAGTCTCTTAAGAAATAAAATTTTATCCCTTAATTGATATTCAGTACCTTATTACAAAGATAAAGGCCTACTATTTACCTACAATGGAAGAGAAAATTGTGGAACTGTAGGAAATCATTTATTTCAGGCTTTCCTATGGTTTGCTTATAAGGTCATTGAAGTTATTAACATGTCCATACTAATTCTTTGTGTACATTATGATAATAAAGAACTTTTAAATATATATATGATAAAAGATTGTTATAGTTGAGGTTCTCTTCTTAGAATTGTTTAGTCCATGATATATTTCTAAAAGGTTAAAACAAATATTCTTAGAGTCTCAACTGAGCACTTCCAGTTTTATGTTAGAATCCATAGTTTTCATTCAATTACTGTTTTTTTGGATTTTTTTTTAGCATATTTTTCTCTCCACATTGACAGATGAATAAATGTGGGTAAAAGCCTTGATATGAGCCTTCAAACCTGCTTTAGTAATCATAGTCACTCTCCTAAGCTAACTGTGTTTCCTAGATTCTGCAGCAGACATGGTTTGCAAGAACATTCAGTGTTCTGAGGCATTGATTTAAAAGAAATAATAAGTGAGGTCTGCTACTTGGGCAACCCTGTTTAAAACCCTAAACTGTGAGTGTATCTTTAGTTGAAGTCATAGGCTTAAGATTTTAACATAATTTGTATTTAATTCTCTTAAGTGTGATGGAACGTAAGTCCATTAAAAACCAAAGGGGATTGATTTCTCTTCAAAGGCACTTGGCATGTTGTTCTGGCATAAACATAACATTGAGAAGTCCCTTGCTGATCTCCCTAATTTTACTCCCTTTCCGGATGAGTGGACAGTGGAAGATAAAGTCCTATTTGAACAAGCCTTTAGTTTTCATGGGAAGAGCTTTCACAGGATTCAACAAATGGTATGGTAATTTTGGTCTTACTGTGATTCCTACCTGCATGATATTTTATGCTGATATTCAACTTCCTAAATATTAAATAGGAAATAAGTTTTCCAATCATGTTAATTTTTAAAAATATTTTGAAATAGGTATATTTGCATAGAGTTCTATTGTCTACAACCATTCTAAGGCATGACAGTTATTTGCTATTTCATTGTAATAAATTAATTTTTATTATGACCTAAATATATGTGTAATGGTATTGTTTAAAAAGTTTTATTCCAGGAAAAAAATCATAATTTTATTTTTAAATGTTTCATTTTTTTAACATAAGGATTTTATTTTCTAATTTATATTCCTTTGGATATAAGCATCAATTTTTAAATATTCTGTAATTCAGTATTGTCCAAGTGCTGTTGCTTTTTTTTTTTTATAAAAAAAAATCGCTTTTTACTTCTAGCTCTTAAGTTTTTAGTATTGTGTCAAAGTAATATAAACCTGAGAAGTGCTGCATTAAACACTTTTAACCTGAATGGATAAAAACTAGATAACATTTGTAAATATATCTTAAGTGTCTTCCATAATCGAAAAGAACATTTTTGATTGGGAGTGTGCATTCTTGTTTGCCTGGATGACAAATCAGTGCATGATCATTTGTCAGTTTTTCCTCAGAGACTTTATTTGGTAGCTAAAGTCTATTTGCATTATTTCTCATTTTAAAACCTGGATTTAAAACAAAATGATTCCAAAAAAATCATTGTTAAGAATTGAATAGCTTTTCTGGGACATACGCTAACTGAAAGAAGCATATTGTAAAATTGTTCTACAGATCCACTAAAAGAAAAGACTCTTTTTTTCTTCATATTAAGACATCAAAGGTCACATGTTGTATGATTTCATTTATATGAAGTGTTCAGAATAGGCAAATCCATAAAGACTAGGTTAAGGAGAGAATAAGGATGACTGCTAACGGGTGTAGGATTTCTTTTCAAGGTTATGAAAATGTCGGGAATTTAGTGATGGTTACACATACTAGCGAATATACTAAAAACCACTGACTTGTACTCTTTAGATTGGAGATTTTTATGATATGTGAATTACATATCAATAAAAAATTCTAATTTACAGAGAAAAAAAGAATTGAGTGATTCCTTAAGGAAAACAAATATTAAATACTATAACATTGACTGTGTTGAGGACTTCTGGGGCCATTCTCACTGTGTTTGGAGGTCTTTCTCCTTTCCCTCAGAACAAATAGGCATGTTCATTCAACAGTGTCAGTGTCATAGGTATGGTTGGAGTACTATGACCACAACACAGTTTTTATCTTTATAATTTATAAAGGTACTCATGAAAATGTTTTATCTATGCCTTCGTTTGCTAAGTATCAAAGAATAATTTCAGAAATATTCTGTTCATTGGAGTTTATGAATTAAACTTGCTGATAATAACATGATTTTTCTTTAAGCTTCCAGATAAGACCATTGCTAGTCTTGTAAAATATTATTATTCCTGGAAAAAAACTCGATCTAGGACAAGCTTGATGGATCGCCAGGCTCGGAAACTAGCTAATAGACATAATCAGGGTGACAGGTAGGTTGGATGCCTTTATATAGTTACATTGATAGGGACACTGTATTGGATTGATTACATTTCCTAAGGCAGAAAAATTATCACAACGTATTGTAAGTACTTCTTACTCTTACATTCGTGTTTCTGCTTTGATAGGAAGGGCTGAGTGATCACAAATCTTAGTAGTAAGAACTCTCTTCAACTCTGAACTGTTAATCATAGCCAGCGAACATTGCAACTGAGTTATATTTGAGCTGTGTTTGACTATAATCACAAATGCTTCTTTTAGTAGTGATATATTTAATACATATATTTAGGTTCTAATAAATATATTCTCTAGAAGATGCTCTTTCCACAGTTACCTGAGTGACTCTGAAGTCCATGTCACTGTAGCTGTATCTTTATGGCAGTATAAAATAATTTTGCTTACTGGTTTTTGTCTGTCTTTATTATCCAACTGGAGAACTGAAATAAGTATTACATCAAGTTAATATGTGTTCTCTTTCCCAAATAATATTTCTTTCTAAATATCTTCCTTATTTATTTAGGAAAGATATTTAGCTGGATGTGTTAGCTAAAATGATTCTGTATGCCTTAAATATTTCTAAACTACAGACATCTAAATTTTAAAAGCTTATCTCCTCAGGGACAGCCCTTGTTCTGTTGGGGAATATTTAATAAAACTATTAGCCAAGTATATTACCATTCGATAAGAGCACTAGAATAGGATAAAAAGAAAGAAATTAAGTTTACTAATCTCTGTCTCTTCCCAGTGATGATGATGTGGAAGAAACACATCCCATGGATGGAAACGATAGTGATTATGATCCCAAAAAAGAAGCCAAGAAAGAGGTAATGGTGATCATCAGAGTGCTTGTAAAATTATTCTACAGATCCACTAAAAAAAAAAAAGACTCTTTTTTCTTCATATTAAGAAAAATGTTTTTACATAATGATTTAGGAGGTCATAAATTCTAATATTAATTAGAGTTTTTTGGAAGAGCTTTAATATCTGCAACTTCAGTTAGCCAATGATTTTAAGTAATTTTTGGTTATCATGTCCATTCAGAAGTATCAAAAACCCTGTCACGATCGCTACTCTTTAATCTATAGAAAGGAAATAAATTACCCTCATGTATTTCATGTAAAATTAAGCTTTCTGGTTGTTAGCACTTTTACTTTCTTTTTTTAATTTTTATTTTATTGATTTTAGGAATCAATGGTTGATTCCTCTCTGTGCCCTGACCAGAGATCCAACCTGCAACCTTGGCCTATCAGAATGATGCTCTAGCCAACTTAGCTACCCGGCCAGGGCCTACCCAGTTTTTCTTGAAAACATTTCTTTCTTTCATGTTATACCAACTTAGAAATGAGTAGCAGGTATACTGACAGCAGTGAAAATTGAAAGCTGCCTCAATGGAAGAGATGGAAGAATCCCTAACTAGCAAAGCACACATATACCTCAATGTGATGATAATAATGATGACTTAAAATCATTAAGAACAGGATAAATTTTTATACATGCTCATTTATTAAGGCAAGGAATTGTATAATTGTAAAAAAAAGTCCTAATGTTGATGGGTTAAGGCTTATGAGGTATAGGCAGCTATGGAATAGTGAAAGTAACATTGTTTTTTCCATCTATGCGAGTTGATACATACAAATTTTGCCTTTGTTTGCTTGTGAGTTCATTCTGTCTACACTAATAAAAGAGAAAGATGCAAATCAACCATACCTTCACGACGCCCACCAGCCAATCAGGAGTGAGTATGCAAATTAACCCCAGAAAGCTGGTGGGTTAATTTGCATACACAGGCGCCGCGCGGTCGGGGGGTAGGACGCTTGTGCTGTCACCATGGTGACAACGCAGGCATTCCGCACCACCCCAGCCGCTCCAGGCCTCTGGGCAGTGTGGGAAGGCAGAAAGGCAGCTGTGGGCCAGAGTGAAGACCGAAAGGTGGCTCCTGGCCAGAGCAAAGGCGGTGCCGGCAGCCAGGGGAAGGAAGGCCCATTCTTGCATGAATCTTCATTCATTGGGCCACTAGTTAGTAAATAATGTGAGGGGAGAATAAGTTAAAAAGTAAGAATACTGCAGGGTTGAAGTCCAGGACTGACAGTGCATGTCAGCAGCTTCATTCATTTCTCTGCTCTTTCACAGATGATAGGGACATCCGGCAGGGAATGATACTATATTATTGCCTTTAACACAGATCTGACTTTTAAAATCGTGAACTACACTTACCTGAGATGTATACAGTATAAAGAATAATAATAAAATAAACACCAGTGTATCCATCGCTGAACTTAAACAGAAGTCCTGTGTGTGTTTCCTTAATTACACTCTCCCCTCCCTTCTCTCCAGAGGGAACCTCTATCCTGGAAAGAGAACCCTATCCTGAAATTTTTCAGTTATTCACTTCCCTTATTTTAATGGTTTTATCACATATGTATGTATCTCTGAGCAACTCTCATTTAGTTTTGTCCATTTCATACTGAATTTAAATGGAATCATGTTGTATGTATTCCAGCCAATTACTAGCAGTGTTTTGTTGTTGTTGTTGCCCAATATGTTTTTGCAGTTCTTTTTATTGCTGTATTATAGTGTTTACTAGAGGCCTGGTGCATGGATTCATGCACCAGTGGGGTCCCTCAGCCTGGTCTGCACTCTCTGGCAATCTGGGACCCCTTGGGGGATGTCAGACTGCCGGTTTCAACCCAATCCCCACAGGCCAGAGGGCTCCTGTGCACTTGGTCTCTAGTATTATTCTGTTTTAGGATATAGTAGTTTCCCCCCTTATGTACAGAGGATATGTTCTAACACCCCTGAAACCACAGCTAGTACTGTACCCTATATACAGTATATGTTCGCCTATGAATACATACCTTTTTCCTTAATTTATTTAACTGTTGTAATTGTGGCAGCAGCTCTTCCTCAGCAGTAATTCTTTTATTTTTCAATCCAAACCTCTTCCTGAATCTGTGTAACCATCCTTACTTGCAGTAAATCCTTAGTGTCACTCCTTTCAGGGATCCCTTGCTGAAGTATTGATAAAGGTTCAGTGCTTTTGGCTCAACACACTGTCAATTGGAACATAAGTTTTCTGTTTATCTTCCACCCACAAATTTAATGCCTTTTCTATCTTAACTGTGTAGTTACCACCCATAGTGGCCATAACTTTTGCAATCTGAGGTATGTCAGCAAAACTAGCACAAATTTCTTCTTTTTTCACAATTTCATGGATAGAAGATTGTTCTTTTTTAAAAATATTTTGTATTGATTTCAGAGAGATAGGAAGAGAGAGATGGAAACATCAATGATGAGAGAGAACCATGGATTGGCTGCCTCCTGCACACCCCCCACTGGGGACCAAGCCCAAAACATGGGCATGTGTCCTGACCAGGAAATTATTTTTATTTTTAAAATATATTTTTATTGATTTCAGATTTATAAGTTATATTTGTTCAGTTTTAGTTACATCTTGTTTTAAATTTATAAATTAAACATATAGTCAGTGTATATTTAGTTTTACCCACATGTTTAAAATATATTTTGCCTACCATTCTTTCTTAAATCTTAGACTTTTCTTCAAAAATAATTTCCCTTTGCCCATCTGGTGTGGTCCAATGGTTGATTGTTGACCTGTGAACCTGGAGGTCATGGTTCGATTCCTAATCAGGGCACATGCCTGGGTTGCGGGCTCAGTCCCCAGTAGGGGCATGCAGGAGGCAGCCGATCAATGATTCTCTCTCATCATTGATGTATCTAGCTCTCCCTTCTCTGAAATAAGTAAAAATGTATTTGGAAAATAAAAATAATAATATCCCTTTTTACTGAAGTATATCCATTCCAAGTTAATTTATTGAGGGCCTCTTAGTTATAAATGCAGTCAGTTTTGTAATGTCCAGAATGTCTGTTTCTCAATTTTTCTTGAAATCTTAGTTTTGTTGGGGTTACACTCCTAAATTGACAGTTAATATTTGTAGATATTATTTTACTGCTTCTGATTTCTATCCCTGCTGTAGAGAAGTCTGCTGTTAGGCTAATTATCATCCCTTTGGAGGTAATTTGTCTTTTTCTCTATCAACTTTTATGATCTCCTCTTTGTCTTTAGTGTTCTGTAGTTTCACTTTGATATATCTGAGTATGGATTTCTTTTTTGTAACTTTGGATTTATTGTAATTTTCTGAATGTTATGTCTTCTTAAGTTCTATAAAATTCTTATTTATTGCCTCTGAATATTACTTGTCCTTCATTCTCTCTGTCCTTTCCTTTGGGAATCCCTTTAGAAATACAATGGGCTTACACTTATCTCTTAACCACTCATATTTTCCACTTTTTTGTCTTTCCATATTTCTATAATACATTGTAGCCATTTTTCTTATATGTACATTCTAACAGTTTTTTTGAGCTCTGTCTTATCTGCTAAGTAACCCATCCATTGAGTTTCTAATTTAGTGTCTAATGTTTTTTATTTCTAAATATTCTATTTAGTTCCTTTGCTTCATCAGTTTTGATCGACTCATTCATTATAAAAACATTCCATACCTTCAATTCTTTTCTTTTTTTTAAATCCTCACCCAAGGGTATGATCTTACTGATCTTTAGAGAGAAAAGAACCTTTTGGTGTGTAGGACAGGGCCCTTTTATTTTTCTTAGTGATTTTAGAGATGGGGAGAGAGAATTATCGAGTTGTTGTTCCACTTATTTGCGCATTTATTGGTTGCTTCTTGTATGTGCCCTGACCAGAGATGGAAGCTGCAGCTTTGCCATATCAGGACAATGCTCTAACCAACTGATCTATCCGGCCTAATTCTTTTATTTGTACACATATAACACATTTATTGAGGTACCTTTAGTAATGCTAATATATGTAGGCTTTGCAGGTATAATTCTATTGTTTGCTTCTCTGTCTGTCACTCCCAGAACTTGTATAACAATTAATAGCTGTGAGCTCATTTTCCTTCGAGCATACTTGAGAAAAATTTTGAGACCGGGGTTTAAAGTGTATTTTTCTAGAGACAGTTTGCATTTGCTTCTGTTAAGTGTCTGAAAGCACACCATCTGAGACACTTAATATTTTGGATTTTGGATTTTTCAAGCTAGTCCTCAAACCTGCTTGAATGTAGGCCTATGGTTAGGGATTCTCAGGGAGACTTGTTTTGGTTTCTTTTCCATTCAGCCAAAGATAAGGCAGGCATGACTCCCTTTAATCCTCCTCTCTCTCTGCAGGACAGGGACAATGATGAAGTCCCTTCCAGAGTTCTGGCTTTATCTCCTGGGCCTGTGTCTGCTGTCCACTGAGGCATGGGCTTTAGGCAAATGCCATCTCCTGCATACTTATCCCTCTGGATTCCTGCTTTCTCAACATTTCTGGTCTCTGAGGAATTTCCTCACTTCTTACCAGCTCAGAAATGAATTTTAAAAGACTTAAAAAAAAAATGTATCCAGCAAGTTGAGGAGGGCTGAATTAGGAGGCGTTTCCCTCAGCATCAAGTCTGCCATGTGTGACTTTGAGTTGGATTTTAAGCAACAAAGTGGATTTTGCTTTATTATACAATTATTTTATAACTTTTGCTCAGAGTTCCTTTTCTAAAGAATTGGATTAAGTCTGCTCTGTGAAATAGCCTTCAACCTAATGGACACAGTTTCTTATGGATTCCTGTCTCACAAGCACAAAATAACATTATATTTTTATATCATACTTTAAGAATATTGCAAGTAATAATGAAATCCTGCTTAGTTCATGGTTATCATTCTTAGAAATTTCTTAACGTCTTCCAAAATGTAAATTCACATTTTGTTTTATTCACAGCTAAATAGACTTAACGTTTTGAAATGTTGTCCTGATTAAGATAATTGTCCTTTTTAACCTTTAGTTAGCAGCATACTTCTCTTTCAACAACTCTAAAGTGAGAATGAAAAGTTACCTTTTTTTATGAGCTGTCTAATCTGCCACTTATCATAATTCCTAATTTACCCCTTTTCTTTCTTTCATTTTATATATATATATATATATATATAATATATATATATATATATATATTTTTTTTTATTGATTTCAGAGAGCAAGGAAGAAATAGAAACATCAGTGATGAGAGAGTATCACTTATCGGCTGCCTCCTGCATGCCCCGCACTCGGGATTGAGTCCACAACCGAGGCATATGCCCTGACCAAGAATCAAACTGTGACCTCCTGGTTCATAGGTTGACACTCAACCACTGAGCCACACCAGCTAGGCTACTTACTTTCTTATAAAAACGTTGTACTTAATAGCACTGTTTTTGTTTTGCCCTTTACTGTTTAGGGAAAATAAATCCCCTTTTGAACAAACAGGAATAGTTTAGAATTCAACTATTTTTTCTTTTGTTCCAAGTCCTCTGGGTGTAGAAATCAAACATTTTATTGAGTGGATGAATCAAGAATACATTATGTTGCATACTTCTTTTTCTCCAACTGGTGAGCTCTGTGTGTGTGTGTGTGTGTGTGTGTGTGTGTGTGTTTGGACTCATACATAATCTAATTGGTTAGAAGTGTTTTTCTACATGTACTTACTGCAGCAGATACTTCTACCAGTGACAGACAGTTTTCACCTTATGTTCAAAATGAAATGACCTGTTATTCTGTCTTTGTTCTTCTAGGGTAATACTGAACAACCTGTCCAAACTAGCAAGATTGGACTTGGAAGGAGAGAGTATCAGAGTTTACAACACCGCCATCATTCTCAGCGTTCTAAGTGCCGTCCACCTAAGGGCATGTATTTAACCCAGGAAGATGTGGTAGCTGTTTCCTGTAGTCCCAATGCAGCCAACACTATCCTCAGGCAACTGGACATGGAGTTGATTTCTTTAAAACGCCAGGTATTTTATAAAAATTTTAATGATTCTGTCCATTTTGCTTATCCACTTTACCTCAGTAAACTCAAAATTTTTCATATTTTTCTCGTGACCCATTTACATAAGCTTTGTTCTTTAAAATTTACCTTGTTTCCAAATTGTAGGCTACCTCTGTCTAGTCTAGGTTTGAATCGCAGCATTGCTACCTGTTAGTAGCTTTGTGATCTTAGGAAATAGCAGAATCTCTCTATGCTTCAATATTTTATCTATGAAACTGGGGATAATAATCATACTTTTCCTACAGGTTGTTGGGAATTATTTGAGATAATGCCTGTAGATTTTTAGCAGGGTTTGGCACATTTGAAGGAATAGTGGCTACTCTCTTCATCCTCATCATCATCACCAGTAGTGGTAGTACAGAAGTATCATCACCATCAGGTAGTGGTTAAGAGTCAGCATCTGGAGTCGGTGAACGTAGGTTCTAACCCTGGTTGCACTATCTACTTCCCATGTAACTTTAGGGAAGCTGCTCAACTTCTCTTAACTTCAGTTTCCTCATCTTAAAATGTGGATAATAATGTGAAGGTTGGGAGGAATTAAACAAGATAATATATTGTAAGTGCCTAAAAGAGTGCCTAGCACATAGTAAGTACTCAGTGAATGGCTGTTATTTGGTCTCTGGCCTTTCTCAGTCATCTTTTCCCTTTTTTGTTTGTTTCTGTTGTTGTTTATCCCTTAGGTTTAGTTACTCTTCTAAAAACTGTACGTTCTTGGTTTATACCAGCCAACCTTACATTATATGCCAGTGACTTCTGAATCTACTTCTCAAGCTGTGACTTTCTCCCAAGCTCTGTAGCTGTATTTCCAGCTACCTGCTAGATATTTCATCTAACCCTCAAGTGTTCTCTGTTGAAACATCAGAATCACCTTTGATTCATCCCTTGCCAGTATCACTGCCCCAACACACACAAACCAAGTAGTAACCAAATTATGTGAGTTTTATCTCTGAAATTCCCTTTCAATCACATCCCTCATTTTTAATCCCATATCCGCTGCCCTGTGCCCTTTACCCCTCTTGCCTGACAATAACTGTCTTGTTGATAACTTCTTGTTATTGATCAAAACATTAATGATGCCCAGGCATCATGCCTCAGTGGTTGAGCGTCAACCTATGAACCAAGAGGGCATGATTTGATTTCTTGTCAGGGGATATGCCCAGGTTGCAGGCTCAATCCCCAGGTCAGGGCATGCAGGAGGCAACTGATCAATGATTCTCTCTCATCATTGATATTTCTATCTCTCTCTCCCTCTCTTTTCCTCTCTGAAATCAATAAAAATAAAATACATTATGGTAATAAAAATACTGATGGATTTTAATTCCTATTTATCACTTATATTTGGTTATAAGAGATATTGTTAAAAGACATTCAAATACTATGATTTGTGAACTGTGTCTATTAATCTGTTAGATAGATTATATGTATATAAGTTGATGTGTATATTAGTTGAATGAGTGGAATATTGCACCCTAAGTGTGATAAGTGTCTATCCTCCTGAAATAAAGTTTAAGAGGGTTTGGTACATATCCTTTTCATTTAGTGAGTACTCACCTAAGTACGTGTTCTGATTTATATTTTGGGTTATTTTTATTGAAGGTTCAGAATGCTAAGCAAGTAAACAGTGCACTTAAACAGAAAATGGAAGGGGGAATTGAAGAATTCAAACCTCCTGAGGTACGTCATTGAAGAATATATGTGACTAACCTTGTTCTTTGAGTTATCCAGTGTTCGGCTACTATTTTGGTCACATGTATTGTTAATACTTTGAATGTTTAAGATTTTATAATATGGGTAATTTATTATGTCTATTTTGTCATAGCCTTGTGAGACTTGGCTAATAATTTAGGTTGAATAATTTTTCCTTTCTGCCTTTAGCAGTTCCTGTCAAGCAAAATAATTAGGAAAGATAGCTATACAAGTAGGCCCAGTTTACACAAAACTAGAAGGTTATTGATGAGCAAGCCAGTCCATTTCTGGGTCTGCAGCAGTGTTTGCTCAAAGCCCTTTTCTGCTTGTGTGAATTGGTAACACAGCACAAAAAAGATCACCAAATATAGAGCTAATTTTAACAGATTTCAGTTTTCATTTAAGGTATTTGTCCTTTAGCCGAGATGCCCAGTTAGGATTTTAGTATGCAGACTTACATTCTTGTACTTAATATCCCTGAGAATATGAAATGTAAAAGCAATAGATTGACCGTTTCTGCAAATCTTCCTTGTATTTCAACTGAAACGTAATGTTTTTGCTATTTGTGATAATTATAGGCATTAAATGCCCATAAGGTTGAATCAAGTCTTTTTACAGAGCTTCTATTATAAAATCTTTTTTCTCTCTATGTTTTTTAAAAATTACTATGTTACGCTTCATATCCTGGGCTTGCCTTTCTGTTTATGTACTAACCAAATAATTTTATTTGGTCCTAATGGGACATTTCCCCACTCCCCCAACTAAATTGCAGGTTGAAATATCTGCAAATGAGTGTGTGTGAAGGGCTGGGGAGGGGCAAAGCAGAAATGCTTCAGAACCAATGCACCCTCTGCCATCTTAGTGTATAGCCTTTCAGAAAACAGAATCAGGAAGAAAGTTGTGTTTGTTTTGAATAATCTCTTTCAAGGTTGGGAAATGGAAAAGAATGAAATATACATAGACTAATATCATTCCAAACTCAGGTAAACTGACAAACATCTGGTGACATTTATTTATTTAAAGATTAGAGGCCCGGTGCACGAAATTCGTGCATGGTTGGGGGAGGGGGTGTCCCTCAGCCCAGACTGCACCCTCTCCAATCTGGGACCCCTCGAGGGATGTCCGACTGCCCGTTTAGGCCCGATCCCAGTAAGATCGGGCCTAAATGGGCAGTCGGATATCCCTCTCACAATCTAGGACTGCTGGCTCCCAACTGCTCGCCTGCCTGCCTTCCTGATTGCTCCTAACCGCTTCTGCCTGCCAGCCTGATCACCCCCTAACCACTCCCCTGCCAGCCTGATTGATGCCTAACTGCTCCCCTGCCAGCCCATTTGCCCCTAACTGCCCTCCCCTGCAGGCCTGGTCACCCCCAACTTCTCTCCTCTGCTGGCCTGGTCACCCCTAACTGCCCTCCCCTGCAGGCTTGATCGCCCCCAACTGCCCTCCCTTGCAGGCCTGGTCCCTCCCAACTATCCTCCCCTACTGGCCATCTTGTGGTGGCCATCTTGTGTCCACATGGGGGCAGCCATCTTGTGTGTTGGAGTGATGGTCAATTTGCATATTACTCTTTTATTAGATAGGATAGAGGCCTGGTGCATGGGTGGGGGGCAGCTGGTTTGCCCTGAAGGGTGTCCCGGATCAGAGTGGGGGTTCCCTTGGGGTGTGGGGCAGCCTGGGCGAGGGTCCTGTGGTGGTTTGCAGGCCAGCCACGGTCCCTGACGACCCAAGCAGAGGCCCTGGTATCTGGGATTTATTTATCTTCTATAATTGAAACTTTGTAGCCTTGAATGGAGGCCTAGGCCGGCCAGGGTGTGCGGAAAGCTTAGCATCCTCCATCACCGGGGGCAACTCAAGCCTCCTGCTCACTCCAGCTCCGTGGCTGCCGCCATTTTTGTTGGGATTTATTTATCTTCCATAATTGAAACTTTGTAGCCTTGAGTGGAGGCCTAGGCCGGCCAGGGTGTGCAGAAAGCTTGGCTTCCTCTGTTACTGGGGAAACCCAAGCCTCCTGCTCACTCTGTGTCTGCAGCCATCCTGGTTGGGTTAATTTGCATACTCACTCCTGATTGGCTGGTGGGCGTGGCTTGTGAGTGTAGCGGAGTGGTTTTTAATTTGCATATTACTCTTTTATTAGATAGGATAATGTGATACCAAAAATACTACTATAATTTTTATATTATTATAGCAAAAATGCCTATAATATAAAAATATAACTTAATAATTAAATGTAAAATTGCAGCAGGTATTGAAAACATGATGGGATACCATGAAGGAACTTTATGCCAATGTGTTTGAAAATTTAAACAAAACTTAGAAATTCCAAGGGAAATATGTCTTACCAAAATTATCTTGGAAAGGAAGAAAACCTGAATAATTTATAAGCATTAAATAAAAAGAAAGAAAAATTTAACATTTTTCCTCAGAGAAAATACCGGGCCCAAACACTTTTATAGAAAAAGTGTACCAAATTTTCAAGGAAATGATCATTCTAATCTCAAACTTTCCAGAAAAGTGCAGGATCATCACACTCATTAACATTACATAAAGTAAGATGTACAAGAGTAATAGCACTTACAACTTTCCTATGTGCTACCTAATTTGATGCTCCCAGAAATTCAAAAAAGTAGATGAAGCAAATACTGTTCTTTTACATGAGGAAACTGGGCCTCAGAGAGGTTAACTGACTTGGTCAAGGTCACATGTCTTATAAATAGTGAACCTCTGGCTATATTTCAGATTCTTAGATTCCAGTTGGAGTCTTAGATTAATGAGCTGCCTCTTAGTTTTGGAGGTTTTCATGTAACAGCAAAATCATATAATAGATTTTCCCACTTAAATCCATTTATTGGGCTAGAAGTTACTGAACATTTATTACATCTTTTGGTATATTGTAAAAATAAATCAAAATGAAACAACTACAATCTTAACTCTCTACCATTTGTACATTGAAGTTTGAATATTACTTTGAGCTTGATTTATTGAACTCATCTGACTTGAAAATGCATATATGTTTTATCATCTAGAAAGTGCCCAACATATTTATTATTCCTTTTGTTTTTCAGGGGAGAGCAAATTGAATAGATACACATATTTCAAAATACTAGATTTACAGTCATAGTAAAGACCTTGAAAAACCATTTAATCTATCACCTTAGAATTTCTAACCTAAAGAAGTTCACTAACTTTTGGAACAGTAGGCCACTAAATGATGTAACTCAACTAGAAGTAAACAGTTGCTAAAATGCTTTACTTATTCACTTGGTTGTATTTGTTATTTTCATTTAGGGAGATTTTTGATGAAGAAAGTCCATATTTCAATAAATATATATTGATCACTTATTTCATGTAAAGCACTGTGTACACTGTAGGAAGTGTGTGTTTGGGAAAAGGGGGACCCATAAAAATGAGGAAAAGATGGATTTTCTTTTTTTCTCCTTTTCTCCATCTGCTTTAAAAAAAAACAAAACTTGCAGTCTAGAAACTGATTAGAGTTGTATGATAGATTTATAAGTGAAGTGTTAACAAGGAAAACAAGTGGTCATTATTCATTCTACCTGGGACCATCAGGGAATTCTTCCTAGAGAGGGATGTTTCAACTGAGGTTTGAAGGATAAGTAGGATTTTTTTTACATACAAAAAGGACAGGCACAGGGACTCATGAACAGTGGTTTGATGTTGAGCAGTATATTCAAAATATACATCCAGTGGAAGAAAATAAATGCATTTTTAAAAACCAATCAACAGGTATTCTCTGAACACTTATTGTGTGCTCATTATTGTGCTAACAACTATTGAGAATTCACCAACCCATGTAAATCAGTCTTTTCTCAAGTAATATATTGTCTACTTAGGAAGGTACACTTGGATTCAGAGGACCAATTACCACCAGGTATGAGAGAAATATTAACAGGGTAGAGCAGAACAGGGACTTCTTTATGATAGAGATCAGTGGGTAAGGACCAGAGAATAAAAGTCCTTGTGAGACCTAGGAAGAGAAGTCTACCTTTTAAATTAAGTAAAATGGAAACATCTTCTAGTTTCTTCAATATACGAAGGAAATAATGAAAATTTTTAATTTTAGAGAAGTTATCCTGTCAGTATTATACAGGATAATTTAAAAACTTTGCAGCTGTTAAAATACCAAACATATGAGTGATAAAGTAAATGGTAAAGGGGCACCAGGTAAGGCCAGATATTAGTTGTAGAAATGAACAGCCAGTGATAAATCCAAAGAACACTGCAAGTAGAAATTCATGTATTTCCTTGAAAGTACATGAGAGTGTTGGGAGTAATGGCATGTTTGGTTATGCTTTGATTTGTTTTGGGTGGAGGTAGGTGGAAGCAAGGAGGTTAATTAATCCAGGAAGCAAGAAACTGAGGAATGCTTTTTGAAGCTAGAAATTCCCCCATCTGTGGATGTTTCCATGCATGGGTTGGTGACATTCTTTTATATGGATGTTATATGGAATTTTTGGCCTTGCGTGGAAGGTTTGACTTGGTGACCTTTTCTAACTCTTCCCACTCAGAGATGTTACAAATCCACTACTGACAAAAATGGGAGAGATATAAAGACAAATTAAGTTAGCAGGGAAAGAATGCAGTAAAGATGCTGACTATAGGACTAAACTATTGTGCACTCACAACTGTAAACCTACTTTTGCCCACCTGTATTAGATTATTTTGTTTTATATTAACATTTTATTATTTTTAAAACAATGGTATTTCAGACTGGGGTTGCGGTAGAATGTTCTCAGTGGTACCATCCAGCTAACCACAACTACCACACAGTTTCAGATTCCTAGATATCTAGACTAATCTCTACCGAAGTTTCTTGGGTTTAAAAGAGAATATAAAAATCAGTGACTTAAAAGAATCCTATGTATTTAAAATTTGTCACTCCTTTTCTCCTTCAGTCTGACCCCTCTTCCATCGTTTCCATTTTGTCACACCTAGACTGTTTAATTCCTTAACAATTTCAACTCCTCCTCCCCCGCCCCAGCCTGCATTTTTCTACTGAGGTTTCTTCTTAAAGGTTAACATTGGTGCTAATGACCAGTTTCCACAGCTCTGACTCCTTGTTTCCTTTGCATTTTTCTGAGCCCTGGGCATAGATGTCAACCTCTCTTTTTCCTTTAACTTTTGAGATGTTATGTTCTCTTTTATAACTATTACTAGAGGCCTGGTGCACGAAATTTGTGCATGGGTGGAGGGAATGTCCCTCAGCCCAGCCTGCACCCTCTCCAATCTGGGATCCCTCTCACAATCCAGGACTGCTAGCTCCCAACTGCTTGCCTGCCTGCCTGCCTGATTGCCCCTAACCACTTCTGCCTGCCAGCCTGATCACCCCCTAACCACTCCCCTGCCAGCCTGATTGACGCCTAACTGCTCCCCTGCTGGCCCGATTGCCCCTAAATGCCCTCCCTTGCTGGCCTGGTCACCCCTAATTGCCCTCCCTTGCCAGCCTGGTTGCCCCTAACTGTCCTCCCCTGCAGGCCTGGTCTCCCCCAACTGCCCTCCCCTGAAGGCCTGTTCCCCCCAACTACCCTCCCCTGCAGGCCTGGTCTCCTCCAACTGCCCTCCCCTGCACGCCTAGGTCCCCCCCCCCACCTGCCCTCCCCTGCAGGGCTGGTTGCTCCCAACTGCCCTCCCTTGCAGGCCTGGTTGCCCCTAACTGCCCTCCCCTGCTGGCCTAGTCCCCCAAACTGCCCTCCCCTGCAGGCCTGGGTCCCCCCGCAACTGTCCTCCCCTGCTGGCCTGGTCCCCCCCAACTGCTCTCTCCTGCAGGGCTGGCCCCTCCAAAATGCCCTCCCCTGAAGGCCTGGGTCCCCCCCCAACTCTCCTCCCCTGCAGGCCTGGTCGCCCCCAACTGCCCTCCTCTGCCATCCTGGTCACCCCTAACTGCCCTCCCCTGCTGGCCATCTTGTGTCCACATGGGGGTGGCCATCTTGTGTGTTGGAGTGATGGTCAATTTGCATATTACCTCTTTATTATATAGATGTCTCAGCTGTATTTTCCTTTCTATACATAAATACAGACATTCTCCAAGTTTTTTATCTTCAGAATTCATTTCTCTATTCTCATTGAAAATACCAATCTTATCACTTGATAATGTACATTTAAATGACACAAATTGAAAGACAGATATTCTGCAAATAAAACAAAGAACATTTAGTCATAGCAAATGCAGTAAAACTGGCCATTCTGCCTGAACTCCATTTAGCAAGTGTATGCCCCTGAGTGAGCAGCTACAAGGCTGGGAAGTGTGAGCCCACTGTCCCTTTAGTCAGTGTTAACTTCCACATGCCATCTGGGTGAATATATCCTTGAACTCAGTGAGACTGTAGTATTTAAATAAATATGTGTTCGTATTTTTCATTCAATACTACCCTAAATTTGAGCCAAAGGCTTCATCTGGGGTTTAAGTAAAAGACGAGTGGCCCATCCCGATGCTGGAAGAAGACCTAACTCTTTGGGCCTGCGTGCCCATCTCCATGGCTGCCTTTGTGAGAACATTTCAAAAGCAAATTTGACAAAACTTTTAAAATTCATAGGCTGATTTTAGAACCTCACATCTGAGTAAGATTTGACTCCATTATTTTCCCTCTTGAACATTTGAATAGATGAATCTCTGTTAGCCTCAAGTGGAACCACCTGAACATCATTTTCAATGTATCTTATGTTAAATTCATCATCTTAGCCTTCTTCCCCACATTTCCCAGACCATTGTTTCTCGTGACCTTTCCTGAATTAACTCCAGTTGTTATCTGTCTCACCCATCATATCAGCATACCGCTTGATTACTCTCTTGCTCATACAGTGCAAATACAGAACAAAACAAAATGAAATTATAAATCTTGCAAAAGATGCAAAACATCATGAAGTCTATGAAAATAGAAGAGAATGGCTTTCATCACTTGCAACATTGTTGACAGATGGGTATCTAACAAAATTAAAAATTGGAGAAAAAAGGATAATCACTCATAGAATAGCATTTCAGAAAAGGATAATTTGATTACCAAAAATCGAGAGGCCCTTGAGAAATTGTTGAAGTCTTCAAAACAAAGATAACTCATTCTGTGCTCATATTATGAATTTCAAAGCCGGGGGGTGTTACCATTATATAGTCAGAGAAGATATGTCCCCCCCAAAAATAAAATGAAACATATAAGTTAAGGTCATTATTATATTTTTAATGAACTAATTTTTATAAGTTTTTGTTTCATATTCACATTAAATTGCAATCAACCCTTTATTATTTTAACCATTTACTTAGAAATATTTGGGCCTGTTTTAAATAGGTTCTAGGATCAATTATCCTTGAGTACCAAGGACCTCTTTTATCTACCTTTCACAGCCATGGTAACATTAGATTGCCTGGGGAGCATATGTTTAAATTTTCTAGTTTTTCCTCTATCATCTTTTTATTTCTTTTCACTTCTTTAGCCTTAGTTAACCTTTTTCTTATTACTGCCTCTGTATGTCCTATTCCCTCTCTTTCTCTTTACCTTTTTACTGTTGCTCTTTGCTTCATTGCCAGTATCCTAACATAGAGCATTACCCATTGTCTGCCTGGCTTGCTTGCTCTTCTGTTTTAGTCTCATCATCTGGAATTCAGTATTTTCTTTAGGTTTTTCCTTCCCTTTCTCTAAGTCCTGTTTTACTTTTTCTTCTCTAATTTTTAAAATTTTGAACTTTTGTTTTATTCTTTCTTCTGAGTGCTTACTTATACCACTTCACACATGGTGAGGGAGTTTGTGTTACTCAGATATGTGTGCTCTGTAGAAACTCTTATTGCTAAGACCATGAATAAGATAAGACCTAATCACCCCTTCTCAAAGGAAGCCTTTCTGTTTTGCCCAGCATATCCCTGTATCACATGAGGGCAATTTTTCTGGGCAGTTTATACTGCAAACCTCTGTAGACTGGTGTACTTATTTCTGTTCTCCATTTATTGCCAATTGTCCTTGAGTACTAACCATGGTATACACTAGTGAAATTCGATCGGTTGTTTAATATTGCCATAATAAAAATCCTAAACTTAGGATTTTTTTTGAAACAAAAATATTGAGAAGAAAATGGGAGGCCTTGGGGGAGATATTCTTAGAGCGGGTCACTTTCTGCTGCAGAAATGGTTTAGGGCTTAAGCCTGACCTGCAGTTCTGTGTTAATTTATACAACACTGTGTTTTTGAAATTGTCACAGGAGAGTGCCCACAGGATAATGGCAGCTTCTCTCTGGCCTCTAAAGCACCACACAGTCATTTCATAAACAAAAGTACTAGATTACAGGTCATATCATCCAAATGTGAAGAGAAGACATTTTAGAAAAGGTCACAGATTCAATATAAAGACAAAATGAAGTTTCTTAAATGTTTACAATGAGGCTAAAAGTAACGTATGCAGTGAGTGATGGGAACATTGTGGTTGGAAAATGAGTGATTATTTTGGCCTGTTTTAAACAGGTTTTCTGACTAGAGTATAAATGTAAATGTTGTTCATTCTCCCAAACGTGTACATTTCTCTTTCATTATCTTTTTGTGTGGGTAAAAGATAACTCAGAATACATATATATTTTTTAATTATAAAAATGAAATCTTCCAAAATCGGAGTTTTAGTAATCTGATGTCTGTCTGTGATTTGGTGAAAAAATTTTTTAAAAAGTAAGTAAGCACTTTGGAAAAATGTCTTTCTTCATATCCTCATTAGGAAACTTTTCTTTAATTTTGTAGTCAAATCAGAAAATTAATGCCCGTTGGACCACAGAGGAGCAGCTTCTAGCAGTGCAAGGTATATTAAAGATAAGCAGTTCTTGTTGTTAATAATTATTGAACTTGTCATGAAAGGTGACCACCGTAGTTCTTCCTTACCTTTAGAAATGGGTCGAGAAAGGGCTCTTGTGTTCACCACGAAGTTCTGGTGACCAGGGATTCTGTTTGGTCCTTGTGAATATGACATACTGAGCCTCTGTGCATTCTGAGTCCTGAACAGCGTGTAGCTCATTCTCAGAACTAAGAAAGCAATGGTGCTGACAAGCTTGCACAGTCTGTGTTCTCTCTGCCTCTGCTTTGGTATTCCTCGGTTGGGTTCATTCTTACCATATCAGTCACTGATAACTCGTGGGTAAGAGCTTGCGTAAACTAGTATGTGTTTCTGGTTTCTCTGTATAGTAGTGTATCTATTTGATAAATGTCAGGTATTGAAAATATTAATGGTGTGCTTTATTCTCAGTGTATTCTAACACTTAAGAGATGTGCCACTGAATGCTTAGAAACCTGACTTTAAAAATGTATAGATATTACAAAAGTGATATGTCAAAAATATACATGTAGCATTTTTAATGCACTATAGTATTTATACGAATGTTTTGTTAAATTCTATGGCAGAACATTTTTTGTATGAGAAATACTGTTGGGCACATTGGAAGCATTATAAACTTGTAATTTCTCATGTTTGAATTACTTACAGAAGGGCAAATTCCATACTTTGATTCAATGTTGTAGTGGTTTTTTTCCTCCCTTCAAAATAAACTATCTGGAGAACTGATGGTGTAATTTTAAGTTTGGCCTGCAATCTGTTCCTTCGTAGTTGACCCCTTTTTTGTTGAGCACTAATAGCTATTTTATCTAGGTTCACTACTGTAAGAGAATTGAGCCAGTGAAACATACAAGTGTACCTTTAAAAATATTTCCAAATATTCAAACATAGAGGACATATTGAACTCAAAAATACTATGCAAGCACCATTCGGATGTGAGAAGAATGTAATTAAAGATCGATCAATAGATGGCTCTGCAGTTTGTATTAGAATGAATAAGAACTACCAAGCCAGTGTGATTTGAAATGGTCACAGGAGAGTGCCCACAGGATGATGGCAGCTTCTCTTTGGCTTGTGAAGCAACACACGGTCATTTCACAGATGAAACGCTTGACCCTGTGGAAGCAAGGTACTGGACATGCACTGAGCACATCTATATAGTAGAACTATGTTTCTGAATTAGTCAGAACAAAATTCAATTGATTTATAATGTTCAGTAATTGTTGTTTTAAAATTACAAACTAGCGATTTAATAATTAGTATTTTTAATGGCTTCTTCAGATTCATTTAGAACTATGACTTATAGCTCTCATATAGTTATTTGAGTCATAAATATTGACATAAAGCCTGTGTTTCCCTCCATCGCAGTCTGTAGCCTATAGAATTTAACCCTGGTTTCCAGTATTCAGTTGCTTAAAGGTTAGTATAATAATCCTATTCTCTAGTGTAAGAAATTATCCCAGTGAGAGAATTTTCTGAAGAGAATCACCGAGGAAAATCTGGGCTAATGTTTCTCTCTGCTGCCCTCAGGATTTAGAACTGTTCTTACAGCACTAAGGGATAGAGTCTGTTGAATCTTATGGCTGGGTTGGACATTATGCAAAGCTGCATTCCAGGGAAGGGACAATCCAAAGATTTACATATATAGTGTGAACTACATGTGTGGTCATTACCTCAGCTTATAAATATTAAAGAGTGGAGCATTTCTAGATATAATCAAACATTTCCTCTCCACTGAGATATATTCATTATTATATTATTATGCATATCTAAAAGGTAACCCTAAATAAATTACACTAGTGCAGCAATTTATACAGAAATATGCATGTTCTTGGGATTTTGAAAGTATTTTATTTATATGTCTTTGTTTTTATTTATTTGACTCTGGAATTTTTGTTTTCATTTTTTGTTATTATTGTCAGTTTTGTTGTTGTTATTGTTACA
This sequence comes from Corynorhinus townsendii, assembly GCA_026230045.1. Taxonomy (NCBI): domain Eukaryota; kingdom Metazoa; phylum Chordata; class Mammalia; order Chiroptera; family Vespertilionidae; genus Corynorhinus; species Corynorhinus townsendii. The sequence goes on along the minus strand of JAPDVU010000013.1, from coordinate 30,615,845 downwards.
TAAAATAAGACAATATAAAGCTATTTGTTTCCAAGATAGTTATTTGAGGGAGAATTAAAAAGTGCCATTTTTGCCTCATGTGTTCACACATCTATATAATGTATCTTATAAGCAATATAATTATATAGTCATGTCACTTGTACCTGAGTTTCAGTGTGGTTGAGGAACATAATTGCCATTTTTATTTTAACATGGACAGTTTGCTATCAAGAAATATTAATCTTAGCAGGCAATTGTTTTTTTGTCTTTTTCTTTTTAATCCTTATTTATGATAAACCTTTATATGACGTTATTATGTGGCTATTTCAATTTTACAAAGTAATCATTTATGTTTTGTTAGTAACATGTTTTAATTTACATAGCATTTATATTTATGACATTTTGCATAGACATTTGGATTTGACGCTCATTTGTTAAATGCTTTATTTTACCTTGCTCCTAGTTGACTATTACAGTGGCCTGGAGAGAGAAATACTGACTCACTCTAGTGTCATTAGTGAGATTTGTCACTCTACTATTAAGTAAACTTTTGTTGTAACTCTTTTAAAGCCAACTAACTATATTAAGATAATTTCCTAGAGCCTAAATATATATATTTCCCACTTTATTTGCCATTCTATTGTTAACTAAATACTAATGACTTAAATACTAAATATTTGAACATTAATATTATTTTAATAATATTTAAATAAATAATAAATCTTGTACCCTTTTTTCTCCCTTATTTAGGAGAAAAAGTCATGCTCAGACAAAATAGGAATATGTGTTTATCCTTGTGTAATCTGTCACTTTATTACGTTAGTTTTAGTTCTAGCTATGTTATAACTTCAATACATTCTTCAAGAGTCCCCAAGTGGGAATTTATAAATGCTGATAATTTAATTCTCTTAAAATACTTGCCAAGAATGCTATTTCTTCAACTTCTGTAATCTGTTTCAGCCTTAAGTATCTAAAATTTCTATTATAACAAATTAGTTAACAGTGAAGCCAATTATAGTCTTCACATATTTGTTAATGGTGAAATATTCCTGTTTTTAGTTTGTATCATATAAATATTTATCTAATTTATAATGCCTTTAGAAATTATCCTAAAATCAATTTTGATATTCATATGATGGACATTTCTTATTTAGCAATAATTAGGAAAGGCTGGTGTAGGGTGAAGGGAGACAATGGGGAAAAAAGGGAGCATCTATAATACTTTCAAGTAAAGATAAATTTAAAAAAGAATTAGGAAAGAAAATAGATTTTAGGTGTGTGATTTTTTTTTCATGTAAATGGAGCAATTATTAACTCTGTTAAAAAATAACTTATAAAGAGTAATAACATTTACTCTTTAGAGTACATAGGGGCAGAAGCATGGTATACAATATTTGCCATTTTTATTTTAGATCTCCTCTTAAATGTGCAATATTTATTTTGTAGTAATTAGTGTTAAAAAAATATGCTCCTCAACTAAAATATTTGTGCTTTTTAAGATAAACAACAGAAACTTTTCCCAGTTTTATCAATATGTCAATTTTAATTTTTAATTTTTTGTATTGTCAGCCTTCTCATATAGAACAAGAAATAACAGAACTATGTTCAAGGGGATTATGCTTACAGTTCAATGGAACTTTGAAATGGAACTTAGAAATTTGACTGAAAACAGTTTTTTTCTCTCCCTGAGAAATTTATAATTTACCTCTTCCAGGGGTCTCTCAAGTTTTATTCCACTAATCTTTGAAAACTGGCCCCTTGCCCTAAAGGTGAGAAGTTTTATTTAAAACCATGGTTCCAGTGGACCTAAGCCTTTTGCATCTTCAGGGAGAGAGAGCTTTAATCACTGTATTTAATTACTGATAAAGCAGGCAGGTGGCCTTGTTCATTGTAAACTGGAGAAAGAATGGACCACCTTACCCAAGTACAGATTGGAATTAAGGGAGCTCTGATGTCATATGTGATTAGAGTCAGTTGCTCAGCACTGCTGCTCCCACCAGGTCATCCAGGAGCCTCGCTGGGGATTTTTCTAAAGGAACAATTAAGTCTTTAATTGGCATTTTACTAGAGTTTGCTAGTTATCAGCCACTGCCTAGATTACCGTGGTCGGCAAACTGCAGCTCAGGAGCCACATGCGGCTCTTTGGCCCCTTGAGTGTGGCTCTTCCACAAAATACCACGGCTTGGGCGAGTCTTATTTTGAAGAAGTGGCATTAGAAGAAGTTTAAGTTTAAAAAATTTGGCTCTCAAAAGAAATTTCAATCGTTGTACTGTTGATATTTGGCTCTGTTGACTAATGAATTTGCCGACCATTGGCATAGAACTTAAGAATTCCACCTTATAGCCATCAGCCACCGTATAGAGCTTAAGAATTCCTCCTTATAGCCAGAATAGGCTGTTGAACAGGGTTATTGGGAGTGTGAAGGTGACAAAGAAGTCAGCTATATGTGACTCTTGTGGTTTGGGGAAGAAAAGTAGAATGAAGCCTCATCAGGAAGAGAAGTCAGTCATGGTTCCTGAGCACTTCCTGTGGAGTCAGCATTGCAGTGATGCTGGGGCTGGCGTGTATTCCATAGGACCGTACTTCCCAACCTTTCACATTGTGGCAAACAGGAAATTAGGAAATTTGTCACAGCATACTGGGGCAAACAGACGAGGCTGCAAACAGAGGACACTGTCAAGGAACCGTTGCTCATGCCCAGACCCTGTGCAGGCATCCTGCAGACTGAGGGTCTTAATATCTGGCCCATTTGTTCTCAGGACATGATTGGGGTCCTTAGCTAGACTACAGCAGTCTGTAGTGTGGTCTGAGCCTTAACATTTTGCAAAATAGTTAATATAAGGTTGTTATACATGAGTTAATAATAAACACACCAAGGTGACTTGGAAAAAGTTCTTGACATTGAAAATGTCTGGGAAAACTAAAGCTCCTATAGGAAGCAGCTTTGGTTTGGTGGTCTGTAATTCTGGAAATGCAACAATATTGTGACAAGGTAAAGGCCATTGATCAAGAGAAAATAAAGTGGAAGTTCAAAAAAAATAGAGTCAGAAGAAGTGGGGACAGTTATATAAAGGAATCTATCTGGAAACAGCTTAATGGTATGTTTTGGAATATGTGTTGCTTAGCAAATAGGTGTTCTGAGGGCTGTAATATCTTCAGACTTGGAGTCCAAGTTTGTCTTAATGTGATTTCTTGCTAGGAATACAGAAGATGTAATCCAGATTTATTTAAGGTTTTCATTTCTAAACTCATGTATTCGGTAAGGTTCAGGCATTTCTAGAATGTAAGTTAAATATCTTTTAGGAAAATTAAGATACTGCATTGGATTTCTGATTCGTAGTTATTTTTCAGTGCAGTGATCTCAAATGACTTGCTGTTTTCCAAAGTATATGTAGTAGAGAAGTACTTAAATATAGAGCAGTAATTCCTAATATGAAATTACCTTGAATTTTTATTGCCATATAAACCCTCAGTAGAACCTAGTCACCATTAGAATTTATAGTCGGTATGAAGTTCCAATTGGAAATTAGCTCATGAATTTTAAGAGAATATAAATTAATTTACGTTGCTAAAATATTGAGTATCATTACTGCTATGTTGTCATGCATATGTTATCTGTCCTATTCCTTTGAGAATGGAACAAATGAGTATAATTTACATTCTTCTAATTCTGTATTAAAAATGGGATATGGTAATAGCTTAATAATGTCAGACTTCCCCCCAAATGCTCTAAGAGTCAAGCCTAGCTGGGCGAGTGTAGCAAGAGATACTTATTCCCAAGTTCTTAGTATAAAATAAGGGCAGAGTTTAAAAATAAAAATTATGTTCTATCATGTTGGTGCTTTAAGGTCATTGGGTAATGCCAATAGGTATCAGTAAGAATATATCTACTATTTCTGCTGGGGTCTTAACATATCCTTATATTATTCTCTCATCTGTGATTGTATACATATTGCTTATTTCAATCCCCATATTTTTGGCTGCTTCCAGAGTATATCATAAGCATCAGCATTTTTTTCCTCCATTCTCATTTCTGTGATTAATGAGTTATTGTTTTCCGGTACTTTAAAAAGCCGTTTTCAAATTATAAAATAAAAATTTTTGACAACTTGTATATTTTGAGCTAAGTGCATCTGTTTCAAGAATAAGTCAGTGACCCTCTCTTAGAATTTCCTTAAGAGCAAATTATTAGCCATCTGATTGTATCATTTTTAAATTCCATAGCATAATTGACTATCTCAAGTTCATAAATATTATCCTTCATAATGTAATTTAATAAAATGTCCATAATGAAAAGTTAGGTTCTCAAATGACTGAATGTACAGTCCTTAAATTGGAGGTAGTGATGAGAAACACAAGTGCTCTACCAGTAGTCGCTGCTGTAACCTTATCCTTACGTCTAGAAGGCATAGCTAAGGCTCCTTCATAGACAGTCTTCAGAAGAACTATTACGTGAGTTGACATTCAATTAACTGAAAAAGACCTCCCCTTTTTTTGTTTATCAGATTGTGATGATTCTCTTGCTTGTTAATTTTTATCTCATTTCTACTTGTTGGTACGCTGGTGAGATAGCAAGTAATCATTAAATTTGGTATTAAGACCAAAATTATAATGCTTTTCTTAATGGGGAACCCTAAGACTACTCACTCATTCCATTGAGGGGATAAAAGAGATGGCTCATTCCCATCCTGTTTTGTTTACAAACGGTGTTGCTCAAATTTAGGTGACTGGCTACTAGGGAAATAAATGAATATGGAATTGAGGATGGAACAAAGAATTCAATGCTTTACAATAAATGGACTGTATTTGAGAGTTCAAGAGAGGATTGGAGAAAATAACTGAGTATGTAAAAAATGGTAAGTTTCTGATTGTTCAGTTGAAGGCAAGTGGCTGGCTCGGTGAAATGACATAATTGATTGTTTTCATCTGGGACCCTGATATCTTAGCCTCTATCTTAGAACTGAGAAATGAGCAGAGTTTATCAGAAAGGATTTTCATTGCTGGTATCTTGTGTGTGTGCATGATGTATAGTACACACAGCTCTCCTTATTGATCCTTCACCAGGTGTATTATTTACTTTGCCTTCCAGGTGTCCGCAAATATGGTAAAGATTTTCAAGCTATTGCAGATGTAATTGGCAACAAGACTGTTGGCCAAGTGAAGAACTTCTTTGTAAACTACAGGCGTCGGTTTAACTTAGAGGAGGTATTGCAGGAGTGGGAAGCAGAACAAGGAACCCAGGCTTCTAATGGTGATGCTTCTACTTTAGGGGAGGAGACAAAAAGTGCTTCTAATGTGCCATCAGGGAAGAGCACTGATGAAGAAGAGGAGGTGTGTTTGTGTATGGAATTTGAGCTAATATGAGTCAAGGAATCACCATTTTGTGTGGTGGTCTGTAAGGTTAATTGGTCAGAGCACTAGCTAAATGAGCATGAAAGGCTGACAATACACTTACTCAGTGGTGCATCTCTCGTGACTCTTAAGTCATAATGACATGCTAAGATCTGATCCTAGAAGAATGGAGAGTGTATTGTTCTTTCATAGTCTTATTTTTATTTCCAGTGTTAAGCTGTTTACTAATAAAGATGCCTGTTTGGTAGCTTCATTGCTTTTTCAGTTTTTGGTTTTTTGTTTTGTTTTGTTTTGTTTAAAATAAAAGAAGCTTGTGCTTCCAAAAAATACTGGTGTTATGTTTTTGTTTTATTTTGATTTGTTTTGTTTTTCCTGTGACAGCCCAAACTATATTGTATTAAGCTCCTTAGGAACTGTCATCTCATGCATGTATTTTTGTTTCCTCACCTCTAGGCACAGACCCCACAGGCTCCTCGGACTCTGGGTCCATCACCTCCTGCCCCACCATCCACTCCAACACCAACAGCCCCCATTGCCACTCTGAACCAGCCTCCACCACTTCTTCGCCCAACACTGCCTGCTGCCCCTGCTCTTCACCGGCAGCCTCCTCCGCTCCAGCAGCAGGCTCGGTTCATCCAGCCTCGGCCAACTCTAAATCAGCCTCCACCACCTCTCATTCGCCCTGCTAATTCTATGCCACCCCGTCTCAACCCAAGACCAGTGTTGTCCACAGTTGGTGGTCAGCAGCCACCATCACTTATCGGAATTCAGACAGACTCACAATCCTCACTGCACTAAAATTAAGTTGGACAGAGCTGCAGTAACTTTTCACCCACCATATACCAATGCTCATCTGACCAACAAGAACGAGGAAAGACTAATCCTTCCTAGATCCTGAGGCTGAGAACTAAGGCAGTGGGCTAGCGTAGTGGATGTCTAAGAAATCTAAGAAATTTTTTAGTTCACCAACTGAGACGTTGTATAAGTAAAAGCCTACAGTTAGGCTCCTTTTGAGAGTATATGTTCAGCAACATGCTCTCATAAAAGGAAAAAAGAGATTAAGTATTCTATATACCAAGGGTTTTTTTGTTTTTACTGTATTTATTTTATTGAGATTTCTTTATATTCCTGCCTCTTCATAGTCAAGGCTCTTAGTACAAGAATATTGACTTAGGAATTGTGAAAACTCCTTAAGTTTCTTAAGATAAGGATGTTTGACATTTTTTTCTTTAATTTAATTTTAACATTTTCCTATGTTAGGAGTGTAAGAATAAGTAGCCTGCATTTCATATTTTGTCATATGTTCATTTAATGCATATTTAAGAAATTATAGCCACATAACCCTTTTTTAAAAAAAAATCTTGCTTTCTTTTCTAAAGGAATATATTAATATATTCCTTTCAAAGAAAGCAATTAAATCAATTGCAAAGCAATTATATGAAACCATAAAGAATGTACTGAACCTACTAACCATTTAAAATAGAGCTTGGGGTCGTAGTGCAAAGTTCTTGCTTAAAGGTCATTGACCTGTCATCTATCAGTAATAGGATCAGAATAATAATAAATATGAATGAGGACTTAATTTGTTAAAGTACAATGTCTTTAAGTTCCTTGAAAATGAAGTTCATTTTGATTTTTGTTTTAATGTTTCTAAATGCTGTCTGCTTTTAACTAGTAGTTGCCTACATCTAGGGATGTTAGAAGCGAATTATATTTTGTCAGTTATGTGAAGATAGTGGTAATGGAAGCATTTATTACAATACCCTTTCTGTGTTTAGGTTCTGAACTTAAAACTGCCCTCATACTTAATATGGTCTGCATTTAATATAAATGATGGTTTCTTGATAAATCTCTATTGTACTATTTGGATACATTTGTGTATTTCTTGCAGCCAACGTGTATGACTGGGTTTGGTTTAGGGTTAAATCATCAACATTATTTTATAAAATAAATTTAAGAATTTGTTCTGTGTTATCTAAAGATATATCTGTATATTGTCACAATTGTGCTGTTAACTTAAAATGCTGAGACCCCTTTTTATAGAGAAACAAAAAAACATTTCAGGTCTTCTTAATTCAACACATAATCATTAAGCACTTACAAAGAATATTTTAAAAGTGATAGTATTTCAACAATATGTTACTAATATTTTTGATATGATGATTTCATATTGGAATCATGACTGTGCAAAGGGACAGATTGCTCAGATTGCTGTACTAGTGGAATATAAGGCTAAATGTTTGCACATTCACATTCTCATCATATTTAGAACTACTTCACAAAGTGGTCAGCCTTCAAGGGACTAATTTATTATTTGAGAGATCATATATTCCCAAATTATTGGGAAGATAGTTCTTATCATTGGCTCTAAAGCCTTAAAGAGCTCTAGACTCAAGTCCATTGATTAGTTTTAATTTTGACATTTAGACCACTTCTTTCCATTAAGGACCTTAAGTTCTGGCATAATCAAAGTTTTTCCAGGATGTATCTGTCATTCTCATTGGATCATCTTACATAGTTCTGCCCCTGGACTGTAACCAGATAAAATCTAATTTAAAATACTTAATATTCAAGAATTTATACTTATTTTTACTTTAAGAGCCATGGGGACAAAAGATATCTAAAGCCTAAAGTATTTAGATTGTCTTGCATATGTGCATACTATACAGCTTTTATTGTCTTGTCTTGTCAGTAGGCCTTCAGTATGCAATATGTGGCATATGTCAGTCAAGTTGGTCAGCACCAGCATCTGTCCAGCTGTTAAGTATATTGTGATTCATTTAAAATCTGTTCTATCCCAGCCACAGGCCAAAGTGCTGTATCTGAGGGATGTGCTGTGATTTGATTTATGTACACTAGAGCACACAGTAGAAAAATCTTAGCTTCATTAGTAATATGACACATGTATATAGTGAGATGTCTTTATTGTGTGCTTTGCATATTTTGTAAATATTTTGCACGTCATTATTTTTCTTTTTTGTTTAAGCAGTGTTTGGCCTGGAAGAGTGATATGCTTGCTGCTTAATCAAAGGATTAAAGAGTTAAAGATGTCTATGTCTTCTATTTTTATATAATTTCATGTTGTAATGAGGAATTTAGGACCTCTTCACTGTGAAATTCTAAATATTTTATAAAATTGCAAAATCTAGAAATCTTTAATGACCATGTTATTAATTTCAGGGTTATCATTTTTGAAAAATCACCCAAGTATTTTCTTCATTACACAACTAAAAATAAATCACACTATTGATGCATCTGGTAATATTAATGAAAAAATATTTTTTCTATAATTTAATTCTAATTTAGTATGGATAGAAGTAAAGGTAAGTTATGATCAAAACTTTTTCTTAATCCTACAATTAACTGAGAAATAAAGATGAAAATTCTGTCTTAATAGGAATAGGTGTAGGGAACAAGCAAAAAATAATTTTCAAAATATTAATATTGCAAATACTTTGGTTACAGGGCCAAGTTTAGTTATTAAATATGTTGTATTTTAATGTTTCTTCCTGCTACCAAAAGGATATATTACCCATAAATGTCAATAACTGCTGATCACTTAACACAGGTCTTATCTGATCACTTAACAGGGTCTCCTCAAAGAGAGTAATATGACTTACAATTCAAATCACAATCTTTCTCTTTGTGCTTCCCCAAAATGAATAATGAATACATTCTGATGACAGGAAATGTAAGAAAAAGAAACATGTATATTAGTTTTTTTTTAAGTTAGAAATCTGTTATAGATACTCATAAGAAGGTATCAATAAGTGAATACAGAAAGAATCCAATAATGAAGTTTGAGGAACCATGCTATGGTAAAATGTCTTTAAGAAACTACTTCATTTTCTAACAGCATTTATGGGAATACATAAACGGCTTTCTCTCAGGAAAAATAGGTCACATGTAACTCCTCCCAACTTACATTTTTATCATAACTTTAATTGCCTTAGTGAAGGAATACCCTGCAGCAATAAATTTTAGTAACAATAGAGTTTGGGAATAAAACAAATTCTATTCCTGCTTCCTGGTATTCAACCCTTGTGTGCGGGCTGGACTTAGTGACTTGATTCTGACCAATAGAATACAGCAAAGGTGATGGGATATCTGTGGTTAGGTTAAAAGATTATGACTTTTGACTTGTGGATAGATTTTCCACTGTCTTTGCTTGCATGCCTGATGAAGCAAGCTGCAATGTTAGGTCCATGTAGCAAGGATATGAGGCCAGCCCCCTACCAATAACCAGCAAGGAATTCGGGTCCTTAGAATAACAACCTGCCAGGAATTGAATCCTGCCAACAACTGCGTGCTTAGAAACGGGTCCTTCCCCATTTGGGCCTTAAGATGACTAGAGTGCCAACGCCTCAATTGCAACCTATGAGAGACTATGAAGCAGAGAACTGGGCTACGCCGTGCTCAGGTTTCTTAACGACACAGAAACTCTGCAGTAACGAGTGTTTGGAGTAAGTTTGGGGGTAATTGGTTATGCAGCGATAGAAAACTAATGTACTGCTGCTCTGGCAGGGTAGCTCAGTGGTTAGAGTGTTGTCCCCACATGCCTGGTCAGGGCACATACAAGAATCAAGCAGTGAGTACCTAAATGGAACAACAAACGGATGGTGTTCTCTTTCTCCCCTTCTCTAAATATCATAAACATATCCTCACGTGATGACTTTTTTCTAAGCTGGAGTGACTATATTAAAGCCAGAGAAAGATTTCAAAGCAAAGAATGTTATCAAGGATAAAAATGGTCATTTAATAATGATAAAGGTGCCAGTTCACAAGAGAATACCTGATAGGAGTGCAAGGAAAAAAATAGGCCAATCTGCTGTTAAAGTCTGTAATTTCAATAACCTCTCTCTCCACAGCTGCCCTGACTGGTCTGGCTCAGTGGATCGGAGCATCATCCAGTACACCAAAAGGTCGAGGGTTCAATAATAACTTTAAACGTAAGTGGCTTAAATGATCCAATCAAAAGGCATAGAGTAGCTGAATGGATAAGATACAAGACACTTACATATGCTGTCTTAGAAGACCCACCCCAGAATGAAAGATACCCGCAGACTAGGAGTAAAGGGATGGAAAAAGATATTCCATACAAATGAAAATGAAAAGAAGCTGGGATAGCAACATTTGTATCTGACAAAATAGACTTTAAAACAAAGGCTATCTAGTGAGAGACAAAGAAGGACATGACAGTGATAAAGGGAGTAGTCCAACAAGAGGCTATAACCCTTTGTAAAGTTAGCACCTAAATATATAAAGCAAATCCTGATGGACATAAAGGGAGAGACTGAGTAATACAGTCATAGTAGCGGATTTTCACACCCCATTGACATCAGTGGATAGATCGTCCAGACAAAATCAACAAGGAAACAGTGGCTTTAAATGATGCACTGAATCAGATGGATGTGACATATTCAGAGCATTTCACCACCACAAAGCAGCAGAATGTACATGCTTTTCAGGTGCACGTGGAACATTTTCTAGGATAGACCACGTGTTAAGACACAAAACAAGTCTCAGTAAATTTAAGAAGATTGAAAACATATCAAGCATCTTCTCTGACCACAATGCTATGAAAGTAGAAATCAATCACAAGAAAACTGAAAAAAACACAAAGACATGGAGGCTAAATAACATGTTCTTAAGTAATGAATGGATTAACAATGAGGTTAAGGAAGAGATGAAAGGATATCTTGAAACAACCCAAAATCTATGGGACACAGTGAAAGCAATCCTAAGAGGAAAATTCAAAGCATTACAGACCTATCTCAAGAAAAAAGAAAAATCTCAGCTAAACTAACTTTACACTTAAAGGAACTTGAAAAAAGAACAACAAACAAAGCCCAAAGTGGGTAGAAGGGAGGGAATAATAAAGCTCAGAGTAGAAATAAATGAGACTCTAGAAAAACAATACAAAAGATCAATGAAACCAAGAGTGGTTCTTTGAAAAGATAAATAAGATTGATAAACCTTTAACCAGATTCATCAAGAAAAAAAGAACACCCAAATAAATAAAATCAGAAATTAAAGAGAAGAATTAACAACTGACTCCACAGAAATACAAAGGATTGTAAGAAAATATTAATAACTATATGCCAACAAATTGGACAATCTGGACAAAATGGATAAATTCCTAGAAACATACACTCTTCCAAAACTGAATCAGGAAGAATCAAAGAATCTGAATAGACAGGTTTTAACTAGTGAAATTGAAGCAGTAATTTAAAAACTCCCAACAAACAAAAGTCCTGGAATGGATGGCTTAACCAAACAGTCAAAGAAGAACTAAAACCTATCCTATAACTACTCCAAAAAATTCAAGAGAAGGGAAGACTCCCAAGCTCATTTTATGAGACCAGCATTTTCCTAATTCCAAATCCAAATAAAGACACTACAAAGAAAGAAAATTACAGGCCAATATCCCTGATGAGTATAGATGCTAAAATCCTCAACAAAATATTAACAAACCAGATTTAGCAATACATTAGAAAGATCACACAACATGATCAAATGGGATTTATTCCTTGTATGTAGGTTGGTACAATATCTGCAAATCAATAAACATGATACACCATATAAAGAAAATGTAGGATAAAACCACATGATCATATCAATAGGTGCAGAAAAAGCATTTGATAAAATCCAGCATCCACTTACAATAAAAACTCTCAGCAAAGCGGGAATAGAGGAAACATACCTCAACGTAATAAAGGCCACATATGACAAACTCACAGCCAGCATCATACTCAATGGCAAAAAATACAAGCGTTTCCCTAAGATCAGGAACAAGACAGGGATATGTGCTTTCACCACTCTTATTAACACAATACTGGAAGTTTTAGCTATAGCAATTAGACAAGAAAGAGAAATAAAAGGCATTCAAATGGGAAAGTAAAACTCATTATTTGCAGACAATAGTACTGTATGTAGAGAAACGTAAAGATTCCACCAAAAAACTACTTGAACTGATAAATGAATTTAGTAAAGTAGTAGAATATAAAATAAATATCCAGAAATCAGTTACATCTCTATACACCAATAATGAATTAACAGAAAGAGAAAACAATCCTATTCACAATTAGTTCAAAAAGAATAAAATACCTAGGAATAAATTTAACCAAGGATGTAAAAGACCTGTACTCGGAAAATTATAAGGTACTGAAGAAAGAAATTAGAGAAGATGCAAATAAATGGAAACACATATTGTGTTCATGGATAGGAAGAATTCACTTCATTAAAATGTTCACACTACCCAAGCAATCTGTAGGTTCAATGCAATTCCTATCAAGATACCAATGGCATATTTCACAGAACTAGAACAAATATTCCAAAAATTTATATGGAACCACAAAAGACCCTTAATAACAACAGCAATCTTGAGAAAAAACAAAGTTGGAGAACTCACACTACCTGATATTAAGCTATACTACAAGGCCGTAGTAATCAAAATAGCCTAGAACTGGAATAAAAACAGACATATAGGTCAATGGAACAGAATAGAATTCCCAGACACAAACTCACACCTTTACAGTCAATTAATATTTGACAAAGGAGGCAACCACATAAAATGATGTAAAGATAGTCTATTCATTAAATTCTGTGGAGAATATTGGACAAATATGTGCAAAAAAGTCAAACTAGACCACTTTCTTACACCACACACAAGAATTAACTCAAAATGGATTAAAGACTTAAATGTTAGACTAGAAACCATAAAAATCCTAGAAAAAAACACAAGCAATAAAATCTCAGACATTTTTTAATAGCAATATTTTTTATGATATATCTCCTCAGGCAAGGGAAACAAAGGAAAAAAATAAACAAATGGGATTACATCAAACTAAAAAGTTTTAGCACAGCAAAGGAAGCCATCAACAAAATAAAATGACATCCCATTCACTGAGTGGGAGAACATATTTGCCGATACGCCTGATAAGGGGTTAATATTCAAAATGTATAAAGAACTTATAAAACTGGACACCAAAAAAAAACACACACAACAATCCAATTTAAAAATGGGCAAAGGACTTGAATAGACACTTCTCCAAAGAGGACATACAGATGGCTAATAGACATATGAAAAGATGCTCAACGTCATTAATCATCAGAAAAATGCAAATTAAAACCACAATGAGATAGCACTTCACAACTGTTAGAATGGCTATTATCAATAAATCAACAAACAAGTGTTGGTGAGGATGTGAAGCACAGGGAACCCTTGTGTACTGCTGGTGGGGCTGCAGAGTGGTGCAGCCACTGTGAAATGTAGTCTGTAGTTACATCAAAGAATTAAAAATAGAACTGCTTTATGACCAGGCATTTCACTTCTGGGAATTTATCCAAAGAAACCCGAAACACAAATTCTATAGAATATGTGCACCCCTACGTTCATTGTAGCATTATTTATAATACCCAAGATGTGGAAGCAGCCCAAGCATCCATCAGAATAAAAAAGCTGTGGTCCATTTACACAATGACATGCTACTTGGCCATAAAAGGAAAGAAGGAAATCTTACCTTTTCTGACCAGCATGGTAGATTTGGAGAGCATTTTGCTAAGTGAAATAAGCCAGTCAAAGAAAGACAAATACCATATGATTTTACTCATATGTGGGAACTAATGAACAACATGAACTAACAAGCAAAATAGAGACAGACTCATAGATGGAGAGTGGGCTGACAGCTGGCTGGGATGGAGGCACTGGGAGGAAGAAGAGGTAGAAGAGAGTATGGGGTGGGGATGCTAATGGACAGAGACTTGATTTGGGGTGGTCCACACAATACAGTGTACAGATGATGTGTTGTAGACTTGTGCTCCTGAAACCTGTATAATTTTGTGAACCAGTGTCACCCCAATAAATTTAAAAAAAAAAAAAAGATTTGTAAAAAATCCTTACTTCATACCAGGCACAAAAATTAACTTGAAATGGAATACAGGCCTGGATGTAAGAACTAAAACTATAAACTTCTAGAAGAAAATATGGGGAAAATATGTCACCAAAGGCATGACCCATAATAGAAAAAAAAAATGATAAATTGGATTTCATCAAAATTTTAAAAAATAATTTTTGAAAAATGTAACACAAAAAAATAAAAAAGCAAGTCATTGATCAGGAAAAAATATTTGCAAAACATGTATCTGATATACAATTTGTATCCACAATATATAATGAACTCTTAGAATTCAAGAACTCTTACAAGTCAATAATAAGAGGACAAAAAAACATTTAAATAAGCATAAAATTTGGATAGACATTTGCCAATGAAGATATGCAAATGCCGAATGAATGTGTGGAAAGATGTCACATCATTAGTCATAAGAGAAATGCAAAGTAAAACCACAATGAAGTACCTATGACACCCACTAGAATGACTAATACTTTCAAAGATTGGCGATACCAACTGTTGTCAGGGTTTTAAAGAAATTGTAACCCTCCCATAAGGCCAGTAGAAATGCAGTATGATACAGTGATACAGCCACTTTGGAAAACTGACAATTTGTAACAGATTCAATGTGCATGTACAATAAGAACCAGTAATTTTACTCCTAGGAATCAACCTAAAGAGAAATGAACATGTATGTCCACACAAATGTACGTATTGACATGCTCATAAGCCACATTATTTATAATAGCCCCAAACTGGAAATAATCCACATGTCGATTCGCTGGTGAGTGGATAAACAAAATATGGTGTATCCATACAGTGGCATATTATGCAACAATAAAAAAGAAGAAACTATGGATATATAAAACAAAACAAATGAACCTCAAAAACATTATGGTAATCGATACAAAATACTACATATTTATTTATATAAATGTTCCAGAAAATGCAAAGCTATAGAAACAGGAAGCAGATCCTCTCTTGCCAGAGTCCAGGGCTGGGAGTGGGGGTTTGCCTGTGATGAATTCGTTCTAACATTTCACTGTGATTAAGGTTGCACAGATGTGTACATTTATTATAAGTCATTGGTTGGGTGAATTTTGTGGTATTGAAAGTAGAACAATAGAGTTGTTTAAAAAAGTGGGGGAGGGAAGCATGAAACAAAAGTATGTGTAACATATGCAGCAGCTCCATATGGGGTAGGTATCACATGAGAGGCCCTCATTGTGCCTATAGAACTTTGCAAGGACATTCCCAGGATAGAGGGGCAAGGTTGTGGAATATTGGGTGTGTTGGAGTCAAAGACATTTATTGGTCAGGTTTTGTTTTTTTCTCAGACTAAGCCCTTCCTGAGCCTATGCCTTTCCTTCTGTCCTGTTTGCTGTAAAAGGGAAGCTGTGGCTAACCAGCGTTATAAGACCACTAGTGGCCCAGTGCACGGATTTGTGCACATTGAAAGGATGGCTGCCCCCATATGGACACAAGATGGCCACCACAAGATGGCCAGCAGGGGAGGGTAGTTGTGGGTGATCAGGCCAGCAGGGGAGGGCAGTTGGGGGGACCAGGCCAGCAGGGGAGGGCAGTTGGGGCAAATAGGCCTGCAAGGGATGGCAGTTAGGGGTGATCAGCCCGGCAGGGGAGGGCAGTTAGGGTGACCAGGCCTGCAGGGGAGGGCAGTTAGGGGCAATCAGGCGGGCAGGGGAGCAGTTAGGCGTCTATCAGGCTGGCAGAGGAGAGGTTAGGGGGTGATCAGGCTGGCAGACAGAAGCGGTTAGGGGCAATCAGGCAGGCAGGCAGTTGAGCAGTTGGGAGCCAGCAATCCTGGATTGTGAGAGGGATGTCCCAGATTGGAGAGGGTGCAGGCTGGGCTCAGGGACACCCCCCATCCTCCCACCCCCGTGCACAAATTTCATGCACCGGGCCTCTTGTAATAGATAAGAATAGAGTGACGCAAGTAGGAAAAAAACACACAAGACAAGCAAACAAAAAAACCCACACACAGTCTTTCTTAAGCTAAAAGAGCAGCTGCTGGGTGCACATATATAGGGGATGTATGTCCACACCAAAACCCTCACACAAATATTTATGGCAGCTTTATTTATAATTACAAAATATGGAAGCAACCAAGATGTCCTTCGGTAGATGAATGGAAGAATAGATGTATCCTTGGAAAAAAAGTCTTTGAAAAGGAAGCCTTTTATTTAAAAAATTACATCAGTCCTGGGAGAAGCTCACCCTGTCCCTATTCAGCACTCCCTGCCTCTCTTCTTGTGGTGCGATCAGCACACTGACACCTGGGAAAAGGTCATTTGATGAAAGCAAAGGTGCTACATATCAGTGGGTCAAGAATTTAAATACAGAAAATCCACGGGCATTCATTCATTAATTGCTCAGTGCAGGGCCGAGTTAGTGAGCAAGTGAGCATTCTATGTGCTCAGGACCCTGAGGCTTTGCTTTTTGCCTGACAGTGGTTTCTGCTCTATCATAGTTTCCATTACATGCAAAGACTTTCCATTATAACTTGCAATGGAAGTTAGTGAGACCCAAGGAGAGGCTTCTTCCTCCTTGCCTGATCTCACTCATCTCTAAACGATGAAGACAGGGCCGTTTACCCTGCTTTAACTAACCCACTAACTACATTGACCAGTCTTGTCAAGGAAGGGCAGCCTGAGGAAGAGAATGTATCCATCTACTATCCCAGTAGGTGGCGCCCTGCTCTCTCCATCTGCACCATCTCTTCTTTGCCAGCCAGCGCTGCAATCCTTGACCCCTTTGATCTATCCAGCCACACAGCTGAAAGCTATGTCTTTCTAAAGTCAGGATAATCTCAGGGTGTTTAGAAGGAACATATAAATATTTAGCCCTTTTCTTCTGTGTAAAAAGTGTATAGTTCAATCCTGCCCTCATTTTAGTAGATGAATTCCGTTTCAACACTGGATTCTGATTATTGCAAATATTTCGAAAACACTAAAACTGCTAAAGTTTATTTCCTTCTTAGAGTTATTTTATTTGAATTCACACCAACCATTTCTTTGAGGGGCAGTGTGGCTAAGAGCACCAAAATCAAACTTCCCAGGTTCAAATCCCACCTCTTCCAAACTAAAAATTGGGCAATTTGGGGCAAGTGGTTCCAGAGATGAGTTTTCTCCTCTGTAACGTGGACCTGAGGATTCAATGGGTTAATATGAATAAAGCACTGAGCGCATTACCTGGTGCGTAACAAGACAATAAAGCATAGCTACAACTGCAAGTATTTAATGTTTGTATTCTATGCCCTGTTCCTCTTCTTCCCATCCATCTTCAAGATCCTTCAGAAAAGTGATCATGTCTTCTCCATCAGACTGGGCTAGGTCCCAGGGTTTGTTTTCTCTGTCCTTCCAGACACCCTGCCTAGGATTCTGCGATTTACAAGGAGATCTGGGAAGATGTTCTTGACTTCCTACTGACAGCCATCTAAGATCCCTCTACCTTGCTACTTAGACTCCCAGCCCTGGGGTCATGTGGCCCACACTTGCCACCTCTGTGATTCACTACCTACGCCAGCATCTAATCCCATCACATTTAAAGCTTAGATATTATTCTTGAAACAAATTGACTGCTTTATTCAGTTGATGGAGAAGAGGGGCAGGGAGAAACAAATGAATCGCAGTCCGTGCTGGTACCAAGGGCCCTGAGCATACCTGCATCTATGGATACTAGACACTCCTGTTTCTAGACAGTAAAAGGGGATACACCTTTACGAAACACATCGCTTACAGTGTCCTGGGGTGGGGATGGGTAATGAGAAAGGAGGAGGAAGGTACACTGTGTGGGGAACAGAGAGAGATACTAAGGTTCTTAGAACATCTGCTTTGTGTCAGGAGAACAGGAATGTCATCACCTCATTTCATTCTCACAACAAGATAATGAGGTGGATCTAGAGTCCCAGAGCAATGCCGGCAGGCCCCATTTTGGAATGGAGTGGTTAGTCCGGCTCACCAACAAAAAGTTTGAATCTGAATTTCTGGCTCTTGTTGAAAAGTAAAGACAGGCTGGCACTGAGCCTGGCTGCTCCCTGAGACCCCATAAGTGCTCTTAAATGCACCAATGCTCCTTCCCTTCTCCAACATTTAAAAAATAATAATTTCTGAAAAATGCAACACAAAAAAATAACCTCCCTGCTGTATGTTTCCTGCCTGGCTCCTATGCACATCTGAGTTGGCTTTATCATTATTTCCCCCTTTCACTGATCAGTAATTGAAGCCCAGGGCAGTTAAGTAACGTTCCCATGGCTGTCAAACTGAAACCGAAGAAGCTAGAATTGAAATTTTGGTCCATTTCCATCCAAAGTCCGTGCTCTTTATGTGCCGTCCATTTCCACAGAGGAGATTGATATAGACTGCACACATCGTTCAGAGCATCTGCTCACGGAGAGAAGTAGTTTAAAGAGCTCCCTATATTTAAGAGTTGGGAGACCTGCATTCAGCTTGTGGCTATGGCACTTGCTGAGCGCCTAGCTTTCAGTACATCACTTCATGTCACTTCTCTGGGCCTCAGAGAGCTCCTCTGTAAAATGGGATGACCAGGTCTACTTCACAAGGCTGTTTTGGGGATTGAAAGTGATGTTGGGAAGCTCTTGGTATGAGGCAAACTCTATACCTCTGAGAGATTGCCAGGCTAGCAGCAAGGAGGAGGGCAGGTGAATACTCACTGTGACGGTGCAGTATTTGCAGTACTGTGTGTAAGTACTATTTTCACCCTGAAGGAAGGTGGGTTAGGGACAACTTGAGCCAGACCTCAGACCTTGGCTAAAGGGTCCAATGTGATTGGATTGGCCGAGCCTGGTTATCCCTGGCACCAGGGTGCCCCTGGTGTATGGTTCAAACCCACTTGAGAGAAATCAGAGAGGCTTTTTATTGGTAGGTATTAATGATTCTAGAGACGTGGGTTAAAGTTCTATCTGCCCGCCCAGCCAGCGGGATTCAGTGGCGGACCCTTGACCTATGAACCAGGAGGTCACGGTTGGATTCCCCCACGGGGCATATGCCTGGGTTGCAGTCAATCCCCCGCTGAGGCATGCAGGAGGCAGCCGATCAATGAT
This sequence comes from Corynorhinus townsendii, assembly GCA_026230045.1. NCBI lineage: Eukaryota > Metazoa > Chordata > Mammalia > Chiroptera > Vespertilionidae > Corynorhinus > Corynorhinus townsendii. The sequence goes on along the minus strand of JAPDVU010000013.1, from coordinate 30,596,543 downwards.
TCTCTCTCATCATTGATGTTTCTATCTCTCCCTCTCCCTTCCTCTCTGAAATCAATTTAAAAATATATATTTTTTTAAAAGTTCTATCTGCCCTGGGTAACTCAGGGACTCCTGCCCATTACCTTCCAGTCCAATGCATCTGAGGGTCTGGATCCTGCACCCACTTCTCCAACTGCTCCCTGAGGCCCCGCCCTGGGCCCCGCCCCCGTCTCGGGCCCTGCCCTCCTCCTCCGAGGGCGGGGCCCTGCGCTGGGCCTGGGGGCTGAGAGCGCCCCGCCTCGCCGGCCTCGCCGATGCCTGCTGCCCGGAGGAGCCCAGCGCCTGCGGACGGGCGCCGGCGGAGCCCAGCGCGCCCAGCCGCACGTGAGTCCCGGCAGGCCCCGCCCGGGGTGAAGCGCCGTCGGCTGCGGGGCTGAGGTGAGGGGACTCGGGAGCGCTTTCGGCTTGTCCCGTGTACTTTGAAACCGAAAGTGCCCCCGCGCCCCCCGCCCCGCGCGGCGCAGGAAGGCCAGCGGGTGCGGGGTGGGGCACGGAGAGGGCTTGCTTCGCAGAGGAGGGGTGTGGCGAGGACGGACACGGGTCCCGGGCTGGGGAGCTGCTCTAGAGCGCGGTTGTGGGCTGGAGGGCCAGGTTCGATCCTTCTCTATACCCTTAGGCATCACCTCCACTTTTGCAAGACTTTCCAACCAGAGCACTCCAGGATGAAATGAAACTTTAATATTGGAATGAATGGAAACCTCGCATTTAGACACGCAAAACACACACACCTCCAAGGAAGGTGTCTTGGAGGGAAACCAAGACTCAGAGGTGAATGAGTTTCCCAGGGAAGGCAGAGAATTGGTGCCATCCGGGTTTTCCACACCACAGTGCCTCCCCCGTGTTACCGGTCTGCGGGATTTTGGCAATTCTGAGAATGTTCAATGAATAGTGGGCCACGTTCTTTTTTAAAATATCCTCACCTGAGGATATTTTCCCATTGATTTCCTTTTTCTTGCTTTTTTTTTAGAAAGAGTGGAAGGGAGGGGAGTGGAGAGGAGAGTGAGAGAGAGGTTGCCTTCCACACGCGCTAGACCGGGGCCAGGGAGCCAACCTGCAACCACAGTATGTGCCCTTGACCAGAAATCTAAGCCTCCACCCTTCGGTTCCCAGGCCCATGCTCTAACCAAGCCGGCCAGGGCTGGGACCGCGTTCCTGACGGCTCACCCCACTGCAGACTTTCTCAGCTGGTTCTGCACCCTCCTGCAGAGTTTCCTTATTTGGCTATTTCAGATTTACTTTCATCGGAACTCAAGTTATCTCGCTGTGACAGGCAGGCCTGCTCTGGGCCCACCTGAGGCTGGTGAAGTGAGGCCTGGCTCCCTGCCCAGGCTGCCCCTCGACACCCCCTACCCTCCACGGCCCTGGGCTCTGACCCGTGCCTGTGAGAACAGGCATCCAGTAACCGACTTAATTCAGTGCATATTTGGGCACAGGTGTTGTGTGGGAACTGGGGTTGGGCCAGTGGGATAAGCTTCCTTCCGTCAGAGACATTTGCATTTTAAAAGGGCTGAGGAAGACATCACATGCCGTGGGGGGGCGGGGGGGGGGAGGGAATGGGTTGAAGTCCTCCTGGGAACAGAACCGTGCTGGGTGTGTGTGAAATAATTTTAGGCGGGGAAGGGCTCTCAAATCCAGAGTGCAGCTGCCCACTCTGCCTTAGACACACTGCCAGGGGCAGGGCTGTTGCCACAATTGATGGTTTGGGTGAGAACCTTCCCAACTCTACTCTAATTTGAATGCAAGAGACAGAAGTTGCTGCAGGAAATAACTGTGAGATAGAAGCAGAAGATGTCTACCCTCTCTTAAGAAAGTTTTTGTTCTTGTTTGTTTTGAACTCAGTGGAATGGTTTGGGTCTCGGATCCTGGAGTTGCCTTCTCCTTCTCTGGGTCTTGGACATAGGCAGGAGACAGTCTCCTGTCTGAGCCAGCTTCTGGGAGTCCTGCTGGAGGGGAGGTGATGGACGAGGCGACTTTCTCAGGTCCTCTGGGCCAAGGTCTGGGGCAGTGGGGATAGGATGGTCAGTGTTTTAGTCTGTCAGCAAGCCTCAACCGGGGTACCCTGGCTGTGGGGGGCAGGGCAGTGGGAAGAATATGGCAAGGAGATGGGCCCCCTCCACTGGAAGGACTGACTGGCGGCTTGCATAGTCCAGGGGCGATGGTTTGCAGAGTGATGGAGCTGGAATGGAAGCCTCACCGTCAGTCCTGATAGGCTAGCCAGGGGCAGGGCTCGGCAGCATTCACACAGGCCTTCGGGGATGATCTCAGCTTGACTGGGGAGGACCCTGAAGGAAAAATGATAATTCCTTGCTTGTAAAGTCTTTTCCTTTTTAAAGCATTTTTCTCATTGCTCTTGTCGTTTTGTTCTCATTTTGCCCTCCATGATACCCTTATGAGTCAGGCCAGAGCAGTCCTCTTCTCCACATTTTCCAGATGGTGACGGAGCAGCACAGAGTGTAACAGGCAGTTAGGCTCCACCGCTGGGCCAGGCCAGGCTCTGAAAGGTGTCTGGCTCCTCTGCTCCAGGCCCCTCACCCTGGTTTCTCAGAGAGCTGAATCTGCCCACCGCTCCCCAGTGCCAGGAATAAGCAAGGGGACCCTGACTCTGGCAATGCCTGTGAGGTCTGTCTCTTCATCATGGAGCAGATTCTCCTGTAGATGCCCAGGCCACCACATTAATAGACAGCCACTCTACTAGCCCTTCCAGCTGGGCGTGCTGGGGGCAGCTCTGTGTCTGTTCCTGTTGGTATTCTGGAACCTGGCGCAGAGTAGGCCTAAACAAATACTTGCATTGTATTCATTTAAGATGTGTCTCCCACAGGCTCTGAGCTGCCAGGGACTGGTGGCTGGGAGCATGTGCTGCTGGGTGGGGCTCTGTGCAGAGAGGTTGAGCTGCCGGCAGGACCGGCTCAGATCCCAGAGCTCAGAATAGCACCGAACAATTTCCAAATAACCCGTCCCACCTGAGCTTCTCACTGCCTTCCTGAGAGGAGAGAGATGCGCATGCTGTTTCTTCCCTGGTTGCCAGCTGGAGCTCAGAAGGATGTCATAGCATGCAGGGACCGGCCAGAACCCTGGCCCAGGCCTGCTGATTCCAATCCCTGTGCTTTCCTCACAGTACTTGGGCTGAAGGAAGATGGGATTGTGGGCAGGAGGGGTGAGAGGGAACCAGAGCAGCATTCATAAAAGGCTGCCTGATGTTTTGTCACCGGTGGCCCCTTTGAGAGCTGACAGCCCAGGGGAAGGGGGAGCAGCGGCTAGCCCAGTCTCTGAGGAGCTTTTCCTGCACAGGTGGTGACTTTTCTGCGGTTTCTCTGGGGCAGGAGCTCTCACCCCAGCAGAGTGTAGTAGGTGGGTCTCTGTGTGTGTCCGGGGTGGCGGCGAACATGCCACGGGGCAGAAGCCATCCCCGGGGCTGGTGGGCTCCTGCCACTGCTGAGGCCGAGGCTGGACCCCAGGGAGTTTGCCACTTTGCCCAGAGGACAGATTTATTTGGAGGGTCAGACAGTATTTGACTCATATGGTCCCCGCAAGCCCTGTCTTGTGAGGAAGTGGCTGGAGGACCACGGAGAAAATAGAAGTGAAAATACTCTTCACTCCTGACAGAAAATGTCAAGTCCACTTGCAACGACAGTGCTGAGCACACGCTGCATAGTGTTGTCTGGAGCAGGCGGTGGTGCGTGGATGGCACTGTAGCAAGAACGGGTTCACCCGCCTATGGGTGCGGGGTCTGTGGGCCCAGTGCTTTTTACAGTTTTGTTTATTGAACTTGTTGGGGGACTGGTTAACAAAATTACATGGGTTTCAGGTGTACAGTTGTACAATACATCATCAGTATATTGCATTGTGTTCACCACCCCAAGTCAAGTCTCCTCCCACCACCATTTATCTCCCTTTTACCATTTCAACCTCCTCCCAACTCCTTCCCGGCCCAGCGTTAAATGACAGCTAGTGGGCATCCCTCCTGGGGTGTGTGGGGAGGGAACCCATCTTACTTTCTGCAGATCCTCAGCCTCGATTTTTGTCATGTGCTCCATCAGCGTCCCCTCTCATCAATTCAGAGCATCCCTGAGTGTCCCCCACAGCTTTTTTCTCTCCTGTCCTGAGTACCCGCCAAGAGGCAGCCCCTTCTCCAGGTGTATGCCTGATTCAGCACTCTCCTCCCTCTGACACAAGACAGTTCCTGCCTTTGCTGTCTTAAAGCGGATCCCCCATACACATGCTCTGTTAAGCATAAGGCCCCCAGTGTCCCCAGCCCCTGTCCTCTCCCTCACTGACACACTTCTAGAGTAGCGGCCAGTCTTGCACCTGTGCGTGCACCTGCTGCGCTGCTGGGATCTGGTTTCCAGGGCCTGGTAATCCTCTGTCGCCAGCCTGCTCCGCAGCTGCTGCCCATCTCCCTGGAGGGTGCCACACTGTCCCCACCGCCATGCCCTTCCGTGACCTTGAGCTTCTCATCCTCCTCCCGCCCTGCAAGTGCCCACGTGGGGCTGGGTCCTCAGCTGGCTTGCTATTCTCTGGGCTCCTCTCCCTGGAGCTCCCCTCTGCTCCGAAGGCTAACCACCACTCTGAAGGAAAGCAAAGGAGGAGCAAGTCTCTCACCCAGCTCTCTTCTTGGCCACTCTGATTGGTGAAACACAAAACCTTCCCTGTGATGGTTGAGGACCCCCTTAGATACTTGTCCCAAGCCACCTCTTCCCCTGTGTTCTCCCCAACCGGAGATCGGCGCTGCCCTCAGTCACCCCAGCCTGTCTCCCTCAGCCCATCCTGATCTGTCTATCCCCAGGGCTGCTACCTGAGTTCAAGTTCGCCCCTCTTCTTCCCTGAGCTACCTTAATTGTGCATTCACTCCCCTTCCTGCCCTTCCAGATTCTCTCCCACTGCTGTAGAGGGGCCTCCTTCATGCATAGCCTAATCAAGACCTACTGCCTTCACGCGTGGCATCCTGGAAATAATGTGGACTTCAGGATCTGGCAGGTCTGGGCTCGGTTCTGGATTTGTGACTTTCTGGTTATAGTTGTATGGTCTGAGCAAGTTGCCCAACTTTGGTGAACTTCTGTGTCCCCACTGGTAAACAGAGATAGTAATGTCACCCACTTGGGGGTTGCTGGAAGGATTAAATGAGTACACACACACACACACACACACACACACACACACACAGAGTCTAGTGTCTGGAGGGTATTTGGTAAAGTTGGTTTTCTTCTTCCTTGTGTTTGATAGCAATAGGGAATTGTGGGGCCTCTGGGGAGGTGGAAAATGTATGTCTAGCCTAAAGGCATTCAAATTTAAATTAAAAACAGACAAGCAAGAGAACTGCCCCCTGCCAGGGCAGGTGAACTCATAGCCCTGCCAAGGCATTAGGGGTGAGTTCATTAAATGTTTGACCAAATATAGCAGGCTCATTTGTAAGTTGATAACTTTGGCCCTTGAATGATGTTATAGATATCGAAATGGCCCTTGGCAAAAAAAAGATTCTCCACCCCTGCTTTAGTGGGATCCAACTATGAAGTCAGAGCAGGATAAGGAGTGAGGCTGCTGGCCAGCGCCCTTTCTCTTCCCGTTTACTAAGGGGGGTGGCTTGGAACAGCAGGCTGTGCTCCCGGGCCCTTTGATGCTGGAGGATGGAGGCAGGGGGTGGGGTGGAGCTAAGCAGGCCATGGAAGTCCCTCTTCTGCTTTTATGATGTTGGGAATCTGAGGAAGAGAGCAGATGCCTGTGGTGCAACCTAGGAAAACTTACCAGACTTCCCCAGGTTAAAGGGAAAATAACTGGAGCTTACCAGTATGTCTAAGTAGCTGCAGAATAAAAGAAGCGATTAAACAGGTGTGTGGGGTTATTCCTGAGGCGTGAAGAGAGGTGGACAGGAGGGATAGGATGGGGATGTTGGACTGTGGGCAAAGGCATTTCAAAGGGATAAAGGAAAAAGTCAAGTAATTGCCTTGAATAAAAGGAATGTAGATTATTGTGGAGCAGATTAGTTACCTTATGCTGAGAAATAATTTGGGATGTTACTTCAACCTCCAAATGGCACTCCCCAGACCTTTCTTAGAAGTGCAATGCCATAGATTAGCTGTGGACAGCCAGACAGACACTAAATGCTTTCAGTCCTTCCTTGGTACTAGCAGTTCCGTGTGTATGACTTCACATCACTGACCCCAGATCTTTCTCACAAGTGTGACCTCTCCAGCTCCTGTCTTGCTGTGTCATCACCATAGTGCTCAGTGTGCTCAGCATCTGGTCGAATTGCAGAGCTGTGGGGCCTCTACACTTGACTTATTTGCTCTGAACTTTCTCCACATCATTTCTTCTCCTGATTTAATCTATAAATTAAAAAAAAAAAAACCTTCAAAACTCATTTCTTCTTAAGAAAGTTTCTGTGTTGGAGGTCCCCAAGACCATGCCCTGGTTTGATGATTTGCCAGGAGGACTTGCAGGGTTCAGCATCTGGTCATACCGTGATGATTTGTTCCAGTGAAAAGATTCAAAGCTACATAGGCAAAGGGAAAAGGCACACGAGGCAAAGGCTAGAGGAAACCAGGCAGAAACTTCCAAGAATCTCCCCAGGGAAGTCACACAGGACATGCTGAACTCCTCCAGCACTGGACTGTGACAACATATGTGACAGTGTTGTCAACCCAGGAAGCTCATGAGAGACTCAGTGCCCAGGGTGTTTATCGAGGACTGATCATGTAGGCACCCTCTGCCCAACATATACCCAATTTCCAGACTTCCAGAAGAAAACCTAGTGCTCAGCATAAACCACATTGTTTGCAGACAGTTTAGGTACAGGGAGCCCCCATATCGGTTAGGAGAACCTTCCCCAAATCCACCTCCCCAAACGTCAGCCAGGGGCCGTCCTTGTGAGAAGACATCTCTCAGGCTAGCAATCTTGGGCCTGCTGTGTTAACTCTACTACACAGCTTTCCCGCATAATCCCACCTGTCAGAGCCTAACTGTGGTTGTGTTGTAGAGAGAATCATCCCAGAGAAGGAGCCAGAAGACATGGGTTCCAGCTCAACCTGGTTACCTACTGCCAGGTGAACCCCTTAAATTCCATTCTCCTCCCTCACTTAGGAAAGAATTGTAATTCTTGTTTGTAGACCTTAAGGGTGACCATGAGGACCAAGCAAGATGACATAGTGTCCACCCTCTTGGTTGAGCACCCACTGAGTCTAAGGCGAGTGTGTGAGCACCGTGGGCAGTGGAGAGGGGACATGCAATGTAGTGGCTTTGATGGGACACAAGCCTGAGATTGCGTCCTTACCAGCACTTACCAGCTCTGTTACCTCAAACACATTATATAATTCCCCTGAGCTTCAGGACCCGATGCGTAAAGTGTGAATGGGAATAATAAAATTAGTACCCATGCCTCATTGGTTTGCTGTGCAGAGTGAGGGGAACAACCCGTGTAAAGCTCCTAGCACATTGTAGCCCGTTATTAATTCACTGAGATATGTGAGTGCTTGCTCTGTGCCAGCACCTTGAAAAAGAGAGACACAGTTCCCTTCTATTTGCTGGTACAGACTAATATTGAAAAGATTATTACATAAAAAATGAATTGTAGCCTGGCTGATGTGGCTCGGTGGTTGAGCATCAACCCATGAACCAGGAGGTCACAGTTCGATTCCTGGTCAGGGCACATGCCCGGGTTCCAGGCTCAATCCCCAGTATGGGGCATGCAGGAGGCAGCCGATTGATGATTCTCTCTCATCGTTGATGTTTCTTTCTCTCCTTCCCTCTCCTTCCCTCTCTCTGAAATCAATTAAAAAATATTTTAAAAAATGAGTTGTAATCATAAGTGCTACGAAGAAGAAGTTCAAGGTGACAAAGGGCACACGATGAGGAAAATGGACCTAAGGGGCTCATGAGGCTTAGCTGAGTATGTGTGCTTCAGCTGGGCTTGGATGAGTCTAGCTCAGTGCGAAGGGGGAAGACAGAGGAGAGGAAGTTTGCAGCAGAGACAACAGCTGGAGGAGAGGAAGTTTGCAGCAGAGACAACAGCTGGAGCAAAGGGAGACCAGCCTTAGGATGCAGGCTGTCAGGAGGGAAGTTTCTGCACTCATATGAGGAACAGCAGAAAGACCAGAGAGGCTGGAGAGTTAGGGATGGGAGGGAGAGAGCTCACAGATGATGCTGGAGATGTGGGCAGGTTAAGGATTTGGAACTGTAAGAGCAATGGGAGACTGTGTGAGTGACAATAGCTTGGCATTTTCAAAAGCTAAATCAAGCTGCTGTGGAGGAGCAAGTGGGGGCAGGAAGATGAGGGGGGATCAACTATAGGAAGAGAGACCAATTACAGAAGACTATTGCCGTGGCCCAGGTGAGAGGGGATATGGCTTGAATTGAAGGGGCGGGGGGTGGAGAAGTCAGTGAGAGGTGTCCGTCAGGTACATTCAGGGGAACTCAGTAACTGATTGGATGTGGGGGAGAAGAGGGAAGGCATTACCAAGAATGATGCTCATTGTCTGATGACAAAGCAAGATAAAGGTTTGGTCTTCAAGAGCAAGCTCTGGAGAGACAGCAACTAAGGAGAGGCAAATCGGTTCAGTTTTGGATATGTTGGCTTTGGAGTCAGGGAGACACTAGTGGGCAGTAATGTGTGTGGGTCTAGATGCAGAGGAGGGAGACAACTGGAAGTTGCTAGTTCATGTGTGGTCTTTCCTGCCAGGACAGTGTGGTTCCAGGGAGCTAGAGGGAGAGAGAATTTTAAAGTGTGTTTTCTGGGGGGATTGGGGAGGCGGAGAAAAGGGGGGTATCAGCAATGTCAGATGTTGCACAGAGGCCAGGGAAGAGGAGACTGAGAATTGACCATGGCATTAGTAACCCAGGAGTCATTGGGACCTTGGTGAGAGCAGTTTGGGTGCCTTGATGGGTGTCAGCCAGGCCAGAGTGGGCTGAGGATTGGATAGAAGAAGGGTTCGTGGAGATAGTCAACCCACTGTGTGAGAATGAGGATAAGTCAAGAAGTTTGGCTGTGAGTAGGAGGAATGCTTGAGAAATAGGGGAATATTTTGTGTTGCTTTAATCTTAGGAAGCTTGGGATCATTTGAGGGCTGATGGAAGGACCCAGCTGAAAGGGAGAGCTAGATGATGAAGCAGGTGGGGTAGGTGATAATTGACATCAAAAGACCCCTGAGGTGGACAGTCTAGCCTGATTCAGAGGGGACCTCTTCCATGGCCCTGGGAGGAGAAGGGTAGAGCAGGGGCCCTGTGTGGGTAGACATGGAGGTCTGGTGGCAGGAAATGGAGGTAGTTCTGGTCTGAAGACTTCTATTTTTTTCTAAGCAGTAGGAAGTGAAGTTTCGTGGTAAGACTGGAGGGAGGGGTCAAGGTTTGTGGAGACAAGAAACATTTGAAGTAGATATTAAAAACAAGAGAGTGAGCTGACAGGGGAAACCTGGCCCTGCCCTCTCTTACCCATTGATGCGATGAAGTCTCCAGGAAAAGACCCCAGTAGATGTGATTTGAGATCTCTAGTACCTGTGGGCACCAAGGTAAGGACCCCATACATGCTTATGGAGTTAAGGTGTTGGCCTGTCTACCTTTGAGTCCTCCTTAGGTACCCCCTGCCTCCCAGGTACGTGGCTCCCCACAGTGGCACCTCAGGAGCTAGTTCACAGGAGTAAAGACACTGGTCAAGCCCTACTCTCCAGCCCCAGAGGCTGGGCCCTTCCCCTCCTGCCACTCACTGCCCTCCCCAAGTCAGCCATCATTCCCAGCTTTGCTTTCTGTACTATAACTGGTGGGATTTCAGGACTTTTCAAAGAGTTGAGATGGAAAATGTGGGCACTGGGAGGCATGCTCAGTGGGAGAGAGACTGTCCAGCTTTCTGCAGAACGCTGTTAGGCTGCCATTCAGACTGTCCATAAGTATTTACTGAGCATGTGTCAGGTGCGCTAAGTGTTGGGACCTCATGGAGCTTGGTTCTAGCAGGGAAGACAGTCAGTAACCCAGGAAACACACAAGGTGCTAGATGATATTAAGTGCTTTGGAGAAAAATGCAGCAGGCTAGGGTGGCCAGGGATGTTTAGTTTCCATGTGGGTCAGCAAAGGCCTCACATGTGAGGTAACATTTGAGCAGATGCCTGAAGTGAGGGAAAAGCCATTCAGGTGTCAGGGAGAAGACCATTCCGGGCAGCAAACAGAAGGCTCTTCTACTTGTCACGAAAAAGCTAGGCCAGTGTGGCTGGAGCATGTAAAGGAGGAAGGTGCTAGGGAATGAGGACAGAGAGGATGGAGGCCAGATTACTTGCGGCTCTAAGGACACTGACATTTAATCTGAATGAGCAGAGGAGTGACATGTCTGAAAGGATCACTGTGTTTAAAAGAATGACTCTGGCTGCTGGGTTATGAATAGACTAGAAGGGGCGGAGGCAGAGCCAGGAGACTAATGCTATAACCAGTGGGGAGATGATGGTGCTTAGACCAGGGAGGTCGTGCTGGAGGTGGTGAGCAGTGCTTAGATATACTTGGAGAGAGCCCATAGGATTTGGATCTGTGTGCTGGAGAGTAAGCCAAGTAGGGCTCCAGAGTTTGGGGTCCATTTCGCTGAGGGAGAGGAAGGCTGTGGGAGGAGCTGGTTGGGCGGGGCTGGATGTGTTACCTTGAGATGCCTAGTAAACAAATGTGGAGTGTGGCCTCGGCGGTTGGAATGACTTCAGTTGAGGTTAGAGGTCCCGACTGCAGGACCTCGGGAGCCCCACAGAGAGCCTCTTACGGGTATGGTCAGGGGTGAGAGGAGAACCAAAAAGTGCAGTGTCCCCAGGGCCACTGAAATTGGAACATTGTCAGCCTTAGGGGACATTGGCAGGAGCCGAGATGAGCTCACCGGGAGAATGAGTGTAGATGGAAGAGCAAAGAGGCCCAGCACCAGCGTGGGTATTCAGAGAGATGGGGGAATAAGGAGTGGCCTGTGAGGAGGAGAAGGTGACCTAGAAGCTTGCATGAGGGTCCTAGCTCAGTGCCTTTTCCAATGCTAAGGGGCTACAGAATCTAGCCCAGGAGCTTGTTAGAAAGCAGCCTTCTAGCCGCTAGGGAGAGATCCTCATTCTGAAATCTATTGACTAGGGCGTAGGCTAAGCTATTGTTAACAAATAGGCTCCCAAAACAGAAGTCTGTTTTCCTGGGGTAAGGGTCCTAAGCCATATTTTTATCATGTTCCAGGGCACACTCTTAAGACCCAACCACTCTGGAAACTGTTGCTGTCCTTTGGGCATAGGCACGATCCCCCCTGGACTGGGAACTGACTGGTAATTTGGGGTTCTGTCCCACTTCACCCCCCTCCCACAATAGGATGAGACACAGGCCTCTGCATGCAGTGGGCACTGAATAAAAGCTGGCTGGTCCTGAAGGATAGACATGCATGGACATTCAGTGCTTCGTTATATGTCAGGCACCATATGCTAGTCATTTGCCTGGGTTAGCACATTTAATCTTAACTCGAAGCCTAGGGGCAGGTCCTAGTGTTGTCTCATTTTCTAAATGAGGGGAAGACGACACAGGTAAATGAATGGCAGAAGGGGCGGAACCCCGGAGGTCTGGTTCCTGAGCTGGTCTCTAGGCTGTGCTGCCTGTCATGAAGAACCCCTTTGGTGCTGGTTGGGATGTAGTTGATTCCCCCTGGCCATGTCACAGACCAAAGATCACTGGACCTGGAGAAAAAGCCTAGATCCGAGTTCCTGCCCTGCCATGTGCTAGCCATGTGACCGGGGGCAAGTCGCTTAATGACGCAGAAAATGCTCTTCTGCGGAAGTCTAAGGAAAAGAAAAGAGAACGCAGCCAGCTTCTGCCCTGGAGACACCAAAGCCGGCTGTTCCGTGGACAGGACCGTGGGCTGGTGGGCTGTTGTCACCTGTTGGCTGGCTATGGTGGTGTCCCCCAGTCCCTGCGTGGTCGCCTGGCCACGTTAGCCCTGATGGAAAGTGGGCTCATTACCTCATTGGACATGCGATGATGGAAATATTGCCTCAGGATTCGTTTGAGGATTGGGTATGATATTGTATGGGAAAAGACCAACTGCAAAGTAGTAGTAGTATGTGTAAGGTGGTATCACTGTTATCATTGTCATCCCAGCATCAGCAGCATCTTGGAAGATCAAGTTGCGGAAGCCCTGAGATGACCCAGAGAGCTGCCCCAGGTGCGGTAGAGCTGAGGAAACCCAACAGGCCTTGCGTCGGCCAGTTCCTCTGTACACTCTCTTTTCCCCCTGATGCTTCTGCGTGAGATTTGGTTTGATGAGTTTCACTGTTTTTAAGAAGCTGTGAAACTCTTGGCTAGTGGATCCCTTCAGTCTTCCCACGGTTGACTGTCTCGGTTGTGAGGGAATGTCACCCTTTCACAGTTTCTGCTTCTGTCGGGTCCCCTCTCTGGGCTCCCCTCCTGCTCTCCCTCTTCCTTTGTCCTGACCCAGCCTGCCAGTCCCAAGCATCCAGCATTGTCAGGAGGCCCTACAACGTTCTGTGAGGGAACTCCAGGAAGGCTGCCCATGCGTGGGTAGGGTATTTGGGGTGTGCCTGGGGCAGTGGGGTTCTGGAAGCTTCTCTGCTCAGGCCTGAGTGAGGAGGGGATTGCCCCATCGGTCTCCCAGGGAACACCGACTCATGCCCCAGCCATGGACTCTCCCAGCTCTGGGCAGCTGGCAAGGACAGTATGTCACATGTCTGTGGTCTGCTTGGAGACATGAATCTAACGCAGGGTAGCATGAGCATCGGGGGGAGGATGAAGCACAGCTAGAATGATTCTGGCCTTTGGGAGCTAAATTCACCAAAAGGTCAAGCCAAGGTTTCTGAGTCCTCCATGACTCATGTTTTGTGGGTGGTCTCAGATCTCTCCCCTGCCCTGAGCACCCTAAGGCCATGGAGAGTGGGACCAGGCAAAGGCCCTGCCAAGTCCTCCTTAGAAGTGCTTCCGAATTCCAAACTAAATCCAAACCGGGGTCTGTTGGCTGCGTATCTGAGCTCCCAATCCCCTCTGCTTGCGGGGCCACTGGATTCTCCATCACCTTCCAAAATGTCCACCTGTCTGTGTGAGAACAGCGAGTGGTTAGGAAGGGAGGGGGATGGAACTGTGAGTCTGAGGTGATGGTGATGGAGGGGGACACACTGCATTCAGAAATAGGGCGGGAATGAGGGAGCCTTTCACATGCGAAGCGGTGGGTGTCTTGGCAAGAATGAAGGGTAGCGGGCTGACCCAGCCTCAGGGGAGCCCCACAGAGAGCCTCTTACAGGTATAGTCAGGGGTGAGAGGAGAACCAAAAAGTGCAGTGTTCCCAGGGCCAAAGGGTTAGGGGGTTTCTAGAAGGAAGTACCAAATGCCAATATAAAGGGCATGAGGGCAGCAGTTGAGGGGAGACTAGTTGGCAAGCCTGATTACATGATTACAGTTAAGACTGCCAAACTAATATAATAGGATTTTCCAAACTACATAGGGCCTCACACACAAACCCCAACACTCAGGTGATTCGGGTGCCCCAGCTTGTTCAAAGGCAGGGTACAGATGAACTTGGGAGAGGAGGGACGGCTGCCGGGAGCAGCCTGTGGCATCTGATGAGGGGCACAGGTCTGCAGGCCCAGCTCTGGAGCCGGGGAGAAGGGAGGTGAGGGAGAGAGTGGCCGGTGGGGATGGTGAGGTGAGGATGGTGAGGAACCCCGCCCACTGTGCTAGGTTTCTGTTTCCCCATCGGTGTCTGCATGTGGTAGGTTCTCAGCAAAGGAATTAGTGAGTAACGGAAGGAATAAATGTTTAGTGAGAGGTAGTCCAGTATAACCATGAACTCTGGGGCAAATGCTATTCATAATAACGGCCCCCCCTAGCACTTATCATTTACCACCGTTATAAGCTCTTCATGCGTGCGTGTGTGTGTGGGGGGGGGGGGGGCGGATGTCAGCAGTCTTTTTCTGTAGAAAACGAGATGATAAATAGTTGAGGCTTTACGGGCCATATGGTCATCTCTCCCAGGATAGTCAAAAACAGCCGTAGACCATTTACAAACAAATGAGCGTGGCTGCATTCTGATAAAACTTTATGTATAAAAACAAATAGTGGGCCAGCCAGCCCCTGATGTATAGTATTAACTTGTTTAATCTTCAAAAGTGATATCACTGTCACCATTTTGCAGGAGAAGAAACTGAGACGCATAGAGAGTAAGTAGCTTGCCTGAGGTCACATGGCTAATTCAGCCTGAGGTCACATGGCTAATAGAACCAGCAATAGAACCAGGATTGGTGCCCAGACAGGTCCACTTCAGAGTCACAGGGGTGACTACTATACCCACGGCTCTTGGCAGACCGCAGAGAGGCAGGGAGGATCCCCAGTTCCTCCTTCTCCCCGGAGGGCCTCCACTGCTTCCTGGCTGGAGGGCCTGTCCAACCTCACACGGTTGCTGTCAGAACAAGAATGAGCCAAAACCCTGAGAATTAGCTGGTGCTGAGCCTGGACATAGACTCAGTAACTGTAATCCTGGCCCACATCCTGTTCCAGCCCTTAGGTTTCATTCACATCTTTTTCGATCACCGCCCCCCCCCCACCCCCCCACCCTTGCCCTCTGTCTGCCTTATTCAGATTTGTCCTGTGTTGTTTTCAGGGTCCTGCTTCCAACAGCTCTTCGCCAATGAGGCCTCATGTTAATTCTGAATTCCCTTCTAATTTACCACACGAGTTGAGTGTCCTGTGCCCGGCAGAGGCTGGCTCTGAGGACCTGGGGGTGAATGAGGACAGCCCCTCCCTCGAGGAACCCGCTGAGCGGGCCCTGGAAGGCAGTGGGGACTGGGATAGAGTTGGGGCTGAAGGTGGGGCCTGCGAGTCCTGGAGTCAAAGCTTCCTAAAGAGGAAGCAGTCCTTGTGTGGGAAGATCAGGAGCATTTTATTTTGTTCTCTTGGTCTGAACTCTGAAAGCAAATCTGAAGGGTCTCCTGCAACCTTGCTGGGAGCCAGGCATATGCTGGCTGGTCTGAGCAAGAGGGGGAGTCCATTCAAGACTTCCCTCCGAGTGAGACCGCGGTTGGGGTTAGGGCCGCAGCGCAGGGCCCAGGGGGGAGGTGGGGAAGCCCGGCAGCCCTTGAGCCCTGCCCCTTCACCGGCTGTGCTTAGCTGCGCTCTCGCTAAAAGAGGAACCAGAGGTTTCCTGACCACTTGGGGAGAAATCACACTTCTCTTCAAAGGAACTAAGCGCACAGCCAGACCATTCTTCGTCCTGTGTCCAAGAAACGCTCTTCTGCGAAAGTCTCAGGAAAAGAAAGGAGAACTCGGCCAGCTTCTGCCCTGGAGACGCCAAAGCCAGCTGTGCTGTGGACAGGACCGTGGGTTGGTGGGCTCCTGTCACATTGGGCTGGCTGTGGTGGTGTCCCCCAGGCCCTGCATGGCCGCCTGGAAAATGGGCTCCTCCTTGTCCAATCCGCACGGTTAAAGGTTCACGCAAGAGGACCCGTTTCTCCCAGAGGCCGCACTGTGGTCGGGTCGGGGTTGTCGTGGGAAGCGCTGCGGTTAGCGGAGAGGAGAAGAAGGGCAGGGGTGGGAGCAGAGGCCCAGCTGCTGTCTGAGGGGTTTCTTCTTCAGAGGACGGACCTTTCGGGGCCGGTGCAGACAGAGGCTTTGTCAGGACTTGGAGCCCATCAGTTCTCCCTTGTGCCACCCCTGCTGTGCCTCTTCTTCTTTCCTGGTCGTAAGGGCTCTCCCTGGAAGAGCAGGATCTGAGAATTCAAGGGGCCAGAGCAGCCCCGAGGGAGGCACTGCCTGTCTTCCTCGCAGGTGAGCACCTGGTACCCGAGCAGGGCTATGCCCTCATCCGGTGCTGCCCAGGGCGTGGATGCCAGGGTCTCCCTGGGTCACTGCATCTTGGGACTTGCATCTTCTTCATCACTAACCACCATCCATCTCTCCTCCTTTAACTGAAGCCCAGGCTCCTTCAGTGGGTCTCGGTGGCTTTGGGGAATAATGGGTTTGAACCCAGCCCCCGTTATCCCCAGTGAACATCCGGGCGTTGGCTTCTTATGTTCCCGGCAAGGCCTGAGCAGAGCTGAAAAGAGGCCACAGTCCTCAAGCTCCTCCCAGGCACCCTGTGCATTTCCCTGCAGCCCCTGCACCCGCAGAGTTTTTGTCTCATCCGGTCATTGGCCGTAGGGACCGAAGGTCTGGGGGGTGGTGCGTCACACCGGCTGAATGTGGATTACCTGGGGGAAGCAGCACTGCCCGGATTAATTTCCAAATAGGGAGTCACACTGGGCCAGGGCCGTGCTGCAGCGTCCAGGGTGAGTGGAAGGAGAAGAGGGCCTGCCTTCGAGATTTTCCATCGCTCTGTCTCTGGGATGTCTTATCCCTCCAGGCCTTCCTTTCCTGACATATAGAACTAAACCGATTATGTCGAATGCCACTGAAACAACCACCAAATGCTTTGTAAAGAGGAAGACATTGTAATGCCCTGGGCGGTTTTAAAGTAATCGTTGTTACCACAATGGAAATGAGGCCATTCCTGGGAATTGTATAGTTTATTCTGGGAGAGCTATCAGATGTCAGCTGCTCTGACTCACCCCCACTCTCCTGCGCTGTCCCGAAGGCACCCGCCTGGGCACTTCTCCGACCCACATCCTTCGCTGCCTCTGCGTCTCTCCCTCATCCTCTCCATGCTGCCACGGCTGGCCCAGCCTTCCGGACTGGAACCTGGGTGGTCATCCTCCACGTCCCCTCCCTTAGCCCTCCCACCAAAGCCATTTCTAAATCCATGCACCTCGGAGCCTCACAGACGTGACCTCTCCTGGCCACTGCCTTAGGTCAGGCCCTCACTCTCCTCTGTTCTGTGTGGCACCTCCTCCTCCTAAACTCCCTGCGTGGTCCTCTCCGTTTATCATCCCTAAGAAGATAAAAACCCATGGGAAACTTTGGAATTCCCAACTGTGGCACACATTCAGGACTCCTCAGGCTGTGCTCCTCCCCTCTCTCCCCACACCTGCATCTCACAGAAGCCCTCAAAGGTGTTTCTGACAGATGACATGGTATTTTCTCTTGTGGTCCTCAGCCGAACACATTGCATGTTCCATCAGCAGCAGGAATAGGCGGTAAGGAGATAACAAGCTCTATTAGTAATTATGATGGCTTTGTTTTCTTTTTTTGCAAAACCTGAGCTCTTGCTGTTCCTGTTACATAAGCTATTATCTCTAAAGGAGAACTATTTTAATAAAATGGAACTGTTACTCATTTCCACTAAATAACTGCCTGGGAGTGACAGTGAACCAGCTTCCAGTGTTGAATTAATTAGAGAAATGTATTTGGTAGGCAAAAAAAATGTCAGCCTTTATAGTGCTATCATTGGGGCTGTCTCACATCAGTGCGCACAGTGAATTGGTTCCATTTTTGGAGCCGGGTCCTGGACCTGAAGAACTTCAGAGGAAGGAGACAGACTCTGCTCAGCTGGGTTTATAGAAAAGAACACTGCTCCGCTCTGAAACTCCCGAAGTCCATATTGTATAGCAGAACCAAAGTGCTTTAAAAAAAAAAAAAAAAAAGTCTGATTAAATAACAACTCAGTTTCATAGTTTGAACTGAACGAGGCAACAGCTTGGAGGATGAACAAGGTCAGTGGATGACTTAGGCATGCTGACCAGGGCAGGGCAGGGCACATAGTGGAAGGCAGAGGGGAGGGGGGCGGCGTGTTGGCCCTCAGGCCTCTGCTGGTCCTTTACCAGGAGCAGGAGTCTGTCTGTGAGGGTCACGTGAGGTGGGCCTGACAGTATAAAGACTGACAAGACCCAGGCCCACCGGCAGCCGGAGAGCAATGGCTCCCAAAGTGTGTGCCAGGGGCTGTGGGGGTGCTGGAGCAGCTCTGACCAGGAAAGCAGCTAGTTAGTGAGCCCTTACTTAGATCAGGGGGTCAGGTATGTTCAGGTGCGGAAATTGACAGATTTTGCAAACTGGAGCTTTCCCCCAACAGAGCAGATTGTTAAATGTTTACCACCACCACTGCCTGGGGCTCCCTGGGGCCCTTTCAGGGGATCTGCATGGGCAAAACTACCTTCATAATAATTCTACACTACTGTTTGCCATTTTTACTCTCCTTTCATGAGCATGCAGTGGTGTTTTCCAGAAGCTACTATGATACTGCAACAGACTGAAAATCCAGCTACCTTCTATTCAGCCCAGAGATGTGCAAAAATCTAAAACAATACCACACTCTTCTCACTAATTTTTGTTGTTTTGGAAAATGGTCATTTCTCATAAAAATTTTATTTAACGTACTAGAGGCCCGGTGCATGAAATTCGTGCGCTGGGGTTGGGGGGAGGGTGGTCCCCTCAGCCCAGCCTGTGCCCTCTTGCAGTCCGGGACCCCTTGCTCCTTGCTGCCCACCTGCTTGCTGCTCCTTACCACTCAGCTCACTGCTCCTTAGCTCTGCCGTGGAGTTGGGAGAGGCTCCTGCTACCGCTGCTGTGCTCACCAACAGTGAGCCCAGCTTCTGGCTGAGCGGCGCTCTCCCTGTGGGAACGCACTGACCACCAGGGGGCAGCTCCTGCATTGAGTGTCTGCCCCCTGGTGGTCAGTGCGTGTCATAGCGACCAGTCGTTCTGCAGGTCATTCTGCTGTTCGGTTGATTTGCATATTAGGCTTTTATTATATAGGATAACTGGCTCATTATCTAAAGTGAATTAATAAAATATTCTTCAAAATGTCTCCATTTTAGTCTCAAATTTGATAAATATAGGTAGATAATACCCACATAAAAACTCTTTGGTGTTCTTAAATATTTTTAGAGCAGTTTTAGGTTCACAGCAAAGTTGAATGGAAAGTACAGAGATTTCCCATACACTACCTGTCCCCTCATATGCACAGCCTACCCCATTGACAACATCCCTACCGGAGTGGTACATTTGTCACAGTTTATGAACCTACATTGTGTAAGGGAGGAAACTAATTTTCCCTCTACCCTTCTGAGTGCTTAGCTGAGACCTGTAATGAAAGACACATTAACAAGAGAAAACCAAATGGAAGTTTATACACCTCTTATGCAGGGGAGATACCTAGGGGGAGAAGAGGAACTCTCCAAGATGGCTCAGAACTCAGGCTGGAACACCATTTTAATAAGGAAAGGGTATGTGTATGTAGATCTTTTGGGGGAGAGCAAATGATTTTTAGGAAAGATGAATGGGCCCTTGAAAGAATACACGGGAGATGAGAGTTCGTAACAAAGTTGGTCTGGGTGTCAGCTTCTAGTTTCTTCTTCTGTGATGAGTCAGTCTTCCCTGGTTGATGAAACTCTCAGAAAGGAGATTTGTGATAACTGAGTTCCTTTTCTTTGGAGGACCTGTCTTTAGGCAGATAAGATATTCAGAGAAAGCCGCTTCCTGCATTTGCTATTATTTTTCAAGTGTCTACAGTTCAAAATAATCAACATTACCAATGCAGCATATTTTGGGGTGGCATGTCCTGAACTTCTATAGATCTATTTTGGGGTGGCATATTCCACTACCCTTCATTCAACACATCATTATCACTCAAAGTCCATAGTTTACATTAGGGTTCACGCTTGCCATTATGTGGCACCAGTTTTTAGCTGGTGTGCTGCAAGAGGCATGCTGGTGTGCCACAATAATTTTTAAAACATGCAATACCTGACTATATAGTCAGGGCACTAACCTCTTTTCCCAGAGTTTGTCAAATAAAAATAAAAAAAATGACAGCAGCCAACACAATAGCAGTCTGGTGTGAATAAATGAAAATTGTACCTATTTTTTGTCCAGATCAACAAAAAATATATTTTTTGGTGTGCCGCAGAATTTTAGTAATTAGTTTATGTGTGCCATGAGATAAAAAAAAAAAAAAGGTTGAAAATCGCTGTTCTGTGGGATTGGACCATTGTAATGTGTCCACCATTGTAGGATCATACAGAGTAGTTTCATGGCCCTAAAAACCCTTAGTGATCCCCTCTTCGCTTCCCCCGCCCTCCATCCTAACCCCTGCAACCACTGACCTTTTTACTGCCTCCATAGTGTTGTCTTTTCCAGAATGTCATATAGTGAGGCTCCTACAGTATGTAGCCTTTTCCATTGGCTGCTTTCACTTAGTAACATGCATGGAAGATTCCTCCATGTTTTGTCAGGGTTTGATAGTTCATTTCTTTTCAGTGCTGAATAATATTGCATTGTCTGGACGTACCACGCTTTATTCATTCACCTACTAAAGGACATCTTGATTACTTGTAAGTTTTGGCAATTATAAATAAAGCTCCTATAAACATTCTAGTGCAGGGTTTTAGATGGACATAAGTTTCCAGTCCTCTTGGGTAAATACCAAGGGGTACGATTGCTGGATCAGATGGAAGAATATGTTGAGTTTTGTAAGAAACTGCCAAACTGTCTTCTAAAGCGTTACATTCCTACCAGCGGTGTGTAAGAGCACCAGCTGCTCCGCGTCCTCACCAGTGTTCTCGTTGTTGTTTTGGCTTGCATTTCCATGATGACATACGATATGGAGCATCTTTTCATATACTTAATTTGCCACCTGTCTATCTTCTTTGGTAAGGTATATTTTGGATAACATTTCTTTATCTTATATATCCTTTGCAAATATTTTCTCCCGTTCTCTGGCATATCTTCCCATTTTCTTGATGGTATTTTTCACAGAGCGGAAATGTTTAATTTTAATGAAGTCCAGCTTATTAATTCTTTCATAGATTGTGCCTTCTTTGGTGTTGTATCTGAGAAGTCATTGCCAAGCTCAAGTTTATCTAGAGTTTTTCTTTCCGGTGTTATTTTCTAGGAGTTTAATAGTTTTGCGTTTTACATGTAGGTCGATGATCCATTTTGAGATAATTTTTGTGAATGGTGTAAAGTCTGTGTCGAGATTCATTTTTCTGTGAAGTTGCAGTTGTTCCAGCACCATTTGTGAAAAGACTGTCTTTGCGTATTGTCTTGCCTTTGCTCCTTTGTCAGACATCAGGTGACTTATATTTACACGGGTCTATTTCTGGGCTCTCTATTCTCCTCCATTGACCTACTTGTCTGTTCTTTTACCGGTACACACTGTCTTGATTATTGTAGCTTTATAGAAAGTCTTGAATTTAAGTAGTGTCAATCCTCCCATTTTGTTCTACTTCTTTATTATTGAGCTGGTTTTTCTGAGTCTTTGGCTCCTTAATTATTAAGAGTCTAAAGCAGGGAGGTCCTGAGACAAATGTTTGAGAATTGCTGTTGTAGAGAGAGATGGACAGACACACAGATGAGTGCACTAAATTCTTATGATAGGAAAGAGGATAGCGTGTAGCAGAGGGAAACCCGAACTGAGTGTTGGACATCCTACTGCCTTGTTCTGGGGGCCGAACACCCTGCTGCTTTAGGGTGCATCTCTGAGTCCAAATTGAGAGGCCGTGTGACACAGACATGAGCCTGGTCTCAGGAGAGACTCAGAGAGAGGTATAGGGCGTGAATTGTCAACCTCCCTCCGACTAGAGAACACAGGGCAGTGGGGCCGCTGGGAACTGGTCTTGCACTTCTCTGAGAGGAAGGCGGGTCTTGGTTGTTAGGGTGGCGCATGCAACTCCAGGGCTCTGCCTGCTGGCCTTCATAACTAGCACGTTAAATCTCAAGAGTAAACCATGTTAAAAGGGGGAACAATCACATCTTGTATCGCCTACCACCCTCTACGTTCTGCAGGAAACACATGCAGAGAAGAAAAAGACGGGCTTCAGTCTCAAACCCCAGAACAAAAACAAATATATCCCCAGGCCTGTTGGACTCCTCCGGAGAGAAAGTGTTATTTGCTGAAAGAGGCCAGTTGCTTCCTCTGCTCCCTGCACCTGGGCCACACCCCAGACTCAGACCCCTCCGGCAGGGAGAGAGGCCAGCAGCTGGCTTGAGCAGAGCTGAGGGTTGAATGGGGCCGCATTTCAGATCAGGCCACACAGCTGCTCCCCGACCCAGTTGACCTCATCAGCTGCAAGAGCATCATGAGGAATCCCAAGAGCAAGCCAAAGGAAGCAAGGCCGAGGCCAACCCTTCCTGTACCCCAGCCTGGTGGAAGTACATCGCCCCCAGGGACCACCCCAGGTGGCTTCCCATTCATTAGGGGCTTCCCATTTGCCAGATATATCCCCAGGCCCCGCTCTTGGCACTGTGCCGAAGTAACAGTATTTCTGGGGGACACTGGTGGGTTCAGAGGGTCCCTAAAGGTCCAGACATCAGGCGTGTGTGCTATTGTACAGGGAGAAGGCCTCGAGTTTTTATCGAATGTTCAAGGGCAAGGGGAAGTTCTTTCTCAAAAGGTTAAGAATCACTATGTCAGAGGCCAACAGTCACTACCGCAGCTCTGTTGAGGGTTTTCAAAATGTTCATTTAATAACATCACTTCAAAAAAATAGCTCAGTTGTTCTCCAAGCCTGGCTCAGTGCTAAGGGCTGGAGATGCAACAATGAACAAGAAAGACCAGATGCCATCCATGTGCCATTGAGGAACACAGATACAAACCAAACAATCACACACACACACACACGTGTCAAATTTCAAGTCATGTCTTGCTATGAAGGAAAGAAACCTGGTTTTATGACAGCTATAACAGTGGGTGTTTAGTTTTGTTTTTATATGTTTGGTTTTTTTTTAAAATAGGTAATGCACCCATGTTAAAAATTTTTCAAAAGAATTATACAGTGACACACCCCACCCACCCTAGCCCCCAGCCACTCACTCCCTGAGGACCATGCATGTTCTCTAGACTGGTGAGTGGCCTCTTGCTGTTAGACCAGGGAGAAAAGAGCAAGCTTACTTGAGATTATGAAGCTTGAAATGAAATTTGAAGCGTGAATGTGAGTTAACTAAGTGAAGGGGACTAGAAAGAAACGCGGAAAGTACCCTTGACAGAGGCACTAGCTTGTGCAAAGGACCTGTGGCAAGAGACAGCATGGTGTGATAGAAGAACTAAAAGAATGCCCGTGGCTAGAATGCAGAAAGAAGGGAGGCAGAAGCCCAGGATGCTGGCGGGTGGGGAGGATGCACTCTTGCAGACTGCTCAGCATTAAGGTTTCCCCCCTGGAAACCCACTGAATGAGGAGGGGAGGTATAACCGAGATAACGGCAATCACACTTGCATTTTGAAACCATCACCCTAGCTTTTGTATGGAGAAGAGATTGGAGGGAAAGCAGTTAATGGGTCCTTAGTCAGTTCAGGTGAGAAAAGATGTGGGTTGGTGGTGGTGCTTTATCTACTTAGAGCAGGTCCTCGAATAACAACATCATGTTTTTTATAATGTTGATGAGAAGCTGTAAGAGCTTAACTCTTGTTTATGTCAACTGCTCTATGGTAAAATTGGTTTGGTGATCCGTTGTGTTGCGGCAGTTCTGAGAAGCGTTCCATGACGTTACTGTACACTGCAAGCAATGTGTTGGGGTGGGTGGTTCTTGCTTCTGAAAAAACGCTAACAAAACATTTGTTTCAATTCTCTCAGTGGAGTGGAAGAGAATTCATAACAGGAGTTTTGCTTAGAATGTAGTTAACACCTGGCTAGATTTTGTGTAAGCATGTGGCCAAGCTGACAGAATAATTTAGCGTTCCTGTGAAAAGGAGGATGGGCAGAGGGCTGACTCTCCTGGAACCCTGCTGGAAGACACCTGGTCCAGCCTCCCACCTGCTCACCCTCTGCAGGAGCCCGCCAGTGGCGGGAGGCTGTCATTGTGACCACAAGGTCATAGCAGAGTGAACATGTGGGGGATGCTCAGTAAGTAAAACTCCCGGTGCTGGAGTTGTCTGGGTAGGGGCACACTCAGTTTTCCTTCTCTCCCCTGGCCCCCAGAATGTCTTATCCCGAGGAACAAGGAGGCATCCCCTGTGGCTTCATCCGCCAGAATTCCGGCAACTCCGTCTCCTTGGACTTCGAGCACCACACTGAGTACCGGTTTGTGGAGCAATTAGAAGAGCGATACAAGTGTGCCTTCTGTCACTCGGTGCTTCACAACCCCCACCAGACAGGGTGCGGGCACCGTTTCTGCCAGCACTGCATCCTAGCCCTGAGGTGAGTGAGCAGGTCAGCTCCGGCCACAGCAGGCCAGACCAGAGTGCGGTGTCCTGGGCTCTCAATGTCACGTGTGGCCTCTCAGCTGTCATCGTGGTTGTGGGAACCATACAGCTGAGGTGAGGCTCTCCCAGGCCCCTCCAGTGAGACCCTGAGGAGCCATCTTCACTTCTTGCCACTCGCTGACCCATTTTCACCTTTGGTTAAAATCCAGGCCACGCCTGCTTTGCACGTGAGGACAGACCTAGAAGCGCAGTCTGTGTTTCCCCAAGGGCCTGCAGTCCCCCTGGCCCTTCCTTGCCTAAGGCAGCGGTGGCATTGCATTCAGAAGGAATCTCGCTGGCATGGCGCTGTTCATTCCTGGGTGGCTGTAAAGCCTGGCTCATGCCCTGTTGAGGGAGCAGACCAGGAGAGACATAAAAGCGGGCGTTTAGGGCTTATCGAGGGGCAGGAAGGAAGTTGTATCCTGCCCAGCTGAGAAAGGGGGTTATTGCAGCACACGCCCATTCATTCATGGCCTCGTTCATTCAGTGCCCATGTGTGCCAGGCACCTTGCTAAACTAAGCTCTAGTGTGCAGAGTGAGAGAGCTGGAGGTCCGGTGTAGAACAGGACCCGGTCTCTGCCTTCTAGAATGTTCCAATCCAGTGAAGCAGACAGGCGGTGGAATAGTGTTATAAGCAAAGGAATGGAGAGGGCATTTAACTCTGTCTTGGGGACTCACTATTTGACTCGAGTCCTGGGAATGAAGGGGAGTTTTTTAGGCTGGAGAGGTGTTGGAGTTGGGGTGCTGGGGGCCTTCTGGGAGAGCGAATAGCATGAGTAAAGACAGGGCCTGGGCGGCTCGGGGGAATGTTACGGGGCCGAGCATGGCCAGAGTGCTGAAGAGCTGTCAAGGTCAACTCTTAATTCTGGCTCTATTTTTATTTTTCTCTCCAGAGAATTAAATGCAGTGCCGCTCTGCCCTGTAGATAAGGAAGTTATTAAATCTCATGAGGTAAGAAAATCACTGCTTTGGGTTAGCAAGTCTCTAGTTGATAGAGAAGCCAGTGTCCTGATTGGACATGGAGGTTGGAGCAGGAGAGCGGGAGCGGGGAGGGGGGCGGGGAGGGGGGCGGTCTTCCCTGGGTCCCATATACCTCTGCTGAGGAGTCAGGTCGGACCCCACTCTTGACGCTGTCTGAGGGGCTTGTTTGGGTCTTTATTGACTCCCCACGTTTCTTCTCCTGCTTCTTCCTCCCCCCTTCCTATCCCGGCTCCAGCTATCCTGAGTCACTTGGAGAAATGAAACATCCTGTTTCCTGGAATTCACTTTCTCATCTGGTTAATCGCGAATACTTCCTTTGGTTATTATGTCCAACAGCAGCTTTATTGAGCTAGAATTCACATGTCTTAAGGTTTACTTGTAAATTGTACATGTTTCTTGGGTATATACCTAGGGGTGGAATTACTGGGTCATATGGTAACTATGTTTAACACGCTGAGGACCTGCCAGACTAGGTATTTTCCAAAGCAGCTGCACCATTTTGCATGCCTGCCAGCAATGTCTGAGAGTTCTGCTTTCTCCTGATCCTTGCCGGCATTTGTTATCATCCATCTTCTTTATTTTGGCCTTCCTTGTGGGTAAGAAGGTATATCTTGTGGTTTTGATTTGCATTTCTCTAATGGTTAATGATGTTGAACGTCTTTTCCTATGGTTGGCCATTTGTATATGTCTTTTGTAAAAATGCCCATTCAATTCCCTTGCTTATTTTCTCAGTGGATTATTTGTCTTTTATTGTTGAGTTTTAAGAGTTCTTCTTATATTCTGGATACAAGTCTTTTATCAGATATATCATTTGCAAAATATTTTTCTTCCATTTTGTGGGTCATCTTTTCACTTTCTTGATGGTTTCTTTTGAAGCACAAGTTTTTCATTTTGATGAAGCCTTCTTTATATTTTGTTTGGTTGCATGTTCTTTTAGTTGTATCTAAGCTATGGTCATGCTCAGTTTTCTTCCTTTATTTTTTTAAAATTTGTTTTTATTGATTTTAGAGAGAGAGGAAGTGAGAGGGATAGAGAGATAGAAACGTCAATGAGAGAGAAACATCGACCATCTGCCTCCTGCACACACCCTACTGGGGGATCAAACCCATAACCTGGGCATGTGCCCTGACTAAGAATTGAACTGGTGATCTCTTGGTTCATGGGTTAATGCTCAACCATTGAGCCGTACAGGCCGGGCATTTTCCTCCCCGACGTGAACATCTGTCTGATACATGCTCCTACTCTATGCTCTTACGATGCCTTCTGAAAGGCCTAGCATAGGGCAGTGCTATACTTGTGCTGCCTCAACACTGGGCCAGGGGATGGAATATGGCAGCTCGGGATTTGCTGGGACAAATCCAGCCACCTATTTTTGTATGGCCTGTGAGCTAATAACAGTTTTTATATTTTTAAATCATTGGGAAAAAAATCAGAAGACGTGCACACAGGAACTCTGTACTATTTTTGCAACTTTTTGTGAGTCTTAAACTATTTCAAAACAAAAAGTTTTAATAAAAGTAAGAATAATGTTGTGGTCCTAGCTGGTTTGGCTCAGTGGATAGAGCACTGGCCTGCAGACTGAAGGGCCCCAGGTTCACTTCCAGTCAAGGGTACATGCCTGAGTTGCGGGCTGTATCTCCAGTGATTCTCTCTCATCATTGATGTTTCTCGCTCTCTTCCTCTCTGAAATCAATAAAAATATTTTTTAAAAAGAATAATGTTATGCATCATGTGAAAATTGTATCTCAGTGTTCATAAATAATGTTTTATTAGAACACAGCTATGCCCCTTTATTTAAGTATTGTATATGGTGGAGTTGAATAGTTGCAACAGAGACCATTGCAACGTGGCCTGCCAAGCTGAAAATATTACTCTCTCACCCTTGTTGGAGAAAGTTTGCCAACCCCTGGTTTGTGCTGAAATAGCAAGTCAGCACAGCTTCAGTGATGCTACCTGATGACTAATACAAACCCATCTGCTGGGACAGGAAGCTGAAAGCATCACCCTCAGCCACAGCCCCACCTCCTGACCTTTGAGCATGTGGGGTCACATTCACCAGGAGCTTCTCTGGACATTGATTTTCTGCCTTCATGTTCAGTGGCCTATCAGAAGTCTGTATCTGAGACAGCTTTTCCTTTTATGATGCTGAATCTGACATTTCCATTCCAACCCCTGTCTGGAAGTTTCCACCCGACTTCTGAGATGTACCTGAAGACCAAGTTAATAATAATTCATGCTGCTCTAGAGTTTTGGTGTGAGACCTATCATGTTTATCTTTTAGGTGTTTAAAGACAATTGCTGCAAAAGGGAAGTCCTCAATTTATATGTATATTGCAAAAATGCTCCTGGGTGTAATGCCAAGATTATTCTGGGACGATACCAGGTTGGTATTACGAACAACATTTGCCTTCACCAATTTCCAGTGACGTGCATTGAACACCTTTTTTGTGATAGTTACTGGGTTAAGCATGGGGCCGGGGGGGGTGGTCATTGGGCTGCCCTCAGAGAATTCCTACTAGAAATTCTGCAGCGCAGCATGCGAAGGGCTAAGCTGTGAGTGAAGAGGTTTGCTCTGCCTGGAAGGCATGGAGGACGTGCTACCTGAATGAGGCCTTACATTGTGGGTTAGGGGCATTGATCCCAAAGTGAAGATGTGAGATATGCTGGGCAAAAGGAATGCTTAAGCAAGGACATGTCCTTTGGGGGGAACTGTGAAGGATTTGGGGTCCCTAGGGTGGGAGCCAGGGTATGACTGCCTGGAGGCATTTGCAGATGCCAGAGTGGTTGCTTCCCAGCAGCTGTGGGCCCTGGCCTCTTAGAATTTATGATCTAAGGCAGAAAACAGATCAGAGCAGAGATAGGATGGAGTTTAAAGGTGAAGCATTGTTATGAGATGCAAACAAAAGGTATAGGGGAAGTGAAGGGGCGTGAACTTCCTATGGCATGAAACTGTCCTACCCTGTCCTACCCAGCTCTTCCATCCAGCGGGAAGCTTGTGAAATTCAGGCTGGAGATGTGGCTCCGCCATGGCGGGCCCCTATCAGGTTTGATCACACTACGAATGAATAAGGCTCAGGCATCCCAAGCTTCCCGGGAATTGCTCGGAGGCTGCCGAGATTTTCCACTCCCGCCCACACATTTTGGAACACATCTTTTCTCCATCAGACCTCCAGACCCCGCAGGCACTGAGCTTATAAATGTGCAAATGATTTCCTTGTTAGCCCAGGGAGTTCTTTGGAGGTTCACGGAACTTGGCTGTGTTTTCCTATGACAGCCCCTGGCCTCTGGCTCCGATAGTCAGATAGTCAGGTCCCCAAGCAGGGCCTCTTTCCAACTCCGTGTTGTTGCTAAGCCTGAAAGAGAGAAACGAGGCTCAAATGGACCAGGGATCAGCTTTAGTGACCAGATCATGAGCTTCTAGAGAACAGGAGCTGGTTTCTTTTCACCTCTTTCTTTCATATTTCCCCTCATTCCCTGTTCTCCCCACCTTGTGTGACAGGGTGGGGGATCTCACAGATAGCAGAGTCCTGATGAATGCTGACTGTTTTGATGAGTTGAGGGTAACGTCAATGAATTTTGGATAAGATGTGGGTTTCAGTTGTCATCACCACTGGTTTCTTACCAGCAGAGGCAGAGGAAAATAAGTGTATTTATTTATCTCCCATAGGAAAACTCCTTGCTCCTTTTTTTTCCTTCAGAGAAGGAGTCAGCAAACTGTGTCTGCCAAGAGCCAGACAGTAAATATTTTAGGCTTTGCAGTGTCTGTCACAACGGCTCAGCTTCCCCATTTTAGAGGCTAGATCATCTGAGAACAAAAGATAGGCATGTGGCTATTTTCCAATAAAACTTTATTTACAAACACAAGTATCAGGCCAGGTTGGCCCAAGGACCATAGCTTTCCGACCCTGTTTTAAAGGATTTTTTTCAGGCAGACAACCTCATTAGGATTTTGATAACTTGTCAGAATCATGGTAACTTACAGTCATTCAAACGTTCTATTAAAATATGCCAGTTTCCTAAATCTCTAATGTGAAGACAACTGGAATGAACACTGAGAATGTCATTATTCTCCTATATTCCAGTTAAAAACATTCCCTGACCTAGTAAGACTGGCCATTCCCAGCCTCGTGGGCCTGTGGATCCTAGATGTCCTCTACTTCCTTTTCTTGACCACTTTTGGACCAGCTTCCTCTCCCTCCCTTTTCTTCCTTTAATCCCTTCTTTTCTTCCCCTTTTCCCCTCTGTCCTGGCTTTTACCATCTGCAAATTAGTGCCTGGTGCTAGGGGTGGGGATAAAGAGTGCACAAAGGAAGTAAAAAACATTCTTGAGATCTGGTCAATTCATTGGCAAGCCTTAAGGAAATATTCAAGAACTAACCTGAGAATAGGAGCACGTCCCTAGGTAATCGCAAATAAACTCGTTATACCTCCTTCTTTGCCCATCTTTCCCCATCCTCCGAACGCCCACCTCGCAAGGCTGCCTTTCACAGCCTGGGTCCAAGCAGCCTA
Source organism: Corynorhinus townsendii (assembly GCA_026230045.1). Taxonomy (NCBI): domain Eukaryota; kingdom Metazoa; phylum Chordata; class Mammalia; order Chiroptera; family Vespertilionidae; genus Corynorhinus; species Corynorhinus townsendii. Next base: position 30,566,989 of record JAPDVU010000013.1, on the reverse strand, counting down.
CTGTTCAGCACTCAGAGCCCGCAGGCACGGCCGTGCTTCCTCCCAGCACCCCCTAGAGCTCTCCCTAGGCCTTTCAGCGCCTCCCTTCCCACCGCCCTGTTACGTGTTTGTCGCAGGACCACCTTCAGCAGTGCTTATTTCAAGCTGTGCAGTGTTCCAATGAGAGCTGTGGGCAACCCGTCCTTCGGAAAGATCTGAAAGAGCACTTGAGCACAGACTGCCAGTTTCGAGAGGAAAAGTGCCTTTATTGCAAAAAGGAGGTGGTGGTCATCAATCTCCAGGTAAAAAATAAATAAAATAAAAAGATTCCTCACCTTTATGGGGCTGAATTCTGCTTGAGTGATCATAGGGAATCAGATGGGCTACCAGAAGCCCATCTTTCTGGATTTATTTTTGTACAGAAATACTAGGTCTAAAGAAGATCTTTATGTGAGAGAAGTTCTGTAAAGAACAAAAGCCTTCTTGGTGGTATTCATTTATCATTGGCAAAAATATTGTTTGGGCACCTGCTGAGGATGAGTGTGCAAGGAGTGATGCTAGAGACGGGTCACAAGGAGGTGGCAGTACTGTCTGTCCTCGGGATGCTGTGGTCTGACTGGGGAGGTTGGTTGTAGACATAAAACAAGAGCATGGGCACCTTTCACCTGTGCCAGAGGAGCCACACTGATGACACCCACAGCCTGCCCTCTGGGAGTCCTGTGCCCTCTGACTTCCTTTTGGAATAACTGGGGAACTTAATGGAATTGAATTCCTTTATACCAAGAAAGCAGCCATCTATATGCAGTCCTTTCTGGAAGTAGGCCATACCTTCCTGACGGTAAGCCACATACATAGATTCCCAAAGAGACATGTGTATAAACACTCTGCAGAGGGCATAAAAGGGAACCCTTGAAAGCAAAGGTGGCTTTGTCTCATCACACTTTTTCTGTTTCAGAATCATGAAGAAAACTTGTGTCCCGAGTACCCAGTGTCTTGTCCCAACAAGTGTCCGCAGGTTATTCCCAGAACTGAGGTAACTGTAAATAATTCTCTCATGTAGATTTCATGTAAGATAAAGTTTTAGCAATCATGATGGGGTGTGTCTGACAAAATCGCCTAGGCGAAGTCCCAGGGCTTCAGTGACACCCATGATAACCATGTCTGTCTTCCCCTCCCATTCCCGAGAATTCTCCTCCATTCTCACCATAGCGCTCCCCTCACCAAGCCTTAGCATCGCCTTTTCCTTCTCCTGTTCCCGCCTTTCTTCCCAAGCCTCCCTTGGCTCCCTGCTTGCTGCAGTACACCAGACAGTTGGAGAATGGCCGATGAGCTTCTATAGCGTGAGGCTGTCCATTTTGTAGGTGGATAAACACCTGGCTGTGTGTCCTGAATCGGAACAAGACTGTCCTTTCAAGCACTATGGCTGTCCTGTAAAGGTATGGAGCGCCTTTTTGTTTCTGCCTCTACATTCTACTGTATAATTCATTGGGTGAGTTCCTGGTACTCTTTGATTCCATCCGGGATGCAAAAGGACATTCACTTATGAGAACTTTAAGACTGGGAATTGTATTTGTCAGGGTTCTCTAGAAAAATAGAACCAACAGGAGATATGTAATATATACATAAATATATATAATATATATTTATATTTGTATATATACATATATATGCATATATACACACACACACACACACACACACACATATTTGCTATATGTTTGTCTTTGCTATAAGGGGTAGGGTTTACCTTTCCAGTGCATGAAATACTGAATTGCTTTCCAGCTCTGAAAGAAATCGTCTTTATAATTAGGCCCAAACTTCCAATTGGATTGTATTCTAGAATTTACATCGGTACCAAAGCTGGGGAAGGGATTTATTCTCTGGCCAAGGGGCCAACCCTAAACAGAAGGGAAATCACTGACAAATGTTTGCTTCGAATTCATGGATCACCCAGAATCTCTAAGATTTGCTTTTATTGGTAACATAGGCACTTTGCAATGATTGTGAGGGCAATACATTTGCTTGGGCTGGAATTATAATTAGGTTGCATACCTTCAGCCTGTGATAGCAGGATGATGATAAAAGAATGGAAATGTGCTTAGCAGGAGGGAGAACTAACCTAGCTTAGAACTGATCAGGAGCTAATTCACCTAGGACCATGGTCGGCAAACTGCGGCTCGCAAGCCACATGAGGCTCTTTGGCCCCTTGAGTGTGGCTCTTCCACAAAATACCACAGCCTGGGCGAGTCTATTTTGAAGAAGTGGTATTAGGAGAAGTTTAAGTTAAAAAAATTTGGCTCTCAAAAGAAATTTCAATCGTTGTACTGTTGATATGTGGCTCTGTTGACTAATGAGTTTGCCGACCACTGACCAAGGAGATAGGTTTTACGTGGGAAGAGTTGAAAGATGATAATAAATACATTTAGTCCACAGTCATATACAGGGTGGAGCAAAAGTAGGTTTATAGTTGTTCATATGGCAAAGAAGACAATAACTAATAAATAGTAATATAAGAATAGTAGCTCTCTCTATGGAGCACACTTATGCCTTCCCCACCTCCTTCCCTTCCCTTTCCTCCACCCCTCCCCCCACATTTTCCTTACCTCTCTTTCTCCTAAGCTTAAAGGGCCCTTCTTTTGTCTCGGTAACTTGTTTCCTGAGCCATCTCTTCTACCTCTCTGACTTTCTAAATAAACTCTTCCTTATAGTTTGAGTCTTGGCTCTGAATTCTTCCTTGGCCAGAATTCAAGTACTGATGATGGTGAACCAAGGTCCAGTCATTGGTAACATTCTGGCGCCATTTTCACCACCAACATTATGGTGCCGTAACTTGGATCCCCTTACCAATACTCGGACTGTTTTATTTTGGTGTAGTGCAGCAGGATTCCAGAGGGTCCCATCCAGGGCCACCTTGCAGATGTGGACTGTACTAGGCACAAACAGGGCCCGTTGTGCCCCACTGGCCTCTTGCTTTGCAGTGGTGGGCTTGAATGAGTTTTCCATGGAAATCCGGACCTCCCTGTTTTAAAGTTAGAGGCTGACTTTCTTTGAGCTGTTTTGTGAAATCCTCAAGGTGGAGCTAAAGGTTAAGGGTTGAAATAACTTAGGCTAAAGAAAAGGGTCGGTATAATGATGGATAAGGGTGGGGAAGGGTGGCTGGTTTTTCAATTGGAATTGCTTTCTGAAGGTCTGAACAAAACCTTTTGCTGGGTAAATGAGAACCTGAACTTATTCGGCTCCAAAGATAAGGGGCACATCCTCCTCCAGCTCTGATCTTGGGTATTCTTAGGCAACTAAGAATCTCTGTAGAGGTATCAGAGGTATCCCTCACAATGTACAGGAGCCCCATAGGGAAGTCCAATTCAACTGTAATTAAATAACTGACTCCTGCCCTAGCCAGTTTGACCCAGTGGATAGAGCATCAGCCTGGGGACTGAAGGGGGTCCCAAGCTCGATTCCAGTCAAGGGCACGTACCTCAGTTGCAGGCTTGATCCCGGCCCTAATCAGGGGCGTGCAGGAGGCAACCAATTGATGTCTCTCAAATTGATGTTTCTTTCTGTGTGTCTCTCTCTTCCTTACACCCTCTTTAAAAATCAATGGAAAAATATCCTTGGGTGAGGATGAACAACAAGGACAAAAATTAGTAATTAACTCATGTGGGGATGTGCCCGTAAAGGTTGGTCGCCTAGCGCTCTAAGTCCTCATGGCTGTATTGGGCAGCTGGGGGGGAGAAAAGAAACACATAAGAGAGTTTGAGATGACTCGGGAAGTGACATCTCCCTGGAGCTTACCCACAAGCAGCACACAAACTTCAACCCCCTACACAATCTCCCTAGAAATTTTGTTCAGACCCTACAAATCTCAAAATAAAATTAACATGGGAAATTATGCCCCTAAGGCTGGAAACTCCCAGCCTCAGCCCCCATTAATACTCCCTGCGGATATACAATAAACAGGAAGCCTTTAGCAATGTGATCGCTAAAACTTTATCTTACATAATACAAGAATAAACTCTTGTGTTTCTCGTACTCACAACTGTAAACCTACTTGGCCCCACCCTTTATTCTCAGGGCAAGGAGAATTTTGATAGTGGCCAGATTCTCTGCCCTGTAAGTTTAAAATTGTCTCATGGGTACTGTAGAATCTTAACACTGGAAAGGGGACTGGAGGGCCATTTTTTTTCCGCAACCCACCTTGAGACAAGTAAGCAAAGTTGTTAAAGTTCTGTTTTAGCGGAGTATCCCACCACCGTCCTTGTTGGGGACCCTTTCCACCTCCTGCCTTATTTTTCTCTTCCTGTTGAAGGGTAAACGGTTGAACCTGCAGCAGCATGAGCACTCAGCCTTACGGGACCACATGCTCCTCGTTTTAGAAAAGAACTTCCAATTAGAAGAACAGGTAAATGAATAGTCAAGGATTCAAATACAAAAGGGGGGGCAGCAGACTTGCTGGGGTTTGCCATTCTTGGTATCCTTATATTCTTTTTCCGTGTAAGTCGATTGGAGGTAGGCCTTTCTCTAGTAAGTGGCCAGACAGAGTCGTGGGATTATAGAATATTAGAAGTGGAAAATGCCTTTGAGATCCTCGTTCAACAGAGGAAGTAACTCAACTCAAAGAAAGTTTGATGTGTTTGTAACTTGTGTCGGGATTCGGTCTCAAACCCATGGCCCATAGTCCTGTCTGCAGCCGCTCCACACACCTTTTAATTAATGATACCTGGCACCTAGGAGGTGCCCAGGAGGTGTCTGATGTTTTAAACGAAGCCTATATTACCGTGAAATAACAGTTGACAATCTCTTCTAGGCACTATGGGTTTATGTGTTTTGTACTAAGTCCTAACTCTTGCCTTTGAGAAGCTTTGCAGCCTGATAAATGCCCACGTACATATTTAGTTCACTAAATTGCGATTATCAAGTGAAAGTATGTGTGCAGGTGATGATTTTATTGAGTAATTATAATAAGAGTTAATTGTCTTGTTAGCACATCTCAGAGGATCAGACTTTTCAAGCTCACCTTGGGAAGAACACCATGCACCTGCAGACAGGGAGCTGGATTCTCTGCTGCCGGTTATTTTATGATGTCTGAGTTCAGATTAAAGTCGGTATGTGAGTTCTAGGGTGAGATCCCGGAGGAAATTCGAAAGTCTGATTAAACTGTAACTTTGGTAGAAACCATGCTGCCTAGTAGCCACTCCCAAGTTCTGTCTGTATCATTGCCTCATCCATCCATCCATTCATTTAACGAACACCTCCCATAAGTCAGGTACAATGTTAGTGACTAGGAACACGAAGCTGAGGAAGAACTCACAAAAATGTAGACAGCTAAGTTGACGAGCCGCACAGGACATGCTGTGGGGATATCCGAGGTCTGGGTTCAGATGCTGCATCAGTATATACTCCAGGGGGTTTGGGAAAGGACATCAGAGTTACATCTGGAAGGAAGAAAAGGTCCGTCAGTTAAAATGTGGAAAGAGGACATCCCAGAAGGGGAAAGTTTGTGCCAACACGGGGAGGCATGAGAGAGGCTGATGTCTCAAGGAAATGTGCTTTTGGGGTGGAAAGATACCCAAGTGAGAGACAGGGAATGGCCGAAGGCTGGTGTGTTGGATCCAGGTTGCAGTGGCCTTCCACGTGAGCTAAGACATGTTTGAACATGATGCATTCAGTTATTTTTTCACTCATTAATATTCTGCCTAATAGTAGAGAGGATTTAAGGGCCAAAAATTTGAACTAATGTTTTGTCAGTAATAGGGAACTAATGGAGGCTTTTACATTGGAAAAATATTTGGCCAGCTAATTGTTTGTTTGGTTTTAGAAAGTAAGACAGCGGGCAGTAGCATGGAGGACGGATAGAGGGAGAGAAGAGGACAGCGGGACCAGGCAGAAGGGTGTTACCATAAGCTAGACAGTGTAGCAGCAGAGTCAGGAAATTGATGAGCGAGAGCTCTGTGCCAGAATGCCTGGTACAGGACTGGTTCCCCACTAGTCCCATGAGTTTGAGGATGCTACTTAACTTCTCTCTTCCCCAATTTCCTCATTTGTAAAATGGGGTTGTGGTGAGGGTTAAATGAGGTAATGTATTCAAGCTCTTAGCACAGCATTTCAATATTAGGTGGAGACAAGATGCTGGAATGGGGAAGGATCGATCAAGGCTGTGTCAGTGGGAATGGAAAGAGCGTATTGGGAAACATTCAGAGATTGGATTGGGACGCTGCAAGCTTAGAAAGCAAGGAAAATGGTAGTGGTCAGGAGCAGGTTAGATGTGAGGGTGGGGAGACTCCTGAGTTTGCTTTTGTTCAGGGAGATAAGTCTGGTGCATAGGTGGAAGTCAGCTCTTGGGATCTTAGTAGATTCTGGGTCAGAGATCAGATGGTTGTTGCAAGCTATTTGTGCCTTCATTCATAATGCCTTCTGTGTGCCAGGCACTTTGTGAGTCTTTGAGGATAAAGAAATGAGATGTAGCGCCAACAATTTAATGAAGGAAGAAAAAAAAACACCTAAATAACAACAACAAAAAGCAGTAAGAGTAATGAGGGTAAGTTATACACTAGATTATGGTCACGGTGTCATGGAACTTGTGAGGTGGCCTGGGTAGGTGGTCCTAGTAAGGAAATGTAGTTCTGAGAGGATATGCTCCTAAGTGGAGACTAAGAAAGCAGTACTTTCTAGATGGAGGAGAAAGTATCTGAGAGAGCAAGGCTTGATGGGAAATAGAAGTTGTGTAGTCCCACTGGGCAGGGCGCATGTGAAATGTGAATGGGCATGAGGCTGAAAAGGCAGCCAGGGAAGACCCTGTAGGGCCCTGGATGGCCTGTACAAGGCCACTAGAGATAGATAAGTGGGGGTGACAAGACCAGATCTGTCCCTTCCTATTATTATTGTGGACACCATATGGAGTATGCATTGGAGAAAAAGAAGATTAAAGACAAGAAGCATTCATTCACTCATTCAACAAATATTTATCAGGCACCTACTAGTGCCAGGCCCATTGCTGGGATTAGAGTGGCCTGTGGGATCCATGCCAGTCCAGGCTCCCATAGCGTACCCTTCTGGCACGTGTGTGAGGGAGCGTGTAAGACCAGTTATGCCGCCGTTGCAACAGTCCTGGTGGGAAGTTATGAAGGCTGAAACAAGATGAGATGAAATGAGAAATGGGTATTTTGTTTGTTTTGTTGTGTGTTAGGAATTTAAGTTGGCAAGTATTGCTGGATGAGTGGATATGAGGCTGAGAGAAGAGGTGTCTAGATCATGCTTAGATTTTTGGTTATTTCTTTCAAATAGATTACGAATTCTGAGAGAGTAGTGCGTTTGGCCAACCGCTGACTAGCTCTGTGCTGGGCAGATTAAACTCTCTGTTCCTCTGTTTTGTCATCTGTAAAATGGGACTGATATGCATACCTGATGGAGCTCATGAATTATAAGGCTACTAGAGGCCTGATGCACATCATTGATGCAAGGGGCTCGGCCCTTGCAGCTGCTGTGGATTGCCTCGGCCCTCACAGCCCTGGCTTCGTCTGCAAGGTTGTCCGAAGGACATCCAGAAAGATGTCCGGAAGGTCATTCGGCTGTCCGGTCTAATTAGCATATTACACTTTTATGATTACAGATGATAGACATTCAGCAAATTTCAGCTATTATTTGATACTGTGCCCATGGCCTCTAACATGGCATGGTGATCAGCACACTGTGGTTCTATAATAAGTGCATACTGAGTGAATGAAGAGAACCAGTTCAGTAAATTCAGCCACGTGATGCCACTATCATTAGATGAACCCTCATAGTGGGTTAGGCTTAGGAAAAGCTGATGAGAAATCTGTGGATCAGGTCTTTTTGAAAGCACCTGCAAATATTTTCCTAGAATTATATAGGAATCTACCTGTGAATATTTTCCTAGAAATACACACACACACAGTTTTCCTCAAAACACTTTCTTACCTGCAATATTTTCCTAAAAACTATATTAATTTTAATTTGTATGCATGCATTTAAATGACCTCATTCACATTCCTGTTATTAGATTTCTGACTTATATAAGAGCCTAGAACGGAAAGAAAGTAAAATCCAGCAGCTAGCAGAAACTGTAAAGAAATTCGAAAAGGAGTTCAAGCAGTTCACACAGCTGTTTGGCAAAAATGGAAACTTCCTCTCAAACATCCAGGTGAGAAATGACCTTGCTATTCATAGCCAAGATTTAGTCTTCAATTAATTGGCAGTGAGGGTTTCTCTTATAAGGTTTTTTGTTGTTAATCCTCACCCAAGGATATTTCCCCATTGATTTTTAGAGAGAGTGGAAGAGAGGGAGGGAGGGAGGAGAAAAAGAGAGAGATAGAAACTTTGATGTGAGAGACACACATCGATTGGTTGCCTCCTGCACACTCCCTGACTGGGGCCAGAGATCAAACCTGCAACCCAGATATGTGCCCTTGACCCAAATCGAACCTGCGACCCTTTGGCCTGCAGGCCGATGCTCTAACCACTGTGAACACCAGTCAGGCCTCTCCTTTTGTTCTTTTCGAACCAGTTGAGAATAAGCTGCATATATTGTGGCATTTTACCCCTCCATACTTGAGTATGTATTTTGTAAGAATCAAGATCTTTTACAGAGAACCCTAGTACATTTAGCAATGTCAGTCAATTTAGCATTAGTTCTTTTATATCATTTATGGCATTTAGGGTTTTAATTAATGTTGGGCCAATATTAGTCACTTGGTTCATTGAGAACATCTATAGTTCTGCATTTTATAGTCAACACAGTGAAACTATTAATACTCTTGGGAAGAAAATGCTTTAAATACTACTAAGATATAGCAAAATTATTTGTAAATCATGAATGTGAAATAACCATAAACAAATTCCTAATGAATGATGTCTTTATTGTGATTATAAAATTATAAAGTTTATAGTGAAAAAGATTTCAAGACATGTGGTATGGGCAATAGTTTTGAAATTTGGATCCAAGAAGATGCAGGCCATATAGTTTGCATACTTTGTCAGCACACTGTGTGTGTGTGTGTGTAGAGAGAGAGAGAGAAGGAAATGCATATGTTACCAGTTAAATTCTTTTTCTGATACAGTGAGAAGTCAGAATTAAAGCATTGGAGTGGGGAACTATAGTTTTAGTTGTACTTAACCTCTTCCATTTAAAGAAAGCAATCAGAAGTTCAGGCCTCATCTCGGGGCACTGTGTACACCTGTACTGCTCAGGCCAGAACAGGTGGGCTGACTTCCAGCTCCTTCTCTGCCTTCTCACAGAAGTGAATCAGGAGGGTAACTTCTAAGAAGGCAGTGATAGGTAAGAGGAGAGACAACATGAGAGCAGAGATCTAAAGAGAGGTTAGATAACTAAGTGGAGAGAAATTGAGAGAGGAGTAAAAATCAGGTGAGGAGAAATTTAAAGATTTGAAACAGGAGCTGGGTTAGAGAGGAGGAGGAGGGGGAGGAGGAGAAGGAGGAGGAGGAGGAGGGAGATATAGGTGGTTAAACTCTGCATCCTCATTGAATTTTCTGTTCTGGACTATGTAGTTTTCATTTCATTAATTGATTAATTAAATGTGAAATGTTTGAATTGAAAATTGCATCTTGATGAATTACTAAGATATTAATTGACTAAGATATTAATGCCCATTTTGTACTAAAAGGTTCTTGCCAGTCACATTGACAAGTCGGCTTGGCTAGAAGCTCAAGTGCGTCAGTTATTACAGATGGCAAACCAGCAACAAAATAAATTTGATCTGAAGCCTTTGGTGGAAGCGATTGATACAGTGAAAGAGAAAATTACCCTGCTAGAAAGCAATGATCAAAGATTAGGTATGTCTAATATTTCCTACTTCCCTTTTGATGATTCCTTTGTCTGCAGGTGTTCATGAAACAAGCTAACACCTGGCCAAATGGAGTCAGAGCTGTCCAGGATAAACTCGTTGAATCTGGTATTTGCGAAACAGAACAGCATGATATTCTGGCTACTCAGGCAAAAATTATGAAGAGCCATAGTGGGGGCCGGAAGAGGCAAAGGGTAGAAAAGGGCCAGGAAATGCCAAGAACAAGGGAATGATGGTTTTTCACTGAGAGGGGAAAATAATGAGAAAGCTAAGAAAAACATGTGGTCGGCACATTGTTTTCAGTGGAAGCAGACCTTGGAGATACTGAGGGTTTGATCCCAGACCACTGCAATAAAGCAGATATCGCAATGAAGTGAGTCACAGGTTTTTTGGTTTCCCAGTACATATAAAAGTTATATTTTCACTATACTGTAGTCTATTAAGTGTGCAATAGAGTTGCCTGAAAAAAAATAATGTACATGCCTTAATTAAATAATACTTTATCACCAAGGAATGCTGTCATCTGAGGCTTCAGTGAGTCGTAATCATTTTGCTGGGTGACGGCTCTTACCCTAGTAACATCAAAAATCACTGATCACAGATCACCATAACAAATGTAACGAAAAAATTTGATATATTGCCAGAATTCCCAAAATGTGACACAGAGATAGGAAGTGAGCAAATGCTGCTGAAAAATCGGTGCCGGGCCGATAGACTTGCTCGAGGCAGGGTTGTACAGAGAAATGTAAGAGGGTTTGGTTGTTTAAAAGCATCCCGGTTTGAAAACTAGGGGCTCACATGCTCACACACGTTAGTTGAATGCTGAGTGTCTTCTCTACACGTCGGTGAGTTTCAGTTCAAGTGGACACATTCAAGTTTGCTTGGTGCCGCTCTTGCCAAGACATGAGATTCACTGAGTTGCTATTAGTAATACAAATGGTCCATTGGTGGACATCGAATTCATTTCATCTTCAGAATTTTATCGGTTCTTTTCAGATAGCAAAATTCCACTTTGGGCAAATTCTAACAATTCAGGCCTACAGCATTTGTTTGTTTGTTTTTCTTTGCAGTTGTTCTGGAAGGGGAGACGAACAAACACGATGCCCACATTAATATTCATAAAGCACAGCTGAATAAAAATGAAGAGCGATTCAAACTGCTGGAAGGCGCCTGCTATAATGGAAAGCTCATCTGGAAGGTGACTGACTATGCGATGAAGAAGAGGGAGGCGCTGGACGGGCACACGGTGTCCATCTTCAGCCAGCCCTTCTACACCAGCCGCTGTGGCTACCGCCTCTGCGCCAGAGCCTACCTGAACGGGGACGGGTCCGGGAAGGGGACGCACCTGTCGCTGTACTTTGTGGTGATGCGAGGGGAGTTTGACTCACTGTTGCAGTGGCCATTCCGGCAGAGGGTCACCCTGATGCTTTTGGACCAGAGTGGCAAAAAGAACCACATCATGGAGACCTTCAAGGCTGACCCCAATAGCAGCAGCTTTAAACGTCCCGATGGGGAGATGAACATTGCCTCCGGCTGTCCGCGCTTCGTGGCTCACTCCACTTTGGAGAATGCCAAGAACACCTACATTAAAGATGACACCATCTTCTTGAAAGTGACAGTGGATTTAACTGACCTGGAGGAGCTCTAGTCACGATTTCTTAGGGGATAAGAGGACTTCTTGGGTCCAGGACCGTGGAGGAAACCTTTGGTTAGCACAGTGACTGAATTTCAACTCGGCCCACATTTGTACTTGGCTTTTGCCCTTAGCATTCAAAGTCACTTTAAAACTTCCTAAGTGCTATCTTCTTTCCCAGTTTGAAACTTAAAACACTTAGGATATCTTCTTATTTATATTTTTCTATCTCTTGAAAGATGCTAAGTTTCGTGAAAGCAAGATCTGGGACATCTCTTTTTTTGCTCGTGCTTAGTATGGGGTCTCAGGGTAGGCTCTCTATGTTAAATGTCAATGAGGACACAGATGTGGAATTCCCGGTTGAAAATGCTTGGTATTTGGTCTGCTGGTTCTAGACTTGACCATATGCCTACAAAAGCCGTATTCTAAGGTGGATTGTTCCAGATCAGTAGATGGATGGTGTAATTACAAGACAGTATGTCCAGTTGGAACAGACGTTTTTGGGTCACATACTGAATTACTACACCTCTAAATATTTTCATTAAAGTCACCAGTAGTCAGCAGACACAATTTTTGAAGGCTGCATAAGTGGTGACAAGAGTAGGCATCTTCATTCTTCCTGCAGAAATAAAGAAAAAAGTACCACATAGCATATAAAAAAGGAGATATAAACATCCAACTAAAGTCCAGATTTTATTAGGGTCAACCATATGGAAAACTGTTTTTATAGATCGAAAACAAATATTAAGAGTTTAATAATGTTCAACTTAATGTATATTTGTATATGTATACAAATAATTTAAAGGTATTTTGGTAATAACAGTAAATTAATGTGAGGATGGGCAGAATTTAGTATATGATGGAGGAAATGTCATAAATGAATGAGGAATTTAAAACCTAGGGAAGACATCATTACAATCTCCCATGGGTGTCAGAAGCACTCCCATCCAAAACTGATTGCTAAAAACAGTTCTCCTATTCTTCTTGAGAACATTTTTATTTCATAAATTGGTATGAAAATGGGTATTTATATAAACTTGTGACTTTTCTTGTTGAAAACCTAAGTACTCTGTGAAGAAGTGATTATGTTCTTATGCATTTTTCTGTATGGGTCTGAAGGTGTATATTCAAGTCAAGACTGAGTCCTTCTGACGCTTGATAGACCTGAGGTTAACAAAAAATACCCAGTTTACCTACCTAATTCATTCTCATGCACTGAGCACCCCCCCCCCTTTTTTTGGCCTGGCTCCCTTGATCCTGCAAGGACAAGGCCACCGGCTGAGGGCCACTCAGCGCAGCTCACTGAGGCAATGACCACGCACCTTACAACTTCTAAACAGTTAACCTGAAGAAGCGTGGTTTATACCAGTGGCTTCTGGAATAACTGAAACTTCCTTAATGTCTTCTGTGAAATTTTCAAGATGCTAAAAAACTATAGTGCAGAAATAATCTCAAAAGGGTTAAATTCAAAGAAATAAGTTCACAATAGAAACACACTCAAAGAACTACACTGTAGCTGCTGGTGAACCCTGGTAGTCAATGGTCAACATGTCAGGTCAGGCAAACTCAGGGAGCCTTCCTCTAGACCACACAGGTGGTTCTCTGTGTTCATTTTCAGTGTTTCTAATCAAGTTCAAGATCAACCCTGTACTCCTGGGGAGTGGGAGATCATACTGTTGTCACTAGTTTTAAGTAGGTGATGTGAAAAACATTTAAAAGTGAATTTACTCAAATACCAGTTTTGTGTTTTATCCAACTTCTCCACATAAAAAAGTGTAAGTGATGGCATGGTTTGCTTACAAGTTCGGAATACCTTCATCATTGAAACAGTGATCACAAAATGGAGGTATCCTAGACTAAAAAGTCCTCCTTTCCTACAAAATAAGAGTTAAATTTTTTTATTTTAAAGAGGCAGATCCATGTAAAATATTTTTCCTCTTTTAAAATATGAAATCATTTTTATCTATGTCAATAAGACTTCAATTTTATTTCCATTTTTATTTTATATCAATTCCTGGTAAAGAAAAAACAATACACTAGGCATAAAAGAGGCATTAACCTTGAGAAATATATGTGCAGGATTAAAGTAGGGTGTGGAGGTGGGGTCATATTAATGCATAATAACAGATCTGAGTTCTAAACCCTGATTTCCAAATTTGATGTGTTCAGAGAAACAAGAAATAGTCACAGCCAAGTTCAACTCATGGGGCCAGCCTTGGATGCAAGTAAACAGGAGATACCAAGCCTTTGTGTGGTCCCTCAGACAATCCACTGACACTGCCAACACCGACTACCTCTTTTCTTTTAGAAAATGGTTGGACACACAGGTCTTAATCTTACCAAGAACTCTGGGCTGGAGATAAAGATTTGCTAGATACACAGCAGGGAAATCAGGTGGTGAAATCACCTGAGATCACTACTTTTTAGGGGAGGAGTGAGAGAAGCCTACAAAGCATTTGAAGAAGGAATGTTCAGAGGTAAGTACAAGGGCGATTGGGAAGGAATGTCCATAGGACCAAACGCCACCCTGAGAACAGTAGTTGTTCCCGGTGCACCCACAGCTGACTCTTGAACTCATTATCCACCCCCATGCAGCTCCCTCCTCTGTATCTCTGACTCTGGCCTTTGCTTAAGCTGCAGACTCCTAATATCCAAGTACCTGCTAATCATCTAAATTTAGAAGTCTTACAGGGACTTTAAGGCAGCTTTACTATAACTGAACTGGAAATCTTCCCACTCTCTCCACCACTGCCAACCCGAATCCTCTATGTATTCTACCCCAGATAACGACATCACCATCCAAATGAGAAGTTTGGACACTGATCTAGATTCCTCCCTCACTGTCTCCAATCACCCACCCAGTTCTGCCAATATGACCCCCAGATAACTTTTTAAAAATTTTCCTAACTACTTACCCCTACTGCCTGCTTTCTAAAAAAGGTTATCTACCAGAAACCTTAAAAAAACATGAACAACACATAATATGCAATCCAAATACCTTCTGGAAAGAACTACCCCGGATGCTCCTGGGGGAAAGCCAAAATTGATATTTACAGATAGATTAATTCTTACCTATAAAATCCAAAAGGACTGTTAGAATACAAAGGTTCAGCCGAATGACCAGACGGATCAACATACCAAAAAACAAAATATCCTGGGGTCCATTATGAAGAGTAAAACAGCAACAAAAGCTGGTAGGTAAAAACCTAAAAGAAAATGTGCAGAACAGCAAGAAAACTGGAAGACTTCACATGAATAACAGAGAAGACTCCATGGAGCAATAACCACATTACCAGACGGTCTCAATATTGTACTGGTATCAAATCTGGGCAAATTAATCTACCAAAAAAAATCCCAGAAAACTTTGCCACATGGCCACAATCTGTAACAGAACCTGAAATGAAATCTCAAACAAATTCCCGGAGAATGCTGCCATTTGTTGACACTCTGTTATAGAATTTGGCCCCACGATTTGAGGTTCTGGGCGATGTACACGGAAACACTCTGCAACGAGTCAAACGCCAGACATTAAGCCAACCCCGCGCCCACAGGCCTGACTGCAGGCCCTGCGCCGGAAGAGCCACGTGGGCCCCGCCCCTATCTGTGTCGTTGGGGCGACGTTTCCGGCCGCTAACATGCACGCATGCGTGGAGGCCCCACCCCACTCAGTACCTCGTGGTCCAGCGTGGGGATCCGGGCGTGGTGGTGGCAGCGGAGAGCATAAGCTCCCCTGGCTCCTCAGCACCCTCGGACCGGACTTGAGCCGGCCCAGGAAGGTCGTTTCCCCTGTGGTTTACAGTAAGTGTTGGAGCTGTGGCCAGACAGAGGCCGCGCGCGCGGGCATTTTCTTTCTACCTTTCCCCCAACTCCCTCCCCAGCAAGCCTCTAGGTCAAACCCACGACTGTGGGCCTCTCATCCCCAAATCAGGCCGCTTCCAGCGCTCAGGGTTCCCCCAGGAGATGAGCCCTTTCTCGTAAGCGTTTCTTACTCATAGTCACTGGCTTCTCATATCTATAGTAAATCCATAGTTTCTGTGACTAGTATCAGGAAAGTCATTTTATCATAGGCTGATATAAACAAGCAACATTCCTAGGGCATCTCATCAACCAAACCAGGTTGGGCAACACCACGTTATTGGCGGTCCTGCTGAACGCTGCAAGGTGTGACCTTGGTCTGACCCTGTTCCCAGGTCTTGCTCTTCCTCCCATTTTGAGGGCCCGGCCCCCCTTCTCCTCCTCCCCCCCCTCTCCCCCCCCCCCCCCCCCCGGAAAACCCGGAAATGTTCTTTCCTCCAACTCTCTTTGGGAATCTACTCTTTGTGGCTGCTTCTGACTCTTCCCTCTTTTCATGAAACTCTCTCCCAAGGACCACCCATCTTGGTGCAGGGTCCCTTCCTAATCTCTGCTCTTATTAAATAAAAGAAACAAGGAAAGAATCCCTTAAGAACAAGACACTGACCTAAGCGTTTTACACGTGTTTTATCTAATCATCGCACCACTCCTTAGGTAGATACCAATGAGAATACGGAGGCACAGAGAATTTACATCATTTGCTTGCAGTAACAGCTGGGTGTGATGGAGTTGAAATTTGAATCTCCTGTGTAGCTTACCCCAAAGCTGGTGCTGTTAACCACTTTCTCTTTCCCATGACACCTGGGCATCTCCCTTTTAGTTGTTTTTCATGAATTTTTTTCTGAATGCTGTCTAGAATGTTCCTGTTTCTGAAAATTTGGCCATTGTCTACAAACTTTCTCAGAGCTGTCCACACTGGCCCTTGAGGGTGCCATTTTTATCAGGTATCTAAGCTCTGAGTTTAGTTATACATATTTCACATCCTCAAAATGTACTTGATGCTTCGTTATGTACTTCTAACCCAGTCCTCATTAATCAACCTTCTTCCCCTGTGTGTCATTATTATTATCATCACTGTTTTTGACAAACATTTGAGCAGTCTGTATAAGACAAGATAATTGCAGCCCTTCCCTCCGAAGCCTACATGTAAAAACCTGATTTAGGGACATAAAATGAACTGCAATTCAAAAGGCAAGACTAAGCCAGATTGAAGGGTCTTTATCTTGTAGGCAGTGTGGAAACATTGAAAGTTTAAGAAGGTAAGTCTGGCAGCAATGTGAAGGATGTGGAGAAAGGCAGTGAGACTCATTAGGGCTAGGCAATAGGTGGAATATTTTAGGTAGATACATTAGGGGTCTTAAAGGGCTGTGCCAAGCAGTATTGGGCTTAGGAGGATTTGCAAGGACAAACCAAAAGGACTTGGTATCTGACTGAATATGGAATTGAAAGTCAGTGATAAAAAGGCTTGAGGCTAGTACTGCTGCAGGTATGTCCTTTCTCTACTTTGTCTTGTATTTAATTGTACTAGGTCCATGGTCGGCAAACTGCAGCTCGCGAGCCACATGCGGCTCTTTGGCCCCTTGAGTGTGGCTCTTCCACAAAATACCATGGCCTGGGCGAGTCTATTTTGAAGAAGTGGCGTTAGAAGAAATTTAAGTTTAAAAAAATTGGCCCTCAAAAGAAATTTCAATCGTTGTACTGTTGATATTTGGCTCTGTTGACTAATGAGTTTGCTGACCACTGCTCTAGGTCATTTCTATAACATACATGCTCTAAGAAGAGATGTCTTTACTGATCATGATGGACATTAAAAAGCACAATAAGGGAATTCTACAAACAACTCTATACTTATCTCAGTTGAAATGGATCGCCATCAAAACTACCAAAGTTCACCCAAGAAGAAAGAGATAAGCTGAATAGTTCTATACCAAAAAGGAAAACTCTCCAGTGCCATGTAGTTTCACTGGCGAATTTAACCAAACATTTAAAGACAAAGTAATAGTCATTCTACGCAAGCTATTCAGAGAATAGAAGAGGAAGGGAAACTTCCCAATTCATTTTATTAACCCAATGGTTCCTGATACCAAAACCAGTTTTAAAAAAACTGAAAACCAAATCAGTGTCCCTCATAAACAAAGATGCAAAAAAATTCTAAAAAAAAAAAAAAATAGCAAATTGAATACAGCAATGTGTAAAAGAAAAACACTTAGTGACTAACATTTATCTCAGGAATTCAAGCTGGTTCAACATTTGAAAATTAGTATATCTTACCATATTAACAGACTACTTAAGAAAAACTACATGTTCCTATCAATAGATGCAAAAAAAACCCAAAAAACAAGCACTTGGCAAAATTCAATATTGATGATTTTAAACTCAGCACCATGAACCCAACAGATTCAGCTGTGTTCTTTAAAAAAGAAAAAATCAACTCAACCAAGATGAGGAAAATCGTATTTTGAGCCCGAAACAGAGTCTAATCCATGTAGAAGTCGTTTCTTTGAAAGCTGTAGAAATGACCACGGTCTATGATCCATAGAAGTAGCAGTGTGACCTGCTTCATAAGAGGACTCAGTAGCTGGAGATTCTGGCCAGCTGAGCTTTGCCTGGCCTGGCTTGGGCTTTCCAAATAAGTCTGTTTGCACCTGCAATTCAGCACCCCTGCTCCATCTCCATCAAAGAGGCTACATTGCTGAAATGGTAGAGAGATGGTGAAGAGTGAGGAGAGGTGGCGGTAGCATTTGATATGGTCTTGATAGTCTCTCCAGGAGATGGCATTCACTACTTCTCTGTGTGTGTGTGTGTGTGTATATTGGATTTCAGAAAGGGAGAAAGAGAAACATCAAGAATGAGAGAGTGCAGCCATTTTGCTTAAGAAGAAGGGGAAAAAAAGAATCATTGATTGACTGCCTCCAGCATGCCCCCTACTGCAGAGAGGGCCCGCAACCCGGGCATGTGCCCTTGGCTGGAATCAAATCCAGGACCATTCCGTCCACAGGCTGATGCTCTAGCCACTGAGCCAAACCAGCTAGGGCTCTGAACTTTGCTTTCTGTCTTAAAAATTGTCTCTATAGAGAGCAAACAAATAGGATGTGTACTTAAGTTACATAAAATATATACCTGTGTTCATATCAGTGTTCCAAAAACAAGCAAATGAATAAATAACAAACTAGGGATAGCAGGGACTCTGATAAAAGGAATCTACAAAACCTAGAGCTAACATCATGCTTAATGGTGAAAGGCTGAATGTCCCCTACTCCTGATATAATATTGTATGTCAATTATAATTCAATTAAAATTGTTTTTTATTTTATCTTTATTGTTGAAAGTATTACAGATGTCCCCCTTTGTTGTCCCCCCCCCCCCATTAATCCTCTCAACACCGTACCTGCCCCCACCCAGGCCTTTACCACACTATTGTCTGTGTCCATGGGTTATGCATATATGCATGTAAGTTCTTTGGGTAATCTCTTCCACAAACCACCACAGCCCCCCTCGCCTTCCCTCTGAGATTTGTCAGTCTGTTCCATGCTTCTGTGTCTCTGGATCTATTTTGTTCATCAGTTTATAAAATTGTTTTTAAAAGATCATATAGCTGTGCTTTGTGGGGGAGAGATTATATAAAAGTAAAATCAGGAAACCCAGTTATTGGCTGTTACAGTACTTCAAATAAGAGATTTTGGCAGTTTGGGCTAGAACAGACTTTCTCAATTTTGTCATTGGGCTGGATTATTTTATTTTTTTTAACATATTTTATTGATTTTTTTACAGAGAGGAAGAGAGAGGGATAGAGAGTTAGAAACATCGATGAGAGAGAAACATCGATTAGCTGCCTCCTGCACACCCCCTACCAGGGATGTGCCCACAACCATGGTACATGCCCTTGACCGGAATTGAACCTGGGACCCTTCAGTCCACAGGCCAACGCTCTATCTACTGAGCCAAACCAGTCAGGGTGGGGCTGGATTATTTTAGTTGTGAAGAACTTTCCTGTGCATTTTAGGATATTGAGCTATATCCCTGGCTTCTAGCTACTAGATTCCAAGTAGCAACTTAAATTGTGACAAGATTCCAAGTTGTGATAACCAAAAATTGTTCCAGACATTAAAAAAAAAAAAGACACATAGGCCAATAAAACAGAATAGAGTGCCCAAAAATAAACTCATACATATATAGTCAACGCATCCTTGACAAGGGTACCAAAAACACGATGAGGAAAGAAGTACTTCTTCAATAAATGGTAATGGGAAAACTGGACAGCCACAAAAATGGATTACAAGCTTGACTATAAGACCTGAAACTATAAAACTCCTTTAAGAAAACATAGGGAATAAGCTCCTTGACATCCGTTTTGGTAGTGATTTTTAAAATTAGTGTTTTTAATCATATGACTCTGCTTTGTTACATATCAGATCTTGACACTCCCCTGCTTAAAAGCCTCCAGTCACTTCCCACTATCTATACTAATAAAAGGGTAATATGCTAATTAGACCAGATAGACCGGATGTCTTCCCTGATGTCCTTCCTGACAAAGCCGGGACCCAGGCGGCCGGGGTTCCCGGGTGCCTGTGGCCGACAAGAGGGAGGGAAGTCCGGATCCTGGGTGCGGGGGCCAAGGCAGAGGTGGTTAGGGGCAATCAGGCAGGCAGAGTTGTTAGTGGTTAGGGGCGATCAAGTAGGCAGGCAAAGTGGTTAGGAGCCAGAGGTCCCGAATATCGTGCACCAGGTCTCTAGTACTTAGGATGAAATCCCAACTCCTTAACATAAAGTTGGTTTTATACTTTTACATTGCCTGGTCTATGTCTACCTCTTAGTTCATACCATTCCCCTTTGACTACTATGCTTGAGATTTACCTTCCATCTTTATGAATATCAAAAAATGCTAAACTTGTTCCACCTCAAGGTCTTTGAACTTATCTTCCATCTGATCAAAAGTTTTTTCCTGCAAGTTTTTCCCTTTCACATGGTTGGATGATTCTCATCTTTCTAATCTCAGGTCAAGTGTCACCTATTTAGAAGCAAACATTCCTATCCAGCAGGGCACTTCAATTACAGCACCTGTTTATTTTCTTCATAACAATTATTCTTAGAAATTATTTGGTTTCTTCTCCTGAAACTAGAATATAAGCTCTGTGAATGTAGAAATCTTGTCTGTTTTGTTCACCACTATATTTCTAGCACTGGATTGGGGGCTTAGTAAATAAATTAGATGTATAAATGCGTGTATTAGGAGAAAAATGGTTTTACTTACAGAAATGGCTAAGTCTCCAAAGAGCTTAGTCTTATTTTAAAGTGCAGAGTGATAATAGATGTTCCAAGGCAAGTGTTTATTAGAGATGAGGGCTTAAAGAACTGGACAAATAAAAGGGCAGGAGGAGTAATATATTCATTGCAATTGTGTGACTAGATGAGATTTCTAAGAGAGCACTGTTTCTCAAAGTGTGGTCTCAGCTTCTTGAATTGCTCGAGGTCTCCCTCCAGATCTTCTAGTAAGATCTCTGGGTGAGGAGCACAGGAATTGCCTTTTTAAAGCTTCTTTGTCTCTCTTATGTGTATTAAAGTTTAGGAACCAATGGAATAGCGATAGAGAGGAGCAGTCAAAGCTTCCTCCTGAAGATGGCCTGTGTTTAAGGGTGGGAGGAAAACATGAAGCCCAAGGAGAGAGGAATGATGGGCTGCAGGTACCAAGGAGAACATGGAGCTCTGAAGGGCAGCCACCATCGCAGCCGTCCTTCGTTGGTCGGTTAGTCTGCTTGCGCTGCCACAATGCTGCCGTTCCACAGACTGCATGGCTTTTAAACAACAGGAGTTTATCTTCTCCCAGTTCTGGAGGCTGGAAAGTTCAAGATCAGGTTCCAGCAGAGTTTGGTTTCTGGTGAGAACTCTTTCTGGCTTGCAGACAGCCTCCTTTTTGGTGCATCCTCACATGGCCTTTTCTACTTGTGTTGCTCCTGTATGTGTGTGTGTGTTGCGGGGGGGGGGGGGGGGTATCTCTTTCCTCTTAGAAGGCCATCAGTCCTATCAGTTAAGGGTGCACTGCTATGACCTTATTTAACTTTACCTCCTGAAGACTCTCTAAATTCAGTCAGATTGGGGTTAGAGCTTCAATAGTAAATGACTTTTTGCAGGAATACAGTTCAGTCTATAACACCTTCATTGAAGGTGTTTCCCTTCAATGAAGAAAACCAGTTTGACATAATGTAATCCACAGTATCACCACATCAATACTAAATTCTTGTTCATGTAGGTTACAAAGCAAAATTCAACTAAAACAGGGTTCTTATTTTGATCAAATCTGTATGAGATTTTTGCCAAGGTTATTGAAATACATACTTGACTTTTGTTTTGATGGCAGATACTCAAATTAGGGGTATGAATGGTTATCATTTAATAGAAATATAAAACTATTTTCTGAATAACTAAACCTGACCCTCTTTCCATTCAGAATTTAAAATGTGGTTTCTATTTCCTTTGTTCCAAAAACCATTATTTTGCTTTTAAATTCTCTAATGACTTGTCATTATTTTGGTTTCACAGCCATGGCAGGCAGGCTCTGTAGACATGAATAAGAAGCCCCCGCACACAAGTCCGGAAAATGCCGGGACCAGCAGAAATGAAGGCAGGAGCGTTTCTCACTGTAAGACCTTTTCGGTCATGTCACGCATGCTCTATAAATTATTTGTGTCTCTTTCATGTGTTGCTAATATTTGAGAGAATAATTATGTCATATTTGATACCAATCTAAGGCAAACACAAACAGACAGGAAAAAAAGAGCAAAGCCAGAAACGCCACCAACGCCAACATAGATCAACATCTTTTTCTTCAGATGACCGTGTATTTCCCTCCTCTTCTTCTTCTTCGTCTTGTGAAAGCGAGACAAATTCAAGTACTAACGGTATGTTTATCACCGTTAGGGTTTTTTGTTTATAAGTATAAATTACTTAGAGAAAAATTATTAAAATCCTTTATAACTTCTGTTTATTCAACAAATGTTTATTGAGAATACTCACTGTGCTCCAGGCATAATGGTAAACAGGCCATGATCCCATCAGCCAAGAAACTTTTATTTTATTGGGCAATAAAGACAAATAGTCCATTGCAATATAGGTGAGAGCTGTGACTTGGTATACATGAGTTAAGGAGACCAGGAAAGGCTTTAAGAGGAAATTCTATCTAAATTGAGAATTGGAGGTGGAGGAGGTATTTTCCAGACAAAAGCCAGGGGAGTCGAATTCAGGAAGGTTTATTATAAGCTAAAGGAATTGCATGTGCTAAATAACCACTGTTGACATTTGGGTTTCTGATTCTTAAGTAACATGCTTTCACTTCTATTTTTTGATTTATCAGTGGGCTAATGTGAGTTCTTGGTTGTAAGTAAAGGAAACAACTCTGGCTGGTTTAAATGGGGAAGGCATGAAAGGACATTGAGTAACCCACAGAATTGCCAAGAAGCTAGAGAATTAATATCTGAATATGGATAGGAACAAAGTGAAACTTTGCAGCTAGAACTACAGGCAGTCATGCCACAGAGCTCAGTCTGCTAAGGGCACACTGCAACCACCGCCATTCCTACGCCTGGATCCCTCAGCCTGCATTGCCATGGTCACTAAATGCCACCACTGTCATCACTGCCACTGCAGCCACTAGACACTGGGTATTTCTGCCATCACTACAAAGTGCATTCTTCAGTATCTCTGCTGCTTGTGTCACCAACTCCTAGGCAGTGACTGACTGAGCCTGATCACATGTCCATGTCCCAGCTGCATAGGAAACTGGAAAAGCTAGTTTTGGCCTTTTCAGCACTAATGGTGGGAGGCATACAGAACCTGCAGCAAACATAGAAAGGAGAATCAGATACCAGGCAATCAAATTATAGCAAATGTTCTCCACATTCAACTGTAGGCAATATCCATTGATTAGTTCACATTAAATTACTCCTTTGTCTCACCTATTCTTTCCTCTCAGTGTTTGCTAGTCGTAGTATAATTAGTTTTTCCATTAGTTAATTTGGCATCAATATTATACTTGTAATTCTACTTTTTGTTCCATCAACTTTAGTCAATTATTTTACTCTCTTTTATATAGGCACCCCCACCCTTTCTTTACTCCATCTTTTCTCCCTACTGTATATATATTTTTTGTTTTCAGTAGTTAATATTTATAGTATGATCTACAACTAAAAGTAACTCATTCATTTTTTTGTAGTCTCACTTTAAAGGTTCAAAACCAGTAATCAGCAATTAAATTACTATGGCTCTATAAATATTGTTATTGCAGTGCCAAGTCGTGTGCTAGGGTTATATTCCCTATCATGGACCTAATATCCTGGTTACTGGGACTCAAAGGAGAATGTTTCCACTCATTATATCAAGTGCATTGTTAGTCCATCACTTGCTTAAAACCATGCCATGTGTTAGTATTACTTTATATTTGAACTGACTTTCTTGTATAGTTTGGTTTTTCTTAGAGTTTCTAGTTCTAACATTTGTTTTTTATTGTTGACAGGAAGTTAACGTAACGTTACTATAACAAAAAGATTTCCCATCCTTTTAATCATGTTTATTTCTCTTCCCTAGAGGTATTCTTGCTTGCCTATTATAAACTAGACCGTTTCTAATTCTTTTACAATCTAATTCTTTTAAAATCTAATTCTTTTAGATTCTACCAACAGAAAAGTTAAGACAAAGAGAGGACAAAAAAGGAATAAAAGGAGAAAAGAAAGAAAGGTAGGTAACTGAATAATTTAATATAAAATTTGGTTATAGGATTCTGTACCTTATTAATTAAAGAAAACAAAATCAGGGAAATTTTTAAAAATATATTTTTATTGCTTTCAGAGAGAAAGAGAGAGGGAGAGAAAGATAGAGAAACATCAATGATGAGAGAGAATTGATTGGCTGCCTCCTGCATACCCAACACTGGGAATTGAGCCCACAACCCCGGCATATGCCCTGACTGGGAATCGAACCGTGACTTCCTGGTTTAGGTCAGTGCCCAACCACTGAGACACACCATGTGGGCTCTCCATGGAATTTTAATGAGATATAAGGGAGGAAGTGTTTAACAGGGTAGTTACCATGGAGCTAACCCAATACTGTCCTTTTTCTTTAAAAAAAAAAAAACACCTCAGAAAACTACAGAGACCGATAAAAACTTATTTCCCAACTTTGAGTTCAATTTCAGGGATGAAGTGAAGTAGTAGAGGGGTGAGGAGGCGGGGGTGGTCTTTGTGTTTCCAAGGTATGGATGGGGAGAAGATACCTAGTTCTCGGTGTTGTCCGTTCATATAGGCATATTCGGGATGGCTGTCATTCTGTCTGGCACTAACATGTCTTCATTCCTGTCTGCCTGTCCCTTCAGATACAGTGGCTCTCTCTGTTACTTCCATGTCACATGTAAGGAGGTGGGCATAATTCTGCTTCCTCACTGGCACTCAGGGTACTAAATGCAAGGTTATTTAAAGCCTGGTCAGCATAACCTCCTCAATCAATCATTGTTACTATCCCAAGCCTCAGAATACAGCCTCCTTTCCCCCCACCTTAGATTTCTGTGGAATTTTATCGCTTCCCTGGTGCTCTATGAATCAGGATACAGGGCCCTTCTTTTTAGAATCTATCCATGTCTATACTCTTAGCACTTCCCCACAATATCTTCTTCCCCTTAATCTGGAGAAATTTCTATTTTTATTGCAACTTGGGCTCAGGTTGTGGGGAGGTGAGACTTATTATTCTTTTCAGTTGTATTTCTTCCTAACATGTTATCTACATGTGAAAGCTTCTCTAGTCCCCTAATGTCTTACATTTTTAGAAATCAAGTTCAGGAAGACTTTTTTTTCCCCCCATTTACTACCCTGGTTTATTTCTTCCTAAAGCAATGAGCTCACAGCTGCCTAGCTACTTAAAAGGAGTATAGGAGGAGGAATAAGGAAAAAATGAACTAATAGAGGAAAAAAAGTATTTCAAAACTATTTTCCTATGTTAGAAAAATATTGAAATGACAAATTTAGGGAATAATATTTGCTAATCAATATTTACTATGTACCAGAGATGTTCTAAGAACTTTACACGTATCAGCTAATCTAATCATCACAGTAATTAAATTAAATAAGTACCATTACTATTCTGATTTTACAGATAAGGAAACAGATACAGAGGAGTCAAGTAATTGTACTAGGTGTTTGTCTGTTTTTCAGTTAGTCTCAGAACCTGTATTCAAACCCAAGAAGTCTAGCTCTGTAGTTTACTTTTTTTTTTTCCACAACCAGAGCTTTATTGTTTCTATTTGATTTTTTTCCTAAAAAAGCAGCCCATGAAATCTGAAATAAATAATAGCATGGAGGTCTTGCATGGGTCCAGTTTTAGTGCAATGGCCCTTTCCCATTCCTCCCTTCAGTTCACACAGTACTTCACTTAGCCACTCAGAAAGAATTTATTTTCTTAATATCCACTGGGTTCAGAATCAATGTCCCTTTTTGAATTTTCCAACCTGTCCAATCCGTCCACTTGACAAAATACTGGGAACTGATCTCTTCTTTTTGGATGTCCTGTCTTCCTGCCCTTTCCTCTTCTTTTTTGAAAAAAAAATATGTGTCCTGGGCCATTCTTTCCTCTTCCTTTGCGGCCTTTTTTTCTTTGATCTGCTCCTGCAAAGCCTTGTAATTCATACAACTCATTTTGGGAGGCTGCACTCCCGGCATAACCTCGAGTTCAGAGGAGAGGGAACTGCTGCAGCAGGGGAGGCTGGGGCCTGCAGGGGCCCCAGTGGGGTTCACAGGAGGGGCACATTGCAGCTCTTCTCTGAGCTCCGGGGAAAAGCTCGGGCCTCTTCCTCTGGCCTCATGCAAGAGAACCAGCTGGGGAAGCAGGCTCTGTCCCCAACACCACTGGAGTCCCCCCATCTCCCTTCTTGTTTTCCCTTTTCTTTCTGACCCTTTTCTGTTCTGCTTCATCTTCTGTCTCTCCAAAGTCGTAGCGGTTCTGGAGCACAGCGTCCAGAACAGACAGGAGGGCCCCAACCCCTGCTGCTGTCGGGCTCCGTGGCACGGGATGCTGAGCACTCGCCCTCGCTTCCCTGTAGTTCCCCGTAACTACGATGACGTTGGTCCTCAAGTGACCCCCCTTTCCCAGGGACACTTGGAAATGCAGAGAGAGCATGAATCGGGTTTTCATGAAGACTGGCATGGCTCAGTGGTTGAGCGTCCACCGTGAACCTGGAAGGGGCAGTTCCATTCCCTGTGGGGGCATGTAGGAGGTAGCTGGTAGGTGGTTCTCTCTCATCATTGATGTTTCAGTTTCCCTCTCCCTTCCTCTCTCAAATCAATATAAATATATACTCTCTTTAAAAAGATTGGGAAGAGTTAGTGGATAGGGGCCCAGAATGTTAAATGTCCTATCATGTGAAGAATGTTTATGAACAATAAAGAATTGATTCCTCTAGAATCTACATAGAACACCTGTTGAGAAAACATACATTACAGTAGTACAGGCTCTAAATTGCTGAGATTGACTCAAAAAGTTTTTTTAAAACCATAGACTACTCTTTATGGAAAACATTGCAAATGTTACCTGAAAATAAGTTGATAGGCAGTGGAAACTTAGTTCTTTTAAGATTTTTCAGGGAATAGGTAAGTCCAATATTATATATAACTAGAGGCCCGGTGCAAGAAATGGTGCGGGGGGGGGAGGGTCCCTCAGCCCAGCCTGCACCCTCCAATCTGGGACCACTCAAGGGATGTCCGACTGCCCGTTTAGGCCCGATCCTAGGATCGGCCTAAACGGGCAGTCGGACATCCCTCTCACAATCCAGGACTGTAGGTTCCCAAGTGCTCACCTGCTTGCCTTACCGATTGCCCCTAACTGCTTCTGCCTGCCAGCCTGATCACCCCCTAACCACTCCTCTGCCAGCCTGATTTATGCCTAACTGCTCCCCTGCCAGCCTGATTGTCCCTAAATGCCCTCCCCTGCAGACTTGATTGCCCCCAACAGCCCTCCCTTGCAGGCCTGGTCCCTCCCTACTGCCCTCCCCTGCTGGCCATCTTGTGTCCATATGGGGCCAGCCATCTTGTGTGTTGGAGTGATGGTCAATTTGCTTATTACTCTTTTATTAGGTAGGATATTCTCTTCCGGAATATGAAAGGATATAGATTGCCTTTTAATTGATTTTATGAAATTAGTAAAGTAGGAAAATTAGATTTTGAAAAATATTATTAGAGACAATGAGGAAATTTTGATAAAAGGGTCAACATATCAGGAAGATATAACAAGTATAAATGTATTCATGCTGTTGTGAGTTGACTGGTATCCTCCCCCAAATTCATGTTCACCCAGAACCTCAGAATGTGACCTTATTTGGAAATAGAGTCTTTGCAGATGTAATTAGTTAATATAAGGTCATGCTGGAAAGGGGAACTGGAGTGTTCTAGATTCCATGACTGGCACTGTTATAAGAGGAAAGGACACACAGGCATGAGTTCAAGAATAAACCCTTACATTTATGGTCAGTTGACAAAAGTGCCAAGGTAATTCAGTGGAGAATGATAGTCCTCCTAACAGATGGTTCTGGGACAATAAACTCTCCAAATACATACAAATATTTTTGAAAGATACGTAAGAAATCTGTAATATTTGTCGTAGACTTTGGGAAGAATGAGGTAGCTGGATGACCAGAGTGAAAAGGGGACTTTTTATCTTTTAAATTTCAAACCATGTGGATATAATCACTACTGAAAAATAAATAAAGTTAAATAAAGTCTATGCACTAGCCGGTTTGGCTCAGTGGATGGAGTGTCAGCCTGCAGACTGAAGGGTCCCAGGTTCAATTCTGGTCAAAGGCACATGCCCGGGTTCAGGCTCTGTCCCCAGTGTGGGGTGTGCAGGAGGCAGCCGATCAGTGATTCTCTCTCATCACTGATGTTTCTCCCTCTCCTTCTCTCTCTGAAATCAATAAAAACTGAAAGTCCTTGTATCTCTGTCTTACTGAATCAGTCATTAATAGGTTATTTTTTTTTCTAGAACAAAAGATGAAACATCAAGAAAAAGAAACAGAAGGAAAAAAGAAGGAAACAACCACATGATATCCCCTTTCCAAGGTCTCATGAACTTCCTGTTTAAATTTATTTTATGATAACTTTTAGTTTGGGTTTACATTTTTTCTGGTTTGTCAAGACCACAGCAGTTACAGTGTCCATTATGTTAAAGAAAAAAATAATTTTGTTTGTTGGTGATATACATTGTAAATATACTTCAAAATTTAGATTTTTGTCATCTCTTAAATATCTTGATCAAGATTAGTAGAGCAGACCCACATGCTTCAAAACATCAAAAATGGCCAGTTGGATTATTATAATCTCTGTACCCTGGGAGAGATGACGTACAGTAAGTTGTCTACTTTCAAATTTTATTTTAAAAAGTACATACTAACATATTTTATAAAGCTTGCTAGAGTACTTTAGTATAATTAAAATACAGAATTGCAAGTTCTTAGAAAAGGAATCTGTTAAAAAGAAAAATATCCAATGATTCTTAAATATCAAAATGACAAAGTTGGTTTTCATCTTGTCTTCTGTTGGAATAGTTAGGATACAATTTGCTCTTCTAAATCATCAGGTGCTTAGAAATTATTTAACTTGCTAAACATGATACCTAAACTTGAATATTTTATATCTGTATTTGTGATTACTCTTCTTTTTGTATTTGTCCACGTTTTTATGGGCTTTAAGAAGGCAGAGACTTCTAGAAAAGAAATATTGCCCATACAAATTGTAAGGATATCCAGAGCAGCGATTAATCTGTTTCAGATTAGCAGATCGTGCACGCCTCCCCAAAGGAGATCATAGTATTTAATTTGAACCTTGAAGGATACATAAGTTTTATTAGGGAGAAACTTTAGAATTTCACCTGGTAGTTGGCATTGGATTTTATTGTTATAGAATTAGAAACTCACTAATAAGCTTCACTTCTCTCAAAATTGATGCAATACTGATATTAAGTACTTGATTGACTTTAAATAATTTGAGGTTAGAAGTGGCTGAACATTCTAACATTCAAAATAAATATCCAAGATTTGCTAATACAAGAAATTTACTGATATTTCCATTGCTTTTCTTTCTGTTCATTCTTTCCAAGTCCTTATTTGTGGGATTTTCCCCCCACAGGACAACCTCTTACCATTTGAAATTTAGATTTTCATAGTTGTACTTTATTTTTCTCCCATTTTTTTAGGCCACAGAAAAGGGAGTTGCTGAAAGAAAGCCACTGTATATAAAACATTTGTTTAATCTGATGATGAACCTTGATAATTAATAGTATTATTTAAAGTTTAATGACTATATATTGAGTTTGAAGTAAAGCTCCACTGTTAATTTAACTTCGTTTTCAAGGTTTAATGTGCTCTCATCTTAACATAATGTTATCCAAAGTTTTTTTTCTACACTAAGTGTCAAGAAAAGTGTAAGTATATATAATATAGCAAGTCGTGAATTTATTCTAATCAATTTTAATTTTTGTCTGCAGAGGGTCTGAAACCAGGCTCAACTTCTTGATTTCCAAAACTCAGCCTTTTGGTTTAAGGTGGCCAAATGAGGATGCAGAGCGCGAGCCCAGCACTGTGAAACTACAGAAACACTGAAGAGCTGGGGGAAGATGTCTCACACCACGTCTAGACTCCTGAGAGAACAGTCTTCACATCCTCTGTAACCACGCAATAAAGAGTTGGGAATTCACATTTTACTTGCAAAGGTCCGCATCCAACGCGCAAGAGCCTGAAGTTCAAGCCGGTGGTGGCAATGGTAGGATGCTTATGCTGTATTCAGGTATTAGGGAAAGAAACTGAGTCTGCTCTGGTGAATATGCCTAATAATTGCATCTAAACTTGTACCCAAGTCCTACACAAAGCAGAAGACTTGCGGATGGCATGGAAAAGACAGGCTTATCCATGTGCTTCTTACTTAGAAGCATAAAACTCAGGAAGAAAGACTATTTTTAGTAATGTCCCCTTCTTTTAACAACTAGTATCTGTTTTCATAATCTCAGTGTTGTTGTGGAACACGATGTAGTGTTCTTTTACTCTTGTTACTCTGTCCTGGTTACACATTTCCAACCAAAAGTTTTCACCTCAAAGGTGATCACATTGTTTCATAAAGTGAGAAAGGAGGAAGCAGTTCCCAGGTCAGCCTTTCACGTTGCCTGTTAGGTTTTACACATCGCTGGGCTTTTTGGCCATTTGGGTGTCTGGGGGAATGCATACCCAATCTAACCATGTAATTGATAGTTGCCTTTTAAAGAAGGTCTAGTTAGCGAATGAGAGAAGAGAGGGCTAGGTTTATATTTTCAATTGGAAGTTGAGATATTATGTTGTTATTCAGGCAAAATACCTTAAAAAAATCTTAAATGCCATTCTTTGCTGAGTTTAAGATTTTATCCATATTGCTATACTGTAGTGTTGTCACTGAATGCAATTCCTTGAAGGGCCCCTCTCCCCCCAGTAATAGTAACTCAAAACAATATAATAATAGGATTGTACTTAAATTATCTTTATCTTTGATTAGAGAGGTTTAACATAATTATACATCATTTCTTCCCCCCCCCCACCCCCAATATTGTCTTGGGCTCATAGTATTTATGTATTAAGAAAGTTACTTCCTTATATTTGAAATGGTGACTTTCTGACATGTGCTAGCAGAGGACTCAGGTGGTTTTTATTTTATTTACTGAGGAAATAAAGGTATTTTTGTTTATGAATAGACTTTTTTCCCCCCAGGAAAACTAATATTCATAATTATGGGATGAGCATGAAGAAGAGTAAAATAAAATGTAGGCACTAGACATTAAAATTATTTCAAAACTATTTTTTAATTTGTAGGCTAATTGAAATAGAGCACATGCTTTCTGGAGGCGAGACTGACAGCACAGACGGAGGTCTGGACAGTGCATCCCTTCTCTGCCTTCTCTCCTAGCTCCAGGCCTGCAGTTACCCATGTGAATGGTGTTTATAATGGGTCAAATTACTTTAGAAACCTCACTTTGGAGAACTATAACCCTTTCCAAGATAAAAGTTAAATCGGCTGAATTGTAAACAATTTCAGACAAGCATGAGGTAGTTTTTACAAGTTTTTCAATTATAGTTGACATGCAATATTATGTTAGTTTCAGGTGTACAAGATAGTGATTTGACATTTATAGAACTTAGGAAGTGATCACCCCAATAAATCTAGTACCCACCTGATAGCGAGAGAGGGTTTTAATGGAAAAAGACCTGAAAAGAGGCTTGTAAAATATGTTCTAGTAGAAAAAACTGTGGAGCTGTGTGTGATCAGGAGCCATGAGCTCCCATGCTGATTTGTCCCTCCTGAACTTTTTCCTCTCCATTTCCTCCTCAGCAGGGGCTGAGGTTCCAGGAAGCTGATGAAGCATAAGCATCAGGGCCCTGCCAAGGCCAGCGAGGGTCCTTAGCACTGTGTGTACATGGTCTTGAGCTTTCGTAGCACCAGGTGCAGGGCCAGAGGTCTTCCTGCAATATGGAGCCAGAGAGTAGATTATGGAAAACTAATTATATTCAATAATTAGATATGTGAAGCTATAAGAGATGATTAGTGTTCATCAATATCTATCAAAATAAAGATTCGGTCCACAATTTGATACACTTGATAATGGATCCTATGGAGTTGCAAAGGCACCATGCTTGTTTGTTTATGGGAATCATACAGAATGGAATTAATCTGAATTCTGCTTTATGTAGGGCACAGACTTAGAGCCGTGCTACAGCTCGTGTACCTGTGGGTGAGGACACATTTGTTTATTTTGCACCCTTTCATTTAAAAATAATTTTGATCAACCATGAAAGAGGAAAAGCTGAATCTTTCAGTTCTCTATGTATAAAAAAAGATACAAAATCATTACAAAGACATTTACACTCCCCTCCCCTCAAATAAGTAAAAAAAGCAATATAGAGATATGTCAGTTAATAAAATGAGAATGTTTTTCTGGATTTTGAAATATTTTGCTAATTGTCAAGTTATATAAAATTTGTGATTTCTGTTCTAAATAAATATTCACATCTGTAGTACCTAATTTTGTATTCTTTTTCTTAGTGGGCCCTCCAGATTGCATATGCTTTAAGTCCCATAAGACCTAGCTTGCCCTGGCCAGTGGTTAAAGCATCTGCCAGCACACAGAAGAGTCTTGGGTTCAATTCCCTGTAAAGGCCATGTGCCTAAGTTGCAGGTTTGATCCTCAGCCCTAGTTGGGGCGCATGTGGTAGGCAACCAATCAATGTCTCTCTCACATTGATGTTTCTCTCTCCTTCCCTTCTACTCTCGCTCTAAAAACAAAAACAGAATGGTACATCTACACAATGGAATACTCTGCTGCGGTAAAAAAAAAAGTTCTTACCATTTGCAAAAGCATGGATGGAACTGGAGAGCATTATGCTAAGTGAAATAAGCCAGTCAGAGAAAGATAAATACCACATGATCTCATTTATGAAATATAATGAACAACATAAACTGATGAACAAAAACAGATCCAGAGACAGAAACCAATCAGACCATCAAACCTCAGAGGGAAGGTAGGGGAGGGTGGGGGTAAGTGTGAGAGATCAACCAAAGGACTTGTATGCATGCATATAAGCCTAACCAGTGGACACAGACAATAGGGGGGTGAGGGCATGAGTGGGGCGGTGGGTAAGAGGGGTAATGGGATAAGGACACACATGTAACACCATAATCAATAAATTTTTTAAAAAAAGCCTAGCTCTGTCCCTGCCCAATGTACAATGGAGGAGCTAAATTACATTGCTTTGAGAAGTTTTTATGGACCAAGCCTGAAGTAGCCTTTCACACATTCTGAAACGACAATCAGTGGGTCCCGGCTGCCTGTCACTACTTGAGCCAATTCAGCAGAGACAGGGTTGAATCATATGAGTGTGGATTCCAATACTGCCGGCAGGGTGGGAAAGCAGCAGGTCATCCATAAAAGTCTCTCTCCACTCACTCCCATAAGGAAGTTGCTTAGATTGAGTAGGACAAAGATTACATGGGGAAGTAGGCCAAAGGAATAAAAATGCATATAATGGTTATAGATTACATGCAATTTGGGCTGGGGTACCCCTCTGGGACTCAATTGTTTGGACAACAAGGTGGTTCATCTTTCCATGATAACAGATGAGAATGGACCACATTCCAAAGTTGACTCCCAGATCCAAGGCTGACTTCCAGGTGGTGGTGTGTGGGAGCGGGTGAGGAGGGGAGGATGCGTACAACTCCCAGCCAGGTTAGCACATTTGAGTGCTTTCTTTAATCAGAACAAAACAATCACTGTTAACAGAGCATGATTAATATTTCTTATAACTAATAGCTAGTCTCCAATATTCTATTTCTGCCCCTAACACTCTTGGGGAAGCCTGCCTCCTCCAGGACGCCTTCCAGAGTGATTCAGAGAAGAGCTGAAAGCTCAGCTTTGTGTTCTCTGAAACGCTTAGAGATAACCATACCCCTTCCCATCCCCTTTATGGTGACTACACACAGAGGCAATCAGTAAATATTTGATGAGTGAATGAATGAAAGCATGAATTCCTAAGAAGTGTACTGATCACTTACTGTGTCTCAGGCATATCTTGGGAAATACCAACTGAAATCAGACCCTGGCCTCATAGAACTTACAATGTAATGTATGATACATATCGATACATACATGCCTCTATGTTCATTCATAGCTTCACTCTGTCCCTGCCCTGTGTAAGTTGCAAGTTGGTGTCCATATGCATCCATCTGACAGTACATTTGTAAAGTACCTACTGTGTGCCCAGAAGGTGGACACGTAGAGATCCAACACTTGGTTCCTGAACTTAAGGATTTCACAAACTATTGGAGACAGTGGAATGGCTGGAAGTGGGGACGGGGTGAACAGAAAACCACGCACATTGACATCACTATGATGAGGATTTTGGGGGCCATTCGAAGAGCAGAAAAGATGTAGCACTAAGAAGCAGTGCAACCTGTGGAAAGAACCCTAGCTTTCAAGTGCAGCCTGGCCACTTGCTCATAACCCGAGGCAAAACAAGGCATCTCACTTCATGGTCAAGATCAAATGAGATAATTGCAGGCGAAGGCACTTTGTAAATTGCAAAGGACCATTCAAATATTAATAAAGGAATCTTTTTCTTTTCCTGTGTTGTCCCATTCCATCTTGTCTGCCATAGACAGAAATCGTTTTTCTTGCATCTGCAGTGAAAAATTAGAGGAATGTTCTCGATGACAACGCCATTTCTGTCCATATCAATATTGTTGGGCAGACTTCTTTGGATAAAAGTTCAATTTCTCCCATCCCTTTTGCACTTTGGAGCAGTTTCTTTGCCTAGTGGCTCAATTTCTTTTCGACTAAGGAGATGCTAACCCCAACAGTATCTCCTCTGCCCTGTGCTCTGGAGCCTGGACGCTTAGTGAGATCCGAGCAGAGAGACCCACAGCCCCGAGGAGCTACCAGAGTAGCTTCTAAGCTGTTCACCTGAGGATTCAGCTCCTAGTGGGAGGAACAGCTTGTTCCTGGAATGGAATTGTGCCAGCACCAAGTCCTAGCTGGGAGGGGACCCTGGGCTGGAGAACCACCAGGTGTGGCCGCAGGCTTTAGGAAAGCTGCATTTGTTCCTAACTGGAATGCAATACACTCAAATGTGCTAGCAAATGCCGCCATCTATGTTGGCTTGTGAATGCCCTCAGTAATATAAAACGCTTGGACACGTTTAGGAACTTAAAAAAATTATTTCGTTATTTTTCCCTTCACTATGATAAAGTCATGATTTGGAGTCAATGATTTTACTTTGAGATGAGCCCCCTACTCAATATAGCATGCTAATTTAATACTGTTGTAGGCTGTGGGAAGGGCACTAGGTGTCTGACCGGTGGGGTCAGACCGGACCTGGGTTCAGCAGCCTTAGGTTCTGGCTAGGAAAGAATTCAGAGAAAGACCCAAACTGTAAGAGAACGTTTACTTGGTAACTTACAGAGGTAGAAGAAGTAATTCCTAGAAGAAATGGGCTTAGGAAACAAGTTATAGAGGTAAAGGAAGGGCCATAGGGGCTTGGGAGGGAGGAAGGTGAAGGAGGGGAAGGGAAGGGGGAATGGGAAAGGTGGGCGTGCTCCCTGGAGGGAGAGTGCATTGGGCCCTCCGTCCTAAGGGTTTAAGGGCGGAGACTTTAGGGGAGGTCCCAGGCAAGATCTTAACAGAATATGCAGTAGTTTTCCAGGTGTGTCCTTTCCGAGTTATGGTCACTGAGTGACTGGCCGGCACCAGGGAGGAGGTTATGATTCCATGCAGCTGGTCCTGACCTCAGCCATGGCTGGTTTTGCTGCTTCACTGGGCCTGGAGCTGAAATGCAGCTGAGGCCTCGCTATTATCTCTAGGGAGGAAAGATCAAGGGGTCCAAACCTCATGACCAGCCACCTGCTTGGGGAGGAAAAGTCACCCTGGGGGCGAGGTCCCTCCCTACAAGTGATTGTCCATTGTTAGGCACCTGGGGTCGCGCTGGCCTTCTGTACCTAGTCCATCATCCTTGCTCTGCTCATGCATGTCTAACTGCTTATATCAATACAATATGTAATAATATTCACAAGAAAGAAACAACTCCCAATTTCCCCATTTAACAAATGATGCAAGGTGTTAAATTAATTTACAATAACTGTAAAAAATGATTTGCTGATGAATGAATTTTGAAATTTGAAATAATGGATCATGTTTTGTTGGAGAGCCATGTGAACATATTAAGACAGACTGACATGTCACTACATGTTGAATGATAGCATCAAAAAAAAAACACACGTTTTTCACTAGCCACTCTTAGAATTCTTGAGATTTCCCTCAAGCTTTTTTTTTTTTTTTTACATAAAGTTTAGTGTTTTGTTTCTAAATGGCAGGAAAAGGGAACGTTTTAG
This sequence comes from Corynorhinus townsendii, assembly GCA_026230045.1. Taxonomy (NCBI): domain Eukaryota; kingdom Metazoa; phylum Chordata; class Mammalia; order Chiroptera; family Vespertilionidae; genus Corynorhinus; species Corynorhinus townsendii. The sequence goes on along the minus strand of JAPDVU010000013.1, from coordinate 30,530,783 downwards.
CTGGCTTTTGCAAGCATGTTTGAGAAAATAAAACACATGGAGGTGGAGAGTATTTTAATCAAATGAGAAGTCAGATTCGATATAATGTCACTATCAATTTTTAGCATTACGTCAACGTATTGAAGAACCTTGGTTGCAGACCTAGCTGGTTTGGCACAGTGGAGAGAGCACTGGCCCGTGGACTGAAGGCTTTCTAGTTCAATTCCGGTCAAGGGGATGTACCTCGGTTGCAGGCTCAATCCCCGGCTCTGGTCTGGGCACATGCAACCAATTGATGTCTCTCTCTCTCTCTCTCTCTCTCTCTCTCTGTCTCTCCCCCACCCTTCCACTCTCTCCAAAAATCAATAGGGAAAAAATAGCCTCAGACGAGGATTAACAGCAACAACAGCGAAGAATCTTGGTTGCTGTTGAAAGAATTTTAATCAAATGAATACAACAAGGATTTGAGTAATTTACAGAGGAAGCCATTAACTTCCTGCATATTAATACTAATGTTTCATAAGCGCTCTAAGTGTAAACAACACTTCATTGTGGAATTAAATTAACACAGTATGATCAAAAGTAAAACAGATCACAACTCTCTTGTCAATGTGTGGATTGATTAGATTCTTTTTCAGAGAAATAAACTGCATCCCTGGCTGGGTGGCTCAATTGGTTGGAGTGTCGTAATGTACACCAAAAGGTTATGGGTTCGATTCCTGGTCAGGGCACATACCTGGGGGATGCAATCGATGTTTCTCACATTAATGTTTCTCTCTCTCTCAAATCAGTGGGTATATCCTCGGGTGAGGATTAAAAAACAAATTGCAAAAATCATGGGTTGGGAATAGAGAAATTTGAATATGGACTGGGTATTAGATGATATTTTAAAAAATCACCGTTAATTTTGTTGGGAGTAATGGTATTGTAGTGACACAGGTAAATTTCCTTATTCCTTTGAAGTGCATACTAAAGTATTCAGCCCTAACCGGTTTGGCTCAGTGGATAGAGCATCGGCCTGCAGACTCAAGGTTCGATTCTGGTCAAGGGCATGTATCTTGGTTGCGGGCACATACCCGGTGGGGAGTGTGCAGGAGGCAGCTGGTCGATGTTTCTCTCTCATCGATGTTTCTAACTCTCTATCCCTCTCCCTTCCTCTCTGTAAAAAAAATCAATAAAATATATTAAAGTATTCAGAGGTGCAATGTCATGGTGTCTGGGATTTATTTTAAAATACTTCACGAAAAAGAAAGCAAATATGGTAAAACGTTAATAGCTATTAAACCCTAGTGATGGGACTGTGAGAGCTCCTTACACTTTCCCTCTATTTTGCTGTTTGAAAATGTTCACAACAAAAACCCAAAGTGAAATAAAATGGAACCGCTGAGTGGTCCAACCCCACTCGCTCCCTCTAGTGGCCAGTGGTGGTGAGTTGCATGCAAACAGATAATCCTGCAAATCTTGAGAATCCTTAACCCCAATCCCTTCAACAGCCAACAGTTGCTATCACACTCTCACTAGGAGCCTCTCACACTGTTTTGTTCTTTTATACGTTACTGAGTTTTTGAACTAGAAATTGAGGCGGACATCATTACTTCCTTTAACAACCTGAATCTCACAGATTTGATTCCCAATTGGGATTCACTGCAGGAGGACAACCTGAGGCTGGTGGGTTCTGTCTGTTTTACTGAGATGCAGGGGGAAGGCTGTCATGTCCAGTTACCTCAACTTAAAAAGCAACACAGCCCTAACCGGTTTGGCTCAGTGGATAGAGCGTCGACCTGCGGACTGAGGGGTCCCAGGTTCGATTCCGGTCAAGGGCATGTACCTGGGTTGCGGGCACATCCCCAGTAGGGGGCGTGCAGGAGGCAGCTGATCGATGTCTCTCTCTCATCGATGTTTCTAACTCTCTATCCCTCTCTCTTCCTCTCTGTAAAAAATCAATAAAATATATTTTAAAAAATAAAGTGCAAACTCTTTAAAAAAAAAAAAAAGCAACACAACACTGAGAGCTTCGGGTCTCCCTTTTCTCTGGGGAGAAAAGGCGCATGTAGGGTGGTGGAGGAGGAGGAAACATTAGACACTCTGTTAACTGACCTCCTCTGAACCCCCCGGGTTAGCCCGACACTGCATTTCCTCCTGTTGGCCCACATCCAGGGCACCCAGAAAGGTCCAGGCTAGTAGATCCTTTTCTAATTCTCTTCCAAAACGTCTGTCCCTGCCAACTGCGTTAACTGCTTACCACGGTTCTCTTCTATTTTTTCCCAAACTTGTTTGTACCAGTTCTTACTATTACTGTATAATTAAAGACACACAACCCAATGCACCTTACGTGTAGCACTCGTATCAGACAACCCACACACACACACACACACACACACAAAACTGAACACAGCTGGGGCCTACATTAAAAACTTTGCAGTTAAATGAGCCCTGTTTTATGTCTTAACATAAAATATCTAAGACGTTTAAGATGTACTAGTATATTTTTATTTAAGTCATTCTTAACTCTTACCAATTATGTGAATGAGCAAATCAACTCCATCTTGACAGTGTTGGGTGAGAGGTTTTTTACCATCCTACGATTCTCTGCCCAGCTTTGAGTGAAAATAAAACTTTTTTCCACTGAGCGGTGTGAGGGAATATATGGATTTCCCCTGCTGACTTACCTTCTTCTCCTGGCACTTTATTTACATTGAGATTCATGGCATAGTGCCCTTGGTGGTCCGGATCTGCCTCTTGCTTCAACAGTGTTTGGATGGAACAGACCCAGGGCCGCCCCTTCCAGCCTCCAGCCACCCTCCTGCGTCTTATTCAGTCACCACCTTCGGAACCACCTTCAGAACCACCTCCGGAACCAGCCAACACGCTGGTTTCTTTTCTCCCTTAACTCCTGATCGCTGAACAACCATGAGCTCCCAAATTCGTCAGAATTACCCCACTGAGGTGGAGGCTGCCGTCAACCGCCCGGCTCCCCTGCCCCCCAGCCTCTGCGGCCGCCCACACCTACCTCTCTCTGGGCGAGATGGAGGAGAGGAAGCTCCAGGGCTCTGAGCGTCTCTTAAAATTGCAAACCCAGCGCGGTGGCCGCCCTCTCCCCCAGGACGCGCTGAGGCCTCCCCAAGGTGAGTGGGCAGAACTCAGGCCGCCAGGGAGGCCACCCTGGCCTTGGAGAGGAACCTGACCCAGGCCCTCTCGACCTGTGAGCCCTGGTTCTGTCCACTGACCCTCAGCTCTGACTTCCTGCAGAGCCACTTCCGGGTGAGGAGGTGAAACTCATCAAGGAGATGGGCCACACCTGGCTCCCCTCCAGCACAACTAGGAGCCTGTGGAGCCCGGAGGCCTTCGAGGGGCCCCTCTGCATCCCCCGGTGTCTGAGCCTCTCCCCAAAATTACTGGCCATTTTAGCCACCCTGAAGCCCTCTCCCAGGCATTGGACCAAATGAAACAATAAAGCTTTTTGCAGGGCAAAAAAAAAGATTCACTTACATTTTCTCTTTTTTTAAAGAAATCTTTTATTTATTTATTTTTGTTGTTAATCCTCACCAGAGGATCTTTTCCATTCATTTTTAGGAAGAGTGGAAGGGACTGGGCGAGAGAGAGAAACAAAACCTATCGATTGGTTCCTGCACACGCCCCAACCAGGGCCGGGGACAAGCTTGCAGCCGAAGTACCTGCTTCACTTGCGCTTTCTGAGTGTGCATGGGTAAGTGGGGACAGGCGCTTTCCCCACCACCCCCACTCCCCACTGCAGCCCAGAGCGTGTGAGGGTTCACTGTGCGTGATGCCCACATTGGAGACTCCACATGCCCATCATCAAGCTCTAACCTGCAGGAAGGCTCTCCTAAAGCGTTTCAGGTGCCTCGAGGTCAGTTAGGGGCGTGGGCTCTAGGGAAGGCCGAAGAGCAGGCCTGGCCAGATTCAGAGGGGGCCCTGGAGGCAGAGACCGGGACTCTCCAAAGCATTGAGCAGGGAGCGGAGCTTCTAGGAGGAGCTGCTGGGGACTGGCCACTTCCCAGGAGGTGATGCCCTGGGTGGGGTGACAGCAGCCGACCTCGGCCCCAGCTATTTTCTTGGAGAGCAGCTTAGCCCCCCAGGCCAAGGCCAAGGCCAAGGTAAGACAGAAGTCAGACCACAGGCAGGTGCAGATGTAGTCCTTGGACCTGTCCCATCATAGCCCAGGACTCCAGGACTCAGGGGCAGAGACAGTAAACAGGGACAACCTACCACCCACAGGGATCCGTTTAAGGTGCAAGAAGCGTGGCCTTCTCTGAGCCTCAGAGTCCTCATTCAGAAGTCAGGAGAGCGGACCTCGTGACCTCTGTGGCTGCCTCCAGCTCTGCTCGCCCACGAGGCTGGGACCCACCTGCAGTGGTGGGAGACCCGCCAGTCACCAGCAGAGAATGGACACCACCCAACAGGCCCCTCATCGTTACCCAGGGAGATGGGGTGAATGGGACAACCCTGGAGTTGGGGTGAGGACTGGGGTCTTGGCAAAAAGTCAGGGCAATTCTTCCTCTTCCAGACCGAAGCAGAAGGTGGGGCTGTGGTCTGTCTGCCGAGACCCAGGGGAGGGAGGGGGCCCAGCAGCCGCTCCAAGCCCTGACCCTGGGCCCCGCTTCAGTGGGAGGGAGGGGTGGGTGGGCAGGGGGCTTGCTCCATCTCACAGGACTGCCTTGGGATGGGGCTGCCTGTGGCCGCGTGGCAGGGGGTTCCAGGGCCTGGGATGGCCAAAGGCCTTTCATGCCCTCCCACAGGTAGCTTCGCCCCTGGGCAGGAGCAGGTGGGTCAGTCCTTCTGGGGCGCCCTGAACTCGGGCATGCTCCAGGTCCGGGGCGGCGGCCGCGCATCCCGCTCCACGTCCTCTGAGATGGTGGGGATGTCGCTGGTGAAGGGAGAGATGCGCGCGCGGGTCTTGAAGGTGGCCAGCGCCAGGCCGCCGCGGGGCCGCAGGCTCCACTGCTGGGTCAGCCTGTGGGCCTCCTCCTCCTGCTTCATCCTGTCCAGGACCTCCTGCAGCACCGAGAGAAAGAGCCCAGACACCTCCCGCACCGCGGGCTCCTGCTCCGCCAGCAGCTGCCGGAACCTGCGGGGAGGGGAGGTCACCTGGTGCTGGCACCTGGCCTCAGGGGCTTCCGTGTGCACCCCCTAAGGTCAAGTACCAATTCCTCCATGTCCCCACTTCTCCCGAAGTCACTCAGAGTCACCCCACCTCCTTGTTGCCCCAACCCACCCCTAGTCCAAATCCCAGCTCTGCCACTTCTGGCCTCCATGAGCCTCAGCTTCCCCATCTGTAAAGTGGGGTCACAGCCACCTTTTCCCGGTTTACTGAGCTAACATGCAAAACCCTAGCACTTGCCCAGGTTATCCACATCAGTGTGGTGAGGGGAGCCCACTGCTTTCACCTTCCAGGATGTGAGGCTTTCTGGCTCATCCCCTCCCTCCATTCTCCATTCTCCGCCCACTGACCAGAGTGGTGTCTCTGAAGTGTGTGTCCCATTTGGCCGCTGCCCTGAGATTTTCCTTCCACCGCGCCCATGGCTGTTTGCCCATGCACACCAGGTCCCCCGCTATGTCCCCATCTGTGCTCCAGCCGGGAGTCACACATGTGCCCCCAGGCCCAGGTTCTCTGGCTCCTTGCTGGTCCCTCTTCCGAAAATGTCTTCGCTGGGCCTCAAGAATGAATGGTGGTTACCGAGTGGTTGATTACATAGGTTCTCCCACCATATTGAGTCAGGACTGCTCCAACCGCCCAGCAGTGACAGGAGGCAGCCAATGTGACAAGACAATCACGATATGCATGTCCCCGGCCTCCCCGTCATGTACGAGGTGTGGTTTGCCAGGTTAGATTTCCTCATGAGCGCCAGCCCCCCAAGACTGCCCCCTGCCCCTGCCCCCAGGGTGCTCCTGGAACCGGACACAGAAAAGCAGAGACGGTGAGAGTCTCAGCCCGGAGGAAGAAGTGGGAGGGAGTTAAAAAGACAACAAAATCCAGAGGCGTGTAGACAGAACTGGAGAAGGAGAGGCGTTTTTAAGGGGCATTTCAAAGGAAAAGGTGTACGATAGATACATTCGTTAAAGATGGGTGAGAGAAGCTCGGCCGGTGTGGCTCAGTGACTGAGCATCGACCTATGAACCAGGAGGTCATGGTCACAGGCCCAGGTTGCGGGATCGATCCCCAGTGAGGGGTGTGCAGGAGGCAGCCGATCAATGATTCTCTCTCATCAGTGATGTTTCTGTCTCCCTTTCCCTTCCTCTCTGAAATCAATAAGAAAAAAAGTATTAAAAAAATATATATGGGTGAGAGAAGATTCTGGGGACCGAGGGGGGGGGTGGATTTTAAGATGTTTTATTGTGTGTCTGTAGCTCTTTACTAGTGTTTGAGAAACTCAGATAAAGAAACCGAGTTACTTTTGAAATCGAACTAATGCTTCCTTGACTTCAACAGGAATCCATCTGATGCTGGAGTATGTAGGTCATGGTTTGTTAAGGTTACACTTATATTCAGGAATATTATTGTACCCAAGCTCTTAATGTTCAGCGCCCTAGGGCTCTGCACCCCTTACACACACACACACACACACACACACACACACACCCTTAGACATGCTGGTTTGAAATAGGATAACTGTTATTGGGGAAAACCTCTCTAAAAAGGTAGAGTGGAAGGTGAACTAATGGAGAAGGACCCAGCTTGTTAAAATCCAGGATAATAGCCATCAGGACAGGGAGATCAGCAAGTTCAGAGGCCTGGGGTTCTCTCCTATCAACACGCATGAGCCTGGACCCAGGAGCCACCCTGCTTCCGTCTGAGCCCCTAGCACGGCCTGATGTTCCAGGGCCTCTTTCCGATTGCTCCTCCCACCTTGCCCCTTCTAACCAAGGACGGGTCATCCAGGCCCCCGGGTCCCAGTCCTGGTAACCCCAGGCCCTGCCAATGCAGCCACCCTCCCTGGAGCCTGCAGCTCTACAGCTGGGCCCCGGGCCAGGGCCAAGGTTACCTGAGGATGGCAGGCCCACAGTAGGACGGGGGGATCTTGGCGCAGACATCCTCTAGTTGCAGCCGCTCACCAGGGCTGAGGTCGTAGGTGGCCCGGGGTGTGCTGGCCAGCCAGCTGTAGTCCACTCCGGTGCGGACCTTCCTGACGGCACCGCTGCGCTCCCGCTGCTGCCTCTCAGCCTCGCGCATCTGCCCCGCCAGCTCCATCATGAGTGTCTCCAGCACCATCTCAGCCGGGTTCCGGGGCGACAGCCGTGGCAGTGCCTCGTTCCACCGGAGCCACGGGATGAGGGACATGGCCCCCTGACCCTGCTGAGACAGGGCAGAGTGCCTGTGTCTTTCTTAGGCCCTTCTGCTGGTTAGGTGGGAAGAGCAAGGAGGAGGGAGGAGAGCTGGGACCTGAGTAAGAAGACCTGCTCCGTCCTCACAGCTGGGTGGCCTCGAGTAAGTCGCTTAACCCCTCGGAGCCATCATTTCTAATTCTGTAAGACAAGATGGGGCTGCTGTCAGAACCGGTTGTGAATGAACTTGGGATGTGCCAAGCACCCCATAAAAGTGAGATACTTTCGCCCTGGCCGGGCTGGCTCAGTGGATGGAGTGTCGACCTGCGGACTGAGAGGTCCCAGGTTCGATTCCGGTCAAGGGCACGTGCCTGGGTTGCGGGCTTGAGCCCCAGTGGGGGACGTGCAGGAGGCAGGCGATCAATGATTCTCATCATTGATGTTTCTATCTCTCTCTCCCTCTCCCTTCCTCTCTGAAATCAATAAAAATGTATTTTAAAAATATATATTAAAAAAAAAGTGAGATACTTTCATGGTTAGAATAATCCCTAAAACATCCAGATGACTGAGCCCAGAGAAACTGCCTCCTGAATCCCTGCTAACGCCAAACAAAGAAGGAAACCTACTGTGGATGGCTGAGCACAATCTTATCCCTATGACTGAAGGGCAAAAATTCACACGCACAATACCGATGCTTACATTCTATGTCAGCCCAACAGGAAAATACCCCGAGTTTCTAAATGTCCCAGCCTATGGCTGAAGGACGCTTAGAATAGTACGGGCTTGACATCACCTTGCAAAAGACACAACTTACCTTCCATTCATTTATTCATCATTTACTCCTCATTCATTCATTCATTCATTCATTCATTCAGGAGCACTCATCAAGCACCGTGTGCACATCTGTGCAGGACAACAAGTGGGAGGGCCTGTCAGGGGCCCTGCCCTCCAGTGACACAGAGCGTGAGAGCAAGAACCATCCATCCGTGGAAAGAAGTCGACGTGGCTGGTGAAGCACGGAGTGGGTACTGACAGGGGAGGGAAGCAGTGACTCCAGATGATGAAAAAGACCACAGAAGGCTTTGTGGATGGGAGGGCTGAAGGGTGAGTGCAGGCTTCAGACGCATGGACTGAGGGAGAAGGTTCCCAGGTGAAGCACCCTGACCTGGTCTGCAAGGAGTATCAGGTATGAAGGCAGAGCCCTAACCCATCAGCATATTCCCACAGTCCTGCTCAGTATGGGTTTGGTGACTGGCTGACTAGATGAATGGAGGGGTGTGTGGATGAATGAATGAATGGGTGAATGAATGAATGGGTGGATGAGCTGCCCTTTCAGGCATGCCCTGCTGTCTGGCAGGGTTTGTGCCTGACTGCAGTGAAGATAAGTGCCACTCCTGGACTAAAATCTGAGTGGATCTCTGAGGTGCCCCAGCTGCCCTTTCTATGCCTTTTCCCCTCCAGGGAGCTCCCCTCCGTGAACCACTGGTCCTCTTCCTGCCCAGACTCCCCTGGTGCAGAGTAAAGAGATCCCATGAGCTCAGTCTCTACAGCTTGGCCATGAGGCCTGTGCCACCTCCTGAGGACACACACGCTTTTAAGCAGCCCCCCCCCCCCCCCACCTCTCTGCGTCCACAATGCTCAGCCCAGAGACATGAATTGTTAATGCTGGAGAACCAGACACACACAGGAACATTATTACGGGGTAGAGGGTAATACTTTCAACAATAAAGATTTTTTAAAATTAAAATAAATAAATAAATGATGAGTATTTCAATGTCAAATAAATAAATAAAGTACCCAGGTCAGGTAGATGCCTAGCACCAAAAGGTGTCATTTCGAGTGTCCATTCACCCCACTGAAGGATACTCCAAATACACATAGGTCAACAGTACCCACAGGGACTTGGGGCTGTGCTGGGCCATTCCACAGCTCTGTGCCTTCATCCGTGTCCCTCCCTCTGCCTAGACACTTATGAAATAAAATAGGCACTTCTCCCTTCCTTGTCAATATATCTTTATAGCAACTTGGAGGGTCAGGTTGGAACTGAGGATGCTTGGCCTCCTTCGAGTTCTCCACTGGCATGTGGCAGTGTGGGCTGAGCCAGCTGCTGGCCCTCAGCCTGCCCCCTCCCCTTCTCACACCCTGAGGGCCCTTGCAAACATGCATGAGACACCCCAGCCTTCATGTCCAAGCCTCAGCCACGACCCTACCAGCAGCTGCCCCTTTGATCCCCTCAGGCTTGTCCACACTGGTAATGCCATCCACCCTCGGGGACTGGGCCCATGGAGGACACCTGCTCAGGCTCAGGAAGTGGGTAGGAGACTGCCTGGACAGGGATTTCTGGATCTCAGTCCCTAAGGCCTCATCTAGAAGGGAAATGACCTCAGGATGGACACATCTCCTTCATTTCCCAGACTCCTCAGGTCAGGTGTGGCTGGGCCAGAAGAAAGCCAGCATGTAGGCTGGGGCAGGGGCCCTCTTCCCAGGGTCAGGCTTGTGCCCCTGAGATAGATGCTCAACCCACATCATCAGACGGCAGGGACTGGGTGGCTGACCCCACACGAGTCCTGGGCTCGGTGAGTGCTTAGCTTCTCTGGCCCAGGTGGTGGGATCTCAGGGGGACAGGGACATGTTCTGAATTTTCTCCTTCCCCAATTCTCTCTGCCTCCAACCCTGGCCGGAGCTGGAGGCTTGGACAGAATCAGGGTTTCTGCCCGGCTAGTTCTGTCCCTGGTGCCAGCTGTTCTCCCTGCAGGCTCTTTGGCAGGTCTGATTAAGTTCTTAAGGGCAAAGCAGGGAGGCAGGTGGAGGGAGGGAGAGCAGCCAAGAGAGGCGGGCCGGCCAGACGCCCCAGAGGTTTATCCCAGGGTCTCCCCAGGTCCTGACCCACAGCTGAGACCCCATGTGAGTTTGAGTTGTGGCTGAGTGTCTAGGGAAGAAAGTGATGGCAGATGTGGTCTGATAAAAGACACCCAGAGGTTCGTCAGAAGAGCAGGGGTGGTCTTTGCTGAGTGCTCTGCACAATTGGGATTCTCCCCACCCGCCTTGTTCTGGATTAACCCCTGTGGCAGAGCCAAACTCCCCAGTGTTAGCTTTAAGGCCCCTCACTCCTGCTCACCCCCGGCCCTGGAAGCATGCACCATGGCGACTCTGAAACCTTCCCGGGAGGAATGCCTGCTTCCCATTCAGTCAACAGCTCCGACAATCTGCCTCTGATGCAGGAACATTGATTGAATCCTTGTTTAAGAAAAAATTAGGACATTTCAGGAAATCTGAATATGAGCTTGGGGTTAAGGAATGAGTATTGATTTTCTTAGGCATAAAAATGGTATTAGGGTTCTAGGGGAATAACGAAGAGAAGCTGATGTGTTCATGGCTGAAGTGTCCTAATGTCTGCAATGTCCCACATTCAAATCCTTCAGAGAACGTTACATGGGTACGCACTCACACAGGGCAATGTGGCAAAATGCTAACAACTGTTTTATCTAGGGGGGATTTATGGGTGTTTATTGCACTATTCTTCTAAATTTTCTGCATTTCCATATTTATAATTGAACATTATTTTTTTTTAATATATTTTTATTGATTTCAGAGAGGAAGAGAGAGATAGAAACATCAATGATGAGAGAGAATCATTGATCAGCTGCCCCTTACTGGGGATCAAGCCCACAACCAGGGCGTGTGCCCCTGACCAGAATCGAACCCGGGACCCTTCAGTCCACAGGCCGACACTCTATCCACTGAGCCAAACCAGCCAGGGCTGAACATAATTTAAAAGTTGGAAAAAGTCTAGCTCAAAACTCACTCTTTGTCGGAAGCCTTCTCCATTCACTCTGCCTGGGGGCCTGGCTTGCTCCTCAGCGCCCCTGCCCGTGGTTTATGTCACATCCGTTTGGGGCGCTGTGGCATCCCTCACCGTCGGGCATGGGCGTCGAGGGAACAAACCGTGGTGGGTGCTGGGCGGGTCTGGGCTCTGGAGCCTGACGCCCAGGCCTGAGTTCTGACCCACTCAGGACTCAGCAGACACAGGTGGGAGTGTGCAGTATGCTGGACACCATGCTGGTGCTGGGCTCCCTGCAGGAGCCTACATTCAAGAGAGCCAAGGAAACAAGTAGACAAGCCATCGCAGCACTGCTGAGGGGCATCCCAGGGGTGCAGCCCCTCTGTCTGCAGGGTCACAGCCGTGAACCAGCTACAATGCCAATGAAGGGCGTGCCCACGCTGGCCCTGGTGGATGGCCTGCTCGGATGAGGAGGCTGGCTTTGGGGGAGAGAGCAGGCTTTAGGAGAGGGAACCCAAGTTCAATGCCTACCGCCTTCCCTCCCTGCCATATGCTGCCTGTGCCCAAATCACCTCCGTTGCTCCAAGCCTCCGTGTCCTGGTCTATAAGATGAGGTGATAAGGGTAGCAATGTCCATGTAAGTGCTAACTAAACTAACAAGGCCTGTGACTGTCTCTCAGTGTAGTGTCCTGGGGCCCACAGGGATAATTCAGCAGTTGATGAACTCAGAATGGGGGGAAACCACCTTTGCTTCCACTAACTGGAACTGAAGTGTAGTGTTTCCGCCAGTTATGAGCGTGTCCCCAGACCTCAGCAGTCCCATCACTCCTGTGACTGTATCCCCAGCAGAGACCACAGGTACAACACTGCAGTGCCGTCACTCTTGAAATACCACGTCAGCTCATCACTACTGCGAAATCATGATATTTGTTAGAGCAGGCCTGCCGCTAGATTTTACTATTTTACACTAGAGGCGTGATGCACGAAATTCGTGCAAGGGGCTCAGCCCTCGCAGCCCCGGCTTTGTCCTGAAGGTCGTCCGGAAGGTCCTCGGTGTGGCTCAGTGGCTGAGTGTCGATCGTCCATCTATGAACCAGGAGGTCAGGGTTCAATTCCTCCTCAGGTACATGCTGGGATTTTGGGCTTAATCCCCAGTAGGGGGTGTGCAGGAGGCAGTTGATCAATGATTCTCTCTCATCATTGATGTTTCTATCCCCCCCCTCTCCCTTCCTCTCTGAAATCAATAAAAATATATTTTAAAAAATAGGTTGATATTTTTTACAGCTGGTTTCTTTTGTAATCTTATAAACTTAATCTTATGCCTTTAGAAACGTTTTGCTGAAAATGTGTCCACAGGGTTCCTTCCAAAGGGGGGGTCTATAGCACAAGAAGTAAGGGACCCCCTGGTTTGGTGCCAGCTTGACCCCAATCCTGTGCCTGGCCTTGCCCAACCCGGGCTTCTGGGGGGAGCTGAGCCCCCTGCCCCCATGAAGGGAAGGCTCAGGGATGAAGCCTCAGTTTCCCCAGCACCAGTAGAAAATCCCTCACTTGTTCGGTCTCTGCCCTTTGGCATCACTCACCCAAACCCTTTCTCTTTCGTTTCTGCTCTTCCCCCTCCTCCTTCCTCTCCCGCTCATTACCCCTTCCACTCCCAACCTCTCTGGGCCTTCCCTTCAGCCTATTTTTAAACACCCCTGAGGATAATGTCTTTGCTGTGGCTCCCTGGGCAAACCTACACCAGCTGTGGCTCGTTAGATACGCCCAGAACACCACCTCCGTGACTCAAGGGCACAAGGAGCCTGGTTCCAGGCAGTGAGCAGTGGGAAGGGGGCCAGGGACGGGGACCAGGGCGGTTGGCGGGAACAATGTGGGTGTATGTATGTCAGAGTTGGAAGCTAGGCTCCGATGCCCTTGCAGGAGGAGTACTCCAGTGAGTACTGAGGGCAACGGCCCCGGCCGCCGAAGGAAGGACAATGCAGTCCCTGCCAGGACGCTGCTTTCTTGGTACAAGGGGATCCCCACCCAGGCTTCCCCCTCTGACGCCGGGCTCTAACAGCTGAGCTGGGCAGCTGCAGGCCAGGGCGAGGGGCTGCCCTGCACGGTCCCCGGGACCCTGAGCACCTGGGCCAGCCTGTCTCAGGGTGCCCGCTGCCTCACTGAGCAGGCAGGCTGCTCTGCTGCAGCTGGGCCCTGGTCTGGACAGAGGCCCCGACGCAGCTGCAGAGTTGGAGCTCCTCTCTCGGGATGACCTTCCTCCCTGCCCTGTTTTCACCAAGGTCCAAGGCCAACTTCACAGACTGCAGACTGACCTTATTTTTGTTTGGCATCACGGAAAAATAATAAACGTCATTCACCAAGCCAGGTGAGGCCCAGCCTGTCCTGTGCCCCTCTGCCCACCTGATCAACACCTGCTCACTTTTAGGACCAGCTGGGAGGGCAGCAGCCACCCCCTGCCGCCCGCCCCTCACTGCCCCACACCCAGGCCGAACGGCGTGCCTGGCCCCGCGGCCTAGCCTCATGGCATCCAAAACAGACATGTTCCTCGCTTTATTGTTTTCCTCTCTCCCCACCCGGCTACAAGCTGTGTGAGGGCAAGAGCTGAATTTGTTGAATCTGCTTAGTGAGCCCTGAACGAATAAATGAATAAATGAACTAATGAATGAATGGCATTCTTCCTCATTCTGAGGCAGAGGTGCAACCAGGAGGGGGTAGCTCAGCTCCTAGAGACAGACCACAGCTGGTAGGAGCGGATCCCACGGTCACAGCTCAGACTTTCCCTCCCAAGCTTGACCCCCTCCCTGGAGTGCAGCCAGCCGCCTTGTCCAGGCTCCTTCTCCTGGGTGGGCTCCTGGGGACTCACATTCAGCTCTGTGGCTGGGGCTGAGGCCCACACATCACCCATGTGTCCTGGTCCCAAGACTGAACCACATGCTTCGTAGGTGCTCACGTCACAGCTCTCGAGTGGATGAGAGAAGCTCTGATTTGGCTCTTCCCCTGCCTGCGTCCTCCCCATGGAAGCGGGAGAGAAAATGCTGGTTCCAGAGCCGACAAAAGCTATAGCTTCCCCCTGGATTTATGAAGCCAGGACAGGCCACAGCCCGAGGATGCTGCAGAGCCCACTCTGGTGGAACAGCTGAGCGGTGACGGGCCTCCCTCTGGCCATCTGGGCCCTGGACTCAGACACCTCAATAGGCTGTCCCCAGCCTGGGCCACCCCTCCCAGCTCCAGGCTGGCGGGGCCTCCGCCGTAATTTCCTAGGGCGTAGGAGCCACCGTCTCCTGGGGAGATGCCCTCTTACCTGGCTTTCTGGGCTCAGCCTGTGCGGAGGTGAAGGTCCAGTGGGGGTCCTGCTTGCTGCTTCCCGGTCTGGGAGGAGAGAGCGTCTGGCTCTTTTCAGGGAAAAGCAGAAAGTTGGGCAGCCAAGGGAGGGCAAGGTGGAGAGAACCTACACCCTAAGCGTCTCCCTCCTATTTCTCCCTGTGGCTGGCTGCCGTCTGGTTCTGTCTCTCAGAAGTTGTGCTGAGAGAAAGCAACGCTGACCACAGGAGGCAGCGAGCCTGGTGTCGGCGGAGTGTGTGCCTGCGTCCCAGGAGGCCGGAACCAGAGCTCCTCCGGTGAATGGGCGGGGCCAGCTCCTGATCCGTGGTTGCCATGGAGACCCACCTAAGCCTCTTTCACCTGCAGCTCTATTATCTGTAGAGGGAGCTGCCTGGCCTGACGCAAACACCTGAGAAGCCCCAGGTGGTGAGAGAGGCGTGAACCAGATGGCGTTCTGGGCCCCTTCCTCCTCCAGCCACACTCTGGGTGGCACACACTGGGGAGCAAGACCTCACTCACCGCACCCTCTGCAGAGCCCTGGGGGACCTGCTGTGGGCGGATGTTTCCAGCTGGTGTGTGGATAGGTCTTGGCTGGAGGTCACCTCTTCCCACCTCCTCCCCCCACCAGGAGAGGGAAGGGTGCTTCTAGTGGCCTGAAACACCCTTGCCTCACACACCCTTACCTGCCCTCCTCTTTGCTAATGGAAATTCTCTGCTTCCCTCAAGACAAGCTCAAGTGCAGAAAGCTCTGCCTCGCTGGAGCTGGAGGAGGGGCGAGCCTGAGGAAGAATCCAGGGAGAAGAGGAAGCGTGGACCGTGGTTACTGGCTGAGGTGCTGGAGGTGACTGTGGAACTGACAGGGGCCCAGGTTGCTGCCGGGCATCCCGCACTCCCTGGGCCCCTGCCTGAGTCTGGGCTCTGCACACTAGTCACTTGCAGACTGTTCTGGCCACGGCCACCAGTGAACCAGGCTGCAACTCACCGACATTCGGTGGCACCGAAACGGGGACCTGCTGCCCTGTGAGAGGCCCCAGGGTACTGTGCTGGCCACTGAGCTGCCTGATAGTAGCTCCCAGGTGAGGCTGTACCAGGTACCCAGGTAAGGGAGTGACTACTTGGCACATCTAGTCCCGACCGTGGAAAATAAAGCAGAAACATCGCCCAGGAGAAATGGAACTGGGTCTGGTGAGCTGGCTTGGCTTGCCCACCTGCCTGCTTGTATGTTTTGATTGTTTCCCTGGGTGATAAGCCACTTGGTGCTTGCTCTGTGGCCGGTCCCATTAGATTAGCTGCCTTCCCGCCGCATCTGTCTTCTCCAGCAGGGGTCTGGAGTCAGGAGCCTGACCAGTTCACAGCACAACAGTCACAAGGATGGGGAGGGTGGCTTGGGACGAGAGGCTCCCACATTTCTAGGAGCTGAAGCTGACCTCTCCCGAACCATGGTTCCCAAGAGGCTTCCATCCCAGGGCCAGCTAAGGCCGGAGCAACTCGGAACAGAGAACTGTGAGTCCTCGCCTCTGAGCCTCCCACCACCATCCTGGCCCTTCCCTGAGGGCAGAATTCCGAAGCACTTCCACGCTGGTGGGGAGGGAGCAGCGGGGCTCGAAGGCGCTGCCCTCCCTTTGGGAAAGTTGCTGGAAGTGGCAAGGCAAAGGGGCCAGTGACCACACCTGCATGCACACTGCTGTCTGGAGCTCTTTTCTGTGCCGGCACAGTGCTGGGCGCTGGCTGGGGAGGGATGGTGTCACTCTCCTCCCCTCTCCCCACTTCCCAGCCAAACTTGCAGGAGAGGAGACGTCAGGGAGCGTGTTAGAGTTCAGAGCTAAAGGCTGTACAATCTTGGGTCTACTCCTGACCATTCTGCTGGATTGAAGAAGTTCATCCCCTTCTACAGCCATGCATTACCTCCCCCTCAAACACCCACACGGCGATGCAAATGAGATCTTATGGGTCAACATTCGGAGCCAGCAAAAAGGTTCCACTGCAGCAATGTGCCGAGGCGAGATGTGAGCTTCAGACCCTCTCCTGTGACTCTGGGGAACACGCACACAGGGGACCAGGTTTTTGCATCCTCCTCCCGACACAATGGTCCGCCCCCCTGCCCTTTGCAATGATGCCTGTGACCAGGAGAGGGGACCATGCTCTCCCTCCATCCCTCCCCTGCCTGCTGCCCTGATACCATACTTCAGAGAGAGCTTGCTGTTTGTATGGATTGCTAATTTATTTCAATTCATTGGCCTGCAGAGGCTTTGCGATTATCCATGCTGACTGTGAACTTGTACTTGGAGAGAGAAGGGGCAGTTATTTTTCTCTCGTTTGGCATCAGTGGAAGTTGCTGAAGCGTCGTTAAATACGCAGCAACCATTCACGCGGAGGAGCTCCAGCGGGGCCCAGGCCACTGCCTCCCAGGTGGCGTTTGATTAGTACATTGGAGAGGTGGAATTATGAAGCTGCTGGTGGCAAAGCTGGATTGGAAACGGTGGGGACCTAACCCTGTGTTTCCTCTCAAAGCAATGGTTCCGTCTTTGCTAATTCCGTGTTTGCACAACTTTCAGGACAGGACTGCAGATAACGAGAATCAGCTGTGCCCAGAATTCTCTGTTGGCCCCTGAGACTCCTACCGGTTAATGCAGAAGTCAGGTGCCATGCCTGAGAGAGTACCTAAGAGGCTGCTCAGACAGCTAAGCCGTGTCCCTCCTGCCTGCCTCAGTCCCGGGGCCACCAAGCTGGTAAACATGGCAACAAGCGTCACCCGCCCTCATTACCTGGCACGATCCTGACTCAAACATCTCTCCCTCATCAGCCAAATAGACACTGAGACATTCAAGCTCTGGGCTCCCGCTGCAGACCTATCACTTGCAGAGCCGCTCTGTCCCCAAGGGTTCACTGAGGCCTCACTGCACAGATGCCCGAGCGTGGCTTATCCCCGCCTCCAGGGTCCTGAAATTGGTACCAATTACACTTGTTCAGAATCCACCTTCCTCCAGAAACTGCCTGGTGAATAGTAGGTACTACAATATGTTGGTTAATGACACGATTCATACATACATTAAAAATACACGCAACAAAATAACAAATTAAATTTTTAAAAATGGATGATAAGGAAGTCCCTGGCCAGGTAGCTCCGTGTGTTAGAGTATCATCCCGAGAGGCCAAGTTTGTGGGTTCGATCCTGGGTCAGGGCTCACACAAGAATCAAAACCAATGAATGAATAAATAAGTGGAATAACAAATCGGTGCCTCTCTCTCTCTCCCCGCCCCCTCTCTTTTTCCTCTTTCCCCTCTCAAATATTTTTTTAATGGATGCTAAGGACCAGACTATGGTCTTGAAATGCCATTTATCCTCAGAATCAATGAGGGCTTCTTGGAGGAGGGGCTGATTCCAGGTCTGGGCATGTACAAAATGAACCTAGAACTTACGTTAAACCAGCAAAGATGGCTCAGGCCTACTGGTTGGATGGCAATGTTGAATCCATGTTGAATCGGTGCTGTTTTGGTGAGGTCTGCAGCCAGGCTGACCTGTGGGCAGCCTCTCGATAATGTGGGCAACCCACCAGGAGCTGGCGGGGGCCTCTAGCCAGCAAGAAGCCGGGGCCTCAGTCCCATAACCTCAAAGAAATAAATTCTGCCAGCAACTGGAGTGAGCCTGCAGGCAAGTCTTCCCGAAGGTGAGCTTCCCGATGACAACACATCACAGCTGACGCCTGGGTGGCAGCCTTGAAATCCCAAGCAGAGGACCCAGCGAAGCTGTGTCCAGGCTCCTGACCTGCGCACACTGAGAGGTAGCAAATGCACATTGTTTGGAGCTGCGGAGTCTGTGCTACTCTTGTTACACTGCAATAGAACACTGATACAGCTGGGGACTTCCCTGTCAGCCCCCGGCCACAGGGTAGGGAAGCCACTACGCCCCTCCCCTCACCCTGCTCCCATCCCAGCTGAGCAGACACTGAGGGCCAAGGCCCCGATCCAGTGACTGGGAGGGGATGAGAAGAGGCTCATGCCTCCTCAGGTCCCCCTGTCCTCAGGAGGCTGCTCCACCTGCCACACAGCCTTCCCAGACACCAAGGCAGAACGTATAACTGTCCCTCACGGGGCAGGAAGAAGCCGGGGGCTGCCTGGAGATCAGCCATCAGGCCAGACCAGGGCAGAGAGTACATCGGTGACCTTCCTCAAGGCGAAGGTAGGCCCTGCCCGAGTCAGGTAGCAGGGTGGGAATTTCAGGAGGGTGACCGTGAGTTACTCTGGCCTGCAGGTCAGCCTTCATCAGTGGTTCTCAAACTTGAGCAAGCATCAGAATTCCTTGGAAGGCTTGTTAAAATCACAGATTGCTGGGCCCACTCCCAGTAAGTCTGATTCTGTAAGTCTGATTGGGAGTTGGCCCTGCCCAGTGCTCTGTAACTGTGAGCAGCAGTGACATCTCGTGGTGAGAAGGGGAATGAACCTTGGGCCTCCTGTGAGGCTGGGCCTCGGAGGTGCCCATGGGTCCAGAAGGATGCCAGGGCTGCACTGCCCGGACAGAATGGATAGGCCCTGTCCTTGCCCCTGAGTGTGCAGGCACCTCTGTGCCTCATTTTACCCTAGAAACAGGGAAACCGAATCTTGTTTCCTAGAACTTGGAGTTTCTTTTCAGAATACTTCCATCCTCATTTAAAAAATATATATTTTTTATTCATTTTCAGAGAGGAAGGGAGAAGGAGAGAGAGATAAAAACGTCAATGACGAGAGAGAATCATTGATTGGCTGCCTCCTGCATGCCCCACATCGGGGATGAAGCCCACCACCCAGGCATGTGCCCTTGGCCGGAATCAAACCATGACCTCCTGGTTCATAGGTCGACATTCAACCACTGAGTCATGCGGGGCTTATCCTCATTTTTATGAATAAGTTTCTGTCCTGGTCTTTTCATCCCCAAAAGGCAAGGGCCTGGGAACCAACGCCTTGAAGTCTCAGCCTCAGATGGGACTCTCCCAAGTCAGGTAACTAGCTTTTTGCATGGGGGCCTCACTTAACTGCTTTCAACCCAAAGGAGCGTTTCGTAATCTGAACGATGGTCCCTGGTAGCTTGGCATCAGTCCTTGGCAGGATTTCCTGACTAATGCAGCAATGATTTGTGAACCTGGGTGGTGCCAGCCCTCTTTTCCTCACCTTAACTTGGTAGACCAGCCGGGCGCCTGTGGGGACGTGGAGGGATGCTGGGCCTGTGTCTGAGGCCCGGGTCAGATCCCCTGCTCTGCTTCTGAGCTGTGAGACCTCGGGAATCTCATCTCAGTTCTCTGAGCTTGTTCATCTGGAAAATGGGGGATCTAAAATCAGTCATTTATGCAAAAGTAACCACCAGGTTAACGTGGATGGTGGGGCACCAATTCTGGGTGACTCAGAAGGGAACAGGGGTACAGGCTACCCTCTGAAGGGCTCCGTTTCTCTGCACTGTACTCAGCTGGGGAGCTCCCCAGCCCTCCTCCTCACTCCCACCCCCCCCCCCCCCCCAACCAGTTTACCCTGCTCACCCGCCAGCATTCTTTGCATCCATCCAACCTCCCACACATGCTGCTGCTGGGCGCCCTGCCGCTCATCGTCAGCAGGGGGTGTCCTGGGGCCGGGAAGGGGGTGTGTGACAGTGAGTGAGGAGGTGGCGCCTTCCCACAAACCTCCCCGCTGAGGTGACCAGGCCAGCTCAATGTTATCCCCAACACCCCACCCCCTGCCCGATTTCACAAAGTAGCCTGTGAGGTTATCCAGGGAACCAAGGTCAAGAGGTAGGGAAGGTCAGCCGCTTGCCCAGCCTTGTCCAGTGGAACTTTCTGGAATGTTAGAACTAGCCTATATCTGTGCTGTTGAGCACTCCAAATGCAAATTAGAAATTTTTTATTTCATTTTTATGAATTTAAATCTCTAAATAGCCACGTGTGGGTAGTAGTTCTAGTGGGGCCCATCACTCCTTCACCAGCCCCGCCCCCCCCCCCCATTTGTTCGGGAAGAGATCAGATAATTAGTTGACAAGGAAAGTACATAACGAATACAATGTGAAGCATTTGTCCCCTCCTCCATCAGGTTCAGGACCTCAAGCCAAAGGAGCTGGTAGGGTTCCGAGGGGCCACTCCTGAGCTTAAAGCCCTCTTTGGTGCCAGGAGAGCTCCCCAATTCTGCTGTGGGGGTCATAAGACCACCAATGGAGATGCTCAAGAATTCCAATGCCTCCCACCTCCAAATCCCAGGGAATGTTACTTGCTCTGAGTCCTGGAAGTCATGAGGTGGAGGAGGTCAGTATCATGTAATCTGGCACCTATCAGCAGGTCAAAGGTCGCTGCCCATGTGCACCAGGTTTCACTTTAACTACAGAGGAGGATCTGATGTGACTACACTGAGCAGGCTGACCCCGGGTGCTGTCTCTGCTTTGAGTGGAGGGGAGTGAGGACCCCCAGGTGGGGAGTCCCAGAGATGACGCTATCACAGCAACCAGAGATAGCAAACCAGATTGTCCCCACAGCCCAGAGCAAGTGGGGTGCAGATCTGCCCCCTGGATCCCTGCACCTTCCCCCAGCCTGACCCTTTGAACCCCAAGGAGTGGCTGAGAGGGTGCAGGGGGTGAAAGGGTCAGGCAATGGGCATCAGTGGAGGAACTGGGGCCATTGTGCTCTGAGCCCAGTGGGTGACTGCATACCAGTGTGATGGCATCTCACTTCTCGGTGCCGCATCTCTGTTCCCAGCTGAAAAGGACACTGATAGCAGCCTGAGCTGCCTCCGAGTGCTGCTGTGGCGTTCACATCAGACAACACCACGTCCACTCACTGATCCGTCCCTTCACTAAATGTTTACTGAGGACTTGCCTGGAACAGGACCATTGGCTTCTTGGTGGCAGCAGGAAGACCAAGTTCCCCTGTGGGAGCCTGCCCACAGCATCGTAGATGCCAGACACTGGCGATTCTCACACAGGCTTTGCAGCAGCCTTTCTTAAACTGTGAGCCGGGCCCACCTCAGGGAGGAGAAGGAGGAGGAAGAGGGGGAGGAGGAGGAGAAGGGGGAAGGGAAGGGGAGGGGGAAGAGGAGGAGGAGGAAGGAGGGGGAGAGGAGGAGGAGGAGGGGGAGGGGAGAGAAGAGAAGGTGGAGGAGGAGGGAAGGGGGAGGGGAGGGGGGAGGAGGAGGTAGGGAGGGGAGGGGGATAGGGAGGGGGGGGAGCTGGAGGAGGAGGGGGAAGGGGGGAAGGAGGAGGTGGAGGAGGAGGGGGGGAAGAGGGGGAGGGGGAGGGGGAGGGGAGGAGGGATGGAACTGGAGAATGTAAATGTAAGGGAGAGGTGTGCCGCACGGGAGCAGGGAGGAGGAAGAGGCTGAGAGGGAGGAGGAGGCTGGCTCGCCCAGGTGGCCTCACTGCCCTGTGAGCTCACTGCCTGCTGCTGGTCCAGACAGCGCCAGCCAGTTTCTCCCAGAAGCTCCTGGGGACTTGCCCAGCTGGGTGTGACCTGATAGCCTCATATCTGCCTGGCCCACTCCTGGACCTCTCAGCACTGGCTTCTCAGGTTCCAACCTCCATCGCCTCTCACTTCCTCACTCCTGGCCTCACTGTCACTTTCTCCCTTACCGCCTTCCCTCCCCGCCTCAGTGAAGAGGCTTTAGACACGGAGCCGCCTGCACAAAACCCACCTAAGAGGTCCCTGTAGGAACCAGCCTTGCTCCTCATGTTGGGCCAGGCTTCCTGGGACCTTTCCCGCTGAGAGATCGGGCGCAGAGGGCCTGTGCCAGCCTTGCCTGGTGGTGCCTTTCAGTCGGCTGAGGGGCTGAGCCCGGGCAGGAAGGTGGGGTTCTCTCATCAGTGCAGGCAGTGTGCTGGGACTCCTGGATGCAGTGGGTGGTGGACCAGACTATATGGTCAAAACGAGCTGGGACTGCCTGGCTGTGTGGCTCAGTAGTTGAGTGTTGACCCATGAATCAAAAGGTCTCCAGATCGATTCCCGGCCAGGGCACATGCCCTGGTTGTGGCCCAGTAGGGGGCGTGCAGGAGGCAGCCGATCAATGATTCTCTCGCATCAATCTTTCTATCTCTCTACCTCTCTCTCTTCCTCTCTCTTTAAAAAAAAGAAAAATCAATAAACGCATATTTTAAACAATAAACAAAAATGAGCTGGGACCACAGAAGGCAGCGGTACCAGAAGAGTGGAGAGAAGCAAAGATGGGTGGGCAAGCCTGGTCTCGGGTACAGAGGTGGCGTGCATACGGTCTCTGATGGAAACTGGCACATCAGCCTGAGGCTCCGAAATCCAGGCTCAGTCTTGTGCTGTACCATTTCTCCCATCAGGCTGGGAGCCTCCCTCACACAGCCATGTTTGCTCTTCATCTTACACCCTCCACACGCCTGGTCAGAAGTTGGATCCTCAGAGCTTGATCAGCACTGCCTGAGCACCTGGGGCCCGGGCGCCAGGCCTACTGGGAGGAGAGCAGAGCTCAGGTGCTCCCAGGTACCCTGAGCGGCCCGCTTAGCCAGTCTGGGCCCAGTTCTACCAGTTGTCAAGCTCGGCCTCCTGGGCATGCAGTGCTTGGAGAAGCTCAAGGGCTGTTTCCATGCAACTGGGTGAACACTCTTCCCCTCCCACCACCTTCTGGGACAGGCAGGGCCCCAGAATCCCTCTCTCTGGATGTTCAGATGAGCCTGTTGGTTCCAGGTGGAGACCTACCAGGGACTGAGCACCTACTGTGGGCAGAGCTGGGTGTTCAGCATGTGGTGGTCACCTTCTGTTTTGCCTGCTTGTCATTCCTTCCCCCTTATTCTGGCCCACCTACCTGTAGTCTATAAGATTCCTGGGGGTCCCATCACCGGAAGTGAGCACCTGGCCCAGGCCTGGCCAGGAAGAGATTCACCCCACCCCCCACCCCTGGCCCCAGCAACCAGTGGAGGAATCTGCGTCTAGACTTTGCTGGAACAAGTCGGGGGGATAAAGCTCTCTCTGGTAGAACATATGAACCTGAGCCTGCTGGTGGGCATCCTGCCACCACGGGAGGAGAGCCAAGGCAGGGAACAGAGAAAGATGCCCTCCAGTCCTGAGGACATCCCTCAAATTCTGGGAGCTTCCACGCCTGGAATTGTCAAACTATGGAAACATCTACATTTCCTTTCTTGCCTAAATTAATTGGAGTTGCATTTTCTGTCCCTTGGAATGGAAAGAGTGAGAAGGAAGGGATAGAGAGAGAAGCATCGATCAGTTGCCTCCTGTAGACTGCCATGGGGTGCAGGGACGAAATGAAGAGAGGAAGTGAAATGGGTTTTACCTTCAGAAAGGTCACAGGCTGAGGGGAAATATGGTTTCATTATTGAGTGTCTGATCTTCCATTTTTTAAACATATGTGTCATATATATTTAGAAAAGTTCTTATACTTTTTATTTCTCTACCAAGTAATAGATATTCCAAGTGGGAAATTTACCAAAAAGGCCAAAGGAAGGAAGATTATTTGGATCCCAATATCTGCTGTTATTCTTTTTCAGTGCGTTTAAACATGACAGGAGGGTCACACTGTACATGTCATGTTAGTCTTTCTCCCCATTTGCACATGGTGACCTTCTTTGGGAACATTGAAAGGAAACCACTAAGAGATAAGGTTCATGGCAAGACAAAGGTCACATGCATCTCACCACTCGCTTTCCACCTTGTTTCAGAAAGAGGCACAGGAGGCCACCTGTGGATAAGAAAGTGGTGATTCCCCCCCGCCCCCGCCCCCCCCCCCCAATCTTGCTCAGGTGGGGAAGTGGTGCCAGTCACGGGGTCAGGACATGCTGTGGGAGAACCAGGCTGAGGAGACGGTGCGGTGCTCGGTCTTAGACACACTGAGCTGGAGGAACCTTTCAGACATCCAAAAAGAGATGTGAAGCAGGCAGCCGGATGTCTCAGTCAGGAGCTCGGAGAGATCATATGTATGTGTCATTTGCAAATTGTGTGCACGCACCCGCGGCGAACCAGCTGGTGTGGGTTCTGATTTCAGCTCACTGCTCTTCAGCGACAAGTCACCGCCCTTTCTGGGACTCGGGGTCCTCAAGGGTTCAATGAGGAGTGGGCCAGAGCTCCATCCAGCTCTAACATTCCCGGAATCTGTGAGCATGAGGATAAGGCGTTGCCTGCGTCCAGCCCCCAAAACCAGGAGAAAAATCTTCTAATTTGGGGAGTGTTCTGGCTCTGTTTGACTGGCCACAGGGTGTTTTTATTGGGACCCTGGCTGTCCCTTCCCTGGGCAAACCATAGACCACCCTAAGCATCCAAGATTCCTATTAGGTGGAAGACTAGGCCCCTCATCCTTGTTTGAAAGGAAAAATGGACTACATAAGCTGCTGTGGCACAGGTGAGGCAGACTGTCTGAGGAAGGTTAAGGTCAAAGGTCACTCCCCAAGGTTTTCTAATCCTTCCTTGCCCCCCGCCTGCTCTCTCCTGAACTTTCTGCTCTCTGCACTCTTCCCAAAAATGTGTTGCTGGCTTTCCATGTCATGTTTGCTTATTTCACAAATGACCCCGTTCCTGATGATGTCCCAGGTTCTAGTGAACTTTCCCAGCTCAAGCAGCAAGCCCCTGGAATAGTGTCTTTCTGGAACTGTCTGACACCCCGCTCCCTGTCTTGAACCCTGGCCAAGAGCTAAGAACCGTGTTTATTATGTGCTAGACACTGGACATATAAAACAAACAAAACCCAATCTGAACCCTGGAGAACCTTCCTCCCAGTGGCTCTGAAGAGCGAGCGGGTCTATTTTCCCCTAAATTCACTGCCAGTCTCTACTCCATAGTAAAGCCTCTTTTCTGCTCAGTCTCTCAGCCTCTGCATTTGTCCCAAAGACATTGGTTATAACCCACTGAGGGCTTATTGTATACCAGTCTTATGTCAAGCACGTCACAATTTTCATCTCATTTAATCTTCAAAACTACCTGTGAAGTAGGTTCTGTTTCTCCCACTTTTCTCTTTTTTTTTCTTTTATTCCTCCCCTGCGGATATATTTTAATTGATTTTCAGAGATAGAGAGAAAGAGAGAGAGAGAAAGGGATAGAGAGAGAAGCATCGATCAGTTGCCTCCTGTAGACGCACCTACTGGGATCGAACCCACAACCTAGGTATGTGCCCTGATCAGGAATTGAAACTGCAGCCTTTTGGTGCATGGGACGATGCTCCAAACCAACAGAGCCACCTGGCCAGGGCTCTCTCACTTTATTCTTGAGGACCTAAAAGGGATGAAGTCATATGAATGAGTTCAAACAGAGGGATTCAAACCCAGGTTTGGTCTGACTTTAAAAGGCCAGGCTCTACCCACTTTACTCTGCCATCTTTGCCAGGATGGCTGGGTGTTTCCTGCCTGAAAACTTGGTGTTAGCCATAGGAATGCAGGAACCTTGTCTTATTCAGTCCTTATCCCCAAGCGCCTAGAACAAGGCCTGGCAAATATTTGCTGAATCAATTTGAATGAATGAAACACTTGGAACCCCTCCCTCCCCACCCACTATTATCAACCACAGCTTTGAAAACAATCAACTGCAATGTGTTAAGTACTTAATAGCATAATGGGAGTGAATCTCTAACTTGTGTGTGTGGGGGGGGGGGGGGGGGCTGGGATACCCTCCAGGTTTAAGACCCAAAGAGTAGTTTATTTTTATTTTTTAAGTATATATTTCTTATATGTCACATATTACACTGTAGATGTTTTTATTTATTTTATTTTTTTAAATATATTTTTATTGACTTCAGAGAGGAAGGGAGAGGGAGAGCTAGAAACATCAATGATGAGAGAGAATCATTGATTGGCTGCCTCCTGCCTGCCCCCTACTGGGGATTGAGCCTGCAACCCAGGCCTGTGCCCCTGACCAGACTTGAGCCTGGGACCCTTCAGTCCACTGAGCCAAACTGGCTAAGGCAAAGAGCAGTTTATTAAGCCCTTGGTAAATGGACTTGCATTTCTCAGTTAGGTTTGAATTTGAATTTCTTTCTTTTATACCAAGGATCCTAGTTCTGTGCCAAACCTATTTGCCAGTGACCTTTAATGAAGGCAAAAGGTGTTTTTTTTTATAGCAAACAATGAAGCAACACTTTTGAGAAGAAAAGGATAAATTAAAACGAAGTTCATTATTTTCTACATATGTTCTTCTGTTGAGAACGTTGGTGTTGGTGTGGCTGTATTTAAAGTCTCCACAGCCCTGCAGGTCAAAGCCCACCCTCCTTCATACACACCATCCCCCCCTGGCCACCCTCCCCTCCCCTCCAGCCATAGGGATCATGCCAGGCTTTCTCTAGCCTCAGGTCTTGTCTTTGCAGTTCTCTCAGCTTGAATCTCCTTTCCCTTCCTCTTTGCCTGATTAAATTTTATTCATCCTTCAAATTCTAGGAAGTCTTCAGTGCCGCCACTCCCTGCCCACCCCTCCCCCCCACACACACACACCATCTGGGCTCAGTGCTTCTCTTATGTCATTCCTGTGACACCAGTAACATAACAGCAGTATTTTCTTATCTGCATCCCACATTCCACCTACCCAGACACTCTACGTATTCTAGTGACCCCCGCAATGAGCACAGAGCCTGGTCCAAGGGAGGGATCATCAAAGAGCCTTGTGGTCCAGTGCTTCACCACCTCATCAAATAGTTGTAGAACCACTTACTGAGCAACCTGGGTGCCAGGCCTCTGATGTGCCTCATTCCAGCGACTCCGGCAGAGGAGACTTGATCACTCCTGCTTTAAAGAGAAGGGAGCTGGACTCAGATGCCTTCAGTAACTTGTCAAAGGGCACATTCAGAAAGAGGCGGAGCTGAGTGTGAGCTCAGGCCTGTAGGACCCTGTCTGCCTGGCTTCAAGTCACGCAAATCTCTGTCAGCTCCGAATTCCACACTCAAAAGAAAGGTGCTGATCAGCTGTGTGAGCTCAGATAGGTCATTTGACCCCACTTGGTCAAGATTTTCCAAGTGTGAAACAGGGCGGGTGGGCTCCCTGACGGGAAGGTGCGCTGTAGCATAGTGCTGGTGGGACTGCCAAGGTTAGGAGGAGATGGAGCTTCGCCTGAAGGCAAACAGGCGGGAGCATAGGCCTCGCTGGCGTCTAGCAGGTTTCTGACCTGCAGACAGCACAGAGCCTCGCCAGCGTCTGCAGATCCCATCCACGCCTCCCAGCCCCTGGGAGTGTGCCTGCAGCAGGTGCCTGTAACAGACTGTGCGTGTGCAAAGAGCTCCTGGGTCTGCCACGCCTGAGGGTGCGCCAGGCAGCCAGGTTGGTTGTTTCCTGGCTCTGGAAATTGTTTCCCGCCTCTTCTCTGCCAGACGTGAACTGCTCCTAGCAGTTGAATGGACAGCCCCTGGTGCAGGCTGGCCATTCCTGCATCTGGGGCCCTCGAGGCCTCATGGTGTGCCCAGCCTTCCCCGGCCCAGCAGGCTCCCGCCCACTGCCCTCGGCTGCCCCATGGCCCATCTGCCTCTCAGACAGTGGATCCATGATTCCAGGAGCCCAAGGCAGAACCGAGTGAGCCCGTCAACAGCAACAGTGGGGAGGCTTGCTCTCAGTGGCGGAGTGTCTGGAAAGGCTAACAGGGCTATCAGGTCATAATTATATGTTCGTGATAAAAAAAAATCACAGAGATGACAAGAGAGGGAGCAAAGAAAACTGAAAGAAAATATGCAAAGAGGGAGGACTCCCCAATACAGGGTGAGAGTGAAATCTCTCCAGGTTCCCAATTCCTGCCCCAGGGCATTCTGGGGTTAGCCACCCTTGACCAATCAGATGCCAGCCAGGGATTGGCACCCCAGGCTCACCAGGAGCCCGGACATGACCCCTGCTCTTGTTTGATCTTGAGTCCAGCCAGCCATTGTGGATGCATAAGGGAGGGACAAAGGGCCCTGTCCCTGAGGGCGCCCTCCCTGGTGCCCCAGAGTCACCTCCCCCCCTTTGTAAGCGCTGTGGCTGAAACAGGGCCCCTGGGAAAGAAAGGTGTTTGATGTCAAAGCCTGCTTTGCAGCAGGAAACAAGACCCCACGTTTTCAGGAAGAGGTGCCTCATCTGGCTTCCTTCCTTCCAGCCTGGTCTAGAAAAAGCCTGGAGCCAGAAAGCTTCTCATTCCCAGGCCCCCGGACCCCACCCTCATCCTCTGAGCAGGCTCCCCTTCTCCCACACACCCTCCCCTACCTTGGCTTCCTCACTGTGGGGTCCCATCTCCTGCTCAGACTCCAGGCACGTGGTCCCCACCTCTGCAACCCCAACCCAGGGCTGGGTATGTGTATTGGGGGGGAGGGGGCCGCACCTCAGAGAAGAGGGGAGAGGAAAGAATGGGGCCTGGGGACTCTCCCCAGGCTGTACTCTAGCCAGTTCATGGAAAGCATGCAAATGCTGTGCAAAAATAGCATGCAAATTAGCACATCTTTCACCTATTTATCCTCTGGGGCCCGCCCACCAGGGTCCCATGATCCTTAGTCCAAGACAGGGAGGTTTGTTAAATTCTCCCCCACCTAACAGCCTCGGGGTGGGGGGGGGGGGTGGTGAGGCGCTTTATCCTGCCTTCCCTCTCCCCCTCCCCACTCCTTCCTCCTTCCCACCCACCTTGCCCACTGCCTGACCTTTGGTGGTTTGAGAAACCACCGTGTGTGTTTGTAGCTTTGGCTGTGGCACCCTCAGGAGGGGCCTCTTCCTGGGTTCAGACCTGAGACAGTGGTGGGAGGAGCAGAACAGCGGAGCCTTGCCTGTGATTCCATTGCAAGCTTTAGACCCCGGGGCACTTCGGGAAAGTCCACAGACTCTCCAGGCAGGGCATGGCAAGGGTGTACTCTATTATTATGATCACCGCTTCTGTCACGCTGTTTTACCATCAGGGAGGGAGGCCCTGGAGGCCAGAGAATGGGATTCACGATACAGAGGCAGAGTGGACTTGAATATAGTAATCACTGCACAATTTCTATGTATATCGGCACATCACATGGTACTCCTTAAATATATACATTTTTTATTTGTCAAAAAGGAGGCGGAAGAAGAAGTGGTGGAGGAGGAGGAGGGATGGATATCAGCCCTGAGGTAATCAGCCAAGTTTAGAATGTAGCATTTGGAAAGTTAGATGGAGTAGTCTCCTGTACACTGGTTCTTTCCTTGAGCTGCCTTGGGCCCTGCTCCCATAGGGAGCTGTCTCAGGCCACCTAGTAGGGACAGAAACAGAGCTCTGTCACCTGTTCTCATAGGAACAGGCTGGAAGCCCTGCTCCATGCCTGTTCCATGGCTGCCTCCCCTCCCGCTACCAGCAGTGCAAGCTCATCAGGATCCTGCCTCCTCCCCAGCCTCCTTCCACCCTGAGCTTGGCCCAGACGTAGGGTAGAGTGGAAGCCCTGAGACCCTTTAGCCTGACTCGCCTGGGATAGGAAATGCATGAGCCAGTGTCAAAGCCACTTGGGGTGGGTCTCCAGGGCTGTCAGAGGTCTTCCAGAGGGAGGGATCACCGAGAATGTCGGACCTGGAACCTTGGGAAAGGGTCCCTGTCCTGCCCACCACAGAGACTGGAGGAGCAGTGAATAGGACCCAGGTCTCCCCTAACTAAATTTGAACTTGGGGCTTCCACCCTCGCCACGCCTTCTTCAGGGCCTGGCCTCCAGGAGTGGAGACAAGCGACTCAGTAGACATTCCTGTGACACCAAGTAGAACTGTACCCCCACACATGCAAGGGAGAGATTCTCTATTCCTTCCAAAGACTTAAAGGAACAGTGTCTCTGCAGCCCACTGTGGTGCCCGCTCTTCAATTTACGTCCCTATACTCCTTTCAGTTGCAGTCCGAGGCCCTTGCTTTTATTTGTTCTCAGGAAAGAGAATACTGAGTCTGAAACAGGTCTTGATAGAGTCAGCCGGATGGTCTCCCCATCCCGCATCTCTGCCTCCTAGATCAACCTGCCAGGGGTCCCAGGAGAATGGGTGATATTTGTTAATGTCATTGTGTGCCTTACCTGATTCACCTGCAGAACGTCATGGGAGGGTGTGGGCTTACAGGCAGGGAAACTAAGGCTCAGGAAGCTCCACCATCTTGCTCAGGGCCTCACTGTGAGTAAGGAAGAGCCAGGACTGGGATCCAGGTTTGACTTCCCCTAATGACCACCCTGGACTCCCTTTTACTTCATTCTCCCCAGTGCTCCTAGGCCATGACGGCAGAGGGGAGCCCACCAAGTAAGGGCTATGTGGACCTTTTTTATTTTACTTTATTTTATTTTTAACCTTGGCAACGTCACATCACATCAGTGGCAACAATAGGGCAAGTATCCCTGGAAGCCGGTTCTTAAAACTAACTGGGGCAATCTGCTCTGCTGGTCAGTCCTCTTCACAATCCTTCCCTGCCTGGTTCCTGCTTCCTCGCCTAGGAGTCCTACCTCTCTCCTCTCCCTGGGTGCTTGGCCCATCTCCTCAAAACAGCTATTAATTCTGATAGAAGGGGGGGGAGGAGGGAGCTGAGTAGAGAACTGAGGAACAGGGAACAAGGCCAAATTCTTCTGAGCTAGGAGATTTCCATCCATAATTTCATTCAAGAATAAATAGCAACACCCGCCTCTTATTTATGGTGAGACTAGCGATGTCACCCTGGCACTAGTCCGATCCAAGGGCATCATGGGACAGCTCTCAGAGCACCTGGACTGTCTCATGGGCCAACCATGGAGAAGCCCCACCCAACAGACCCCCCCCCCCTCCACCCAGCCTTCCACCCCCACACCCCTCGGCTCCACGAGGAATCTTTGATTCCCTATGGACCCCTGAAGAGCTTCACCAGGACATGGAGATCCTGGCTCTGCTCCCCAATGTTTCAGTCCAAAATCGTGGCAAATGGCCAGGGAAGTTGGAGGGGGATAAGGCAGCATACTCCTGACTTTAAAAGCACTCCAGCCTCTCAGACATTGCTGCTGGAAGGATGAATTCATAAAGCCTGGGAAACGTTTTGGCAAATCTGCTAAAGCTAAATAGAAGCCTACCTAGCAAGACCACTTCTTAGGAATAATCAATAGAAATTAGTGTTTCTGCTCACCGAAAGACGTACACCAGAGTGCTCCTTGTAGTTTTATTCACAGCGGCTCCAAACTGCAAAGAGCCTCAGTGCCCATCAGGGGAGAATGGATAAGTGAATTGATATGTGTATATGCTGCGCAGCAGTGAAGAAGAAGGAACTGCTACGCAGAGCAGCAGCCACGCGCTTCCCAGACATGTTGTTGAGCAAAAGAAGCCAGACACAAAAGAGTATTCCAGATCTGATTCCATTTCTGTGAAGGTCAAGAGCAGGCAAACTAAAATACAGGAGCACCGCTGCCTGAGGCGAGGCCATTTCCTGGGAGAGTGCATGAGAAAGGCCCCGGGTGCTGGCAATGGTATATGTTTTTCCGGCTGGACGTTTCACCAGCAGATAGTGCCTTTGTGACATATGTAAAAATCCATCTGGCTGTACCCTCGAGATTTGTAAACATTGTTATGTAAGTTATACTCACTGCCCACCCACAAAGAAACAAAACACAACAACAACAAAACCCTCCAAAAAGAAGGCAACAAAATATTCGATGGTTTTGTGGTTTTGTTTGGTTTAGTTTGTTTTTTGTTTCTGGTTGTTTCGCTGCTGGGGAAAATGAGCTGGCTGACTCAAGCCTAGCCCAAGTCCGTATCATTAACCACAAACACTATTTCATCACAGGTGGCCCAGGTGGAGACTAGCTGTTGCCCACGGTCTCAGCTAACTCAGAGACTGGCTTCCTGCGAGTGTTTGAAGGTGTGCCTGTTTGTGTATGTGTGTTATGTTATGTTCAATTCGGCGATAAACTGCCAGAGGACAGGGATTGTGGGTGTGAAATTCCCCTTAACACTCCGTACCACCCACACACAGATTTCTTTCAACAAAACGTATGGTGTGCCTACTATGTGCCACACACTGCTCTGAGGACTGGGGATATAGCAATAAAACACACACACAAAAAAAGCCCCCAGCCAGCTCTGATGATATCAATCAAGGCTCGTAGACAATGGATAGAAGACGTAGGAAAGATCTTGGGTAGACCCTACATCCTCTGTGCTTCCTTCTCTCATAAAGATCCCTGAGCTGCTCCTCTGTGGGCTGGAAAGGAGGGCGGGTGTGCCCCAGCAGGTCTGCTCCCACAGTTTCGTTACCAGTCATGCTCGCAAGTGGCTAAACCTGGTTTTAGCTCAGAGCGCGTCTCCCAGAGCAGGCAGGGACAATTTCTCAGATGTCAGGTCACGAGGAAGGCAAGCGGGCTGGAAGGGTCATGCGCTACAGAATGGGCACATTTTGTTTGACTCCAGGTCCTATCACCTCTTCTCTGTGTCGCTTACTCCTCTGAACTCCCCCCCCCTTTTTTTTTTTTTTTTTGTCGGTAAATGGGATGGCCATACCTATCTCAAAGGGCTGTTTCTATGGATTAAATGGGATCGATCGGGCTGCCTGGTTGCGAAATAGAGTACCTTTTCAGCTTGATCAGAGAGGCAGACACACCCCCAAATGGAGTCATTCACCCACCTCCCACTTCAAGTATGCTTGTTCCACTTCCTCGGCCTTGCTCACAGCCCTTCAAACTCCTACACCTCTGCCAACTCAGGGCACGTCCCACCTTCAAAACTCGAGACACGCCTTTCCCAACTAGCTTGTGCCTTCAATGCAAATATCCCCACTTCAGACCTCCATGTCTGCTGCTTGCAGACTGCTGCTCGCATGGTTGAACCCCATTGTTTTCCCCACCAGACTAGCGGGTGTTGCAGGCAGGGGCTGTGCCTTCCAACCAGATTAAAGTCCAGATACCAGCCACTTGGGAGCCCTTCATGCATGACCTTCACGCAGAAGCTACGCTCCTTTGTTTCAAGGTCTTGGCCCGTGCCACTCCCTGAGCCTGGAATGCTTGTTGCTCAGCCCCTCTCACTCCCTACTCGAAGCAAGCTGCCAAATGAACTCTTAGACACCCTCCAGGACTCAGCTGAAATGCCACTTCCTCCAGGAAGCCTCCCTTGACTCCCAGACTGAAGTTCCTCGTTTTATCCTCTCGTGGCATCCAGGGGTTTTCCTTCAGAGCACCAACAGCCAACAGGAATGAAGCAACAGCAAGGCTCCTTCAATATTTGTCCCCATTAAACTGGAAGTTCAAAGTGGGCAGGTACCTTGTCCCCAGTGTATTCTCAGCACTTGGCTCAGTGCTTGGTACACAGTGGAATTGTAATGAATACCTGTTGAATGAATGAATGAATGAATGAATGAATGAATGAATATAGCCTCTCCCCACTACTCCCAGGTTCCAGTATAAATTTATCCACAGAACACCCTCGATGGCCAATGAGAAGGACAGACATGAAGACCTTCTGCTTCCAGCTGAGATATGTTTCTTCCTGGAAACTGGTGGCCTTTCCTCGCTTGAGCCATGAGTCTCCAGGTTTTCTGTTCATTGCAAACCAGCCCTCCCAACCTGCCCCCAAGGAACACATTCCCCAGTGAGAGGGACCCGCAGGAGGGGGCATCCTCACCAGGAGAGGCTGGGCAGCAGGCTGGTGCCACAGCAGCAACCACAGGCTAAATCTGCCCTGCTTTGCATTCTGTTTGCTTTGACGCACACCTGGTGGACATGCACCAGAGGCTGGGAAGGGCGCCTCACCACTCACCCTTTCTAGCTTCAAGAAGCAGCCCCCACAGCCTCCTTTGAAACAGCTGGGCTGGATCTTTGAGTCCAGTCCCCACACCCCCCACCCCACCCTCCACGTCATGCCTGTATTTTGCTTTTGCCCACTTCTAACAGGTGGTGGCTCCCCCCACCCAAAACCTCAGGCAGCAGCCAGAACCCACGGACTGTGGAGCATCAATCCCCGCCCCAGCGGGGCCTGGCCAGGAAAGTGCTGACTCAGGAAGCCCAAGTCTGCTTACTGCCCGCTCTTCCTGCCGTGACATGTCTTCACTTCTCGGAGCCTGTTCCCTTGGTGGTAAATGGGGGTGAAAGTGATTGTACCTGTGCCTCCCACCTCCCGGGGTTGTGGTACCAGCCAGCCAGGAAGGTGGAGAGGAGGCCCTATAATGGGCTGGTCACCGAGGAAATGAAGATGAAGGAGACACTCCCTTGTCCTCAAGGAGATTAAGTCCGCAGTGAAGAAGCAAGAGGAATGGGAGGGCTGCCACCAAGGGGGCCACAAGGAGCAGGAGAGAAGCAGATGCCAGGGCCATGGACACCTGCGGAGTGTGTGAAAGATAGTTGACTGGATGGTTCAGTGGTTGGAACACGTCCCATACACTGAGATTCCCCGTCAGGTTCAATTCCCGATAGTGGCGCACATGGAAGGCAACCAATGGATGTTTCTCTCTCACATCCATTCCTCTCTCTCTTTCTCCAGTCCTCTCTCTATAAAATCATTGGAAACATATCCTTGGGGATTAAAAACAGGTGGTCCCACTGGGAACTCAGGCCGACCAGATCTAAACTATTACCTACTAGCTGTGTGACCCTGGGGCAAGTTACTTACCTTCTCTATGCCTGCTCAGTGCTTCCTAGTGGTATTGTGCGAAGACAGGGGAATGAATCCATGTGCTTAGGACACTTCTGGGGCAAAGTAAGTGCTAAATACATGTCAGCCGCCATTGTTGCTATCAGTACCTTCAAATCATTCAACAGATGTGTACAGGGCTGTTTCAGGCACCGGGAAAGGGTCAGTAAACAAAACAGGCTGGAAAAACCTGCTCTCATGGAGCTCCTGGGAAGGGGAGGGTCAGAGCGAGCCCTGAAGCCGGCTGCAGGAACCCTGGTCCTTTCCTCTTTGATCCCCCAGGGCTCCTCTCTGGTCACTGGAGTATTCCGGATGTCCAGACCAGAACATGCCTCCTTAAGCCTTCCTACAGCCTCTGCCCAGATTCCTCAAGGGCTGGGTGGGCTCGGATGCAAGGAGTGTGCAGCAGCCTGTGTCCTTGAGAGACCAGGGCACCTGAACCTGGAGGGTGAATGCCAGCCCTCTGCCTTCTGGCTGTGGGATGCCAGCCAGGGACAGTAATAACTGTTGTCCCTTATGCCAAGCACTTGGCCATCTCATGCTTCCACCCGTCTCGAGGGAAGGGAACCCCGGAGAGGTGCATGCAGCTCGAAGGTGGGGAAGCCCAGCAACCGGTAGGGTTGCCAGATTTGCCCCAAAACAAGCAAATAAAAGCAACATGAAAAACAATTGAACTTGAATTTCAGATCAATGAGAAAATCGTCCTTCAGTATAATTTTGTCCCAGATAGTCCATGGGACATATTTATAGTAAAAAAATTACTCATGGCTCGTGTGCAACTGAGATGTAACTGGGCATCCTGCTTCATCTGGCCGTCCTGGCGCTTGGCCTCACCACCCATGTCTCCCAGCACCAGAGGACAGGCACTGAGGAGGCCGGTAAAGACCCCAGTTTGCCCCTGGCTTGAGGTGACCCCTGCCTATCTGTGAAGGGCAGGGCCTTTTAGGAATCTCCTTCCGAGAAAGCCACACACACACACACACACACACACACACACACACACACACACGGGCTCAGGGCACAGGAGGGACAGGTGGGGGAGGGGTGCACAGCAAAAATAGCTCCTTATCTGAGCACGAGGGAGGCCAGGGCAGGAAGGAACTGGAAGGCCCCAAGGTCAGAGAAGAGGGTGAGGAAACTGCCACCTGGAGTGGTGTCTGCAGGGAGCCCAGCCTTCCTGTGCCTGGGACCTGCGGCCGGGCCTGGGAGCGGGGCCAGGCAGCGGGTCCTCCTACCCACCTGGACCTCCGATTCCTACTGGGGGCTTCCCAAGAGCGCTGATGGGCCCCACAGGCTCTGAGGGAGGCCTTAGCGCAGCAGCCCTGGGGCAAGCCTGCGTTCAGGCCAGTCACTGGCAGCCTTCCGGGAGCTGGGCACCGTGCTGCGGGGGGCTCGCTCTGCACAGCCCAGGGGACCCTCTCCCTCAGCCTCCTTTCGCACCACGTGTGCCTCCCCTAAACGGGACACTAAGTCGGAGACAGCAAACCAGGCCCTTGCAATGCAGAGTGGTGGAGAGGCTGCTCTGGGGGAGGGGCAGGGGGGCAGGGTTTGTACAAGGGCTGGACACTAAGCCACCAGGGATGGCGGCTTGCCTGTTGGTTTACTGAATGTGGTCACGTGTAATGCGATCCCACCTCACCCCCCTTGTCCACTCTTGCCCACCGTCCCTTGAACACACAGCAACACACCCTGCTACTCAAGCAGGCCCCATCAGTCCCTACTCTGCCCCTGGACATCCTCCTCACACAGGTGTCCTTCCTCCCCCAGCCCCCAAATCTCCGCATCCAGTACCCCCTCTCTGTGAATCCCCCCAATCATGGAAGCCCTCCTGGTCCCCTGGCCTCTCAGTTCATCCTGCACGCGGCCAGGGGGTCCTCCTAACCGCAAGGGCCTGCCTCCGACATTCTTTTCAGAGGCATGAACAACATCATCACGGATATAATTTCACTTCCTGTTTCATTATTCTCTGTATGGGTTCTCCCTCAGAAACTCCCATTTGGGAAAAGCTCTCCCACCAAGTGCCCTATGTCTCGGGTACGTGATTTCATTGCATCTTCGTCGCACCCCTTGGGAGTGGGCATCGTGACTCCGCCATTTTATGGAGCGGGGACTGGCAGCTCGGGCACAGCAAACGCAGCTGGGCTCATTCAGGAGTTGATACAGTTGTTCCCTCCCTCGTCCTTGGAGCGCTCTCTTCTCGTGGCTTCAAGGACACCTGCCCTCCAGGTTTCCTGCTGCCTTCCGGGTGGCTCCTCCTCTGTGGGGCTTTTCGACCCCGGAGTCCCTGAGGCCCAGCCCTTGTCCTTCCTCTGTCTGCGCTCACACACCCTCACAACCACCCCTCAGGTCAGCCGTGACCTTGTGCAGGCTCAGGGCTTTAAACACCATCTGTAGGCGACACCCCCGCGTTCTAGTCCAGACCTTTCTCCGGGCAGTCCTGACTCACGTGCCTAACCACCCCCCTGGCCCGCCCAGCTGGAGTGACCAATATGCCAGACGCAGTGGATCCTGCTCCTCCCTCCTAAACCCGCTCTGGGTTCTGCCCGTTCAGTGATGGCTGCTCAAGTCAAACGCCCACGGTCTTCTTTTCCTCCTCTTTTTATCTCATTCCCCAAATCCAATCATCGGGAGATCCCATTGGCTCCTCCCTCCACTATATCCAGAATCCAGCCTCCCTCCATCTGTGCTGCATCTGCCTTGCCCCTGGTCCCCGCCTTTTCTCACCTGCATCCCCTACCAGGCTCTAGCTGGTCTCCATTTCCACCTTTTTCTCAGAGCAGGAGGGTCCTTTACACACAGAAGCCAGGTCATGTCACGTCTGGGCTCAGAAAGGGTCTCTGTCTCCGGCTCCTGATGCCGCCATCCTCATCTCTTTCTAGCGCCTCCCCACTGCCCGCTCCTCTCCAGCTCCTGCTCTCCTGCGATTGCTCAGACACCGGCTGGTGCCCTCGGGCCGCAGCACTTTCACCTGGTCCTTTCCTCCACCTGGACCCTCTTTCCCTGGAACTGCACGGGTAACTCCTTCGCTTCCCTGACAGCCCTGCTGAGATTGCAGCCAAAATGAGCCCCAGCCCCAGCCACACAGGCACTCCTGCTCCCCTTTTCTGCTCTACTTTGTCTTTTTTTAAAAAATACGTTTATTTTAATCTGTTTTTATTGATTTCAGAGAGAGGAAAGGAGAGGGAGAGATAGAAACATCAATGATGAGAGAGAATCATTGACTGGCTGCCTCCTGCCCACCCCCCTGCTGGGGATTAAGCCTGGAACCTGAGCATGTGTCCTGACTCCTGACCGGGAATTGAACCATAACCTCCTGGTTCAGGGGTTGATGGTCAACCACTGAGCCACATTTTGGCCGGGCGACTTAGTCTTTATTTCACAGCCTTTTGTTATCCAGTTTACGTCTTTCTCATGTTGGGCACTGTCCGCCCAGCCCCCATGAGAAGCAACCTGAGGCAGGGTCGCTTTTTGGTCCCCCTGTATTCCAAGCACCTGGGTTGGTACCTAGCACATAGTAGATGCTCAATAAATGCTGGCTGACAGCATGAACAGGTTATTCCTCTCTCCTCTCTCACATCACTGTGTGCTGGGACCTCATGGGGCTCCGTCTGGGAAGCTGGCCAGGTGGGCATGCTGTATTTTCTTAGCTCAGGGACTTAGGGAGAGGAAGGGAAGGCCTTAGGAAGCAGGAAGCTGCTGGGGCAAGTCTGACGGCTCCATCTAAAAACAACAACCGCCACTCGGGTCAGGCTGAGCGCTGACAGGCCCAGCTGTGACCTCTGCGCAGGGCCCCTCCCTCCACCCTCTCCTGTTCCCAACTGGAGAGGCCCAGCTGAGCTAGTCACCCAGCCTGCCCATGTCACCTCACCTGCAGTGTGCACCACCTACAGCCCCGACCGGTTTCCTCTCCTTCACTCCTCCCCACCGCTTCTCCAGACGCCTCCGTCCGGAGTCCCACTCTCACACCCAGATCCAAGGATGCCTGCCTTCATCTGGACGCCCTCGGCACTGGATACAGCCACGTGAATATCACCCCACCCCACGCATGTACACATACACCGCCCCTTCCCCGCGCCCCCCAGGGTTTGATGCCACAGGAGCTGCTGTGGAGGCACAGTGAGTTCATTCAAATCCTAGCTCCACCACTAACTATGTCGGTGAGTGGGGACAAGTCCACGGTGCTCCCCAAACGGTAATGTCCTCCTTTGTAAGGAGGAAAATTCTGCTGCCTCTCAGGGTTGTCCTAAGGGCTAAAGAGATCATGTTTGCAAAGAATTCAGCACTGTACCTGGCACCCAGGGGTGCTAAATAATGGTTAACACTCCCAAACACCCACTCCTTGGGTGTCCACTGTGTGCCAAGCACTATTAAAGGTGCAAGTAGCCAGGTGGCCAGCTGCCACCGTGGTTCCTCTTTCTTCTTATTATTTTTTAAATATATTTTTATTGATTTCAGAGAGGAAGGGAGAGAGATAGAAACATCAATGATGAGAGAGAGTCATTGATCAGCTGCCCCCTGCACACCCCCCCACTGGGGATCGTGCCCGAAACCCCCCAGGCATGTGTCCTGACAGGGAATTGAAACTGACCTCCCAGTTCATAGGTCGATGCTCCACCACTGAGCCACACTGGCTGGGCCGCCATGGTCCCTCTTAACAGACAGCATCCAGACCAGGGGCCACAGTCCAGAGCTGCGGCTGGAACTCTGCCTGGGGTGGCAAGCAGGCCGGAAAGATGTGTGTGGCTTGAGGGGGCACCCCCGAAACTGTCCTGACGTCTGGCTGTCTGAGAAATGAGTGACATTTACTAGAAATACCAGCTGGTGATACAAAAAGATAAGGTCAGTCAGCAAATCCCAGGGAGAGAGGACGGGTGTGGGGATCAGGGAACGCTGGGGTGGAAACCCAGTTCCCTGGAAAAAAGCCTGGATGTGCATTTCTCTGCGTGGGGCTCGCTTTCTCTCCCCAGATCTTTCACCAACACGTGGTTGGCAATGGTGTCACAACAGGCTGCCACCTCCGGGTCCTGGCATCGCTGGCATCGGCGGGCAGAGTGGGAGATGGCTGGTCACCTCTGAGCGCCTGTATGTGGAAGCCATCGTCTGGAGAGGTGCCTTGGTGCGCTGCGTCTGCGCTTCCTGGCACCGCACCCCGTACTCTTGTTTCCCTATAAAACGTCGGACTTCCCAGCCGGCAGAGCCAGCGAGCTCCGCCCCGGAGAAGGGTGACACTTGCAAACGTCTTTAAAACAAAACCAGGAAACGCAGAACAGTCTCCGCTGCTATGAAACTCCAGGCCTCCCTTCCCCACCCCGGCCCGGGTTCCAGAACCCCGCTCCTCCCTGCCCCCATCCCAAGGTCCTGCATTTAAATCCCATCTTTCAATAGTCCCAGTTTCGCCTGAACTAGGCAGGAACCATGAAGCTTGTCATGTCTCCCCCGGCTTACCCAAACCCCTGCATCCCCTTCTTTCCTACGATATCGTGGGGGGAAGCCGATTTTGAGAAACGCACTTTTAAACTGCAGGCACTTCTCAAAAGCGTGGCTCTGGAGCACGTCGGGGAAGGACCTTTATGCCAAACGGCCAACGGTGCTCATGTCTTTGCACCAGTTTGTGTGGTTTTCATCCCAACTTCCGCACGAGGCACCTAGCACGAGGTGTTTGGCTCCTGAACCTCACCTGCAGCACCCCTTTGAGCTTCCTTCGGTAAGGATCCACCCAGCACCCGCTGTCGCAGGCTCTGGGTACGAAGCAAACAAAACAAGGGAGGTTTCACCCGTGTGGGAGGGCCAGTGGTTACATATCTCAGGTCACGTTAAGCATTTAGAAGAAAAATGAAGCAAAGTAGGGGCCGAGTGACCTGCCCTGGGGGCTGCCGTGTGGATCATGCTGAACGCCAGGCCGCTGCAGGAGTCTCTGTTCCCCGTCTTACCCCATGTTCCCTCCGGCTCCCAACCAAGGGGTGGGAGCGCCCCACCCGCATTCCGCAATGGCGATGCGTGTGAGAGGACCTCCGGAACTTTTTCCTTTCTTCCGCAATTCCTTACTGAGCCCACTGTGTGCGGGGCAGTTGGCCTGCAGCGCCTGTTAAATACGGGACATCTGTTCACAAACACCCTTAGTTCTGGTTCTGGGCCTCTCTTGAACAGTGGGGAGCTCTGGCAATACTGGGCATGCTTCCCCTCGGGACAGCAATTAGCTGGTGCCAAGGAGTGGCTGCCCACTTCAGAGAGTGTGAGCAATCTCTGGCTCACCTGCTCTGTTATCTCCTACACCCGGGCAGCTTCCTTTCCTGGCCTGGCTGCGGTCGGCATTTATTTGAGTTTGCAAGCTTTGACTCAAGTTGTCACCATAGCGAATACATACAAAACAGATAAGAAGACTGAGCAAACAAAAATATGTCACGAAGGAGCCTGACTTAGAAGACGGATGTCTTCCCACAGAGAGGTAGAACCTATGTCCCTCCACTTGACCCTGGGTGGCTTGTGCCCACTTCAGCCAACAGGGTCCAGACTCGCAGGGGTCCTCAAATTACAGCCCACGGGCCACATGCGGCCCGCCGAGGACATTTATCCGGCCCGCCGGGTGCCGCTGCCTGTCCTGCTTAGCAGCCGACTCGCCCCGGGCCCGCAGTGCGCATAGAAATTTGTTCATAGTTTTTTTTTAAACTATAGTCTGGCCCTCCAACAATGGTCTGAGGGACAGTGAACTGGCCTCCTGTTTAAAAAGTTTGAGGACCCCTGGTCCAGAGTCTTCAGAGGTCAGATTATGAAAGGCCGCACGCTTCTGCTTTGTTCCCGGGAGCACACTTCTGGAGCCCTGAGCTACCAGGTGAGAAGCCCGGTTGCCTTGGTGCCACCTCGCGACAAGGCACGCTAGTCCACCGTCCCAGCCGAGCCAGTCCCAGCCCCGGCACTAAACACGTGAGGGTCCGTGTAAGAACATCCAACATTGCTGAAGGGTC
The DNA here is from genome assembly GCA_026230045.1 of Corynorhinus townsendii. Taxonomy (NCBI): domain Eukaryota; kingdom Metazoa; phylum Chordata; class Mammalia; order Chiroptera; family Vespertilionidae; genus Corynorhinus; species Corynorhinus townsendii. The sequence goes on along the minus strand of JAPDVU010000013.1, from coordinate 30,488,995 downwards.
TGAAGAAGAAGATTGCTTTGGCATTTCAAAGGTGTGTTAACCTGGTCCTAGATGCACGAGAACAATGGTCAGGGCTTGCTTAAGGCAAGGACAAACCTTTTACTAAAGAAGTTATATGAGTAAGGCAGGCCTACCCACCTTGACCTGAGCAGTTAGGAATTTAGGATCAGATCTCCCTGTGGTTATTAGTTTCGCTCACTGGACTCATCAGCTTTATTATAGAGCCCCTTTTGCATCCACTTGAGTTAACGTGTCTCCAGATGATTCCAGTCCTCAACCATCCAAGTCACCCCCAGCTACTCCAGTCTTCCAGACTAGGGCCCCAGACATGTGGATGAGAGACCAGCCACCCCCACGGTGCTCTGTCCAAATTCCTGACCATACTAAAATGGTTGTTGTTTTTACCACATTTGGGGGCAGGTTGTTATGCAGCAACAGATGATGGGAATAATGTTCATTAGGAAGGTTCGATTGAGCTACCTGAGTAAAGGGTGAGGCTTTGGTGCAGAGCATTTCAAATGGGACAGCACGTACAAACACCCTCTGGTGGGAGGTGTTAAAAAACAAAACTACACCAAGTAAATGTGAAGATCTAATTGGCTTTATTACGCGATGTATGAATCAGGCAGCATCCCGTCTAGCAACTAGAAGGGTGCTCCAAGGGAATGGACAAAATGGAAGGTGTTTATAGGGAGAAGGGTGGGACAAGGGGTTGGGGTATCTTTTTTTAAATTTTATTTTATTATGTATGTATGTATTTATTTATTTTCTTGGTGTCAGAGAGGAAGGGAGAGGGAGAAAGATAGAAACAGTAATGATGAGAGAGAATCATTGATCGGCTGCCTAGTGGGGATGGAGCCTGCAACCTGGGCATGTGCCCTGACCAGGAATTGAACCCTGACCTCTTGGTTCATAGGTTGACACTCAGCCACCAAGCCACACCAACCAGGCCTCCCTGTAGTTCTTGAGCATGGAAAGCATGTCCCCACCTCAGGACCTTTGCACTTGCTGATCTCTCTACCTGGCATGCCTCTCCCCAGATGTCTGGCTTGCCTTTTCTCTTCTTTTCGGCATTTGCTCACATGGCACATTATCAGGGAGGCTTTTCTGGATTAGCCTTATAAAGCAGGATCCCCTTCTCCCTTCCCTATTTTGCTTTTCCCCTTAATTCTTACTGCCGGCTAACTTGCTATAAAATTTACCCATCTTCTCCTAATAGAACGGAGGTGCTATGAGGGCAGAGACTTTATTTGTTTCACAGGAGTATCCTCAATGCCTAGAACAATACCCGGCACATGGTAGGCATTCAATAATCTTTGTGTTGCATCAATGTAATGACTAGGTGTAAAGGTCACGAGTGTTAGATGAGGCTGAGAGGTGGGCAGGAGCCAGACCAGCCGGCTTGTAGGTCTTGCTTAAGATCTGGAGGAGGGATAACATGGTCATGATTGTCTGGAAAAGCTCCCTGGGCTCCAGAAGGGAGAACACCTCGCCTAGAAAAGCAATTCATGCCTCTGTGTGGTTGAGTGTGGGGAGGTAAGGGAATTTGTTGTCTAGAAAGGCCTCTCCCACGTAGAAGGGACCAGGGGTTCTAGGACTAAGGAGGGCTCTCCCCTTTGACAAAACTCCATACCACATAGGGCTGTGATTAAGTCTAATCAGCCCTGTGCGTCGGAATCAGCTGCTCAATCAAGCCCTTTCCAGCGACAGGTCGCAGGACTGTCTCCTTCCTCCAAACCTCACCCTGCTGAGGCCTCACTGCTCCAGAGAGTGTCAGAGCAGCACACGCCAGAGGTGCTGTTCTCCCACCTCCTGTCACCCAGCCTCAACCCTCCTTTTCCTCCTGCACTCCCGAACCGGAAGGGATTTCAGCAGCGATCAAGTCCAAGTGGCGAGAGGCCAGCTGAGCTAGCTCCTCAGTTCCCCCAGACAGTGGGTGAGGAGCTGTCTAGGGCCTAGGCACAGGGAGGCATTGGGGTTGAGTGGTGAGCAGAAGCCACCCACAGACCCTGTCAGGATGGAGCCCCCAAGAGCCAGGATGCTCAAACCAGGGGCAGCCCTCAGTCAAAAGCTTCCTCTTACTGCCCAGCTGGCATGGCTCAGTGGTTGAGTGTTGACCTATGAATCAGGAGGTCATGGTTCAATTCCTGGTCAGGGCACATGCTGGGTTGCAGGCTCCATCCCACAGTGGGGCGTGCAGGAGGCAGCCGATCAATGATTTTCTCATCATTGATGTTTCTATCTCTCTCCCTCTCCCTTCCTCTCTGAAACCAATAAAAATAAAAAAACAAAACTCCCTCTTACCAACACGCCAGCCCTACAAACAACTAGACTGTTATTCAGTCTTGTTGGCCTACTGGGCTCCTCAAACTGAATTTGCCTTCTGTACATTCCTTGAGGGTTTTAATAACCTTACCAAGGAGAACAAAAAGTCCACTTCTCCCAACCTAATAAGTTAAGCCAAGGTGGAAATACCTTTCAAGGGCCCCTCCCTTCCCTGGACTTTCATTGCAGAGGGAAGCGAAATTGATTTTGACTTTGCTGCCCAAATGCACCTAATCGTTTAGCTTTGCCAAGGAAGGGAGGAGGGAAAGCACAGCTAGTAAGGCGGAATGCTCCATCCCCAGGGGCTCAGGAGTTCAGGATTCTTTCCTACCTTCTCATGTGCTGGGTTGCAGGATTCTTGCCAGCTGCCGACCTTCCGGGCCCTTCTCTAGTGGCCATGCCAGGCACACACCAATTGATGAGGCTGCAGGGGCTTGTGGAGAGTGTCAGGCTGAGCCAGGGGCAGCTAGGTTTATGCTGTCACAAACCACAGGTGACAGACCGATCCCATATCAGGCTACTGTTGACAAGTTCGGGGCAACTGGTGACAGAGGATCCCAGACAGGAGGGAACCCCCTGAAAGACCACAGGCCAGACAAGGGAATCAGTAATCCAGGGGAGCCCTCTCTAGCCCCTCTGAGAGTCTCCCAGCTCAGCAGTCATGCCCACCCACCATTTCCACCATCTCCTGACCCAAGAAAAGTTCCTCCTTTCCTAGTTCCTACTCATGAGGATCTAAACAGAACCTGACTCACTGGCTGATAGACTCACACACGGGGAGAGAGATCTCTGTCCACTGCTGGAAAAAGGAAGAAGAGGAAGACAGGGCAGAAGGAAATTGACAGTTGAGTGCCTTCTATCAACTTGCCTACGTTAGCCTGGTCTTTTAGAAAGTGCCTCGGTGTCCGAGCTTGAAACAGGCAGGAGGAGGGTTTGAACCCCAGTCTGCCTTGTGTTAACCATGTGGCTTTGGGGAAGTTCCTTTGCTTTCCCAAGCCTCTATAGCTACATCTGCAGAATAGGGATTCCTTTAAGGGTTTTTGCAAAAATTAAATAAGATGTTAAGGGGGGATAATAAAAATTCCTTGTCCAGCCAAATTAGACCTCTCTGAAATAAAAATGTATTCCAATAAGAAGAAAAGTGAATCCATGAAGAATAAGTGAGTTTCAAGAAGTAGTAAGATTTGCCCTAACTGGTTTGGCTCAGTGAATAGAGTGTCAGCCTGCGGACTGAAGGGTCCCAGGTTCGATTCCGGTCAAGGGCATGTACCTTGGTTGTGGGCACATCCCCAGTAGGGGGTGTGCAGAAGGCAGCTGAAGGCAGCTGATCGGTGTTTCTCTCTCACCGATGTTTCTATCTCTCTATCCCTCTCCCTTCCTTTCTGTAAAAAAATCAACAAAATATATTTTTTTAAAAGTAGCAAGATGAAATACATATGTGTGTGTCTGTGTGTGTAGATACACAAGAGTATGTATGTATGTGCCTTTGTATATCTATTTGTATGTATATTTTTGTGTTATCTTGATATTCAGGTGCATAACAATGTTTACTATAAAAACAAGTAAGCAAAAACAAACAAAAGTTTTAGAACTAAACCCTTGATAAATGGGGTCACCACTCTTGGCAATATCAACACAGATGACATGGAACCCCATGCTCACGGATTGGAAGATTTAATAGCATCACACTTAATTTGATTTCTCCTGAGGCCTCTCTCCTTGGCCTGCAACTGGCCCTCTTCTTGCTGTGTCCTTACATGGCCTATTCTCTGGGTATAAACAGATACCATAAACAAAGTTAAACAAAAAGCAACAGCCTCAGAGAAACAAATAATTAGTATCAAGAATATATTTTTAAAACTCTTACACATTTGTATAAAAGAGATAACCAACCCAAATGAGAAAGCTATGGAAAGAATTTGAATAAGACATTCAATGAAGAGGAAATATCAGTGGCCAATAAAGACATGAAAAGATACTCCACTTTACTGCTATTCAGATATATGCAGATTAAAACCAAATTAAAGTACCACAAACTTTTGACAAAAATCTTAGTTTAATAATATGAAAAGTTTTCAAGTACTCTCATGCACTGTTGGTGGGAATTGAAACTGGCACTTTGAAAGGCAGTATCTTTTAAATTTAAATTGCACAAACCCCATGACACTTCTTAAAAGCAGCTTCCTAGATAGGCATACCCATGTGTACAGGAAACATGGTTAAGGATATTCATTGTCTCCAAGAGTGAGAAGCTGGACCACCTTAAATATCCATCAGTAGGGGCCCCGCCAAATAAACTCATCACTAGGGAACACTACCCATCAATTCTAAATGAAGAAAACAGGTCTCTATGAACTACATATTACTGAGTAAAAGAGCAAGTTGCAAAATGATTCAGCTGAGAAACTCTCTCCATAGAAAATCCTGCATAAATTAATATAGCTATTAATTATATAGTAACATATATACATATGTATGTAGTTTAAATACTGATATTAATGCCCATATTAATATATACATATGTACATATATATATATATGCATACACATAGGAAAAGAATATACTTTATACAAATTTGTGAGCATTTAAAAATATATGTATACATACACATATATATAATCTATATACATATGTGTATACACACACACAGGAAAAGTTTTTGAAGCAGCATACCAAATTGAGGATCATAGGGGAACAATGATTTAAAAACAAAACTTATGATCATAACAATAGAAAAAAAAGACTTTTGATACACTCAAAATCCATTATTTTTTAAAACTAGAAAGCAAATAGAGGGAAATTTCCTTGAGCCGTATCAGTGTTATTTCAATTGCTTACTTGGGGAATGCATCTGGGTATAAACTGTAATTAAAAATGTTTATTTCTTAAAGCCCCAGAGCTGAGTAGATTGCTTTTGACAAGAAGTGCCTTGAGTCAGAGGGGAAGGCGGCTGGCGTGGGGCTTCGTCATCTCTGCAGGCCTTCGGTTGCTCATGATTAGCACACACGCAGTGACCTCTGTACCCCAACTGGTTTCCCCCCAGAAAACTCTAATCTGTGGCCAGTGACCTTCCCTCCTCCCCCTACAAATCCTGGGTATCTGGGGAAATCAAAACTCTAGTGAAAAACCTCTGGCTCTATGACTCCATGGAGAGCCACAGAAGTATTTGACGGAGAGAAAATGATTCTGCAAACACAAAGCTACACATACCAACACACGAGCAGTCTGGATTAGCAACCCGCACCATTAGGAGATAGGGAATCTACATTCTTAAAACACAAACCCGTGCAGATTTTCTTGAAATAGCGGTCTCTCTTGTCTGTCCCATTCAAAAGAGGTTTCCATTCACCAGAATCCACCTGCAAATGATAGATGTAGGGAACTGCACAAGAACATCACATTCCCAGGTCAAAGGGGAAAGACACCCAACTCCTTCTCTATAAGGTCAGGGCTGGTAACCATTCATTCAAACCAGTTTATCTGATACGGCTCCCCTTGACTCCCAGCCTAGTCCCTCCAGCCTAGCTAACTTTGCCTATGGAGATCATGCAGCCCATTTTCAGTTTCGATTCTGGATGTACAGGGACAACAATGTAATCAATATTTGGATAAGAATTAAGAACTGGACAGAGTAGTGGGATGGTTGTTCTGATAGCATGGCAGTACTCAAGGGGGTAAAAATCATCTCTACAACCATCTATTGAGCTTCTGCTAAATGCTAGCACTGTGCTAGGCATGCTCCCTACATCACCACACGTGAACGCAGTCTCCTAAGACATAAATACTAATGTTCTCATTTTGCAGGTCAATCATTTGCTCAAGGTTACATAACTCGTAAATGCCAGAGCATGCACTTAAACCAATTCTCCAGTTGCAAAGTCCATGTTCTCGCCTATTGTATTCATCAGGCTCTCTTTTTTTCCCCAAGGATGCAAAATCAAGCTGGAAGATCTCTACTTATGAGATAAAGCTTTTTCTCATTCTCCAGGAATCCAGACATCCAGATCAGGCTCGGAGAAATGGCCCTTGCCTTCCCCTTGTGGAGGATCCCAGGAGCTGGGAGGCCTTAGGGCTGGAGCTTGTCTCCACGGGATTGACTTTCATGCACAGAACCCTGCTGAGTCACCAAGGCAGTCATTGCTATTACACAATAAATCAGCACACCCCTGAGCCAGCCCTACTCCTCAGGGTTGCTTCAACCCCAGGTTTTAGGCTGGTGACCGATTAGGAGGAAATTGGAACATGAGAAAAACCTGCTTTGGAGAAGAAAGCTGGTTCTCTCCCTCTCTATTTTTTTTTTTAAATTATACTTGGCATGCAATAGTATATTAGTTTCAGATGTATAGCCTAATGACTCAACGTTTTTATTCCTTACGAAGTGCTGATCAGAGTAAGTCTAGTAACCATCACTCACCATACAAAGTGTCCGTCTCCAAAACCCATGCCCCAACCACCACACTAGATGGAGTGGGTTTGTGCACATACAATGCTGGGCCCTGATGGAGATGAGGTGCCCACAATGGCCCTTTACCCTCTCTCCAAGGCTCTGCTCCTGCCACTGGGAAAGGACAGGGACAGCTGAGAACCCAAGGGACGACCCACACCTGCCCGGCCTGGCGACTTGCCACAGCCTTTCACACCCAAGTGTAATCTCATCCCCCAGCGTCGCCAGGATCTCATCATGTGGCACCGGGTCCTGGTACGTGGTCACTTTTGCACAGTGTAGGTGATTTATAGGAAACACTATTTTTATTTTTAGGTCAATATGTCACAAAAATCGTTCTATAAGCTCCTTTCAAATGCAATCTCCCGTTTCAACTTTCCACTGTTTAAAAAAGTCGCATAATAACCCATGGACACAGACAATAGTGCAGTGAAGGAAGTCCTGGGGAGGGGGCGGGAGTAGGGTAGAGGGGTTCAATGGTGGGGGAGGGGACATCTGTAATACTTTCAACAATAAAGATGCTTTTTAAAACAACAGTGGCCTAAGTTGTTCAACTGATTTATTTGAGCAAGAAAAAATAGTTATAGAAACATATTTACATAGACGCACATCTATAATAGTAAAAGCATAATATGCTAATTAGACCAGGCGACCTTCTGGACAAAGCCAGGGCTGTGAGGGAAGCCCAGGTCCTGGGTGCCTGCCAGTGGCCAGAAGGAAGCCCAGATCCCAGGTGCCAGAGGGAAGCCGGAGCCGGCATCCGGGGGAAGGAAGGCCTACTCTTGCACGAATTTCGTGCATCGGGCCTCTAGTATATATATATATATGGTTTTAAAATATGAATTGATATATTACCATGTGTTCCAGCACCAAAAATCAATAAAAAGTGCATTCAAAACCTAATTTATACACGTAACAAAATTAGCTGGTTTTATAAAAACACATACAAAATGCTAGTGCTTTGCTTTAAACGGTGAGGTCAGAGAGAAGGTCTCAGGTTGCTCTTTGCAAGGCCTTCTCCACAAATCCCACACTGTGGGCAAGAGCCGTCTTGACTTTGTGTTTTGGAGGCATGTAGACACTTTAATGTCCTATAAAGTAATAGTCATCACGTGAACGGGACAGTGACTTGAGGAAGCAATTCTGCACTCATTTTTCTTTGGCTGCTCATTAACTTATATTTCAACTAGGTGTTCCTCGTGTGACTTGTCCCTAAGTTCTAATAAAGAGAGGGAAAGCACAATTTAAAACAAGGGCAGCCAAAGCCACAGCAGCTGGTGGTGGCCAGGAAAAATGCGTGAGCTGCTGACTCAGAACACTGCTCACCAGACCTACACGAGCATGCTCACTGTCTGCACACTCGGAGGTTCTCAAGTAGTTTAGTTTTTTAAAAAGTAGGTAAAAATTATATTATCCATTGATTTTTTTTTTTAAGAAAAAGGAGATGAAGGAGAAGGAGAAGAAGAGGAAGGAGGTGAAGGAAAAGAAGAGGGAGAGGAGGAAGAAGGAGGAGAAGTCAAAGAAGGAAGAGGAAGAAGAGGAGGAGGAAGGAGGAGAAAAAGAGGGAAAGGGAGAGGGGGGAAGATGAGGAAGAAGATGTGGAAGAAGAAAGGACGTGGATATCACTGTCCCCTTGGATTGCAGGTGGTGGGGCCAGGCCTGCTGGGTCAGTGCAGCAGACAATCACACGTGTCCAGGATTCTTTCCACTGTGCCATACCCCGGCCCCTTTAAAGGACTTCTCATAACATCCCGGCACCTCAGTGAGAAAGGCCTCAGAGACATTGGTCCAAGCTCTGCCCTTAGCAGAAATCACCACCAGGCTCCCCAGCAGCAAGAGGGCAGACAGCACAAGCCCAAACCCCACTGTGGGTGGGAAACACCTCACACCCATTCCCCCCACGGCCTACACAAATTGTTGGAATTGCCTTTCTTGTTTCAGGGGTCTACCCCTGCTCCTGCTCCCCCAAGCTCTTTCTTTGAGAAGTGTAAGTCATAGATCACTAGGTACACTGCTGTTTGCCCGTAAGATAGTCCTGCCTCCTGCAGGTAGTGTTTGTTGCAGAAGTTACTCAAAGAAAAAAATAAAAAGCCTACAGTTTTGTGAGAGAGAGAGAATTGTGGTCCCATTAAAAAGAACACTATCTATCTGCTCAAGACTCAAGAATGGAATTAACCAATGTCTTACTAAGTAAGGGTCACTCATGGGCTTAGGAAGAGAAGGGAAAAGGAAAAAAGGAGAAAGAAATAAGGAGGAGGAGAAAAGGGAAAGAAGGGAAGCACAGGGACGGTACAAAATAGGAAGGGAATAAAATGCATGGCTAATATTTATTGAGCACGTACGAAGGAGCAGACACTGTTCAAAGTGTGTGACTTATATCGATTGATTTAATCTTCACAACCTTCCTGTAAGAGAAATGCTATTATCCTAATTTTTCAGATTAGGCAACTAAAGCAGAAAGTGTCGGTGTCTTACATGAGTCACCCAGGCAGTGTGGAAGACCGGCGTTGCTAGATTCAATGCCCAGGACACTTCCGTACTATCACACATCATCTCACCCAAATGCTGCCAGCACCCCTTTTGAAAAGCAGCTGGCCCATGTGTCCACATCCACATTTACTCCAACTACCTCTGCTCCTCATTCCCTCAAAGACCCATTGTTGCCAGAGCAAAAGGATATGTAAGCCACAGGTAATGCCTCAAACAATACTATATGTTAGCTTATATGAAGAGAAAACACTACTAGTTTGTAAAGACTGCCACTTGTCCACAAGGCTGGATTAAAACCAAGAGGGGCCCCAAATTCTAAAAATGTCAGATAGTCTGCCGTAACAAGGTTCTGATTTTTCATCTAGCAAGTACTCTGTTTTTTAAACAATAAATACCAAATTCTTTAACATTTATTTCTCATTGCTTTTGTCTTTCTATTGTGGCTGATTGAATGAAAATTTTAAAAAATAACTCATTTTAAATTTACTTATGAAGTAAGTTGTTGACGGTTTAAAGTGACAGGAAAACAAGCTACTTGCTACATCCTAGATCTCTTGCTGAATTAACTCCATCCAGTTCTGACTCATGACTTACCAGCTAGATGACTTTGGGTAAGGTGCTTAATCTATGCTTGCCTGTGAAATGGGAATTTAATAGGCCTGTTTGTACAGATTAGATTTAAAATGTATGTGTCTGGTATGTAATAAGTGCTCGGTATATTTTAGCTATTAATATTACTGTATCTTCTTCCACCCCTGCATGCCTCAATGTCCAAACACCTTTGAATGACTACAGTGTGCTAGTCTCTGTGCTAGATCCTGGTGAAATGTAGATGACCGCCCTGACCTGCTTATACTTCAAAAGGGAAACAGGTTTGTAAGTAAGCAAATGCAGATGTAATCATTACCAAATTTAAAAGGGGGGGGGGGGGAGCTATATAGGCTATATATAGTGTGTGTGTGGGGGGGGTAGGGATGGGAACAGGGACAAGATGGTCAGTTCTGAAGGCTCAGAAATGCCTATGAGAATCCAAGATGGCAGCGTAGGTAAACACCGAAACTGCTGCCTCGCACAACAATTTCAAAAATTCAACTAAAAGACAAAACGTCTATCACCCAGAACCACGGGAAGGCTGGCTGAGTGGAAGTTCTACAACTAGAAGGAAAGAAAAAAGAGCATTGAGACGTGCACGAGCGCTGAAAAGCTGAGGTACGGAGGCGCGTGATCCGGGCTGGCTGCGGGCGACTGGGTGCGTTGCTTTTTTTCAACCCGAACGGAGACAAGCCCCCGACTACTCTGAAATCCAGTTTCTGGGGAGACGCGGGGGACCCAAACTCCTACGGGGAGAAGCTGGACTGTCTGCCAGTGAGGATGGCTTGCTTGCAGAGCTGCGCGCAGGAATAATTGTTTACGGCACTGGGGCACGGGACTCCGGGACGCCTTCGGGGACACAGAGCTGGCTAACTAGCAGCCATTGCTGTTTGCCGCGCCCTAACCTAGTGACACCCTGAGGGCCCGCCCAGCACAACCTACAAACCCACCCAAGCTCCAAGCAGCGTATTTAGCATAAGAAAGCCCTGCCCTATCGCAGCTTAACCTAGCAAACTTGCAGCTCGAGTCAGACAGCTCCAAAACCTCCAAACCCCAAGCAAAGAGGAGAAAACTGTGGTTCTCACTGTAGCTCCTGCTGGATGGCCTCAGACAGTAGCTGACCTGCACCCCATTGGAGATCCAGAAGCCAGTGTACCTAGCGGTCAGAGTGAGACACCAGATTTCAACTCCTCACATCCATAAGTGACACATTCAAGAGGCAGACTCAGTGAGCACCAAAGCCCCACTGAAACAAGTCCTGCGTGTCTTTAGCACAGCAGTTCTTCCATTATAGACACAGGGAGTGCTCACAGCTAATTGGCCTGGAGGTCAATTCCTCCCAGTATACCAACAGCAATTAAGGCTTAACTGCACCAAGTCTTTGCACTCAGCCCACAAAGGGGCGTACCAAGAGCGTCCACATCAGGTGATTGGGGAGGCTGAGCTACTGCCCCCTATAGGTCACCTACCACACAAAGCTACTCCATCAATACAGGGAAGCAGCCAAAATGTGGAGACAAAGAAACATGTCACGAATGAAAGAAATGGAGGAAAGCAAACTACTGGACAACATAGAGTTCAGAACCACATTTATAAGGTTACTCAAGAATCTTCTTAAAACCGCTGAGAAACTTGATGAGACCTTCAAGGAGCTTAATGAGAATGCCCAAAAAAAGTGGAAAAGGATCAGTCAGAAATGAAGCATACACTGTCTGAAATAAAGAATATACAGAAACTCAACTGTAGATCAACGTACCCCAAGAATCAAACCAAAGATCTGAAATATGTGGAAACAAAAAACATCCAACCAGAAAAACAAAAAGAAAAAAGAATCCAAAAATATGAAGATAGTGTAAGGAGCCTCTGGGACAACTTTAAGCAAACCAACATCCGAATTTTTGGGGTGCCAGAAGAAGGGAGAGAGCAAAATATTGAAAACCTATTAGAAGAAATAATGACAGAAAACTTTCCCTACCTGGTGAAAGAAATAGACGTACAAGTCCAGGAAGCGCACAGAACCCCATACAAGAGGAATCCAAAGAGGACCACACCAAGACACATCATAATTAAAATGCCAAGGGCAAAGACAAAGAGAGAATATTAAAAGCAGCAAGACAAAAACAGTTAATTACCTACAAGGGAGTACCCATACGACTGTCAGCTGATTTCTCAACAGAAACTATGCAGGCCAGAAGGGAGTGGCAAGAAATATTCAAAGTGATGAACAGCAAGAACCTACAACCAAGATTACTCTACCCAGCAAAGCTATCATTCAGAGTTGAAGGTCAGATAAAGAGCTTCACAGACAAGAAAAAGCTAAAGGAGTTCATCACCACCAAGCCAGGATTACATGAAATGCTGAAGGGTATTCTTTAAGAAGAGGAAGAAGAAGAAAAAGGTAAAGATAAAAATTATGAACAACAAAATGACATCAAATACATACCTACCAACAAGTGAATCTAAAAATCAAGTGAATAAAAAAATCTGAAGAACAGAATGGACTGGTGAATATAATAGAATCAGGGACATAGAAAGGGAGTGGACTGACGATTCTCAGGGAAAGCAGGTGTGAGGGGTGCGGGAAGAGATTGGACAAAAATCTTACTCCTATGGATGAAGACAGTGGCGGGGGGTAAGGGCATGGGGTGGGGTGGGGAATCAGGTGGAGGGGAGCTATGGGGGGAAAAATAGAGGAACACCTGTAATAATCTGAACAATAAAGATTTATTAAAAAATAAAATAAATAAAAATAAATAAAAATTAAAAAAAGAAATGCCTATGAAATTTCTTTCAAGTGTTGTCACTGACCTTGAGTATCTTCATCTAATTCAAAAGCAACAGCTCTAGCCACACGTGAAATGCATAGTATATGTAATTGTTTCAGGGAATGTTGGCAAATAGTTCTTGAAAGACGGTACTGCCGGAGAATTCTTTTCTGATCCCTTACTACTAAAAACACTGTTACTATGTTATAATACACTAGACGCCTGATGCACGGAGATTCATGCAGAATGGGCCTTCCTACCCCTGGCTGCCAGCACAGCCTTTGCTCTGGCCCAGAGCCGCCGTGCCTTTCTGCCTTCCCATGCTGCCCAGAGGCCCGGAGCAGCTGGGCACCTGTGTATGCAAATTAACCCACCATCTTTTTTGTTAATTTGCATACTCACTCCTGATTGGCTGGTGGGCATTGTAAAGGTATGGCAATTTGCATCTTCCTCTTTTATTAGTGTAGGTAACAATCCATAAAGTCTCATGATGAGATAAGAAAAAAAGTTGACCAACAGCAGTAATACTGTTGACTGCATCTATGCATTCAGTTTTCAGATGTTAAAGTATGAACACAGCATGTGTGTGGAACCAACAGGAATGTATGTGTAGAGTGGGCATGGGTATTTGGGCTCTTAGCAGTGAGTACCTATAGTAATTGATTTGTCTGTCTACTTCCCATCCCAAATCTATCCTGTACAGAGTGCCTTTCCCACTTTCTCACTTTTCCACTCAAAAATTGATGGCTTCCTCCATTCCCATAAAAACAAATTCAAACCAGATGCTAACCTTCTCTTTTACTTTCCTACCACTCGATCCTCAACCATTTATGCTATTATTCCATGCCCTTACCTTTCAACCCCTACTCCTTTCATTTCTAACCTACAGAAATCCTCTCCAAAGATTTTTACCTTCTTTGGAATATCTCTACTGCACTTTTCAATTCTATTATCTACTGCCATTTATTGTCAATTGATTTTTTTTTTAACTGTTTATCTCCTGGCTAGAAGTATAAGCTTTTTAAAAAATATTTTTTATGAGACTACAATTATGATAGTCCTGAACTCATATAACCAAACTAATGTACTCTTGAGTTAACAGTTCCAGATGATTATATAAGTCAAATAGTTAATAATCCTTGTTAGTAACTATGCTTACAAATAAGCAATAGCATGTACAAAAGGTAGATTAACCTATAGCTGCACTAATTATAAATGCTTATAAAAAAATTTCACAGCCATTATTTCATGTTGGTGAGCCTTTGCACTGTTACCCTTTCAATTTTCATTGACATTTTTGCCCACATTTGTTTTCCTCCACACATCACTGTCCTGTAACCTAGTCATTCTGCACACTAGCAACACTGCAATTTTCCTTTCGATCCTAAAGTCCATTCTCTTCTACATAACCCAGCCTAGCACAGGAGGGGAGGCCACATGCACAAAATAACCAAGTAGATACTTAAAAATTAATTTATTTTTCTACTTAACGTTTAATAAATGAGAAGAAACACAGTAGTCTTGTCTCATAAAGAACATTTATAATACATAACGAATCCATAAAGCCTCATGATGAGGTAGGAGGAACAGCTTTGGAAAACAATGTACAATCATAGAACACACACACACACAGTTAGGTAAAACGTTGCAGCACTAAAGACATCGTATGTGCTTCTGCATTTAATGAGATGACAGTAGCATTTAACTGCCACATCTGGCCCGAAGGACAGGCGATGGCAGACCCCAAACAACACAACATGGAGGTTTCATAAAGAATCACAGAATACACAGATACACTTCATTGTGCTGTTTCAAGGCAGAACCCTAAGATGGCGATTTGTGTCTTTTTACAAATAACCACATATTAGTTTTATGTTACATTCCCTTCAGCATCCTTCTGCCAAAGATACTGGACCATAACGGTTTTTGGTTTAAAAGTTTAAGCTGAATGACATACAAAAAGCTCTGTGCCAGTAAAAAGGACTGCCCAATATTCCAGCGCCTGCTAGTAAAGCAAAGGAGCATCGCCACACAGTATTGGTAGAGCTACATCAAAATAGTGCTGTGACAATTTCCATTTCAGATGGTCAAACACTGTACTTGACAGTTTCAATTTAAAAATAAAAATACCCAAAAAAACCCTTTACCTTCCCAGACGTTTTTAACACTGTTTTATGACTTAACTGAAATGCTATTAAAATAAATATATCTATAATGTAGAATTACTCTCCACATTTATGTATGTGAACATCTTAAGACAGCAGGTAAATGACATATCATTAAAATGGTATCTGTTTAGAAACAGTAAAAATCTTCAACTCAATACCAGTTAGCCTACTAACTACGTCACATTAGCTTTCATAGGCCTTGTCCCCCAGCTTTCAAAAGTTCTGCATTAACTGAGGCTGTTGACAAGATACAAAATGTTAACACAGTCTCCTACCTATTGTGATTTTCCAAAGGTGGTCTGGATGGAAATTTTTCCTACCTAAATTACATACCTTAGTTAGTCAAACATTGTTTTCTAAAATGTGAAAATACATACAGCAAAGTTTTTTGACCTTTTTTCTTGTAGGCTCCAATCCTTACTTTTACAATGTAAATGCCCTTCAAAAAAAACACACCAAAAAAACCCACCTAACTAAACATTTATCTAAGCTACAAGGTGATAATGGAGAATTAAATCTCTCTCATCACTAAGGCTGCATTTGGCTTGGAAAAATTTCTGGACTGGTTTTAATTCAGGTACATGCAGCACCTCCTTCTCACTACACCGAGACGACAGACAAGTTGCTAAACACATTCTAAATACACTGATCTCGCTCAAATAGAAAAGAGCCAGCAGGAGAGGCGCACCTCCTAAAACAGCATATTTAAATGTTGGGCCTGCGTCTCCGAATAATTCAGGGTATTCCCTTCATTTTCTTTCAAGAAGGAATAAGCTACTTCAGAAAAGACACCTAAATCCCACAATATTTAAATATAAAACCATTTTTCAAAAGATGCTAATATAGCTAAAGATGGGCTAGAAAGTGCATTGTAAAGAAATAAATAACTCTCTGCCAAAACTCAAAAGGTGAGTCAACGCCCACTGGTTTTGCTATCATGACACAGTCCTTTGAAAAAAGAGAACTCTTCCTATGGTACCACTTTGCTACATACAAGCTCCTTGGAAATCACGAAAAGCGAACTAACGGAAACCTAGAGCTTGTTACCTTCCAAGTGCTTGGGGGGGGCGCGGGGGGAGGAGAGCCCTCGCCCCAAGCTTACGCATCATTTTAAGAATCCTCGCTCGGTCGGCATCTTGCACATTGTACCGCCTTTAAGGAAGAGACCCAGTGGGGCATTTGTGAAGCAGACCTCATTGCGTGGAATGTATTTTACCAGTTATCCTACTGTATCATTACTGAAATGTTTCTGTAACAAACTGTTCTGAGATCTTAATGTTTTGTAGTTTAAAGTGTTAAATCAGGAACATACATGATACAGTGCAATTTGAAACTTTCTCTTTTATTCATCCATACAATGAGGGAATCCCCCAATTTCATGTTTAAAAAGAAACTGTAAGATTTAAAGTAACTACCAATTTAGGAATCTAATTCCACAGTATCAGAGAAGAGTATTAAAATGTCAAGATGTATTGAAAATTGGCAGGTTATGGTTTTGGCCCATTAGAGTAAATGTGAACTTACAAACTGTGTTCCTAAAATCCCCTCCTTCTCATTGGAAAAACCAGCTGTTCTTAAATAGGCCCATTGCCAGCAACAGGCTCGATGCTAGAAAAAACAACTACATACCGTCTACCACAGAAGGTCATCCCCTTAAAAAGTTAACTGTCAAAGGCCCGCATGTTCATCTTAAGAAACATTAAACAATGAGTTATTTCAAATCCCAAAAGGTAGCCATCTTAAAAGTAGTCATCTATAAAAGTCACTGAAGTAGTCAGGATACCTTGTTGCTAGAAAAATAGAACTATACATGATAACTGATATTAATATTAACCCTTTTGAGGACAAAAATCTCGTTTCTTCACAAACCATAATCCCTCTCTATCAAGAAAAATACCACTTAAATACCCTTAAATAACATTTGTATATAGCAACAATAAAGTAACGAAGAACCATTTCCTGTGTAGATATAGTGGCCTCTCACAAAATAAGCCACTATTGGAAGATCTGAGCATTATCAAGATAGGGTAACTTACAGAGTCTTAGTGATTGATTTTGCCTTAACTCATCCTGCTTTTTAAGAACTTAACATCCAAACTGCGTTCAGATTTCTGTTCTCCCGTCAGTGGCTCTTGGCAAAACAAGCATTGCTGGTGGCGTCTGAAAAGCTGCACGTGAATCCATTCATGATTGGTCACTAGGAAACGACTTTTTTAAAAAATATTCTATTAGTAAGCTTGCATTTAACATGTAATTATTAGATTGAGTTTAATGTCCTTAAAAACATTTACTGACTATATGTGCTTCTGATGCCAATCTCTCAAAGCAAGTAATGCTGGTGAACACGTCCATGTTTTAGACTAACTTTGGTAAGAAAAAACATGTTCAAATTCTCAGGATTTAGAATGTAGTCTCAATATCACTTTACAGTAATCTAAATATTTAATTTGGTAAACTTTCTTCCCTGCTCTTACTCCCCATATGCCCTATTATGTGTAAACTATAGTTCAATTTGTTAATTATCTCTCACTGTTTATTAGAGCCATACTCAGCAATATAGAACACAGGATAATAACTAACCTTTAGTATGATAAATACCCCAAGTGAAGAAAAAAAAACTTTTCCTAATAATATCCATCAGTCACTCTTAAAATATGCTGCCACTATGCTATATTATGATCTTAAAGAGCAAGTAAATATTACTTAAAGTATCAAAAGAAACAAAGTTGTTGGTGATATTTTAAGTTCTAGCAATTATAATTTTAATAAACAAAATATAACACTGGGGGAAAAGAAAAGCAGAGAAATTCCAGTAACAATTTTAATTTATTTATCCCCCCAATTAATTTTCACCATGGCAAAACTGGAAATCAAATGTCATTATGATATATAAGGTTTATACTTACTTTAAACAAAATGTAACATAGTGTTAAAACTGGCTTTTCAAAATTGTTACAGCATAGCTGTACTCTGCACTGAGAATCATAAATTGTAATACAGAAGTCTGTTAAACAGTCCCATTATGTTCTTACAAAAATAGAATTAACCTGTGTGACCAAAGACTTCAATTACACTACTTGGCAAACTTAGAATTTCAGTGGAGTCTTTTCCCTCTTGCAGTTTAAAGAAAAAGTCAAATATCACATCTTTTTCAAGACTCACAAGGATGATTCAGGCTGTTTGTTTGGCATCTTTTTAATGTCTATCACAACAGCAGGCATGTTCTCAGCTTGAGTCCTGGGTTTCTCTAGATTTTCACTAAATTCTAAGCAAGAAATGCTAGCTGTTGGGGCCTTTTCTGTATCCTTTTCAGAATAGGCTTGTGGCCGAGTCCCACAACATTGCTTCAAAGCACACTGAGTTCTGCAGGCAAGTTCACACGGGACTACACTTGATTTAGAGCCTACACTAGCAAATTCGGGCTGAATGGTAGTTGCGTGAATTCCGTGATTATGAAAAACATCTTTAATGGTTTTAGCCACCTGCATGTATGATGTTGGATCTTCACATTTTATGTGAGCAGTGGCAATGATTCTGCTTCCAGCAAGTTGCCAAACATGTAATTCATGAACTTCCTCAACTCCTTCAACATTTCGAAGTTCTTTTACCAAATTTCTGATATCAATTTGTTTAGGAACAGTTTGTAGAAGAATAAGAGCAGATTCCTTAAGTAATGGATAAGTTGTGTAAAGAAGTATACAAATCATTACAATACAAAGAGTTGGATCTAAATATAGCACCCAGCAAGGACCAGCCTCAAAAACTGTTCCTTGAGTACTATTCATTATTTCTACAAGCGCTTTGCAGGGGTCAGCAGTACACGGGTTATCACAGAACTTCCCTTCAGGACAACTTTGCCAATAATAGTAAAAGATCAAGGCATTCACCACTACAATCACTGAACCCAAAGCGTCTCCAAAGACATGCAGAAAAACTCCACGCATGTTAAGTTGTCCAGCCTTTTGAGCATCATCAGCTTCATCTTCCAAATCCATATTGTCAGCCTCTCTGATAACATTCCCATTCACTTGTACATCTGTCGCATTGGTTCTGGACTTTTCTGAATCTGCAAAGAAATACAAACTTTGAATCCAATACTTAAAGTGCTTATATAAACATCCTTGTCTAATTCCATTCAAGTAAGGTGAGATTTTTTCATAAAACCTAATTTTAACATGTGCTTGGGGCAATTTAATATAAACTGACATACTGGGACCAGGCCAGAACCTAATGGCCAGAGCTGAATAAAGTCATTAAGAGCATAGTTTCCCCATTCTCCTAACCACCCTACCTCCCCCCACTCTTTTTTTAAAAAGTTCGTCTTCGGTGGAGAGGGGGTACTGTGAACATTCTGCTAATCTTTTTGGCATATAGCAAAAAAAAAAAAAAAAAAAAAAGAAAAAGAATGCTAACACCCCCCATCAAACGCAACTACGGATAAGTCTAATACAAAGGCTGGATTTGACACAGAGCTTTTTGTCTTTAAGGTTTAAGGTTCACTTTTAAACGTTTAGTATGAATATAAATGATAGTTTCTTGGTACAGAGGATTTAGAAACTGACAAATCCACTCTTTTTTAGACTGTTTTTAAAGTGTACACCATGATGACTTATTTCTATACATTATGAAGGAATCCCTCCCCCCCATTTATTTAATTAACACATCCATCACCTCACATATTTATCTTTGTTTTTTGTTTGTTTGTTTGTTCTGGTGAGAACATTTAAGTTCTACTCTCAGAGCAAATTTCAAAGACAGAATACAGTGTTATCAGCCACAGCCACCATGCGTTAACACCGCTCTTCAGACCTTGTTATCTTACAGCTGGAAGTCTGAACCTTTTTACCAACCTCTCCCTATTTCCCTCTGCAACTCTTAAATCAAACATACCCGTCTGTTAAAACACACACACACACACACACACACACACACACACCAGAGCAGCTTAATTTTCTTTGGAATAAAAACCCTGCAGAATAGGAGTGAAAGGAAATTCAATTATCTACTAAACTTTTTCAATACACAATCTGAATTTCATTAACCTAATATCCTGCACCTTCAAAATAAGGAAAACTGTCTATGTAGTATCATGCAACCAGGTAAATAAACACAAATGAGGAAAAATTGGAAGGAAATACAAGCTGTTATTTTTGAGCTTGGGTAACAGGGCATTCATTGGTTGATTCCTTTCAACATTTACTTCCCAACTTCCTTTCAAGAGTACTTATGTTTAGAATGAACAGCATCCATTAAAAATAAAAGATGAAAAATTACCATCACTTTTAGTAAAACTGAAAAGTCCTAACTGAAATGTTATGCGTGCCTAAACAGGTCCTAAGTCTCGGATTCTCAGAATTCGGGTTTAGATGTTAGACAGCTAACTGAAATATACCTTGCTGTTCATAAAAGAAACCTGAGTTCTGGAAAGTCAATGGCAAAACACCCCTGAATACAATATTCAGAAACTTGTTCAAAGGGCTTAAGAACCACCTGGATTTCAAACAGCCAACGACTAAGAACGAATTGCTGATTCCCTCCATTTCCCAACAGGGTCAAGCAATGGAATTAGGAAGCATCTTTGGTCCTTTAAAAACCCAAATTAGACAGTCTCTTGAAAAGAGAGCCTGTTAGGACAGCCAAGTGCGGTAGCGCACTGCAGGGGGCTGTCGCCCACCTACACCCCCCAGACGCGCGCCCCCTGTCCCCCCGGAGGCTGCTAACACCTGCGCAGAAAGGGGTCCTATTTGCACGCCTTCCCCGGCGGGGGCGGGACCTGGAGGGAGCGGGAAGGCGGCGGCTCGGCGCAGCGCAGACCGACTCAGGCACCAGGGGGCGTGCGGGGCGTGCGGGTCATCCCACTCCGGGCCAGGCTTAGGGTCTCGGCTCCCCAAACCCAACCACCTGAGACGGCGACTCTCTCCTCACCTGTCCCGCTCAGTTTGAGCCCGTTGGAGTTGCTGCTACCGGCCACCAAGGTGTTGGTCTCCTCCTGGTCGGGTCTCTGGTCACCCGGGCTCCTGTGGTCGCTGTCCCCGGGGCGGCTGCTCTTGCCGCGGACCCCCTTGGTGTGGCCGTGACCGCCGTGCGAGTGGCCGTGGCCGGAGTTGTTGCCGAAGCCACTGTGATGGTGGAAGAGGCACAGCCCCAGCACGTTGACCACCAGCCCTGCCACGCCGACCGCGAGGACCACCAGCGGCTGCTGCATCTCGTGCGGCTCGATGAAGCGCTCGATGGCCTCTAGCAGGATGGCAAAGCAGAGGCCGGTCAGGAAGATGGCGTTCACCAGAGCCCCCATCACCTCGGCCCGGATCCAGCCAAACGTGTTCTTCTGGGTGGCGTGGGTCCGCTGGGCGAAGCGCTCGGCCACCAGCGCCACCACGAGCGCCAGCACGTCCGACAGCATGTGGAAGGAGTCGGAGAGCATCGCCAGCGACGCGGTCACCTGGCTCACCACCATCTCCAGCACCATGAACATGAATGTCAGCAGCAGCATGCACAGAAGCCGGCCCCGGTTCCGACTCCAGCACCCCATGGCTGCGGCTCGGGGGTCCGCCGAGCGCGGCCCGGAGACTTGGGAGGCGGTGGCTGGGAGGCGCCAAGGGTCGGTCTAGGACCTACTGACGGAAGGAGGACGGCGCGGTGCTCTCTCGGTCCGAGCCGGGCCGCTAGGGCCACTGCTCAGGAGCCTCCGGGATCGGAAGGGGGTAAGCCGCGGGTTAAGCCGCCGAGCCCCCGCGCCTGTGGTCGTCCCTGGAGGGCCGGCAGCTTGCAGCTCCGCAGGCGTCGGTCCTTGGAGCCGAGGCGGAGGCCCGGCTCAGTCCTAGCAGCCCCACACCTGCAGTGGAACGGCGGTGTGGAGGAGTTGGGGTTCCCAGAGCCCGGGGACCGTGAGCCCGACCCGAAGCAAGAGCTGGTGGGAGGCGGGGGCGGGCGACAGGCAGGTCCGCGCTGCGAAGGCTCCAAGCATCTGAAGGCTTTCCGCGCAGGTCTTTCCTCCGCTGTGGCTCGGATCGAGAAGCCGACGCCGGCGAGGCTAAAAAGGCGGCGGCCACAGCAGCTGCACTCGGCCCGATGTCGGGCGCCTGGTTCTCCCCCCAGGCTTTGCAGACGGTTTACAAAAAAACTTTGCTTTGCACTCGGAACCCCCGTTTTCACACGGACCGGAGTATGACAAGGATCCTACACCCCGCCCACAAGGCCCGGCACGCGTACCCATTGGCTAGGACCCCCTCACGACAGCCGCCGCGTTCCGCCCATCCGCGCTCACTATTGGATGGAGTCTCGGCGGGGCAGGAGGGGGCGGTGCCGCAGCCCCGACAAATGGGGCGGGGCCTTTCCCTCCGGGAGCCGGGCGTGGGCTGGGGGGCCGCGGCCGGGTGCAGCTGCGAGCGTCGTGGGGGAGGGGAGGGGACGAGGGCCGCGTGCAGCAGGAGGAGGCGGGGCTGGCTGGGCTCCCGGTGTTGGGCGAGACCCCTGCTCTATGCTGCGGGTGCTCGCAGCCCACCGCACACCTGCGGGGTCCCGGTAGCAAACAGACTTTGATCCTGGGAGCCGAGTCCACGTGGGGCGGGCTCCACGGCTGCGGTGTGACAGACAGCAGCCTGGGAGGGTGCGGGAGGGAGCCCCCTGTGTGGGGGCCCTGGTGTGCTCCTTCCTGTCAGCAGAACCTAGCTTAGGCAACAGACTCACAAACACGTAACTTGTGACCCTCCCCAACACCAAGCTGAGGAGTTAGTACTTCAGGGCGGTCCTGCGACGGACCGAGTCTTTGTAAACGTTTCAGTCTAAAGCAAATCACCCCTCTCACCACCATCCCTGGGAGACCTTATGTAAAATTAGATATTTCTGTCATGATTATCTAAGGACAATTTAGGGTAGGGACTTCAAAGCGAGAGAAACCTGGGTTCTGGTCCTTTCCCATCAGCCAGCTATGTGAATTTGGGCAAGTCAACTATTCTCTCTAGATTGATCTCTTCATCTGTAAAGTAAAGGATAGGACAAGAGGGATTCCCAAGATTCCTTCTGACTCTAAAATTCTAAGGCTCTATGATTTAACAAACATTTTACTTACAGACTACAAACTGCAGAACCCTGTGTTGGTTGCTATGGGGAAGGGGAGGAGCAGTAACAATACAGAAGAATGAGCTTCTGTCCAGGTGAAGGTAAAAATATAAACAAAAGAATTTTTAATTTGCCATTAAATACTCTAAAAAAAAGTTGTATTTTTTTATTTTATTGTTGAAAACATTACAGACGACCCCCCCCTTCATTCCCATTGATTCCCTCCACCCCACACCTGCCCTAGGCTTTCACCACACTATTGTCTGTGTCCTTGGGCAAAGCATATTAGTATCCTATCTAATAAAAGAGTAATATGCAAATTGACCATCACCCCAACACATAATATGGCTGCCCCCATATGGTCAAAGATGGCTGCCCCCATGTGGACACAAGATGGCCACCACAAGATGGCCACCACAAGATGGCCACCACAAGATGGCCAGCAGGGGAGGGCAGTTGGGAGGCACCAGGCCTGCAAGGGAGAGCAGTTGGGGGAAACCAGGCCTGAGGGGAAGGCAGTTGGGGGGGGGGGGTGGGGACCAGGCCTGCAGGGGAGGGCAGTTAGGGGCAATCAGGCTGGCAGGGGAGCAGTTAGGCATCAATCAGGCTGACAGAGGAGTGGTTAGGGGGTGATCAGGCTGGCAGGCAGAAGTGGTTAGGGGCAATCAGGAAGGCAGGCAGGCGAGCAGTTGGGAGCAAGCAGTCCTGGATTGTGAGAGGGATGTCTGACTGTCCGTTTAGGCCTGATCCTACCTGGATCGGGCCTAAATGGGCAGACGGACATCCCTCAAGGGGTCCCAAATTGGAGAGGGTGCAGGCTGGGCTGAGGGACACACACCCCCATGCATGAATTTCATGCACCGGGCCTCTAGTATGTATATAAATTCCCTAGTTAATCTCTCCCCCTTACCCACCCCCACAGACCCCCCTGAGATGCCTCAATCTGTTCCATGCTTCTATGTCTCTGGATTATTTCGTTCATCAGATTCCATGTATGAGTGAGATCATGTGATACTTGTCTTTCTCTGACTTAGCATAATACTCTCCAAGTCCTTCCATGCTGTCTCAAAAGGCAAGAGGTCCTTCTTTTTTATAACTGCCATGATATAAATGTACCACAGCTTTTTATCCATGCACCTACTGATGGACACTTAAGCTGTTTCCAGATCTTCACTATTGTAAATTGTGCTGTTATGAACATAGGGGTGCATATAGTCCTTCTGATTGGTATTTAGGGTTTCTTAGGATATATTCCTAGAAGTGGGATCACTTGGTCAAATGGCAGTTCCATATTTAATTTTTTGAGGGAACTCCATACTATTTTCCATAATGGCTTCACTAGTCTGCATTCCCACCAGCAGTGTACTAGGGTTCCCTTTTCTCCACATCCTCACCAGCACTTGTCATTTGTTCATTTGTTGTTGTTTTTTATATAAATCTTTATTGTTCAGATTATTACAGGTGTTCCTCTTTTTTCTCCCCCCATAGCTCCCCTCCATCTGATTCCCCACCCCACCCCATGCCCTTACCCCTCGCCACTGTCTTCATCCATAGGTGTAGGATTTTTGTCCAATCTCTTCCCGCGCCCCTCACACCCCCTTCGCCCTGAGAATTGTCAGTCCACTCCCTTTCTATGTCCCTGATTCTATTATATTCACCAGTCCATTCTGTTCTTCAGATTTTTTATTCACTTGATTTTTAGATTCACTTGTTGGTAGGTATGTATTTGATGTCATTTTGTTGTTCATAATTTTTATCTTTACCTTTTTCTTCTTCTTCTTCCTCTTCTTAAAGAATACCCTTCAGCATTTCATACAATCCTGGTTTGGTGGTGATGAACTCCTTTAGCTTTTTCTTGTCTGTGAAGCTCTTTATCTGACCTTCAACTCTGAATGATAGCTTTGCTGGGTAGAGTAATCTTGGTTGTAGTTTCTTGCTGTTCATCACTTTGAATATTTCTTGCCACTCCCTTCTGGCCTGCATAGTTTCTGTTGAGAAATCAGCTGACAGTTGTATGGGTACTCCCTTGTAGTAACTAGCCGTTTTTCTCTTGCTGCTTTCAAGATTCTCTCTTTGTCTTTTGCCATTGGCATTTTAATTATGATGTGTCTTGGTATGGTCCTCTTTGGATTCCTCTTGTATGGGGTTCTGTGCGCTTCCTGAACTTGTAAGTCTATTTCTTTCACCACGTATGGAAAGTTTTCTGTCATTATTTCTTCTAATAAGTTTTCAATATTTTGCTCTCTCTCTTCTTCTGGCACCCCAAAAATTCGGATGTAGGTTCGCTTAAAGTTGTCTCAGAGGCTCCTTACACTATCTTCATATTTTTGGATTCTTTTTTCTTTTTGTTTTTCTGGTTGGGTGTTTTTTGTTTCCTCATATTTCAGATCTTTGGTTTGATTCTTGGGGTACATTGATCTACAGTTGAGTTTCTGTGTATTCTTTATTTTAGACAGTGTATGCTTAATTTCTGACTAGTCCTTTTCCATTTTTATTTTTATTTTTTTGGCATTCTCATTAAGATCCTTAAAGGGCTCATCAAGTTTCTCAGCAGTTTTTAGAAGATTCTTGAGTAACCTTATAAATGTGGTTCTGAACTCTATGTTGTCCAGTAGTTTGCTTTCCTCCATTTCTTTCATTAGTGACATGTTTCTTTGTCTCCGCATTTTGGCTGCTTCCCGGTGTTGATGGAGTGGCTTTGTGTGATAAGTGACCTATAGGGGGCAGTAGCTCAGCCTCCCCAATCACCTGAGTTCGACACTCTTGGTACACCCCTTTGTGGGCTGAGTGCAAAGTCTTGGTGTAGTTAAGCCTTGATTGCTGTTGGTACACTGGGAGGAATTGACCTCCAGGCCAATCGGCTGTGAGGACTTGCTGTGTCTATAAGAACTGCTGTGCTGGAGACACACTTAGGGTGCAGGACTTGTTTCAGTGGGGCTTTGGTGCTCACTGAGTCTGCCTCTTGAATGTGTCACTTATGGATGTGAGTAGTTGAAATCTGGTGTCTCACACTGACCACTAGGTACACTGGCTTCTGGATCTCCAATGGGGTGCAGGTCAGCTACTGTCTGAGGCCACCCAGCAAGAGCTACAGTGAGAGCTACAGTTTTCTCCATTTTGCTTGGGGTTTGGAGGTTTTGGAGCTGTCTGACTCGAGCTGCAAGTTTGCTAGGTTAAGCTGCGACAGGGCAGGCCATTCTTATGCTAAAGCCACTGCTTGGAGCTTGTAAGTTTTGTAGGTTTTGTAGGAGCTTGTTGGGTTTGTAGGTTGTGCGGGGCGTGGTCTCAGGGCATCACTAGGCTAGGGCGTGGCAAACAGCGATGGCTGCCAGTTAGCCGGCTCTGCATCTCCGACCACGTCCCCCACGCCCCAGCGCAGTAACTAGCAAGCCACCCTCACTTTCCGACCTGATGGCAGACAGTCCAGCTTCTCCCCGTAGGAGTTTGGGTCCCCCGTGTCTCCCCAGAAACTGGATTTCAGAGTAATCGGGGGCTTGTCTCCCTTTGGGTTGAAAAAAGCAATGCCTGCTGCCAGTCCGGATTGCGCACGCCTCTGTACCTCAGCTTTTCAGCGCTTGTGCACGTCTCAATGCTCTTTTCTCTTTCCTTCTAGTTGTAGAACTTCCACTCAGCCAGCTTTCCTGTGGTTCTGGGTGATGGACATTTTGTCTTTTAGTTGTAGTTTTGAAATTGTTTTGCGAGGCAGCAGTTTAGGTGTTTACCTACGCCGCCATCTTGGATTCGTTCATTTGTTGATGATAGCCATTCTGATAGGTGTGAGGTGAGACCTCATTGTCTTTTTAATTTGCCTCTCTCTGATGATTAGTGACTTTGAGCATGTTTTTTCATGTCTCTTGGCCATCTTTGGAGAAGTGTCTATTTTGTTCTTTTTACCCATTTTTTAAATTGGATTGTCTTCCTTTTGTTAACTTGTATGAGTTCCTTATATATTTTGGATATTAATCCTTTATCAGATGTCTTATTGGCAATATGTTCTCCCATACAGTGGGCTCCCTTTTCATTTTGTTGATGGTTTCTTTTGCTGTGCAGAAGCTTTTTATCTTGATGTAGTCTCATTTGTTTATTTTCCCCTGCACTAGAATGTGTATTGGCAAACATATTGCTGTGAGACATGTCGAGACTACATTTAATAAATGAATTTGGCAACATAGCAGGATACAAAATTAACACCAAATAATCAATGGCATTTTTATACACCAATAAAGAACTCGCACAAAGAGAAACTAAAAAAACAATCCCATTTACCATTGCAATAAAAAAGTTAAGATACATAGAAATAAACTTAACCAAGGAGGTAAAAGACTTGTACTCAGAAAACTATAGGGTATTAAAAAAAGAGATAGAGGAAGATATAAGCAAGTGGAAGATTTACAATGTTCATGGATTGGTAGGATCAACATCATTAAAATGTCCATACTACCCAAAGTAATCTATGGATTCAATGCAATCCCTATTAAAATACCAACAGCATATTGCACAGATCTAGAACAAACACTCCAAAAATGTATATGGAACCAAAAGAGACCCTGAATAGCAGCCACTATTCAGCTGTTCTTCTTGAGAAAGAAGAATAAAGTTGGAGAGGTCACAGTACTAGATATCAAGTTATACTACAAAGCCACTATAATCAAAACAGTCTGGTACTGGCACAAGAACAGGCATATAGATCAATGAAGCAGAACAGAGACCCCAGAAACTGACCCAAGCCATTATGCTCAATTAATACTTGACAAACAAGGCAAGAGCATACAATGGAGTCAAGACAGTTTCTTCAATAAATGCTGTTGGGAAAATTGGACAGGTACATGCAAAAAAATAAGAAAAAGAAAAAGAAACTAGACCACCAACTTATACCATACACAAGAATAAACTCAAAATAAAATACTCTTAATAAATTATGCCAACACTAGTTTAGATTAGATATATATGTGCCGTGCTCTGAATGGAGATTGATTCATCTGGAAATGAAGGCTTCCTGGTCCTCAGTCGAGGAAGGAGGGGCTGGAATCAAAATATCCTGAGCTGGACCTGAGGAAGGGCCCCCACCTGCTCTGAATTTCACAAGACAAATGCAATGCTGTGCCCCAGGATCAGTATAAAAGCTTGTTTGGAACTATGTTATTTTGCACTTTTTTATATTTCTATAATTTTTTTCACCTGCATGTGGATTCCCATCTTCTATCTCTCCCTACCAGAAGAGAAAAGAATGGAGAGTTTCCAAGACATTATAAAGGAAGGGTAGACAGGATTTGATGATTACTTGGGTAATGGGAGGGTGAATGCTGAGGAGGAGAATTTAACAAAGTTCCAATGTTTTTAACCTGACTGCCTTATAGATGAGGAAGTTGGGGAAGGTGGGGCTGATTTTAAGGAAAACTAGCCTTACTGGGCCTGCTTTTAATGTGCTGAATTTGAAGTGAAGCCTGGATGGTGGGAGTGCTAAGGAGTGGGGAGGTGGGTTTGGGGACTTCCATAATGTCCTCTCCTTTGGTGTGGACAATTGATGTTTATCTGAACATACTAGAATATGCAAACATAGCTTCAAACCTTTCAACCAGTCCTCCTAGACATTGGTATTTCTCTCTCTCCCTTCCTCTCTCCAAAATAAAAACACATACAAAAAACAGGCTCTTAGGTTCAATTCAACTCAACAGTCACTGATGAGAACCTACTCTTTTAAATTATTCTTATTTTTTTACTCTTCCCCCAAGGATAAGTTTTTATTGATTTGAGAGAGAGAGGAAGGTAGGGAAGGAGGGAGGGAGGGAGGAAGAGAGAGAGAAAAAACATTGATATGAGAGAGAAATATCAATCTGTTGCCTCCTATACACGCCCCCATCCCACTAGAAATCAAACCCAAACCTAGGTACGTGCCCTGACCGGGAACTGAACCCACAGCCTTTTGATGTATGGCACGACGCTCCAACTAACTGAGTCACCAGGACAGAGCTTTGAGAAACTACTTTATGCAGGCCTTTTTTTTTTTTCTCTTGGAAGCCATTTCCCAAACAATGTGCTTTATTCTCTCATAACCAGGGGGAGGGGGAGGGGGAGGATGTACATTTTCCAGGTTACAAAAAGTTATAACCATATACTTCATAAAGAGTAATATCATTTGCATAGTAACAAAACATTTCAGTTAAGTAAACTCCACCCCCACCCCCACCCCCACCCCAGCATTGGGTAGAAAGAATACTTTGTTAGCTTGATTCAGATTTGTCCTTTTTCAGCTGGTTGTGCTAGCACAGTGTTGACACAGCCAGGAGTGGGTTAAAGTGAAGGAAAAACAGGGTTATTCACCAGCACCCCTGGAGGTTGTAGCCCCAGTTTGAGTAAAATAGCTTGGCTTTTTCTTCCTAATTCTTGAGAATTCTCCTGGTAATTTGCTCAAAACCAACTAAACTCAGCATTCTTTAAAGATGAGAGAATGGTGGTTCTTTTGGAGAGAGACTACCCATCTGAGAGAAAGTCAAATGGTTAACCCAAACTGCAATCTCAAGAGCCCTCTAAGCAGGACCTCTCCCAGCTCTGTGCCAAGCTCTATGCCAAGCTTCAAACTGAAGCTTCCAGGCTCAAGGAGCTAGCCTGAAGATGATCACCAAAAGGTTGGTTTACGAGAATTCTTTTTGTTGTGGTTAATCCTTACCTGAGGATATTATTCCCATTGATTTTTAGAAAGAGTGGAAGGGAGGGAGAGAGGGAGAGAGGGAGAGAGGGAGAGAGGAAGAGAGGGAGAGAGGGGAAGGGAGAGAAACATTAATGTGAGAATGTGAGAGACACATAGATTGGTTGCCTCCTGCACCTGCCCCCTGACCAGGCCGGGATTGAACCTGCAACCCAGGTGCATGCCCTTGACAGGGAATCAAACCCAAGACATTTCAGTGAGCAGGTGGCACTCTAACCACTGAGATACAATGGCCAGGGCTAAGAGGATTCTTGTAAAAAGCTGAACACAGACACACCTCTGAATCTTGGTTATCAAAAATTACAAGTGTATGAAGCTGTACCATGGAAATACCGGAAGAAAACCAGATTGCATTTGACTGTAATTGACAGTATACCACTTCTACTGTCCAACCTTAAAGCAACAATGATGGGGAAATCAGATCTGTTTTTGTTTTGGAATGTCCTTGAATAATTATTACAAATATAAACTAAAATCTCTAGCAACAACATGAGGGCCAAGATTTGAATTTTTAGCTGCTTCCTGAGGGAGCAGGCAGAAAAGAACAAAGAACAAGTAAGTAAAAATGCAGTAATAAAAGCCAGAAACATCACAAAAGGGCCGGGCAGTATAAGGGGAATCATAAAAAAGGGTCAGAGGAGGAAACCCTATAAGGAAGCAGAGGGGAAACAGGAACAGTGCAGGCAGAAGAATGCATACTGAGAGGCCCAGGACAATCACTGGGCTTTTTGTTTTTTGTTGGTTAAGCTAAAGAATGGCCCGTGAGAGTGAGTTGCAAAGAAAACTTACAGATGACTGTAAGTTCTCCAAGTCATCTAGAAGTGAAGGCACTGACACCGATACAGAAAGGCTCATTAACAGTGTTTGTGAATTTCTTTGCAATACCAGAAATAGTTGAAGGCTCAGCTAGTCCGTTGTAAGGTTTAGGCTGAATGCCCATACGGTAGCCCTTCTACTCTAGGGGCTGGAGATTGTAATTAATGAGCAAAGTATAGAAGTTGTAAAAAATGAAATTTAATTTTAAAGCACCTATCTATGACTCAGTCCATTATCTATAATAATAAAAGCTTAATATGCTAATTAGACGGGACATCCATCTGGACAACCTTCCAGATGAAGCCGGGGCTTTGAGGAAAGGTCCTGGGTGCCAGAGGGAAGCCAGTGCCAGCAGCTGGGGGAAGGAAGGCCTACTCTTGCACAAATTTTGTGCATCGAGCCTCTAGTATATGTATATAAAGATGATGCTGACCAGGAGAGCATTTTGAAAATATCACCTAATGAATTGTAGACAGGGAACTGGTCCTTAAAAGTTACTGTGTGACTTTGAACAAATTATTAAATTTCTGTGGGCCTCACTTTTCACATCTTTGCAGTGCGGGGTATAAGAGATCGTGTCCTAAGTGGAGTGAAGGTGTGAGAAAAGGGAAGGATGCTGCCTGGGTGATACTCTCAGATGGGCCTGTCAAGCTACCTGTACTTGGGGTCAACCTAAATCCAGGGCTGAGTTTTCAACTTGCAGATTCAGAAACTGCATTTTTATCATTTCACCTGGCAGGAACTGATTCACGTGGACTCAAAATGGACGAATTTGCTGACCAGGTCCCCATTTGGTTCATTTTCTCTGCCTATAGGGGAGAGCTCATTTACATAGAGCCTGCCTCCCTCTTGGTGGGCAGGGCCTCCCAGAAGCAAGGCTGCAGGGAGAGGAGAGAACTAGATAGACTCAAGGAGCTGGATCATCTGTGGAGGGGAGCATCCTCTCTCTCTCTCTCTCCCCTAGACTGTAAAAGTCTCTTGTCTGTCTCCACACATACACTCTGCCCTCCTGCCCCTGAGTTATGTTCCATTTTGCTGCCAGATCTTTCCAAAACCCAGATCTGATCACTGCAAAACACACATCCTCCACCACCACCACCATCACAGCTGCGATCCTTCAGTGGCCTCCCAGCGCTCCGAGAAGAAGACCCAAACTCAAGTGCACACAACTATGCACGGTCCGCAGCCTCATCCCATCACTCCGCCTAACTGGACTGGCCTTTCTGACCACCATGCACCCACATGCTCCCTCCTGCCAAAAGGCCTGTGCATGCACTGTTCCCTTTGCCTGGGACACTCTTCCTTCCCCTCTCCCCCACCTTAATTCTTGTTCATTCTTCAGCTCTCAGCTCAAGGGCCACTTCCCCAAGGAAGTCTCCTCTAACCACTCTAATCAAGTTAATCTGCTCTAATACAAGTTTTCTGTGCTCCTTGCTCCTATCTTTTTAAAAAAATAAATATTTTATTGATTTTTTTTTTTACAGAGAGGAAGGGAGAGGGACAGAAAGTTAGAAACATCGATGAGAGAGAAACATTGATCAGCTGCCTCCTGCACACCCCCTACTGGGGATGTGCCCGCAACCAAGGTACATGTCCTTGACTGGAATCAAACCCGGGACCCTTCAGTCCGCAGGCCGATGCTCTATCCTCTGAGCCAAAGCAGTCTGGGCTCCTATCTTTTATGGCACAGAGCAATGACGCAATTTACAATTACCCATCTGAGTATTTGAGTAGATTATAAGCTCCATGTGGGCAAGGGATAGTGTGTGCTTTTGCTCACCATTGTATCTTCAGCCAGCCTGGCTCAGTCAATATGTGTTGAATAAATGAATGTTCATTACCTTTCTCAAGGTTAGTGATTCATGCATTCACTCAACAGATCCTTAATGAGCACCCATGGCTCCCTATCTATATTGGGACACGAGAGTCTTCTGGTTCTCATGAGGACCCTTCTAGACAGAGGAGAAAACAGGTGACACCTTCTAATTAATTAGCTCACCTTTTCTTTACTTCAAGCAGGCTCCCACCCTTTCACTGTGATATTATCTCACACAAGATGCAACTAATTGGATGAAACTGGGATCCACCCTTGAAATCTGCCATGGTACCATTCTAGGTTCTCATACCGTTTTTGAAGTCCTCCCACACCCCTTATTTGAGGTACATGAGGATCCAATGAAGTTTGCAAGGTGGATTCTACACATTATGGACTGAGACCCCAAGAAATTAAGAAATTTACTCAAGGTCCCACTGTTTGTGAGGACCTGGTCACACCAGCAACATGTGTATTTTTAACTTCATACCCAAATTTGGGGGGAACAAACCCAGTTTGAGGCTCAAGACCTCACATGTACTAACTACTATGAATTCTATTGTTCATCTCAGTTGTAAAAGTTTCTGGTTCTATGATTTTCTTATTAATATGTAATTACTATAAGGACTAAGGGGAGGTGGCCTACTTGTGAGTGACACCTCTTTAACAGGTCAATCCAACATCTGATTCTCTAGTGGTGTGTTCCAAAATTGGGTTCTGTTCACACAGAACTCTGTAGAATGAATTAACTAATTTTTCTGCATACCGCTTTTATTCATTTCTTTCCATTTCTTTAACAACTGGGATGCCTTCCAAAGGACTAACATTAGTGGAAACACTGACCCCTCCCTGGGCTGGCTTGTTGAAATGCAGATTCTGATTCAATAAAGTCTGCAGTGAAGCCGAGATTCTGCGTTTCCAACAAGATCCTGGGAAATGCCAGGATTGATGGCCCCCAGGCCACACTTTGAGGACCAAGGTATTAGAAGCTTTATTTTTTAAACCCTGGAAGGATATTACATGGGGTTAAGATATCCCCATCAAAAAAGTATCCTAAAATATTTTCATTTTACTTTTTAGTCTATATTATTCTGTCATCTTTGAATTTTATTTTGTAATGAATAGTATCACTTCTTGGGGTCAACCTAAATTAAAATTTTAAAATGAAATCAAATATCTTAACCTTGTAGGGAAGCACTTCTTAAAGTTAATCAAGGAGTAAATAAGCATCTCCGTTTTTGCTTTCACTGTGTCAGATAAAAAATAATTACTTTGCAGCTTTGAGAAACACTTGATTACTCTGACTAGCATTAATGGCTTCTGACGTCTGAATAACAGGTTGGGCTGAGGACTCAGAGTATGACTGAGGTTCTCTTGCATTCAAACCTTTCATTGTCCGACAGAAAATGCCTTTCCCATCAGGCATTACTGATCAAATCCTCACAAAAAGCCTGAAAGCCTAAAAATGAATAAGGGATATTTAATATTCAAGTCACACCAGGAGCAGCCATGGTCACCAAGAAGAGTCGGTGGGAGGTGAGAAGGGAGCTGCTTTCCTCTGCTTGTCTGCTAACTCGAGAGGAAGAGAGCGAAGATCTGGCTTCATGGTGGCCACATCTACAGGCCACTCCCATGAGTCCTTGTTATTGACTTGATTTATGCTTTAATTGGCTTCTAGGCCTATTCCATCATAGGTCAGAGTTGACCATCTCTTAATCTCCAGAGGGACATCGTTCAGTGCCATTGTGCCATTGTCTGAAAAGTGACCACAATCAGAACTCTGGGGATTGCTTTTCCAGGCACTGTTCAGGTGCTTTCAAATTTGAGAGCAATGCTTTAATGGGGAAAAAAACAACAACAAAAACAAACAGTGTTATGCTAAACTGGGGCAAATGGAGATTGTCTTTTCTCCTGACTGCCTCCTGGTGTGGGACCTAGGAAGATGGAAGCTGAGTCTAATAGAAAAAAAGAGTCTGGCTCCATATGTCAAAGGAGAATGAGCTCTTAAGCCTTCCTCTGTTTCTGTGGCCAGACCTTCAGGCTAGGCCTACATAACTCTCAGAGCAATTATGTGAGCACTTCTAATAGGTCTCCCATTCCTGCCCTCCTCCACTCTATTTAACACAGTGCTTTCTGATCAATATTCTTATACATCAATGCTCACATGACATTCTTGTTCAAAATCCTCAGTGGCTGCTGATTACCCACAGGATAAGGCACATTTTTCATAGGTATCTAAGGCATCCTGCATGTGACCTTAACTTGTTTGTCCAAACATTTCTTACTCTTCCTCAACACAAGCTCTCCACCCAAGCCAATTATCCCAAGTAATGGCTCCACGTTACCTAAAGGCTCTGTACCTCCATTTCCTCAATATGGAACAAAATAACATCTTACTGGGTTATTGTAAATAGATGAGTTAATACATATAAGATGCTTAGGACAATGCCTGGCACTTGAGAAGGGCTTGTAATGGGTTGAATGGTGCCTGCCACCCCCAAATATGCCCATGTCCTAATTCCCAGAAACTATGAATGCTATTTAGTAAAAGGGTCCTGGGTGACACGGTGACCTTGGGTGGCAGGTCGTGTTCACAGGGCATACCCTCCTGGAGTCCGGCCTCCGCTCCACCTGATCCATGGGTTTCCTCTTCACTGTGCCTCGCAGGCTGAGAGGGAGCTCATAGTAACCGAAATTCTCAAAGAACTCTTCCCTTGAGCTACCGCTATCAAAGTCACTGATATTTCAGACGTATGAAATCCAGATCGAATCAGAAGAATTCCAGGAGAAGAGGACTGTCCCAGCAGTACCAGACAGTAAATCAGTCACTAACAGAAGAAATATAAAGGAATGCATGCATTGCAGATATTTACCTCTGTTCCCAAACACTGACCTTGCCCCAGCTGCCTAGGCGCTGCAGCTTAAAACCTTGGATGAACTTGACCATTCTTTCCTAAGCATTTGCCAAAAACTGTATCTAATTTGTCCATAGACATTTCCATATGATAATGATAGGATGTGTTATCTATTTAGATGTTAATGAAAAGCAGCAGACAACTGAAAAAAGAAAGAGAGAAAAAGGGTCCTTTCGCAGACATAATTATGGACCTGGAAATGAAAATATCATGGATTATCCAGTTGGGCCCTAGATCCAATGACAAGTGTAGTAATAAGAGACACACAATGGTGACCAGACAGACAGAAGAAAAGCTCACGTAAACATGGAGGAAGGGATTGTCCAGGAATGCCAACAGCCACCAAAAGCTGAAAGCAGCATGGAGAGGAATGTCCCCTAGCCTCTGGAGGGAGCACAGCCCTGCCAACACCTCCATTTTAGGCTTCTGCTTTCAGAAGTGGGAGAAAATAAATTTCTGTTTTCAGCTAGTAAGTCTGTGGTGATTTGTTATGGCAGCCACAGGACACTAATTCAGGTCCCATTACATTTTGGCTATTATTTTTTAAAAATACATTTTTTTATTGCTTTCAGAGAGGAAGGGAGAGGGAGAGAGAGAGATGGAAACATTAATGATGAGAGAGAATCATCGATCGGCTGCCTCTAGCATGCCCCCCACTGGAGACTGAACCTGCAACCCGGACATGTGCCCTTGACTGGAACTGAACCCGGGATCCTTCAGTCCGCAGGTCAACGCTCCAAACCAGCTAGGGCCATTTAGCTATTCTTATTAATTAACCTCCAAAGGTGTCTTTTCCTCTTCCTCTCAGCATCATTTTTTTTCCTTTTCAGCATCATTTTTCCATCTCACTGTTCTCTCTGAGTGTCTGGCACAGTTCCTTGCAATTAGGAAACGTAATTAAGTATTTACTGGA
Organism: Corynorhinus townsendii; assembly: GCA_026230045.1. Classification (NCBI taxonomy): domain Eukaryota; kingdom Metazoa; phylum Chordata; class Mammalia; order Chiroptera; family Vespertilionidae; genus Corynorhinus; species Corynorhinus townsendii. Next base: position 30,452,987 of record JAPDVU010000013.1, on the reverse strand, counting down.
AAGAAGGAAGGAGGGCAGAAAGGAAGGGAACATGTCTATCCTTAACCACTTACTTGGTGCTAAATACCCACAATGGCTTTTCCGACTGTCGTGTTCCATAAACTCCAGCCTACACTCATTCTATACCTTCCACCTGCTGCCCTGTGATGTCCCTTTGTGTGCCCCTCTCTCCACAAAGCTTCTTGAGTACAGGAATCGTCTATTTCAGTGGTCGGCAAGCTCATTAGTCAACAGAGCCAAATATCAACAGGACAACAATTGAAATTTCTTTTGAGAGCCAAATTTTTTAAACTTAAACTTCTTCTAATGCCACTTCTTCAAAATAGACTCGCCCAGGCCGTGGTATTTTGTGGAAGAGCCACACTCAAGGGGCCAAAGAGCCGCATGTTGCTCGCGAGCCGCCGTTTGCCGACCACCGGTCTATTTTATCTTTCTCCTTCCCCAGGTTCTAGCACATAGTAAGTCAGGCAAGTCTGTGACAATCATAACAATCTCATTGTCAAAAGTTGTCCACTAATTTGTTAGTCATTCTAGCATTTCCCCAGGGCCCAGGCCTTTGCATGTGCTGTGTCTTTGTCAATGCTAGCAGCTTGCTCTTTGGGTTAACTGCCTTGCCCCACTGACCCAGAACCTTCCAGGCCCAAGGAGCAGCAAAAGAAAGATGAGTTTGAACAGGCTAATTCTTCGATGAGGCAGACTTGTGTTGAGATGAGTAGACTATAGGCCCAGACCTGAAAATCTTCTTCTTACACATACCGAGATGTTGGTTTTCCCGGCATTTCTCACAGAGAATTACTCTGGCATTTGTTCGCTTATGACCCTGTGTTGTGTGTGACCCACATAATTTCTCGTGTTGGTGGGGGAACCCCTACACTGCAGGGAATCAGCTCAGCCTTAAGCTTCTCCCAACAATTATTCTCATGGCAGGTCGTGTGTTTTTTCCCTTCACAATTCTAAGTACTGCCACTTGCTAACGTGATGGTACTTAGAGTGACTTAAAAAAAAAAAAATAAAGATCCTGTTGTGTAGACATATATTCTAACTTGGAAAAAGTTCCAAGGAACTCCATGTACCCTTGACCTAGATTTACCTATTCTTAACCTTTATCCCATTTGCTTTAGCATTGCACTCTCTCTCTTTTTCGAACCACATGAGGGTATGTCATATACATACATCAGGATCCTTCACCCGAAAATACTTTGTGCATTTCCTTGAAAGCAGGAATATTCTCAACATAGCCACTTTACCGTTACCAGCTTTATAAATTTACATTGGTACTATGATCTAACCATGTCTTTTGTGGCATTGTCCACGCTCCCCACTCCTGTACAACACCAAGTCTAGGGGCAGACTTGCATTTAGTTGTCTTTGAATCAAAAACATTTCCATGGCCTTTCTTTAAACTGTATGATGTTGCCTTAAAAAACGACAACACTCCCCTATTGCATTTATCTGATGATCCAGCATTCTTGGCTGGAATATTGCAAAATTAACATTTTATCCCTTGAAGGGTATCACAGCTGGAGGCACACAACACCCATCTGCCTCTTGTTGGTAATGTACATTTTTCTCCCCATCAAGGTATTGTTTAATTTCTCCACTGGGTAATTTTTTCCCCCTCCCTTGAACTAATAAGCAGTCTCTGGGGAGATACTTTAAGACTGTGGAAATATCATTAACATTTCTCCCTTAGAATTAGCATCCATTGATGGCTCCTGCCTGGTCCTGTCTTTACTCTGATGACTGCCAAATGCTGATTTTCAAGTTCTAGCCTTCGAATCTACCAGTCAACCCTCAGTATTCTTTTTATTTACTAGTGGCCCGTTGCACAGATTCGTGCACATTGAAAGGAAATTAATTAGAAGGTGGCCGGCGGGGCAGGACTGGGCAAGATGGGTCGGACACGCCCTGGTGCTAACCTCCCATGGTCCCTCCTGGGTTGGCTGCACCTGGGGCAGCACTGTGGCTAGAAGAGTGTGGAGTGAGCAGGGTCCCTCCAGCAGGTGGGGTCCCTTGGCCTGGCCTGCAGAGATCAAGCTGAAACCAACTCTCTGACATCTCCCAAGGGGTTCCAGGGTGCAAGAGGGCACTCTGCAAAGTTGCTATTGCTCAGCAGCTCCTGCGTTGAGCATCTGCCCCGTGGTGGTCAGTACGTGTCATACCTATCAGCCTGTTAGATGGTTGGTCGGATGGTCGCTTAACCTTTTATATATATACTAGAGGCCTGGTGCACAAAATTTGTGCACGGGCAGGGGGTGGGGGAGTGTGTCCCTCAGCCCAGCCTGCACCCTCTCCAATCTGGGACCCCTCAAGGGATGTCCGACTGCCCATTTAGGCCTGATCCTACAAGCCTGATTGATGCTTAACTGCTCCCCTGCCAGCCTGATTGCTCCTAACTGCCATCCCCTGCCAGCCTGGTCACCCCTATTCTGCTGGCCTGGTCATCTCAACTGCCCTCCCCTGCAGGCTTGATCACCTCCAACTGCCCTCCCTTGCAGGCCTGGTTCCTCCCAACTGCCCCCCCCCCACTGCTGGCCATCTTGTGGTGGCCATCTTGTGTCCACATGGGGGCAGCCATCTTGTGTGTTGGAATGTGGTCAATTAGCATATTACTCTTTTATTAGATAGGATAGAGGCCTGGTGCACAGGTGGGGGCCAGCTGGTTTGCCTTGAAGGGTGTCCCAGATCAGGGTGGAGGTTAATCTTGGTTGGGTTAATTTGCATACTCACTCCTGATTGGCTGGTGGGCATGGCTTGTGTAGCGGAGGTATGGTTAATTTGCATATTACTCTTTTATTAGATAGGAGATATATACATATATTTATAAGTAAAAGACTCGTTAATCTTATTCTTCCAGTGCTTTATGATTCATCACTGTACTTAACTTGGGTGCTAAATTTGTCCCAGATTTAACCAGTGGCACCCCCTCTTATGTCAGATATTTAAGAAAGATTTTTGGATTTTGATTGAAAGATAAAATATAAGACTTTCCTAGTTATTCTATGCACCCTGGCATAATCGGAAAGCATGTTGCACAGTGGTTAGGGCTTGGAATAGAAATAGATCTAGGCTTTCCATTCTAGCTTTCCTGTTTATTAGCCATGTTTCCTGGATGGATTATTTACCCTTCCCATGCCTCAGTTTCCTCATGACATGTGATAATATTAGAACCTACCTCATGAGGACATAGTGAGAATTAAGCAAGATAAGATATATAAACTGTTTGGGCCCTGGACAATGTGGGTCAGTTGGTTGGGCATTGTCCCATGCACCAAAAGGTTGCTGGTTTGATTCCTGGTCAGGGCACATGCCCTGGTTGCTGGCTCGAGCCCCAGTAGGGGGCATACAGGAGGCAGCCAATCGATACTTCTCTCTCTCTCTAAAGAAAAAAAAAACAATTTTAAAAATTTAAACTGCTTGGTAGAGTAACTGATACATAAAAACTTGACACATGTGGGCTAGTACCATCATGTTATTTCCCCATATGGCAGCTTGTGCACGGTCTGGGTTGTCTCCATTGCTACCACTGCTCCCTACTGTTAGTTGCTGCCATTCAAAAGTCACCCCAAATTCGTATCTATCTGTCCTTTTACAATATATGTATTTATTTATTTTTGTTTGTTTGTTAATCCTCACTCAAGGATATTTTTTCATTGATTTATAGAGAGTGGAAGGGAGGGGGAGAGAGAGAAAAACATGGATGGCTGGGGTCAAACCCGAGATCCTTCAGTCCCTGGGCCAACACTCTATCCACTGAGCCAAACCAGGTAGGACTACAATATATTTCAATTAACTGAGTTGTTGAATATTGTGGGTCTCCAGGGACCCACAGCTAAGCATAGCCCTGCTTTCCTTTTGTTGACAATGAGAAATCTGAGAACCTGAGAGGTTAGATGGCTTGCCTCAGGTCACCCAGGAAGAGTGGACGAGCTAGGAAGGGTGTCCCGTCTTCAACTACACACTCTGCATGACATGTCCTATCTCTACCATGATCAAGAGTAACATTCATTTTGTTTCCTTTCCCAGTCAAGGGGTATTATTCAAAGTATCAGTGGGAAAGCATCTCATTTTCTGCATGAGTCATCCTCATTCCAAGATTAACATGCTCCACTTTTTCATTCTTTGCCTCCCACTCAGTTTCACATCCAGCCGGAGGCCTGAGAGTCTCCTCGCCATATGCACCCTCCACCCCACCCTGCTCTCACCCCTCCTTCTGGAGCCACACTTTTATTCCTGGCCCCAGACTGCCCCTTCATCCTCAGATTCCAGTGGCCACTTTTGCTGGACTCTGGTTTAAGAAAGGCATGTCTTCCTGAAATACCCCTCTGATCTATGTTGAAAATAGAAGAAAGAAATATACTTCAGTTGCAGCAGATGTACAGGAACAAGTGTTTGTCCATATGCTTCTGACATTCCATTAAGGTCCAAGTATTAGAGCAATATGAATGTATCTCTGAACATATACTTAAAAAAAAAAATCCCCACCCGAGGATCTTCCCATTGATTTCTAGAAATCATGGAAGGGAGGGTTGGGTGTGTGTGGCGGGTGGGAGGTTGCGGGTAGAGAGAGAGAAACATTGATTGGTCACTCATGCACACACCCCTACAGGGGACCAGGAATCGAACCTGACACCCTTCAGTCCTTGGGACAAAGCTCTAACCACTGAACACACTGGCAAGGTTTGAACAAATACATTTTCTTTCACTCTCCTTCTCCAAAAAGTGGGGAGGGGGATCCTTCTGACGTGCTTGTATTTTGTTGAACAAAATAGAACTGGAAATAAACGTGCCTTTGGCTGCAACTTGGGGGGATCTTTTTGTGCCAAGAGCTTAGGTTTTGAGCTATTTTTTGAAACACACTCTGACCTGTATAATTCGAACCTTCTTACATCAAAATGCTAGCAAAATACTGAAATATTTGCAGGTGGGATGATACGATGAGTGGGATTTGCTTCAAAATAATCCAGGGTGAGGTAGAAAGCATGTATGCGGGGAGAGAGATGAAGCAAGATTGGCCATGGATTGATAAGGTTGGAAGGAGAGTGATGAGCCCATGGGGTTACTGTACCTTATTATACAATTAAGTTTTAAAATGCTAGTTTAAATGTTCATAATTTGATTCTACCTTCCTCTCCCCCTCCCCTCCTCCCCGTGTGTTTCTCTTTTACTCTGCTTCTCCCCAAGCTCCCTTTTCTAGAAAGACAGCTCGGGCTGTGCACCCTTTAATAAAAGTTTCCTGGTTACTTTAATCCATTAACGCCATTGATTTAGAAACACCCAAGTGTGTATTTCCCTCCATGAGCTTGAGTTAGTCTTACTAGTATAGCCCCATTTGTCTGAACGCTTGTTAAGGGCAGAGACTAAACTTTATACTTTGAGGTTAACCCCATACTGGCTGGCCTAAAACTGGTCTCAGTCAATGCTTCCTAATTGATGGGCATGGTTGTTGGTAAATTGGGGGAGATTGGTGAAAAGTGTCAATGAGAATAGGCTGTAGATTTGTCATATAATTTTCTTCAAACCCTCCTGCATAGAGTTTACAATATCTTAAGTCTTATTTCATTTTAAGGAAGAACTGGTTAAGATAACCTTTTCTCCCAATTGAAGCATTTCTGTTAGGAAGTGATTCAAGAGCAACTGATCCAAAGGCTGGTGGGTAGTTTATCCCCAGAAGAGACCTAATGAAATAAAATCCGAAGCATGGGGATAATCTTAGAACTTCGCAGTGCCTCCCATTAATTAAAGGAGGCGGTAGGGTGGGAGAGTATCAAGAAGAAAATGTCAGTTGTTAGCTTTCAGAATTTTGCCTGGGGAGCCATATAAGAACTGTCTCATTTTAGGCTTGTCCATGCTGGTTTAATGCAGGGTGAGAGCCAAATTCAAAGGCAATCTAATTGAGTTGCAGTCTGCTTATGAGTTTTCTCATACACATGCATCTTTCAAAATGCTTAGAACTGGTGTTTTCAGACAGGGGAAGAGCCACTGCAATGCTGGGGAAGAGTCCAAGAAAGGTTTCTCCATTGTTCTTCTCCCATTAGGAGCACAGGGGACTCATCCCTGTGGTCAGACCATCTCCCATCCCTAAGTCCTCCTGGGAAGGAATACATGGCCTCCCTCTGCTCAGATTTCTATTCAGTAATAGCCCTCATCTGAAAAATGCCTTCCATCAGCCTAACCTCAGAGCCTTCACCCTGCAGGTCTCTGTGGTCCTGGATGCTGTTGCTCCATATCTTCTGTACAGGCATGTCTTGCTTTATTGCATTCATTTTATGTGCCTTACAGATAGAGCATTTTTTTTTGCAAATTGAAGGTTTGTGCAAGTCCTGCCTTGAGCAAATCTATGGCACCATTTTTTCAACAGGCTCAGTGGATGGTTAGCATTTTTTAACAGTATTTTTTTATTAATCCTCACCCTCAGATATTTTTTTCCATTGAATTTTTAGAGAGAATGAAAGGGAGAAAGGGAGGAGGGGGGAGAGAGAGAGAGAGAGAGAAAGGGGAGAGAGGCACATCGATTGGTTGCTTCTCGCACTTGCCCTGACTGGGGCCAGGACTGAAACTGAATGTGCCCTTGACCAGGAATCGAACCCATGACCCTTTGGTGTGCAGGCTGATGTGCTAACCACTTAGCAACATCAGCCATGGCGACAATAAAGTATTTTTAAATTAAAGTATGTACACTGTATTTCAGACATAATGCTATTGCAGACTTAATAGACTACAGTATAAACAATGTTTGTATGCACTGGGAAACCAAAAAGTGACTTGCTTTATTGTGATATATGCTTTATTGCAGTGGTCTGGCATGAAACCCTCAATATCTCTTCGGGATGCCTGTATTTGCATTCCATTGATTTGTCTGTCCAGGAAAAACAGTCCCGGGGAACTGATGAGGGAAGTGCAGCTGTCTGACATTCAGGCAGGGCAGAAAAGAGCCAAGATACAGAAGAGTCTGCCTTTGCTGCAGAAGGTCCCCACAGAGCCTCTCTGAGTGGGTCTTTCAAGATGTCCCTGGAGCTGACTCTTCAATAGAACAAGTGAGGACTCACCATAGAGAGACAGTAGGTGGGAAGGTAGAAAGAGTAACATCAAGAGAGAGTTAAGGAAAAAGTGTCAGGAACTTCTTGTAGGCATTATGAAGCCTTTGCCCCCGGACAATCATTAGCCTTGGATGGTGTCATTGTTTCCTACAGCAAAGCAAGTGAACCAAATGACCTCTTGAAATCCCTCCTATGCCTTTGATTCTAGAAACCCAGCAGGTTTCCCTTCTGTTCTGGTTGTACTCTGAACTCCAGGCGAGTCGCCTTGGCTGGGCTTTAATCAGTGAGTCTCAATAGTAAAACAAAGGTGGTTGTAATGGGTGACAAGTCCAAGTGTCCAGGTGGCCTGCCGTACCACTCGATGTTGGCAGATTTCTGCTAAACAAGGTGATGTTTTGCAATGGCTGAGAATGGTATGTGGCTAGGCTCCTGCAGATAAGACCCATGGAGAGTATCTGAAGGCTGCTTCCCGCCAGGGGGAATGCATTTTAGTGTTCTCTTTAGGTGTGCTGTGAATAAAGAGGCCTTCTTGTACTTTTTCTCTTTCTTTCTTTTTTCTTTCTTTTCTTTCTTTCTTTCTTTCTTTCTTTCTTTCTTTCTTTCTTTCTTTCTTTCTTTCTTTCTTTCTTTCTTTCTTTCTGTTAGTCCTCATCCGAGGGTATTTTTCCATTGATTTTTAGAGAGAGGGGAAGAGATGGGGTGAGACAGAGAGAAACATCAATGTGAGAGACATCAATCGATTGCCTCCCGCATGTGTCCTGACCAGGGCCGGGGATCGAGCCTGCAACCTAAGTACGTGCCCTTGACCAGAATCAAACCCGGGACCCTTCAGTTCTTGGGCAGATGCTCTATCCACTGAGCAAAACTGACTAGGGCAGGGAGGGCTTCTTTTTCCAAAGGGAGTTCTAAGGCAGCTTTCATTCCTTTCTGGTGTGCTTTCTAACTGCAGTATGAGTTAAACTCACATGCGATGCTGAGTATGTGCTATCTCTCAACAAATACTTACTTAACTAATGTTGCTGGCTCTGTCTCCTGCATTCAACGAAAATGCCCACATTCAAACTCAGTGGCTTCAAGAAAAAGGACTAGGAAAGGACAGCAGCTCTCAGAAACGATAGCACAGATGGTAAGTTCTTCAACAAAGGCTTTGGGCTACCATGACTTTGAAAGCCGGGTGTTATAAGCAAGCGACCACAGACACAAACCACAGGGCACTGAGTGCATGCAAAGGGAACGAACAGGAGACACATGTCACACAGTTCCTTGTCTCATCTACTACCATGGAATATGAAGGGCAGCAGCCCTGTCTTTGAAAACGAAGGACAGCTATGTCTGACAATTGTTACCCATATGTTTGTTTGGCCATGATAGCAGTCACTGAGCTGTGCTCCCCAGCACAGACTGGAGCCACACTGCATTCTTCAATGTGGGCACTTGGGTAACTGAGGATGACTAGGCAGTTTGGGTTAGAATACCTATTGCCGTATACTTCTACTTGTAAAAAGACCGCTGGGTCAGAGTCAGGAGACCTGGGTGATAGCCCTGGCTCTTTGACAAATGGTCACTGTCACCTTAGACAAATGGCTTTCTCTGTCTGGGTCTCACTTCCCCATCTGCTAATTTAGAGATTAATTGGTGGTTATTCAGATGCTGGGCCCCTCCCAGATCCGCGGAGTCAGTCAGTGTCTCCAGAGGTGGGCTGAACAGGTGACCTTTACAAAGCTCCCAAGGAGATTCTGATGTGCACTCCAAAAGAAGAACCACTGGATTCAGAGGTTGCGAATTCTATGATTCTCCGGGATTGAGAGGAAAGAATACTATTCAGTGAGTAGCTCCATAAAGTCCACAGTTGATCACAGTTTACCAGCTCAGGGCACTGGAACTCAAAGCCTGGTTGGGGAGGCTCATGGCTCCTTGGCATGGTTTCTTCAGGGAGTGTTTGGGCTTGGTTTTGCAAGTTCATATTGTATAACGTGAACACCAGTGTTCTCAAGCTTTTCATGCATTAGTAATTAATTAAGATAATTCTATAATTACCAGACGTGACCTCATTAGCTACCATTATTATAATGGAATCTGCTGAGGGTGTGTATTTTCCTCTTCTGGAGATGTGATCTACCACCTCAGAAATTCTCTAAGAGGGCCTCTGAGAGAACCATCTGGCTGAGCTGGAGATGCTAAGAAGTGTTACACACACAACTCTTTTCTCATTCTGAGCACTTCCCCTGGAAGGTCTCATACACATATGTGAATTGAGAATGGTGGAGATAGTCAGGTAGCTTTTGGCCAGGGATCCCAGGAAAGCCCAGACCCTGTCCTCTGGGCAGCAACCCCTCTCTATGAGGTCCTTGAGGGAATCCCATGCTCAGAGGACAGTGGATGACAGCAAAGGCTGCGACTCTGAGACATGGGTCCCAACTGTCAACGTGGAGCTCAAGATCTAGGCTGGGCAGAGCTCATGAAGAACCCCTTTGGCTTAGGCATGAGGCAGCCTTTTTCCTTTCTCTTTTCCCCATAACTCCACTATGGAAAGTCCTGGATCTCTCTGTATCCCGCAGAGAGGAAAGTCCAAGCAACAAGACACAAGCACAAGGAGCAGGGAACCCAGGCAAAGGATATTTATGTCTCTACCAGGAACAGAGATGGTCCAGACTGCCCACCAGGTCTCTTAGTGTGGGGGCAGCAGCAGCCTTTTTGACTTGACAAATGGAACTATCCAAAGAAAGAATGCTAGAGCGAGCCAAAGAGAAATCAGCTGCACCTTCTCCCACAGGATTGTCTAGAAAGAGAAAACAGTGATGGCCCACCTTCTACTTAGAGGCAGCTGAGAAGGTTCCTGGAACCCACAAGGACCACCCTCCGGGGCTGAGTTCCCACGAGTATACCCTTCCGGTTAGTGTGTCTTTCCCCCTGTATCCCTAGGACTAGTGTAGTTGCTGATATGTCATGGGTGCGGGGTGCTTGTTAAGGACTGAATGTCTGTGTCCCCCTCCCCCCAAATTTATATGTTGAAGCCTTAACCCTTACTATGATGGTATTTGGAGATGGGGCTTTGAGAGGTCATTAGGGTTAGATGAAGTCATGAGGGTAGGACTTTTATGATGGGATCAGTGCCTTTACGAGAAGAGACACAGGAGAGCTTTCTCTGTCTCAGCATGCACGACGAAGAAGGGGTCACCCGGCCAGTGTTGCTCCGTGGTCGAACGTTGACCTATGAACCAGGGCTTGGTCCCCAACCTGGGACGTGCAGGAGGCTGCCGATCAATGATTCTCTCTCATCATTGATGTTTCTCTCTCTTCCTCTCTGAAATCAATAAAAAATATATATTTTTTAAAAATAAAAAAGAAGAGGTCACATGAACATACAGCAAAATGGCAGCCACCTACAAGCCAAGAGAAGAGGCCTCAGAATAACCCTATCTTGCCAGCTCCTTGATCTTGGACTTCCCAGCCTCCAGAATTGTGAGAAATAAATGTCTGTTGTTTAAGCTGTTCAGTCTATGGTATGTGGTTACGGCAGCCGGAACTAAGGCGGTGCTCAATACATTTTAATTAAATGATTGAAAGATTGAACCAATGAAAAGTTTTGCTTCTCATGGAGATATACTAGGATGCATATAATACCACATCCTTTGGGATGCAAAGGATGCCTAACTCAAGCATTCTTAAGCAAAAACAGAGACTTTATTGTTTCATGTAACGGTAAAGTCCAGGAATTAATCTTGGGCCTGATTGAAAGGCACCAACATAGTCTTCAGGAATGTTTTTCTCTCCATCTCTCTTCCCTGCTTTGTTCTGTGTTGACTTTATATTCAGCAGTATTTCTTCAAGCTTATTTCTGACCAGCTTAGAATAACTGATATGCTCCAAGTAGAAAGAGAGCATTGCTTTCCCCACAGCTGCAGCAAAAGTCCTGGGGGACTCTCACCGGATTGACTTGAGACGTGGCACCTCCTGAATTCCCCTGTGGCCAGAGAGATGGGAAGTGTGGGTGGGTCGTGTGCTCTTCACAGCAGCTGTAAGGTGAGGTTTACAGGAACCTTATGGCCTCAAGAGGAGGTATGGTTCCCCAAAGGCCAATTAGGACCCCTTCCCAGAAGAAGGAGACTAGATACCACTCAGGCAAATCAAACACAGAAACAGATGTGCAGCATAGGTAGCATGCCATAAGTTAAGATTTTGTTTATATATTGCTGTTAAGGTTAATCTTAAAGTTAATTATTTTGCTTTAATTGAAGTAATTGGAAATAAAAGTAGGCTTGAATTTTACTCAGTATGCTTGAATTTCATACTAAAGCCTTATATCTATAAAATCTTAAAAATAACTTAATTTTCTTCTGGTAATATGTCATACTCGTTCTAAAAATCTTTCAGAAAATACGGCAAAGTATGAAAAAGGAAATAACCATCCCTTATAATCCTAAAAAATATTAACTACTAAAATCATTTATAACCTTCCAGGCTGTTTTTCTATTTTATACAGTATGTATTGTGCAATCTATTTTACAGGATATATTTTAAGGAATATATTTGAATGTTGGACACCATTTCATGTTTATAGACATCTAAATTGTTTTTAATAACTACAATATATCACATTTATTTAACCAGTTGGTAAACATTGTTTCCAATTTTTCATTCTTAGAAAAAAATGTTCCCATGAGCAGCCTTGACATGTAGCTTTACACACTTGTGAGATTACTTCTTCATGGTAAATTTCTAGAAGTGAGCCAGTTGTGACAAAAGGTATGGGTTTAATTATGGTGCATATAAAAACTGGCTGTTTATGTCTTTGGCCCACTTTTCTATTTTCTTGTTGATTTGTAAACGTTCTTTATATATTAAGGATATTAAGTTGAGTTCCCCAAAAGCATACTCTAAGACAGATTCCCATGCAGGAGTTTATTGGGTGAGTACTCTTGGGATTAGGCCCTCAAGGAAAATGAAAAAAAAAAAAAAAAAGGCAGGATTGGGCAGAAGGCTTCAGTCAGCTGACCCCATGGGGAGTTCTGCATTGAAGCAAGAAGGCCAATCCTTTATACCCCTTTATTGACCAGTCATTGGCTGCCCCGGGGAGGGGGATGATCTCAGGCAAAGTGGCTCTCTTCAGCTGTGGGCAGTTGCAGGAGAGGAACCCAGCTGAAACACCAATATTCCAGACAGCTGGGAGGTTAACACCCCAACACTGAAGTGGGATCTGGGCGGCACACCCCAGCATTCACTGCAGATACCTTTGACTACCACCTGTGTTGTGGATATTTCCCCCACTTTGTCATTTGTTGACTTGTTAATAGTTACTCTTGGCTATTTTACTGAGTTTTTTATATAGTCAAATTAGTGGGGTTTTTTTCATTATGGTTTCTGACCTTTATATCATCCTACCCCTAAGATTATTTAAACATCTGTATATTCCTCTAGCATTCTCATTTTTATTCCCGTTTACATCTTTAATTAACCCTTCTGGCATTTATTTTGATGTAAGGTATAAAATAGGTATCTTTTTAAATGATAAGGACCAGTTTTCCCAGCACCATTTATTTGAAAATGCATGTTTTCCCCATGGATTGGAAATGACATCTTTAGCACAACTAACTACTTATATTTCATTCCATTTCTAGCTTTCTATAATGTTCTGTTAACCTGCCTACACCTGCATTATTGTAATATTGGTTTATTTTATTTTTTAATTTACATACAGTAAAATTCACTGTTTGGGGTGTATAGCTCTGAGTTTTGCCAAACGCACAGAGTGTGTAAGATAGAGAACTGTTCCATATTCTCCCAAATTCCCTCATGCTGCCCTTTTGCTATCCAGCCTCCCTTTTCCTTTAACCTCTGGCAACCCTGATCTAGTTTTTGACCCTATTATTTTGTGTTTTCCAGAATGTGATGTAAATGGAGTCACACAGCGTGTTGCCACTTGAGCTTTTGTTGGACACACAGATGGTGAGGGCTGACACATATTGGAAGTACCTATTGAAGGAAGTTGGAAAGTGTATATTCCTTATGCCTAGAGGTTCTTTCACTCAGCATAATGTCCATATGATCCATCCGTTGTCACGTGGATCACAGTTCATTCCTTTTTATTGCTGAGTAGTGTTCCCTTGTATGAATGTACCACAGTCTGTTTATCCATTTCCCAACTGAGGGATGATGTTGTGATGATGAATAAAGCTGCTATAAACATTTGTGTTTTGGGAGGATATAGGTCTTCATTTCACTTGGATAATTATGTAGGAGTGGGATTTCTGGGTCTCTCTTTTAATTACCACACATACTAGTATACCTGAACACTTGTAAAGTGCATTCACATACGAAAAGGAAAGTGACTGCCTACTTTATCACACTTTGCATTCTTTTTTCTTTCTCTTCTTCCTCCTCCTTTTTATCCCATTAGGATACCGACTGGTGTTGCTTGATTTGTGTAAAAAGCTACCTATTATAAATCATGATACCTCTTACCAAGGCAATAAGTTCCTAAAACTAAACTACAAACAGCCTCAAAAACTGAGATATACAATTTGTTGATTTTGTTAATTATTCCACTTACAGACAAGAGCAAGTACCTTTAGTCTTAATTTATGTCATACCAAATTCCTCCTCCTCCCCCTCCTCTCCTCCTCCTCCTCCTCCTCTTCCTCCTCCTCTTTTTTTTTTTTTTGGCACACAAGGCATCAAATCCAGATGGGACAAATTCCTCTCTGAATCAGGTGAGCACACCTGCATAAAACTAGTGGGCAGAGGACCCTGGAGTCAGAAAAGCATAGGTGATCCTTGGAACCACCACAAATTGTTCTCAAGTCCACTCTCTTTAGAGTCTCCTCATTCTGATAGCTTGGCGTAAACCATGGGGGAAATGCATCCCATTAGGATGCTGGAATTTCCAGGTTGGGAGCGACCTCGGTAACTCCCCAGGTTCCTTGCTTGGAGACTTTAGGCATAAGGAATATACACTTACCAACTTCCTTTAATAGAGACTTCCAATATGTATCAATCCTCACCATCTGTGTGTCTAACAAAAACTCTTGTTTTAAACACATTTCCTCCTAGCCTTTCCTTGAAACGACACTGGCAAACTCTTGCAAAATGAGAACTACTTGTTCAAAGCCAGCACGATGCGTTCATCAGGGTAGGCGATTCAATTACGTTGTTTATCCACTTAGGCACAATGAGTCTCAGCCACCTCAGGGACTTCCTCTTAATTTGTTTGTCTCCCTTCGTTAATTGGACACGACAAGTGAAATGGGGTGTCTCTTATGGAAGTGCCTGCAAAGAAGTCACTGCAGGGTCACCAGTGTAGCATTTTCCGATAGTGAGGGGATACACAGAAGAATCGACTCGTCCTCTCTGCTCTTTTGCACCTCGGAAGCCCCTCTGCTGCTCTGTGCCCTATGTCAGGAAAGAACCAGTTTCTTTGCAGCTTTTTAACCCATCCATGGTTTTCAACCTCCAGTAGTGATCAATCCACAACATGGGGACCAAGTAGGAAACTTATTGTCATCTGTGCTTGCATTCAACCTTTGAGTTGAATTGTGCACCCACTTTGTGTTGGAATTAAGACAGTCCTTGATGCTCAGGTAATTTATAATTGGTTACAACTACAATTTGGAGATTAAGAATGCAGGCTCTGACCCAGCTGGTGTGGCTAAGTGGTTAGGTGTTGACCTATGAACCAGGAGTTGTGGTTCGACTCCCAGCCAGGGCACATGCCAGAGTTGTGGGCTCAATCCCAGTAGGGGGCATGGAAGAGTAATGATTTTCTCTCATCATTGATGTTTCTATCTCTTCCTCTCCCTTCCTCTCTGAAAGCAATAAAATGTATATATATCCTATCTAATAAAAGAGTAATATGCAAATGAACCATCACTCCACTACACCCACAAGCCATGCCCACCAGCCAATCAGGAGCAAATTAAACCAAGATGGCTGCAGCCACAAAGTGAGCTGGACGCTTGGGTTTCCCCCGCAATGGAGGAAGCCAAGCTTTCTGCACACCCTGGCAGGCCTCCACTCAAAGCTACAAAGTTTCAATTATAGAAGATAAATAAATCCCAGATACCAGGGCCTCTGCTTGGGTCGCCGGGGGCGTGGCTGGCCTGCAAACCACCACAGGCCCCTTGCCCAGGCCACCCCATGCCCCAAGAGAACCCCCACCCTGATCTGGGACACCCTTCAGGGCAAATCAGCTGGCCCCCACTCATGCACCAAGCCTGTATCCTATCTAATAAAAGAGTAATATGCAAATTGACCATCATTCCAACACACAAGATGGCTGCCCCCATGTGGTCAAAGACGGCTGCCCCCATGTGGACAAAAGATGGCCAGCAGGGGAGGGCAGTTGGGAGGGCAGTTGGGGGCCTCCCCAGGCCTGCAAGGGAGGGCAGTTGGGGGCGATCAAGCCTGCAGGGGAGGGCAGTTAGGGGTGACCAGGCAGGCAGAGGAGGGAAGTTGGGGGCAACCGGGCCTGCAGGGAAGGGCAGTTGGGGGGAACCCAGGCCTGCAGGGGAGAGCAGTTGGGGAGGACCAGGCCTGCAGGGGAAGGCAGCTAGGGGTAACCAGGCCTGCAGGGGAGGGCAGCTACGGGTGACCAGGCCTGCAGGGGAGGGCAGTTAGGGGCAATCAGGCTGGCAGGGGAGCAGTTAGGCATCAATCAGGCTGGCAGGGGAGTGGTTAGGGGGTGATCAGGCTGGCAGGCAGAAGCGGTTAGGGGCAATCAGGAAGGCAGGCAGGCAAGCAGTTGGGAGCCAGCAGTCCTGGATTGTGAGAGGGATGTCCAACTGCCCGTGCAGTCGGACATCCCTTGAGGGGTCCCAGATTGGATAGGGTGCAGGCTGGGCTGAGGGACACCCTCCATCCCGTGCACAAATTTCATGCACTGGGCCTCTAGTCTACATATATTTTTAAATGTAGGCTCTGAAGTCAAGCTAGGGATGGACCCAGCTTTGGTGGGAGCTATAGCTAAAACAGTTGGGGGCCTCTTGAAGAAAAAAACAACACATTTACAAGCACAAAGTTAGGCATAGGGCCTTGCAAGGAAGCATGTACCAGTAAGCATGTACCACTCAGCTCTTTCATTTCTCAGATCTCCTTCTGAGCCAGGCACACTTAGGTTTAAACCTCAGCAGTGTGATCTTGGGCAAGTGACCAGAGGGCTCTCTGCTTAGTGTCCTCCCCTGCAAAATAAGAAAAACAGTGAGATGATAAAACAGCCTTCACAGTGATGTTGGCAGGGCGCCAAAGATGAGAACGCAAAGCCTTTCGCCAGGTGTCTGGCCCATACTAAGTGCACAGTAAATGGTAGCTATTATCCTATATAATAAAAGGGTAAGATGCAAATTGACCCTAACGGCAGAATGACCAGAACGATCGCTGGACCAGTCACTATGAGGCGCACTGACCACTCTTGGTCCCTTCCCCCGGCCATCAGGCACTGATCACCCTATAGCGAACAGGAACCAGAGGTGGGGGGGGGGAGGCGGGAAGGGGGTCAGGGCTGACTGCAGGCAGCTGGCCCTGATCACAGGCCAAGCCTAGGGTCCGTACCCGCACATGTGTTTCATGTGCCAGGCCTCTAGTTAGGAGTATAATGATCATGGTAAGCTTTCATCCTGGAGGACTGCATAACCACAGAACCTCGCTTCATGAGCAGAATTTAGGAAAGAGAAAGAGAATGAAGTCCTAATTCACACATGTTTGCTAATCAAGCTGCTACAGGGTACACGTGTGTGGTGTGACCGTGAAGCCCAGCCCCACTGTGCCACAACCACACCACATACAAGCGAGTGGCAGGCACGACATGGTTCCTCGCTCTGACAGCTGATTCATTCTGTGGTCATGAAGCATTTATCTTCAAAAACAATATATTAATATCTGATTGTGCAATTAAACCAGACCTGGCTAGTTTTGCTTTCCTTGAGTGAAATATGCTCATTCAGCATAAGTGAGAAAGATAAATATAAACTAGTCTTTTTTCTTCTTCAGTGTGTAAGAAGTGGAGGGATGATAATAAAATAAGAAAGGCCATTTGGAAACTATTAAATTATTAAATTACATCATTTGTATTTGCATAGCACATTCCTCTGCATTTGATGCCATGATGTCTCTGCAAAGTAGATAACCAAAGCTTCCATGTTGCCAGTGTAAAGATTTTTAACTTGGCATTCTAATTACATTTTCCTCTTTATTTTTCCAAGGCCCAAACCCAGAAGAGTGAAATATTCTCTATCTCATAACCTGTCATGGACATCAGCCCTGAGAGTCAGGTTCTCCCCATGTTTCCCTCTGAGAGAAAAAGACAGGGCAATTGGAAAATATATTGATAAATGAATTACCACAGCAGACCACTGCTGCCTCCTCCCTGTGAAATTTTCATGTTGAGATCTTGGTGGATTTTGAAGCCCGAGGTGTCTGGAGTCAGATAAACAAAATACGATTATGCTTCAGTTAACCAGCATCAGTGGTAGCTCCAAGGGGTAGTTGGGAGAAGACAATGATTTAATTATCCCCTTATTTCCAACAGCCACCTCTAGCCACGCCAAATAGCCATGCAATCTGAGCAGACACAGTGTGCTTGCTGTGTAAACATGATTTCAAAACAAGCTTCCAGCAGCCTCTCTTCCTAACAGCTTGCTGGTGCTTAATCCCCTCCCGTGTAAAATCTCTGACTAGCAAAACAGACTACATGTTCTGATAATATAAGTTAATGGAATTATCTAAAGGTTAACCAGAATGGCTTATTTGTTTCAACCTTTGTACTAGAAAACCATTCTTAAGATGCAAGATGCATTCATTCAGTTCTTGCCTTAGCAGATAGGATGACAGGAAGGTAAACTTGCATGAAAACAGGGCTGGGCTATAAGACTTATAGCCCAGCCCAATGGCTGATGCAGAGGAGGTATTAATAAATGCTTGATAACATGATTAACTAATGAGGTAGGCTGTGGAACAAAGACAGTGTCTAACTAGTTCCCCAATTTTCCCTAGTCTTGCCTTTATCGGTGTAACTGACATGAAGCAGAAATTGCTTGAACATAATAAAGATACAGCATGAAAAAAGCTCCCATTGCTTGGACTCTGTAAGCTTTCAAAGCATTCCTTATTGTTTAGGCTCATTTAAAGTCATTATTCTTTCGGAAGCTATTCTTTTTGTAGGGATAATTATATTCAAGTGACTTCAAAAGAAGTTTGAGGAGCTTAAAATAGACAATAGATAAGCAGTAGGAAAAGAAGTGGGTGAACTATCTAATTCACCCATTCATCAATTTTTCCTTTATTTAAAAAAAATACATTTTTATTGATTTCGGAGAGGAAGAGAGAAGGAAAGATATAGAAATGTCAATAAGAGAGAATCATTGATTGGCTACCTCCTGCACACCCCACACTGGGGATGGAGCCCGCAACTCGGGCATGTGCCCTGACTGGGAATTGAACCGTGACCTCCTGGTTCATAGGTCGACACTCAACCACTGAGCCATGCTGGCCAGGCATCAAATATTTCTTGAGCATCTGCTATGTGCCAACCTCTGAGGATTCCTTGTTGAGCGGAATAAGCATGGCCTCTGCCCCACAGAGCTACAAGGGAATGTAATATAAGCCTAATTACAACTTGAAATTAGATTCTGATAGGGACACAAGGTGTGTGGGGGGGGGAGGGAGGTGGTGGCTAATTTAGTGTAGGAGGATGGAAAGTTCTCTTTAAGGAATGACATTTAAGTGAAACTTGATGTAAGAAACAGAATTAATCAGCAAATATGAGACTATTACCCACAGAGGGATCCGCGTAGGAGAAGATCATGAGGGAGAAAGGAACGGAGTACATACAATCTGGGAACTTCATAAAGCACAGACAGCAAGAACAAGGTGAGGAAGGCCAGCTCATGCAGGCCTTGTGGTCCATGTGGAAAATGATTCATTGCCTCCGAGGCTTCCATTTCCCTTTCTCCCTCCCCGACAGAACCCTGAGGAGGGTTCCTGGAGCCATCACCCTCTACACTGCCAAAGGCTTCAGGGGGCACTGATCTCACCCCCAGCTTAAGGAGTGGCTCCTGATTGGTCTAAGTAAGCCAATCAATAAATGGCATATCTTTGGTGAGTCTTACTGGGCTAGGAGTGTGCCCATGATCTAGAGTGGCTCAATCAGGGTTGCAGAGAGAAGCTCAGTATTCCGTGGCTGGGAAAACATTCACTGTCTCTTCCACCGTTCCACTCAGCTCAGGGAGGAGTCCACCCTTAGATGAAGCCAGAGCTGAGTGCAGCAGAACAGAGAGGTAGACAGAACCGGGGTTGTAAGTAACATTTTTGAGCTGCAAAATCAAACAACCCCAGAGCCTGCTCCAAGTCACCCTTGTTTCCTTGCTACTTAAGATCTCTGAATTTGCTCCTCCTTTACATTCTTTGGACACTACCATGGAGCTCCCCCAACTCTCTGGTAAATCTCTCTATTCTCTTTGCTGGGTCCCCTTCCACCTTCCAATGTTCCTCTGAACTTCTCTCCACACATTCTCTCAGGGAGACCTCACCTACTCCCAAGGCTCCCTTCTTTACTTAGAGTCTGCTCAGGAAGTGTTGGCATTTCCTTATGACATCTCCTCTAAGTGATAGTCCAGCTTGAAAACCTCCAGTAAACTCACTGGTAAAGCAAAGACATTCCAAACTGATGTACAGTTGACCCTTGAGCAACACAGGTTTGAACTGCACGGATATACAGATATGTGAATTTTTTCCCCCCAATAAATATACAGTCATCCGTTTGGATCCCCAGGTTTTCCATCATGGACTCAATCAAATGAGGATGGAAACAGTATTTTCCATCCATGGTTGGAAACCCCAGATGCAAATGCCATTTTATATGAGGGACTTGAGCATCTGGGAATTTTGGTATCCATAGTAGCCCTGTAACCAATACTTCACAGATATTGAGGGATGACTGCAGTTAAGTTTTGGGGGAGTCAAAAGTTATATTCAGTTTTTCAACTGCATGCGGGCGGGGGGTGGGGGGAGGACCCTTTGGTATCCCTCACCCTCCACATTGTTTGAGGATCAAGTGTAGTTTCTTTTTAGAATTGGCAGCTACTCCTGATTTCCTGACTTCAGAAATAGTTACTTAAAATGTATATAAAGAAGCCCAAAGATCCCAGCAGCTGCTCCAAGTTTACTCTCAAAAGCCTTATCTGCATCGCTTCTTTCTTCTCCATATTACAGATTGGCTTCCTCTGTTCCTTGGTTATGTGGAAGAATGAGGTCAGTAGCAGGTCACCATCTGAGCCAGTCCCATTGTCAACCTCCCAGAGAGAGACATCCTTTTCTCAGCTCTACTGCCAAATTCAGGAAGAGTTTGGATTCACCCATCTCAGGTCAGGTGCCCCTAGACAGGGATTGTGTATTACCACAGTGGTCTCTCCAATAAACATGGAGGGAAAGTGGGAGTAGGCAGTTTCCAGAAGAGCCCATTCGCATAAATAGGAGAAGTGTGCCCAGCCGGTGTGGCTCAGTGGTTGATCATCAACCTATGAACCAGGAGGTCAGGGTTCAATTCCTGGTCAGGGCACATGCCCAGGTTTCAGGCTCAATCTCCAGTAGAGGAGGCGGGGGTGTGTGTGTGTATAAGAGGTAGTCAATCAATGATTCTCTCTCATCATTGATGTTTCTATCTCTCCCTCCCTCTCCCTCTCTCTAGAATAAAAAATATTTTTTTAAAAAAAGAAAAGAAATAGGGGGAGTGCTAGGCCATCAAAACAATAGGGTTCCAGGACAAGGACCCTTCCCTATGAGAGGATAACTCTTGGAGAAAAGGGTTAAGGATGTGGGGCAGACACTCCAAAATTTCATTCAGGTTAGAGACCTTGGGGTCATCTTTTACTCCCACCACCACCCCACCACCATCCACCCACTTCCCTAATGTCTAGTAAGACTAATTTCTATTACTTCTTCTTTCAACATACTTCCTGGTCACACCTTTCTTTCCTTTCTCACTCTAGTTCCTCAGTTTTAGTCCTTATTGCCCAACCTCCTTCCGTCTCTAATAATTACCAGTGTACCAGACTTTCCCCTTCTCCCATCCATTCTACAGGCAGCCTAGTCTTCTTAACATACCACCTGGGAGAGGTCAGGCCATCTGGCTGCTTGGAGAATTAAGTCCAAACCCTTTGGCTGGCTAATCAAGACTGTCCCCAGCTGTAACAGGATCAAAAATTGCCTCCTCTGTATCTGTGACCTCCCAGGCCTTTTCATGGAATCTCACAAACATGTGCCCAGAGTGCAATTCCACCTACCCCCAGCCTCAGGAGTAGGGCTTGAATAACTTAAGCCCATCAACATTGCCCCTTCACCCTGACCCTATGATAGGTAGACAGACATGAGCAGAGCAAGGACGATGGGCCAGGTACAGAAGGTCACCTGGGTGCCTAGCAAAGGACAAAAATATAGGGGTGGGATCTTTCCCCTAGAGCCTTGGTCGGGAAACTGCGGCTCTTTGGCCCCTTGAGTGTGGCTCTTCCACAAAATACCACGGCCTGGGCGAGTCTATTTTGAAGAAGTGTCGTTAGAAGAAGTTTAAGTTTAAAAAATATGGCTCTCAAAAGAAATTTCAGTCGTTGTACTGTTATTTGGCTCTGTTGACTAATGAGTTTGCCGACCACTGTCCTAGAGTGACCTTTCCTCCTCTAGCATATGGCTGGTCATGTGGAAAGACCCTCTGATCTTTCCTCCCTAAGGATAACAACTAGGCCTCTGTTGTATTTCTGTTCTAGGCTCAGAAAAGCAACAAAACCAGCCATGGCTGCACTCAGGACCAACCAATCAATGGAGACCACAACCCTGAAAGGACACACCTGGAAAACTGCAGAATATTCTATTAAGATCTTCCCCTGGGACCTTCCCTAAAATCTCCACCCTTAAACCCTTAGGACAGAGGACTCATGCATTATGCCTGCCTTTCTCTTTCCCTTTCCCGTCCCCTTTCCCTTTCCCTTTCTCCTCCCCCTTCCCCTAGGTCAGTGGTCGGCAAACTCATTAGTCAACAGAACCAAACATCAACAGGACAACGATTGAAATTTCTTTCGAGAGCCAAATTTTTTAAACTTAAACTTCTTCTAACGCCACTTCTTCAAAATAGACTTGCCCAGGCCGTGGTATTTTGTGGGAGAGCCACACTCTAGGGAACAAAGAGCTGCATGTGGCTCGCGAGCCGCAGTTTGCCGACCACGGCGGTGGTTGTCATTACCTTCCCCACTCCCAAGTTCCTAGGACACTTCCTTTACCTCTATAACTTGTTTCCTAAGCCCATTTTTTTCTACCTCTGTGATTTTATAAATAAGTGTTCTCTTACAGTTTGGATCTTGGCTCTAAATTCTTTCCTAGTCGGAACCCATGTACTGAGGTTGCTGAACCCAGGTCTGATCTGACCCTGTGGGTCAGACACCTAGTGTCATTCCCGCCGCCTATAACAACCCTAGTGACAGGTTCAGAAAAAGACCCTGAACTAGGTCCCCTCCAGCCAGCACATTCTCCAGGCCAGGGTCATTGGCTCAGGGGATAGCATGCGAGCCCAGAGGACCCACCTGGAGGCCCTTTCTCCTCCCGCACAGGAATAAAGAAGCTTATATTCCCAGGGGCTGCTATCAGCCATCTTTTTCTCAAGAATAGCTAGAAGCAGGGCCATGTGCTAAAAACAATTTTCTGAAAGCCAACTTTTGAATCAAATAAAAAAATATATGCATTTTCATTGACTGTTTCAAAAAAGACTATTCCTTAAATTATACTGTTGGCAAATTGGTCATTCGACAGATTGACTTAGCGCCAGGCTGGGAGATGTGGGATGACGGCTCCTTAGGAAGAAGAGTGGAAAGGCATAAATGCAAGGTCCTTGTTGTGGCCTTAGAACTTTGGACTGGACCTCAACTAAAGCCTACAACACCTGCCGACTTTCCCCAGACAGGAGTCATCCCTCCCTGTCTCTCTGCTAGAGCCACCTGGTCCCCTTCTCACACTGGTTTTGCTCTGTGTGTGTGTTCTGGTCCCATCTCTGTGATGGGTGTTGTTTCCTTGTAATGTCTGTGTACATCTGACCTCCCGACCCTGTTTCTACCTCAGGGGTCCTTTTAGCTCCTGCTCCCTCCGAGTATCTCATTTTCTTCAGGGGTCCAACCCAGCTTTTCTAGAGAGAATCTGATGGGAATAACAAATATTTTCCCACCGGGCCATGCTGCCTGTAGCCTGCAGTTGGCCAGTTACCAGGTCAGGTATTCACCCTGGTCCGGATACTTGTGGGCAGGTGATGGGTTGTATAGCCCCATTGGGCTGCCCCTTCCATAGGGTTGAGGGAGAGGTGGCCTTGCCATTTAGAAATGGACTGTGGGCATGGCAGGACCAGCCTGCTCCATTGAGTCATTTAAAATATTGTTCATTATGTATTTCCTAAATTGGCACGTGTTTGTTTCTTATCCTTTCAACTATTATGAATGTCCTTAACAATAGAGATGATGCCCCTAAGTGTCTGGAATAAAACATGAACTATGAGTAATAGTTACCGAGCACTTACTGTGTACCAGGCATAGTTCTAACTGCTTCGTAAAATAACCCTCAGTCTAAGCCTCACCTATTACCATCTCCAAATCTGTGCTCTTAGCACAAGCCTCCTCCTCCAGCGGGTGCTCTCTACTTGTTTATGGCAATTGCAGATCCTGTGCCGAGAAGGAAAAGCACCCTCTCTCTTTGTGCTGCCTTCATTTTCACTGGCCTATTTGTTCCAGGAAGACTTACTTTTTGGCACAAAGTCTCTCTTTCGCAGTCAGTACACTAATGCCAGAGAAATATCAACTGAGCAAAAGACAACCCATTTTCAAACCATCATGAGCCAGATGCCCCTCCCTTCCCCCACGTTTTCCTGGCACTGCTCTGCAGAAATCTGGATCCAGGGGCCGCGTGTGAGGTGGCTTCTGCAGGCGCGAGCAATTGCTAGACAGACGTGAGAGCTGGAGAGCCCGCCAGGGAATCATTTCAGCTGCTTCCACCTTCCATTCATGCCAAGTTCAGGGGCAGGAGGGGAGTCTTAGCCCAGATTTCCCTGGCATGATCTCCAAGGATCCTAAAGCTGGGCGCTGGGGTATTCCAACCCCAGCAGTTAGTCCATTAACCCCTAGTACCCCCAGGTCCCCAGTGACACTACCCTGCCAAAGGTGACTGTGCCTCCCTGCCCCCCCCCCCCCCCTGCCAGGGCCAGTGAGCAACAAGCTGCCTAAGGGCTCTGTGGAGCTCCCAACCTCCTCCTGAGACAGAAAGGGACAGGTGTGTCCATTGGAACGATGGAGACGTGAAGGCAGAATTTGGGAGCCATGAGGTCTTGCTGGTTGCGGGCAGTGCGGGGGAGCACTCAGGTTCTCAGCCAAGGTCTCCTCTGGTTCCAAGGCTTCCCTTCTCTGTCTGACTCTCTTCCCCCCACCCCTCACCCCCATGCCAACAGGACACGCTTTCTGTTCAGTACCCAGACCCCCTTCACATCACTTCCACTCCTTCACAGAGTCCTCCCGTCCCTGGGAAGCCTTCTGGATCCTGATGTGAACACAGAGGTGCTGGAGGAAAAGGGAAGAAGTGTGGGCCAGAGGGGGATGGGAGAGGAAGCAGAGACTCGGCTGACCTCGCCTGAGGCGGAAGGCCTGCCTCAGGCCCAGGAAAGCCACACTGGACTCTGTGTTCCAGGGCAGCACGGTGGTCTGGGCGGAGCCCGGGGAAGCCTTTCCGATAAATGGGACAGGGAGAGAGTCTGAGGGAGAGAGAGCTCCCAACCCTCCTCCTCTTTGTCCCTCGCTTACCCCCACCAGTCCAGCCACTGACCCCCTCAGCTGTCCCTCTCTCTTCTGAAGAGAGAGGCGCATAATAGTCGCTAGGAATGTCCCATCTGGAAGAGGCCTTAGAACACATCTTGTCCAGCTCCAGCTTCTTATAGTTGAGGAAACCGAGGGCCACAGAGAGGTCATATCTTGACCAAGGTCATACAGCTAAGGAGAAGTAAAGCTGAGATGAAAAACCAGTGCTGGTATCCCGTGAGGCTCCTCTGATTCACCCATACAAAGGCCCCCATGGAGATGTGCGGGCCAGCTCCCCAACACAGGGTCGGAGAACCTGGGCCCCGGACCTCTTCCCCAGGGGCCAATCCACCCTGTCACAGACTCCATTCCACCCAGTCACCTTCTTCACCGTGGTGGCTGGTGCTCCCAAAGCAGGCTGCTCTGAGCGGGGCTGAGGTCAGAGAGGCAACAGCTGGCGCCAAGGCCCCCATGCCAAGCACACTCCAGGTGCTCCCTGGGACCTGACTGTGCCCAGGAGGAAGTGGGCAGACACCAGGGGCACAGCTGCTTCCCCCCCAAACCAGCCACGCTGGCTGGCACTGCTGCTTTCTGCCCTCTGCTAGGTCCTGGGACTCTCCAGGGTTCATTCTGCACCCCCACCCCTCACCTGCCATAGCTCCCTGTTTATAGCTGGGTGGGGAGCCCTCTGGACGCATAGGAAGATCTCCCCATGCCTTGCCCTCAGGCCACCCTTTTGAAATTCCAAGCGATCTAGAAATGACAGGATGGAAGCTCCGAGCCTTCCGGGCACTCCTCTGTGCCCAGAATTGTTACTTCCCAGTCTCCAGGAGGAGAAGACTGGGGTTGTGGGGGTGGGCATGAGGGGCAGGGCATCAGGGCCTACTTCAAACTATCTTAGGAAAAGTCAGGATGAGTGTCCCAGGCAAAGGCTATTAATACGCCTCCTTGCACACGCTCCGCTTTCCTTTCCGGGAGCTGAGCTGTGTGATGATGAGTCAGCAGACAGCAAGGCCCGTGGTGAACCCTGGAAGCAGAACTGACTCCCCGCAGGGGAAGTGGAGGCTGTGAGGCTGCACTTTTCACTGGCCTCTGGCCTCACACCACCCCTCCCTCCTCTGAGTGTGCAATCTGTTCAGCTGGTGCGTTACCCATGTTGTCAGTTCTGATTTTGAAACCAGAATTTAAATCAGCAAAAGCACCCAGGAAGTCCTTCCTCCCACTTCCCCTCCTTGCTTTCTCTTTATTGACTGAGCCCGGGGCCAGGGAAGAGGACCCTTCCCTGCGATGCAGACGTCAGCGGCCTGAGCAATATTTGTGTCCCATTGTATTATACACCTATCTACCTCCTGGCTCACTCTGGGACACGCTCCCAAGGTAGGTGAGACACACACTACTGAACCCCAGGCCCTGTGACAAACGATTTTACATATCTCATCCTCACTACAACCCCATGAGAGCGATATATTTCATTGCTTTCACGGATGAAAAATCAAAACTGTAAGAGATTAAGCTATTTGCCTAAGAAGCCCATGTCATTTACCAAGTGTCTCACATATGCCCAAGATTTGTGTACAGTTTTTTAAAGAGAGGAAAAGATCCTCATTTTGCAGATGAGGGAACTGAGGCTGAGAGACAGAGGCAACCCAGGAAATAGCAGTGCATGACTTGATTCTGAGTCTGCCTGACCCTCAAGCCAGTGCTCCCTCCAGGCCACAGGGCAGCAGGGACTCCAACCACGTTCCCGCCTCTAAATCCAGCACACGCACTGCCTCTCCAGAGAAGGACTTGTCTTGCATGCCCCAGGCCTCCAGGCAGACTTCCCTTATCACAAATTACACCTTTGCACCTCCATCCTCTTCAAGGGGGGTGGAGGGGGGGGCGGGGAGGCTGGCAGGGCTGATCCCAAGGTGTCAGTTCAGGAGAGTAAAAGTTAGGAGAGTGGCCTGAAGGGAACACTTAATTGAGACCAAGCCCAAGATGATAGGAGCCAAACTTATTGTCACCGACCCCCACCCCCACCCCACCCTCACACCAGATTGAATGAAGTGGCCTTAAAGATCACAGATATAACATCAGCCTGACAATTTTTATCACATCATACAAGTTCTGTGGCTCATGGTTGGTCACTTTAGATGTAGGAATCTTTGACTCTCAGGAAAGCTGTGTTCAGAGAGGGTAGTGAGGAGATAAACAAGGGTATTTTAACCTCTGGTTTCCAAGACACTCCAAGGGACAGGTACAATGAATCAGGATGTTTTTAACACCAGGGAAGAGCAGTCAGTCAATGCTTCTTGAGCCCATTTCCCCAACACCCTATCAGAAATAGCCCTTCTCTAACCCACATTGCATTATGTACTAACTTGTTTATTTTCTACCTCCCTCTCCCCCATAAGAATGTTAGCTCCCCAAGAACAAGGATTCTGTCTTTTGTTTGCTACTGTTCCTCAGAGGCAAGAACACTAATACTAGTCAGTAAAGGCGTGTTGAATGAATGAGTGCATGAACAAGTGAATGAGTGAATGCACCTTGAGGGGTCCTTTAACTACCTGTAGATATCTTCCATGCCAGCTTCTCTGGGGAGTGGGTGTCTGAGTCCTCTAAACCTAGCCTCCCCCTCCACAGTGTCCGCCAGAGGGAAAATCTCCCTGGGCTCTGCTCTTTGGGGGAAGGAAGAGGGGGCTGGTGCTGGGAAGAGCCTCCTGTCGTGACCTATCCAGCCCTGAACAGAGGATGTAGGAGATACAGTTCCCACCCCATCCCAAGGGGACCCCCATTGTTGAGAGTTTCCCCACTGGAATGTGGCTGAAGCCAGCTGTGGAGAGCAGGGAACTTTCTGGAGGGCGCCCACCCCAGGTTACGATGAGCCATCCAGCTGCACACCCCCAGCCTTAGCCCCCTCCCAGCTAAGCCGCACATACACAGGGGCAGACACCGGCAAGTGCTGTCTCTATCCCCAGTCACAGGGATGACAAGACGCTCGGCATGCTCAGATGAAAGGGGCTCTCCTTGAGGAGGGCCTGGCTGCACGCTCCCGCTGAGCTCCCTGGAATGGGAAGCTGGTCCCTCTCAGCTCCTGATTACACTGTGGAGATTAAAGGCTTCCTCTCAGAGAGAGCAGTCCCCGGAGCCAAACAACTCGGAAGGCTGGTCAGCATCCTCTGGCGAGGGCTGCTCTTGGCAGCCAGGGATGGAGCGAGTGGCTCCCTCCTCGGCCAACAGGCCTGAGTCAAAGCCAAGGTGCCCAGGCCCCAAAGAGTCCCCCGTGAGCTGCAGCCTTCCTCAGGCTCCTGGGCTCAGCCTCAGCCTCCTTGGTGAGCGCAGCTGCTTTGGTGCGCCTAGTGGGAACGGGCTGGAGGTCCTCACTCACTGGTACCCCGAGAATGGCTGATGTGTGTCAAGGGGAAGAAGGGCACTCTAGGGAAATGAGTTCAGGAGAGGGTGAGCGGGGGAGGGGGAGTTTTGCTCCTTGAGCTTGCCATGTGCAAGCCACCAGGGGCCGGAGCCAGTCAGACCCTGGTCTCCTGGCCTAGGGCCCCCAAACCTGCTAAAGAGCAAAAGCATCTGGAGCTCCAGATAAGAACGCAGACCCCACCATGCAAGCTTAATGCATCCTAGGTGTGACCTAGAAACCTGGGCTTATACGAAGCCCTAAGATAATTCTGGTGCAGCCCATTCTGAGTGCATCTGAATGCAGAGAGGTGGACAGGCTCATCGGGTGAGGAGTCAGGAAACAGGACTCTGGCCTCAGCGCTGTCAGGTGAGTTTGGGGACGTCACTTCACTTCTCTGGGCCTCCATTTCCTCGTCAGTAGAGTACAGAGCTTGAACCATCTGTCCCCTTCCCCAGAGTGTGACTCAAGGAGATGGATAGCTGGTCACTTTTCTATCCCTGAGTCCTGTGGTACTTTGGGACATTGGCTGGGAGGACGACTTCTCAGGGGCTCTGATAACAAGAGTCACAGCTGTCATCTTTCATTCAGAGCCAGCCTCTGCACTGAGCACTCCTGTACTCTTCTCAGCAACCCTCCAAGCGGCACTGCCTGTAGGGATGGACATAGTCTAGGTCTGCCCTGTCCAGCACAGTGGCCACTAGCCACACGTGGCTGTTGAGCATCTGAAATGTGGCTGGTGCAACTGAGAAATAAATTTATTTTAATTAAATTTAAACAGCCATACCTGGCAGGCTCCCAGTAGACAGTGTCCCTGTTGGAGTCAAGCTCCTGACAAAGGCTCAAAGGCCACACAGCATCCTCAGTGGATGAGAATGTCTCCTTTATCCACAGAGGCAGAAACTGCCCACACCCACAGTGAGACATGTGCTGCCGGAGGTGGTCCTTGTGGAGTCCCCATAGTCCATGTGCAGTGGCCACACGATGTGCTGTGCGCACTAACAGGCTCACACACACGGAGGGTGTTAGAGGAGGAAGCTGAAGCTGGAAACCATCAGGCCTTTTAATCAGAAAGGATGCTCTCTCTGGGGACTTGGGGAAGCGCTGCAGAAGCCCAAGGCTGGGCCTTCTGGAAACATGGCCTGTCCATGCCATCAACCGTCGCTCCAGGAGAGCGTCAGGATCAACTCCAAGTGTCCCTGTGGGGAGTGCAGGGCCCGGCAGGATGGGCAGCCTCCTTACACACTCACACATCTGCACCCTTTCACACCCACCACACATGCTCCGCACACCCACATGTATTCACAGGTTCACACCCTCACTCACATACACACTCACACTCATACACTCATACTTATTTTCACACACACCATACAATACACAGGAACAGCAGGGCGATGTGTTAGGGCTGGGGATTGCTGGGGAGGGAGAGATGGAACCGGGAGGGGAAAAGCTGATTTCTCTGGGGGTTAGGCAAAGCATGCAAATGAAAAGGACTCCGACCCCCTGCTCTTTTCCCGAAGATGATTCTCTTCTCACCCCAAGGTCAGAGGGTCTGAGTGTCAGGAGAGCAATATCCTCGCTGTGGTCAGTGTTGCCCACACACCTGACCATGGGCCAGGTGGAATGCTTTCTAGCCTGATGAGTCAGAGACCCTGGCGTTCTGCCAAGAGGCCCCTCCAAGCTTCCCAAACAGCCCCAAGAACCCTACTTACCCACCCTCCTCCTGGGGCCTCCCAAGAACTTCCCATAAACATTGCTTTGTAGCCTTTGTTACAGCCGTGTCTCCTGGCCTCCACCCCCAGACCCTGCCCCAGGCCACTCACTGGTCCACCCCAGGACTGGGCCTTCTTCCTGGCATGCTCCCAGCTCAGGCCTCACTGTGCACAGGCCGAGCAGCTTTGCCCCTACAAACAGAACCCCTGTATCTTAAATGGCCTCTGGATGCTCACAGGGCTGGAGTCCTAGCCTTGGACCCTGGCCCTGCACATTTTCCGTTCCTCCCATTGTTTCTGTAGCCTGTGATCTCGCCAAGAGCCGCCCTGGGGTGGAGGGGAGGCCTCTGCTCAGCAGCTCACTTGGCCCTCGGGTTCCCAGAGCCCCCTGCAGTCCTTGGCTTCCTGCATCCTTTTCACATATCCTGGATGAAAAATCCTCTTCTGGATCTCTGGCCTGAACCCCCAGTCTGCACCAGGACCACCTCACAGAACTGAGTCCACAACTCCTGCCCAAGCCCACTGCATGCGAGCGAGCATGGACAGTAGAAGACTGGTGGCTGCTCAGAACAAGGGCCTCCCCGTCCCCGTCCCAGTCTCCAAGAAGCAAAGGAAAGAGCCTCTACTCTGATGGGAGGGGCAGGCCAGTTGCTTCTGACCAGGGAAGCCAGAGAAGTGGGGAATTCCAGTGTCCCTCATGTTGGCCAGTGACTGACAGCTCAGTTTGGCTCGGAGAGCACACCTGGCAGGACGCCCTGAGGAAGCCCGGCTCCTCCTCTGTGCGCCACAGCCCCGGCTTCAGAACAGGCATCCTGGAGTCTGGGCCAGGCCTGAACGCAAACACGTTTTTCTTTCTTTACACTTATTAGCAGCAACGTCTTGCACCCCAGAGCCTCCGCCCTTCTCCCTTACCAGCCTCACTCCCTTGGCCTGGTGTCTGGGCCCTGTGTTAATGAGACGCTGCATTTCTCAAGCTGTCTTTGATCCGGATTTTAATGAGCTCAGCCCGGCCCATCAGGCGCCTGGGCCAGAGAGTCGCTCCTTCCCAAGGTGGGTGCTGCGAGGAAGCAGGAGGCTGCAGAGAGCTTTGGTCTTTCTGCTTGTCATGGGTCTCAAACTGTCATTGGGGTCCATAATAGTGTGAGACTTGGCAATGGGTCCCCTCAGCGTGAAGAAGCTGGGCATATCCCCATATGCTAGGCAGTGCTGCTTATTCATTCATTCACTCATTCACTCAACACATTATCTACTGAGCACCTACTGAGAGGCAGTTGCCTAGGGCCCAGGAGGTCAGGAGCAGAGGTCAAACCCAATGGAAGCACAGGGTTGGGGCAAGCAAGGAAAGTGGGGTCTGCTGCACCCCTGGGGAAATGCCACATGCGACTGTGATCTCCTGAAACCCGTGAGGAGGACACCATATCTTTTTTTTAAAGTTTCTAGAGTCTGGCACTAAGTCTAATACATAAGGTTTCCTTAATAAAGGATCAATGGCTGAATGAATGAATGTATGCCTGAATAAAGGAATGAATTGAAGCTCTGGGCCCGTGGCCCATGGTCCTCTGGAAGGAGGCCTTTAGCTCTGGGAGAGCAGGAAGCAGGAGGGAGGCACCAGAAAGTGCCTGGTAAAGTGCATTTCTGCCTGCCCCCATCCCTGCTTCTTTTTAACTATTGCCATTATAGAACCGAGGAGGAGGGTCCGATGCTGAGACACTCGGCCAAAAGTGACTGGAGCCACCAGAGAGAGAAGAGGCAATGGTGGCCTTGGTGTTTGCTTAGGAAGTGAGTGGATGGGGGAGTGGGAATGGCAGTGGCTTGGAATTACTCTGATTCTCAATCCTCCACTAATCCTTTCTGAGGAATGCCATTTGGTTCTGGTCTCTCCCCTCCTTCCAGAAGCCCCGGAACAACTCCACAGCATCAGTGGATGTTGGGGGTGTGTGTGTGAGAGAGAGAGAGAGAGAGTGTGTGTGTGTGTGTGTGTGTGTGAGAACATATCAACTATCACAAACTCAATTCAGTTCCATTCAACCAAGATGTAGCAAACTTTACCAAGGGCCTCCTTAGAATAAGTATATAAAGTGTGAACCCCAGCTCACAGTCTAGTGAGGCTGGCAGACAAGCAACCACCAGGTAAAATGCAGGTGGAAGAGACACACCCGGGGCTGTCCCCTGCTCAGGGAATCTGACCCAGCACAGCAGCCAGTTGTGAAGTGGAAAGCTCCTATGAGAACAGGGATGCGTTCTAGTCCCTGTCCCAGGCATAGCGCCACACAGGGACAGAGCAGGGCCTCGGTGACTATGAACTGACTTCAGGAGCCAAAACCTCAGGGAGTAGAACAATCAAGATAAGAAACCAGAACAACTGGCCACAAAATAAGTGGAGTCAACTCAGGGAACTCTAAGGTAATTCGAATTTGTCATTTCAGAGCGATCTAGGCAGATACAGATGGCATCTTGCAAGCCAAAAACAGGTTGACGAGGCAGGCAAAGGGACGATTTAAAACTGTAATCACTAAAATATTTAGGGTAAGGGCTACAATAAAAAGATGAAACAATCTTCCAGAATATAAGCCAGAGAGAGAGTGAGAGAGAGAGAGAGGGAAGGAAGGAAGGAAGCGGGGGAGGGAGGGAGGGAGGGAGGGAGGGAGGGAGATAAATGTAAGAAGCCCAACATTCAAGCAAGGAAATAGAGAGGGATTATTCAAGAAATAAGAGAAGACAGTACCCTAAACCTGCAGAGTCAAGCCTTCCAGGTGAAAGGCCCACTATGTACCACACAGGATGAATGAGGACAAAAAGAAGCCCACTTTGGTAGACACGTTTTCCCAAAACTACCTGAAGCCTTGATACCTGAAGGCAAATGTTGACCACAGACCTTCAGCAACTCCCACCTCAAGGTGGGCAGAGCCCTGAGCCGGTCCGGCCCAGGCTACCCGATAGGGCAGAGGCAGGTTCGCGTAGACACTATCCACCCCCGGCTTGCTTATTGTAAGGGCAATAAAAGCAAATAGGTTAAAGCCCGCTTTTAAATATATATATTTATATTCCTGTGGACATTGCCCCTGCAACTGTCTTCCACATGAAGTAACTTCATGTGACCTCTCTCGGAGAGGCTTAAAAGCATGAATTCTGGAGCCACCCTGTCTGGGTTTGAATCCTCTCTCTGCCTTTTACTAGCTTGGGCAAGTTACTTATCCTTTCTATGCCTCCGTTTTCTCATCTATAAAATGGGAATGAAAATGCAACCTGCCTCACAGGGCCGCTGCGATGATTCGATCGTTAATGTCTACTAAACTGTGTATGACAGCCACTTGCCTAAGAACAAACACTAGAGGAGTGCCTGCTACTATTATTTAAAGACATAAAGGTAGCCAGCAGGAGAATTGCAAAGTATCAGCAAAATAACCAAGTGTTTGGGGGTTTGGAGGTAGCAGGGAGTGAAAGATGTCAGAGATGAGCTAGGTTCCTCGTCTTCCGAGCCAGGGCATCGGTGGCCATGAACAGGGATGGGAGACCAGTCCATGCCAGTTTAAGCTCACCATTGGGGGCTATGGACGGGACCTCAGAAGAACTAAAACCAGAAACTGTTACAGATGATTCCCTGTGGGGTGGGACGGAAGGGGACGATGAGGGTTTTGACTTTAAGTTCTCCCTGCTGTTTGATTTCATATATATATATATATGTGTGCGTGTGTGTGTGTGTGTATGTGATTTGTATACTTTTAAAACAAGTAGTCTTAATTTTAAACGAGCTGCTAGGGCCAGTGGTGTGCTGGAGCTGCCAGGCCGAGGGGGAAGTATTTACACGCGCCAACGCTCCAGCCAGAGCTTTGTGCTTGGAGGTGGTTTATCAGCACCCCACCCCTCCCAATAAGCCAGTTTCGCTCTGTGGTCACTTTCAACTCTGATCCTCCTGCTGAAAACTCTGAAGGGCAGAGCATGGTGAGGCCTTCCCGTGGATTGTGTTCATCCTGAGACTTAAAGGAAGTATCATTTCACCCTCCTGCTCCTCGGGGTGTTTCAGGTCTGCCTGAGCCCTGAGGACCCTGGCACTGCCATCCAGCCCAGGTGCATCCTGGTGCCCGTCCCTCCTGCATGGCAGCAGAGCTGTGCAGCCTGGGTGTCACTCATCCATTTATCCCAAATGCATGTGTTGTGCATCTGTTACACAATGCACAACATTGGGCCAGGGAGCCTCGTCCCAGGACAAGCCCCCAGGGCTACCTCCTGCCTCACCAGTAGCTCGAAGGCCCTAGTCCAGTGGTCGGCAAACTCATTAGTCAACAGAGTCAAATATCAACAGTACGACGATTGAAATTTCTTTTGAGAGCCAAATTTTTTAAACTTAAACTTCTTCTAACGCCACTTCTTCAAAATAGACTCGCCCAGGCCGTGGTATTTTGTGGAAGAGTCACACTCAAGGGACCAAAGAGTCACATGTGGCTCGTAAGCCGCAGTTTGCCGACCACTGCCCTAGGAGCTTGGCAGCAACTGGAAAGTGTAAGTCCTTTTAAGTGAGTGACTCAGACTTGCGGGAGCATCAGAATCACAGGTAGGTGGGCCCAGAGTTCCTGATTCAGTGGAAGTCACCGGTGGGTCAGAAGATTGCGTTTTGAACAAGCGCCCAGGTGCAGGGATGCTTGTGCTGCTGGTCTGCAGACTACACTTTAGAAGTGACTGCTCTGGAGATCCCACACTGAACACTGACTCTCCAGGGCAGGCAAGAGCCATGGGAGAAGGCTGGCATTCCCACCTTCGAGGCACACGACTTCTCACAGCCTCCTGAAGCAGTGGCTGTGTGTGCGCACAGCCGGTGAAGGGGCAGCTGAGCCCAGCTCCCTGGTGTGAACGCACATACACTTGTGCAAACGCACACACACTTGTGCAAACGCCTTCGCATTGACTGACAGGCAATTTTCAGCTTCGGTGGCACAGACGTTAGTGCCGTGGTTCGCTCTTTGAGGTCTGCCGCCTCAGACCCGGCATGACCACCTGCCAGCGGCTGGACCCTGGGCAAGTGACCCACTCCCTCTGAGCTGCCAGCCCTTCCATTGTCACGTGGGGCTACCGAGTATCAACATCATGGGATTGCTCTGGGCACATGCTAAATGGAGCAGGGCTTGCAACATGCTCTACACACAGTACATGCCTAACACGTGGCGGCCTGGACAGAAATAAAAGTGCTCTCCTTACCCATTTGCGTTGCTAACTGAATATGTGTGTGAGAGGCGGTTTGCACTGGTGGGGGGTTGTTTTTGGTGTACACTGTGTCCCCCAGCAACTAGCCTTTGGGGCTGGGGCCGTCACAGAAAGACAGAAAGACAGAACTCAACTGCTCCAGCTCCATGCTGGAGAGGAGGACTTACTATTCCAGGGGAGGCCTCTGGCTGAGAAGTTTCCTTTCTCTGAAATAGCTATTTAAAAAAGGAGAGGATAGAGGAATTTAGTTTGTAAGTGTATATGTGTGTCCTTTATACTACCTATTCCCACCCACCACGTATACGGTCAAAAGTGGTTTTTATTTTTATTTATTTGCATTTTGTATAGTGCCTTTATTGTGCAGAAAAGGTTTTCTGCTCATCGTCTTTGGCTACTGTATCAAAACAAAAACATAAACAGCTGCAGGTTTGACAATACAAGCGATGCCAACCCAGGCTCACACCCCGGGGGCAGACAGGCAGGCGACTATGACGTCACCTTTGCCCCCCCCCCCCGCCTCCGGCACCTGCCCCCCAGGCCCTGACAGCCTGAGGGAAGGAACTCAAGGTGTCCCCTCTGTCTCGTCACAGTCCGAGTGCCGAGTCACCTATGTGCTGCGGGGAAAGGCCGCTCCCGGGCGGTAGTCATCGCCTTCACCATGAGAGAGGCCGCCTGCGTGTCATTCACCGGCAGCACATGCATGACCGGGCCACGTGCCGACCAGTGTGGTCACATGGAAGGTGGCCACGCGGGCGTCCACGCGGCTCTGAGGCAGGCCAGGCCCGAGGTGTCGTACTGGCTGTAGGGCACGTCTGGGGCCCCGGCGGCCCCGTCATATAGCGGGGGCCCCAGAGCTGCGGGGTGGAGGGAGGGCCCCCAGCCCACTTGGCATCACTGCGGGCTGAGTGCCTGGCATGCCAGCGCCGCTGCTCACGGACCACAGGCTGGCGCCCGCAGGTGGACCAGAGCCGGCACTCACCGGCTGCATGTGATGTGGGCGGGCACACTGAGGCTGGGCCAGTGTGTAAGACTGGGGTACTGGGGCCGCAGGTGGCTCCTCAGGGCGGGGTACCTGTCACAGCCGTGCGTGGAGGGAAGTGACGGGGCCTCCGAACTGAGGGTGGGGAGCGGCCCGGCAGCACGCGGCGCGCTGGTTCGGGGATGAGCCACCCCCACCTTCACGTGCGCCATCCACGTGCGCCTTTCACGTGCGCCATTCACGTGCCAGCTTCACGTGCGCCATTCACGTGCCAGCTTCACATGCGCCCCTCCTGGGAAGCCAGCCATCCACCCTCCCGGGCGGCCCCCCGGCACTTCAGCAGAGCTCACTGGCCCCGCAGATGGTCATTAGGGAAAGGAGCGCAGCCGGAGCACCTGGGAAGCGTGCTCGCTGCTCATCCTGCCTCCTGAGGACTCAATGGAGGCTTTTAAAGCTGTACATACATCGTACATTCCATGTGGCCAGGGGCTTTGTTCCATGTGCCACTATATCCCCAGCGCCAAGCACAGTGCCTGGCACAATTGCTGAGTAGCTTGAATGAATTTTGACCCAAGGAGCCTCTAGGGGCTGGGTGCAGAGGGTCGGGAAAGACACAAGAAATCGTGAATGCTTGAAACTCGACTTCCCCACGTGGTGGGGAGGCGGTCCTACAAGAAAGGTCTGGCCCAGCAGTAAGAGCCAGGCCTGAGGGTGGGCACATGTCTGTGTTTCTGTCTTCACTGCTGCCAGTTCCTGGACCCAGGGTTGTGACATTCATAAACATTGAGGATGGTCAGTTACAGTCACGTGTCAGCTAAATAACAAACACCTGTCTCGTGTGGGCACGTCTCAGCAATCCTGGGGACATGTGCTAAAACGTTTTCACTGTTGCTCTGAAGTTTAACTGGATGCTCTGTGTTTTATCTGGCTGCCTTGCTTGGGCCCAGCGCACCCTCTCCAGCCGTCCACATGGGTAACATCCTGCAAGGCCCCGTCCAGATGTCACTCTCAGGAGCTTGTCTGCCTGCCCCTCCACCCAGCAGATTTCATCCTTCCAGCCACGTGGTCCCCTCTCACCCCAGACCATCTCCCGCCTCTGCCCCTCCTGCCTCCCGCCTGCTGGGGCCACATGTCTCTCTCCTGCGGCCCCTGTGTGGGGAGGCTGCCCCTATCAGCACAGCCCTGGCAAACAGAAGACCCTGTGGCCAGCTGCCCAGCCAGCCCCAGGCCAGGGCCCTCCCAGGGCCTGGCCAGCTTCCCTGAGGTTGCCTTCCGTATCCTGGGGGAGGGGGTGGGGAATGGAAGGGTGCAGGAGCCCAAGGGGGTCTGGGAAAAGGAGGCCCCCTTCACACCCAGGTCCTTGGACCTTCTCCGCCCTGTGCTGCCCTCGCTCTGGCCCTGTGGCTGTGGCTGTGGCTGTAGCTGTGGCTCTGCAAATGCCCCCTCAGTTTGAGAATCCAAACAAAGCAAAGCCCTTCAGATCCGATCTCAGCTCTGGGGCTCCAACCACAGGGGCTGCTGAGTTGGGAGCTAGTAGAGGAGGCAGCTAAAGGGGGGGGGGGGGGCCTTCCAGAGGCACTAGGGAGTGAGACGGATGAGCCCATGGGCCCAGAGCCAGAGAAGTCCC
This sequence comes from Corynorhinus townsendii, assembly GCA_026230045.1. Taxonomy (NCBI): domain Eukaryota; kingdom Metazoa; phylum Chordata; class Mammalia; order Chiroptera; family Vespertilionidae; genus Corynorhinus; species Corynorhinus townsendii. Next base: position 30,415,235 of record JAPDVU010000013.1, on the reverse strand, counting down.
ATAGGCATCTGCATGGGGGCTGGGGCGGGAGACAGGGAGGGAGGTGAGATGGGATGGCTCCATGATGTCATCACACACCTAGTTTGCCCAGCAGCGCCAAGGGGGTGAGGCGCTGCTTTGAGAGCTGCTATAATTATATCTCAAATGGAAATAATAGTAATAATAATTCTCTTGGACATGTTGCCACTAGAGCAGGGCTGTTGGAAGGGCGGGAGGAGACAGAGCAGCGCCCTTCTTCCCACACCAGCCTGCCATGCTCGCAGATACTAGTACTTGTTCCTGGTCCCAGTCAGGTCCAGCTTTTTCATATGGCCCCCCGACTCCCACAGAGAGGGCTGGTGGGGGGAGAGGGAGTGACCCGCCAGCAATGGGGCCTGAGCTCTCCCTGTGGGGAGCAGGGAGAGGAGGCTGGGCTCTGGCCCCATCGGTGAGGGAACTGTGAGCCTGGAGCTCTCCACACTCTTCCCTGATCGTCCTGCGACCTGGGGCCGGCTGGGTTCACGGCTACAGCCCGTGGCTCCAAATCAGAGGAGTGGTCACCACGGCCCCTGCACCTGGACCCTCAGCCCTGCCCTTGGGCGAGAGAACTGCCTGATGGCCCAGCAGCTGCCAAGAAGAGAAGCAGAGGAGGCGGAGGAGAGGAGCCAGCAAGAGGGCGGTCAGACGTGACCGTCTGGGCTGGGGCGGGGACAGCAGTGGAGAGGCTGCACCTTGGTATCACACATGAGAGCAGGTGACTCACTTGTCACCTGGAAGTCAGTGTCAAACCCTTGACGTTTGACCTGTATCCGTGGCCAAGGCTCCTGGTAACTGAGATGTCACCACTGGGGAAGGAACAGGATGGGTCAGTAGCAGAGGGTGCCTCCTGGGCCCTGGGTCTTGGGACGACAACAACACTTGCTCCAATACTGAGAGCAGGACACCTCTGCCCACACTGAGCCCTTCCCTATGTGATCTCATTCATCATTACAGTCTAGAAGGTGAAGACTCATATTTGACCCACTTTAAAGACAGCGAGGCTGAAGGCTGTAACTAAGCTAGCTGCCCAAGGTCCCACAGCCAGCAGTGAACCAACCCAGAATGTGGGCTGGCTCCAAGTTCCCCCTCTGAATGTCTGGGCTTCATCCCCTTCTGGGAACAGCGACCTCGGCCAAGGGGCTCTGTGCATCCAGCTGCTCCGTGGCTCCTGGACCCTCGAGGCTGCAGGTTCATTCTCGTGCACTTGGATGGTGGCCCCAGGGGTAGAGGAAAAGGAGAGGGACACCAATGGCCAGAGGTAGAATCCATGTCACATCTTTCATGCTGTTGACTCTAGGAATTACCTAAACCTCAGAGTCTCAGTTTCCTCACTTGTCACACTAGCATGATAGGTATGTGTGCCTTAGCGATGTGAAAATACAGGAGCTGGTGTATCTAAACCAGCACCCAGTACCAGCTTTCAGTTTAACTCTTTAAGGCATTCCACTGCTCAGCCTCAATTTCCCCATTTGAAAATGAAAAGAATGACTTCCCATACCCTTCGTTTCTTCTTCTTCGGGCTCACCCCTGACCCCATTCGTTCTTCCCCCAGGCTGGGGAGATGGGGAAGACAGCCAAGTGAAGACCACTGGGCTTCCTCTGCTGAGCTGGTTGGTGATTTTTGACCTCAGCTTTCAGAGGCACGCCCAATGGGGGCTAGGGGGCAATGAGGGCAATGGGACCTTCAGCAAGAGGAGGGAGAACCAGTTTATAACTTTGTTTTATGGGAGGAAACAGCATTGTTCAGGCCCTGGAAACTATCCAGTGACCTAACAGCTGGGGATGGACCCTTGGGACATTTCACGGGGGAGCATAAAGGGAGGACCTACTGCAGGAATAAACAACGGTGCCCAATGTAAGCCTCTGAGATCACACCTTGTCCCAAAGTCCACTCATCCCAACCCCCAGGGTCTCAGTTAGTTGGACCATTGCCAAGCTACGCATGCAAACACCATATACTATTACTTCATTTTATTTTTTCAGCTAGAGGCTCAGTGCACAAAATTTGTGCACAGGTAGGGTCCCTAGGCCTGGCCGGTGATCAGGGCCAATCTGTGGGGTGACAAGCAGGGTATGGGGGAGGGGCTACTAACACCCGCCTTGGCTGGCCTGGCACTGCCCACTCACTGGCCCTGCCCCCTACTGCCGCTGCCATTTGCCTCCCTCTGTGGGGCAACCAGCTGGACGATCAGGGGGACCCCCGCTGGCACCCACCTTGGCTGGCCTGGGGCCTGTGGGCTGGGAGCAGCTCCTGCATTGAGCGTCTGCCCCCTGGTGGTCAGTGCATGTCATAGCAACCAGTTGTTCCACGGGTCATTTCACCAGTCGATTTGCATATTAGGCTTTTATTACATAGGATTACAGGTTACATTCAACATTCTTTTGTATTAGTTTCAGGTTACAGCATAATGGTTAAACAATTATATACTTGAATTGCATCCATAACTTGACTACAATAAATAATGCTGCAGTGAACATAAGGGTGCACATATTCTTTTGAGTTAGTGTTTTGGGTTTCTTCAGATATATTCCCCGGAGTGGGATTGCTGGGTCATAAGGTAATTTCATTTTTCATGTTTTTATGAACCTCCATATTGTTTTCCATAGTGGTTTCACCAATCTGCATTTCCATCAACAGTTCATGAAGGTTCCCTTTTTTTCCACATCCTTGCCAACACTTGTTTCTTGATGTATTGATGATAGCCATTCTGACAGGTGTGAGATGATATCTCATTGTGGTTTTAATTTGATGATTATTGATGTTGAGCTTCTATTCATATGTCTATTGGCCATTTTTTATGTCTTCTTTGGAGAAGTGTCTATTCAGGTCCTCTGCCCACTTTTTAATAGAGTTGTTTGGTTTTTTATGTTGAGTTGTCTGTGTTTATAAATTTTAAATATTAACCCCTTATCAGTGTGTCATTGTTAAATACCTTCTCCTGTTTAGTAGGTTGTCTTTTTGTTTTGTTGATGGTTTCCTTTGCTATGCAAAAACTCTTTAGTTTGATGTAGTCCCATTTGTTTATTTTTTCTTTTGTCTCCCTTGCCCAAGAACATATATCAGAAAAAATATTGCTAAGAGAAATGACAAAGAGTCTACTGCCTATGTTTTCTCCTAGGAGTTTTATGGATTTAAGTCTTACAATTGTTTATGGTGTAAGAAGAGGGTCTAGTGTCATCTTTCTGCATGTGTCTGTTCAATTTTCCCAACACCATTTATTGAATAGACTGTCCTTACCTCCTTTGTCATAGATTAGTTAACCATATAGGTGTAGGCTTTTTTCTGGGCTCTCTATTCTGTTCCATTGATCTATATATCTCTTTTTATGCCAGTACCATGCTGCTTTGATTACTATAGCCTTATAGTATTATTTGATATCAGGTAGTGTGATACCTCCAACTTTTTCTTTTTTAAAATTGCTATCCCTATTCAGGATCATTTGTGTTTCCATACACATTTTTGGATTATTTGTTCTAGTTCTGTGAGAAATACCATTGGTATTTTGATAGGAATTGCATTGAATCTATCGATTGCTTTGGGTAGTATGGACATTTTGATTATGTTAATTCTTTCTATCCATTATCCTGGTACATGCTTCCATTTATCTGTATATTTTATTTCTTTCTTCAATGTGTTACAATTTTTAGAGTATAGGTGTTTTACATCCTTGGTTAAATTTATTCCTAGGTATTTTATTTTCTTTTTTGATGCAATTAAAAATGTGATTGTTTTCTTAATTTCTCTTTCTGGTAGTTACTTATTGGTGTATAAAAATGCAACCAATTTCTGAATATTTATTTTGTATCCTGCTACTTTACTGAATACATTGATCAGTTCTAATAGTGTTTAGGTGGTATCTTTAGGGTTCTTTATATATAGTATCCTGTCATCTGTAAATAATGTCAATGTTACCTCTTCCCTCCCAATGTGAATACCTTTTATTTCTTCTTGTCGGATTGTTAGGACTTCCAGTACTATGATGAATAAGAGTAGTGAAATAGTTTTTATCATAAATGCAACCCCTGTATACTTCTGTGGGGTGGGGGTGGGAGCACTATTCATGGTCACAGCTGTACCACCCCCATCCAGCACTGGGGCTGAAGAGCCTACGGAATGGTGCAGAGCCCACCAGACCAGTATGGGAAGGCTGAGAGCAGGGATGCATTGAAGAGATGAAGGTCAGAGAAGTTACTCCAAGCTGCCTTGGGATCAAAGCTGCCAGAGCCCTCCTTCCCACTGGGCCGCTGGTCATGGAGGGAAGAGTAGGCTGCCTGACCTGTCTTCCTGTTCCTCCTCCCAAGGAATTCCCCTCAGCAAGAGTCAAACCAGATGCCCCATGTGCCTCCCAGCTCAGGGTCCATGCTCACAACCCTGCTTGGCAGGCAAGTAGCCAAGAGGAGGGCCTGGAAGGCAGGGCCGAGACTGAGGGCTGCTGGCATTCCTCATGACTCCCATGGCGAAACACCCACATGTTGGCACAGGATGCAGCCTGGTGCCAGCTAGAGAGGGAGCGAGTGTGGCAGCTTTCCAGGACATCCATCCGGGAGTGAGGCCTCCTCGATCCCCAAAGTCTGGGGAACCACAGGCATGAGCAAGCGGTGGTCTCAGCAAGTGATGAGAAGGTCTGGGAAGGAACCGTTGTCTCCCCAGCCCCCACCCCATGAAGACTGCTGCCCTGGGCTCTTCGGAGGGAGTCAAGACAAATAAATAAAGTTGGTTTTTTTATTATTGAATTGATTGGGGTGACGTTGGTCAACATGAACATGTGGGTTTCAGGTGTGGTTTCTAAGTTACAAGATCTGTGTACACCTGCAGGTATGTGGGGAAAGAGGGGCGTGGAACTTCACAGACAGGCTTCCTTCATTCTCCCCTTCACCACGGGCTCAGGACCAGCCACCAAGCTCAGAAAACCTCCTCACACCTTGAAGAACATGCCCACCCCATCCCAACCCCCACCTCAGCCACGCTGACCTCCAAAGGCCTCCGTGGTGTAACACAAAGGCACAGGCCTCGGTGTCTGAAGACCTGAGTCTGAATTAATGACGTAATGACTTACCTCCTGTATACCCAGGGAAAGTCAGCTTTGTCCACTACTGTCAGGAAGCTTCTGTTGTTAAGAGTCATGGGAAACTTCCATGGGGCCCAGGGCAGGGGTTAGTTCTCACCCTCGTCTTCCCCATCAGCAGCGTTAACACGGCCTGTTTTCTCTCTCCTCCCAGAAAGACCTTCCCTCCTTGGTTTCCAGGACAATTGGTCTCCTGGGGCTCCTGCTCCTCACCCAAGGACCCCCCACTTTCCTTGGCTGGTTTCTCTGAATCTTGCCAACCTCTAGCTGTCGGACCCACTCCTACTGCTTTGCACAATCGCACAGTGTCAGATCTTTATTTTCATTTTTTAAATAGGTTTGTATTGATTTTTAGAGAGAGAGGAAGGGAGAGAGAGAGGAGAGAGAGAAACATCGATGAGATAGAAACACCCATTGGCTGCCTCCTGCACACCTCCTCCTGGGAATGGAGTTTGAAACCAGAGCATGTGCTCTGACCTGGAATCGAACCAGTAACCTCCTGGTGCGTGGGTAGACACTCAGCCACTCAGCAACACTGGCCTGGCCAAATATCAGATCTTTCAACACCATGTGACTCCACACTGGCTTGACAGTACCAACTGGACACCCAATAGGCACCTCAAACGGACATGTCCGAGGATGGGGAGAAATCAGAACCCTCCTCCCCTGCTGGTGAGAGTGTGAAATGGTGCCGCCGCTGTGGGCGACAGTGTGGCAGCTCCCCAAACAGCTAGACCAGTGGTCGGCAAACTCCTTAGTCAACAGAGCCAAATATCAACAGTACAACGACTGAAATTTCTTTTGAGAGCCAAATTTTTTAAACTTAAACTTCTTCTAACGCCACTTCTTCAAAATAGACTCACCCAGGCTGTGGTATTTTGTGGAAGAGCCACACTCAAGGGGCCAAAGAGCCACATGTGGCTCGCGAGCCTCAGTTTGCTGACCACTGGGCTAGACATAGACTTGCATATGACCCAGCAATTCCACTCCTAGGTACATACCTAAGACAAATGAAAACTTATGTCCACCAAAACGTGTACATGAAGGTATTGCCAAATATATAATATCAAAAGTCACCAACTGTTTACTTTTTAAAATCAATTCGAGTAAAATCAAGGCTATGTGTAAAATTGCACCACGTGTCTTGCATCCCATGTGCAGGGCAGACCAGGCCTTGTTTCTTACTCTGGGGCTGGGAATCTCACTCAGGGTCCTGTGTTTGCTGTAGAGGGGAGAGAGGGTTGAGACCCACTGCCTTTTCTCTACATTTTGCTTCTACCTGGATGCACCCTGCCTCCCTCACTAGATCAGAATTTGCTCTAGGAGTCTTCTCAAAGACTGTGAGCCCTGAGGGAAGGGGCTATGCCTCTCCCATCAGATTGGGAGGTCCTCTGGGGTAAAAAGTTGTGTCCCTGTATCATGCTGGGAACTTGCCAAGGGCAGAGCGAGAAGCTGCCTTCCTCAGTGGTCACCACTGACCCTCCCTCCAGTGTTCCCCTCACAGGGCCACCAACCACAGAGCCAGCCCTGCCAGGGGTTGATACTGGATGGGAGAACTAAGGGCCACAAGAAGATGCTGCCAATGGAGTCTTGTGCCAACATAGGTCTTGGCAGCCAAGGTACTCCCAGGCCACGCCTCGTGTGGTGGGGATTGTGGGTTTTGCCATCCTGAGCTGAGTCTTCTGTGGTTTCCCCCCCAAAAAACCACAGGCTGTGTTACTGGCTTGAGATGTTCCCCTTCTGTTGCCTGGTCTTGGGGCAGAGGGCATCCCCTGAACCCTCTCTATTTTATTCCCCCGGGCTGGAGCCACACTCCCTGGTCTCTGAGGAAGACAGGGAGGGGCGGCTGCCGTCCCAGGGCTGGGATCCTGGGAGAGGCCTGTGCTGGCAGCTGGGCAGGCAGGGAATCTCTGCTGGCATTATTCAGCCCCAGTGGCTCATCTCTTCCCACGTGGGGAAAGCGGCCAAGACCACAGGCCTGCTGCTGGCTGGAGAACGCCCAGAGCTGACAGTGCCTGTAAGTCCACCTCCCTCTCGTGACATTTCTGAGAGGGGCTACAACTGGGGGACGAGCTCCCCAAACTGTGTAGCCATTACACAAAAATGTATTCTTTTTTTCAGCCACTTCGAAGTTTATGTCCCAGCTGCCACTTCCTGGGTGTGACCTTGAGTGGGCCAACCTGTCTTTGCCAGGTCTCAGCTTGTTATCTGTGAACTGGGGACTCCATGCTCAAGGATTCACTAAGATGATGTCTATAAAGCAGCTCTTAACAGTGTCTGGTCAACAGTCGGCGCTCCCTAAATGTTATGTTTATTATTGTTGTGATTGCCTTCCTGCTATGCTCTGGAAGCTTCTGGTTACAGCACAAACACATATGGAACCTGTGCACACACGATATGTTTGAGGCCAGCTCTATCAGATGGGAGAAGAATGAGGCCCCAGGGCCACCCTCGCAGGGCTCCAAGCAGAGACCGATGTCAGCTGACTGAGGCCTCATTGTAATCCAGCCTCACAGCCCTGGGGTGGGAGGCACAGCGCCAGGGTTATCAGATCTATGCAGGTGTCAGGAAAGTTGGCCCTTATCCTTCCTGCATCTTCCAGGGGGAGCGCCCACCTCTCTGAGACCCGGGAGATGCAGACTTTCCTGAGCACCCACTCGCCTGCCTTGGGAAGGGGAATAGTGGGTCTGCGTTTATTTTTTCAAGGCAATCAGGTCTTTGAAATGACAAGATTTATTGCATATAGTTACAGTCCACAGCAAGCATGTCAAACTCAAAGGCTAACACGGGCCAAATAAACAAGGTTTAAGTTTATATAGGCCGCGAAAAAACAAAAGCTTCAATTTTCAGAGAAACGTAGGTTTACTTTGATGGAGACATGCTGAATAGAAAGGGCTGAAATAAATGAGTCATCGTTAACATAAAATAATAGAACATTTTAATAAAAATTAATCTTTTTTTCTTGAACATTAACTTACCAGACACTGAATAACTGCACAAATTAATAAGCATAAAGCAAATAAACCTATTTTTCTTGTTCTCCGAAAGTGAAATATTTCCTGTTGCGCACACCAAACAAGTCAGTCCAAGATTAGTGACGTGGCCATCATCTCTAAAATATTCGCTGCTAGTATTAGTGGAGAGAAGTGGTGCGCCTGCGTATAAGGCGTGTAAGGGAAATGGATGCAACATGATTATAGTAATCAGTCATTAGCGAACGTTGTAGTTCATTATTAATAATAATTATGTATAACAGGATATTGTAAAAATTAAGGCACAAGATTTTTATTGAAACATTTCTTACATACCATTCTATTGGCTGGGCCACAAAAATATTCATTGTGGGCCACATGTGGCCCGCGGGCCGTGAGTCTGACATGCTTGGTCTACAGCTAGAGAACAATGCTGTGGAACAGAACTTTCCATGGTGGCGAAAACATTCTGCATGTGCTCTGCCCGCTAGCCATGGTCACCGCGAGCCATGTGGTTCCCGGCAACTGAGATGTGGCTAGTGTGACCAAGGAACTGACTTTTTAATTTTAATTCATCTTAATTCATTTTGATGTAAGTAGCCACGTGGAACTGCTGGCCATGGTATTGGACAGCAGAGATCTAGAAAACAGGCCCTGAGCAGGCAGCTCTATGGCAGGCTGGGCGCGACATGCACCTTCCCTGAGCTGCTTCTCTCTCCTCCATGTAGTAAGATCATATCCCCCACACACACGCCCCACCCCCGCTCATAGGCTTGGTTTGAGGATTAAATAAGGAAATGAATATAAAGCACTTAGCACAGTAGGTACTCAATAAAAACCACCTATTATTATTATTCTTTATAATATCTAAGCTTCAGGGACCTTAGTCATTCAGTCGTCAAATAGCTGAACACATACAATCTGCCAGGCACAAGGCTAAGCACTGGGGATGCAAAAAATGAGCCCGCTCTAGGAATCTCTATCGGAATGAGGGGGACTGACGGGGGATCAAGGAGCTGCGATGCAGTAGTGGTGGAAACTCTGGTATTGTAGGTTCCCAGAGGAGACCTCCCAAATAACTTAAGGTGGGAGAAGGAAGAAGTCAGGGAAGGCTGCCTGGAGGAGGCAATGTTGCTTTCTCCGTATTTACTGGCTCTCCCCCACCACCTTCACTCTCTCTCCCTTGCCTCACTCCCCTTGAAGGACTCTTGTAATTACATGAAACCCACTCAGATATAATCTAGAATAAACTCCCCCCCCCATCTCAGGATCCTTAATTTAATCTCGCAAAACGCTTTCTGCCGTGTAAGGCAACATATTCACTGATTCTGGAGATTAGGATGTGGACACCTCGTTTGTTTCTTTTTAAAAAATCTTTAGTGACATATAATTTATACCATACAATTCACCCATTTAAAGTGCATGATTCAATGATTTTTGGTATAGTCACAGATATGTGCAACCATTATATAGTCAATTTTAGAACATTCTCATCACCTCAAGAAGAAACCTTATACTCTTTAGCTCTCGCCCATCTACTACCCTGCACCTCTAACCACCTACCCTAAGCAACCACTAGTCTACTTCCTGTCTATAGACTTTCTTATTCTGGACTTCCATATAGATGGAATTATATACTGTGTGGTCTTTTGTGTCTAACTTTTACTTAGCATAATGTAAGTAAAAAATTTATTCATGTCAGTTCTTCATTCCTTTTTATGAATATTCCATTGTATGGATATACTAGATTTTGTTTATGCATTTATCAGTTGATGGGCATTTAGGTTGTTTCCATCTTCTGGCTATTAAGAATAATGCTGCTATAAACATTTGTGTACAAGTTTCTGTGTAAACATCTGTTTCCATTTCTCTTAGATATATACCAAAGGAATGGAATTGCTGGGTAGCGTGTGGACATCTTTGGGAGAGAGGAGTGCATTATTCTGTCTACCGCACTCTTGATTCAAAGTCTTGAAAGACTATAATGACTAAGGTCAGCCTGTGTGGCAAATTCATTCACTTGGGTCAGGAATGCAGATACTGCTGCATGTAGAGGCAAATTCATAGGCACACACAGGCAGCAGGTGGGATGGGGCAGTGCTAATGATGACCACACCAGGGATCTGTTTTTTCAACCTTACTCACACCTGCCCTCTAGATGCTCACAAGCCATCTGGTTGCACTTCATATTACCCTTGGAGTCTGATATGAATCCTTTCTAGAAACCTCTCCTCCTACTGGAGCTGGTCTGAGTGGGCTCCTGTTCCTTCCATAAGACACTAGTAATGCCACAAGGTGGTTTTGAGGGTTTGGTGAGGGCTCAATGAGAAAACTCATATGAAAGTGATGAAGTATTTCAGAAATGAAGGTGGGAGGGAGACCCCGGCTGAGCTCAAGCTCTGTTTGAGCTGAATCCAAATATGAGGAGCCAGCAAGTCCTCTGGAGATGTCAGGACCAGCAGGAATGGATGCAAAAGGCAGTGGGTCCCATTAATAGGTGACAGAAGCCATTCAGGGGAGAGTCCCTGGAAAGGGACAGCGGCGGGACGAGGAGTTGGTGGCTGTGCAGATGGGACTTGCTGGAGACACGGATGAGCCACCTCTGACACTTTCAGGGATGGTCATGGGAACTTTACACAGAGCCAGGGGTCTGACCAGACAATAGGACAGGAGCCAGAGTACAGTGCAACACTCTACATTCCAAGAAACAATTTTGCATCCTCTCCATCAGCTTTCCCACCAGAGAACAGAGTGCCCTCCTGGAGACCACAAAGGTAGAGGAGGGAGGCAACACATGGCATCTCCTTGCCTGGGCAAGGCTCGGCTCACTGCATGGACAGTGACTTTCATCCCTACTCCCTCTGGACAGCTTACAACCAAAGTCTCTCTCCAGGAGCCCCTTTAAATTAAGGGCAGAAATTCAAAAGCATTGATATGCTTTGCAAGGAGGACAAAGGTTGAGTCAAATTGGCCAGCCCGGTCCAGTCACAGGGCAGGGGAACTCAGCAGAGGCAGGGGCCAGAAAGGAGCATTATCCGGACGCAGGCAGTGAAACAGCTCTTATCATGGGGCAGGCCAGCAGGGGGAAGGAAGGGAGCCTCTGGGAGGGCAGGAGGAGGAAGATAAACTCAAACAGGCCAGGAGGGCAGTGGGTGGGAGCCTAGAAGGATCTGTAGGAGGAAAGAGTGAGAGCATGGAGGTACAGAGGGCACAGGCAGGGAGGCCAGGTGGGGCCATTATTCACAGAAGCCATCGCTCACTCACTTACTCACTCATATGACAAACACAGACAGAGAACCTGCTGTGAGCCAGGCCCTCTGGACACCAAGGCGATCGAGGTGGTGTCTCTGCCCCTGAGGTCCAGGGCTCTGCAAGTCCATTGGTGGGCAGCTCACACCTCTGGCTTCCTTTCTCCACCAACACATGCATTCCTACCTCCAGGGGAGTCTTCTTCCTTCGAGACCTATAAATGGAGAATTATTTTACTAAAAGATTACCATCACCTCAACCTCTTCGGTGTTAATGCTCATCCCTGCAGGCAGCTCCAAAGGCAGAGCAAGAGGAAGCACGTGCGCACCGATCACAGAGCCACAGCCTCGGGAGCTGACCCGTGACCTTGGAACCCCTTGCCTCTACTCATGAGGATCCTCACGGTCAGCCCCACTCCCCTCCCCCAGAAAGGCCCAGGACCACAGACAGGGGAGCAGAGAGAGGGGGGACCCTTAGAGACGCAGGGACAAGGAGGAGAAAGGGTCCAGGGTTTAGAGACAAAGAGACCAAGATGCGTTCTCACTTCTTAAATGTAAACCCTCTGAGCCTCCGTTACTTCGCCTCCAGATGAGGAGGCAGTGTCCAAGCTGAAACTGGACAATGTGTGTGGATGTGACCAGACCCAGTGTCAGCGTCCACCTGACGGACCAGCACCTAGGCAAGGGGCCGTCTTCCCCCTGGGAGACACGACTGTAATCAGCCACTGCCACGGGCATGCGGGCCGCCGGGCTGCCAGACTGCCCTCTAAATTTCAGAGGCTAAAAGGCAGGCTTGGCTGTTTGTCAAAGGGATTGCCGCCCGCCCTCAGGCTGCTGAACTTTGAGCAGGGAGATGGGTTAATATTTTCCCCCAGAAGCCTTAAATCTTACAGCGTTTTTCAGTTTCACTACCAACCCCGTGGGATGGAGAGGAAAGGCATTAAGACACCCATTCCACAGATGAGGAAACCGAGGCCTAAAGAAGTTCGGTTTTCCCAGGGTGACAGCGGGGAAAGATCTCTGGGCTGTCGGTGAGTTCAGAGCGTTTTCCACCAAAAGTGTAATCAGCTCCGAGGGGACCTCCCAGCCCCAGCCCCCCAGCTTCACTCGCACTGAGGCAGATGGGGTGTGTGAGAGCCCTGAGCAGACTCAAAGTTCGCTTGCCCTTCTCTAGCCTCGGGCATTTGGTCAGCCAAAGTATAAGAAAACCTGGTTTTTCCTCTTAATAAAAGTCTGTCTTTAAAGGTCAACACAGGGGTTTTATGACATATACTGCATGCAACCAAGCACTGTAACCTAATCGGATTTGCCTTTCTTTTCAGGTTTCCATCACTCATAGCGTTAGTCACTCTCACCAGGAGAGAAGTAACTAGCATAGATATAGTTACAAAGGCATCTTCAAAATGTGCTGTTACATTTTTTTCCAGCATTCATGTCAGCAAAAGATTTCCCACTTTTCTGTGGTTCTGCTCATTTTTGTCTTTTTATGTGGTTGTGAAACTAGGCCACTTTTTCAGAGGTGTGTCCGTTGCGTGGCTTATGAGAAAGCTAGAACGCAATTCAACGATGGAGAGTTTCATTGTTTCATGGATCAGCTAATCCAGAGAGTGGGCTTCAGGACCAGCTGGGCCCAGCAGCGAGGGTGCCTTTGGCTGTGTCTTCCTCCCAGGCTTGTGAGCAAGCTGTTTCACCCCATAGGAACAAATGGCTGCAGCGGCCAGCCACACGGTGGGAGCAATGCAAGTGTCCGTCGTCAGATAAATGGTTAAATAAAACGTGGGCTATTGTTCAGCCCTATAAAAGAAGGACATTCTGATACATGATACCACATGGAACCTTGACGACACGCTAAATTGAAGTCAGTCAGTCACACAAAGGCATCATCTCCCGATTCCACTTACCTAAATCGTTAAATTCTTAGAGACAGAAAGGAGAGTGATGGTTGCCAGGGGTCGGGGGAGAGGGAATGGGGAGTCAGTGTTTAATGGGTAGAGTCTCAGTTTGGGGACATGGAAAAAGTCAGTGGAGCTGGGTGGTGGTGAGGCTTGTACAAACAATGCGAATGTACTTAACGCCATTGAGCTGGACACTTAAAATGGTTAAAACGGTACCTTTCATGTTATGTATATTTTAACGCAATTTTTTTTTTTTTACAAAGTGGTAACAGTGGCCTCGGGATTCCCACCACCCTTGAAGAGGACTCTTTTTTAAGGGAAAGGGTGTTTCTTTTCTGGACCCCCCCTAACAAACGAACAGCCCCATTCGGGTCACACTGTCTCATTCTCAACGCATCCCTGTGGCCAAGAATAAAATGCCTAGGAGTGTCTTAGATTGTCTAGATCCCCGACCCAGTATCACTGTGACAAAAGGCGTGGGATTATCCTCAGGCTAGTCAGACCAACCTCCACAGCAGGGGTGGAGTGGCTTTCAGAACCAGATGGGAAAGGGATTATGGGGGGTGGGAGGGGGATGGCGGGGAGTGGGGGAGGGTGGACACAGGAGCAACACAATGGATGCATCTAGAACAAGGGATGGGGCGAATGGAGGCTAGTGGGTGTGGCAGAGACTGTGGACCACCCTCCAGCATCCATTCTCCCCTCTTCCTGGACACACAATCAGACTACATTTCCCAGCCTCCTTTGCAGCTGTGTGGCTGGGGCCAGGCACTGGCCAGAGGAATGTGAGTAGGTCTGGGTTGAACCTCTAGGCCTAAGCCTTAAGGCAGCCGGCCTGTCTTCTCTGTGCTCTTGTTACCTGTCCCCACAGCTTCACCCATGCAGAGGGTGGCATGGCCTCTGGGAGCCAGCAGAGCACGTTAAGTGGAAGGAACCTGGTTCCCTGAACAGCTGCCCCCAGCGCTAAGATGGCTCACTTTGCCACGTTTACACCCAAGAGAAAGAAGCGCCTGTCATCTTTACGCTACAGCAGGGGTGGGCAAACCAAGGGCCACTGCCTGTTTTTATAAATAAAGCTGTACTGTAAATAGCACCTACCATAGGGTACCACCCATGTCAGGTGACGGTCAGTCTCAGGGTTGGTGATCCAGATGCGGATGAAAAAGGGGTGCTATAATAAATCATTAATTCCTAACTGGGCACGACATGGTGGGTAGTCACCCCCAGGCCTATAACTGCGTTCCGGAAAGGTCGTTAAGCAAGCCCTGTCCATTGTTCTTGTGCAGCTAGCTCAACACACCTTTGAAAGGCCAGGAGTCATGCCCTTACAGCTAACCACCCTCAAGAGAGCACAGAATCCTAACTATTTTGTAATCTAATCCCCGCCTTGCTTTCTCCCGCCTTCATGGAATCTTCCTTACCTCCCCCCCGCCCCCCCGCCCCAATCTCAAATGTGTAAGCGAAGCTGTAAAACTGTTATTCTCCAGAGCAGTGTTGTCTGTTTAGGCTTCAATAAACTCTTACAAACGTTTCCTTCAGGTTGGACATTCCTGAAGAACAGGAACATGGCACGAGGTAGCCTGTGGAAACTGTTTCGATAGAAATCAGTGGACCCGGACCAATCGATGTTTTATTCCTACCCAATAGCTTTGCCTTCTCTGGCAGAAGCGGGACCAACTTCCACACGAGAGCTATAAGAAGAAATGTGAGTAGAAGCCTGAGTTAAGTGGCCCCACACTTATTTCAGTGAGGCGTTGAGCCCTGGCAGATTGAAACCCACCCCTTGCTATGTATGCTTCTGGACCCTGTTTAGGATGCTTCCCTCAGCCTGGTTCCTGCCTGCCCCACCCCTGGCTATGGCCGACCAGGGCTCTGTGGCACATGGGCAGAGACACCTGCTGGTCCTCAGTAGCGGGGGACAAGGGGTTCCCTCAAACAAGGCTCTACATTCTCCTTTGGGGAAAATGCTGACCCATCAGTACAATGTGAGACTCCCCGAGTCTAGAGTTGTTGCTGGAGGGAATGTCGGTGGTGGTGAAGACTTGAAGGGTTGGGTTGGATACAGGCTCAGAGGGGAAGGAGAGAAATTCCTTGGGCCAGCTTTAGGTGACAGACCAAACAGCCAGGAGTGAAATGTGTGGATCTGGATCTCAGCTTCCAGACGGGCTGATAGCCACGGTATCTCTCGCAGGGTCTTGGGAAATTTACAGCAGATATGGCTCAACGGGTGTTAGCTCTTGGCTCCAGAGTTTTACACCTGCAATTGCTCCTAGCTTTCAAGGTTTACATAAAGTCATTTGGATGCATCAGTGCCAAGAGCCTTTGTGAGCAGCAAGCCTCCTGGGAGATAATGCCCGACGGTTCCTCACGGTCAGGATTCTTGGTGTAAGGGAGCGGGCAGAGCGGGCGGAGGGCACCAGCGGGGAGGGGAGAAGACTTCCCTGTAGCTTCCTTCCACGGAATGTCACTGGCCAGGGAATGGGAGTTCACCTGACTGGGTGAACTGAAGTAATCTCTGGGCCTCATTGCACTTGAACCTTGAACCTTACGCTCTAACCAAGAGGAAAGCTCTAGCCTGCCTAACTCTTGGAAAATGCCCATTCAAAGTAGCCTGGAAGGGCCTGGCCAGATCTCTTATCCTGGACACTGCCCTTGACCGTCACCTCCCCAAGGTGGTCTGGGTTAGGGGGGGCCCCAGCCTGCCCCCTCGGCACCTCACACACCCTCCTTATAAATGCATCACCCATCTATGCTTGTAATTTGTTCAGCAAATATTTATTGAGCGTCCACCCTGCTCAGTTCTTGCCACCACTGGCTCCCTGGTGACTGGTCCATGGAGCTTTTGAATAACAGTCATGAATATTGTTCTGTGAGTGACGAGGCCCCCAAAGCTTGGCAAGTCTAACGTATGACCATCGTAACATGAGTTCAGTGCTGTCCGCAGTCCAGAGCTGATAACTGCTGTCTGTGGATTCACCCAGCCACTCTGGGGAGCCAAGAGTCTCATCCCACTTCCGGGGCCCGTGATAAGGCAGAGGAGAGAAGGAGGCCACATCTCCTCACCCTGCCCGACCTCACCCGGCTCGTGCACGAGATCTGTGTCATTCAGCCCCTGTTCGCTGACCATCACACCGCTAACCAGCCACGTGCTGACCGCACTGCCCCTCGCTGGGTAAGACAGACAGATGATTGCAAATCTTTGATTTCGCTTAGAAAATGAAACCAGTAGACTTTAATCTTCTATGCAAGGTGTGGTCATGCAGGTGGGTCCTGGGACAGCACCCTCCGGGGGCAAGTAAAATCAGGGCACTGTTCACACCAAGGTAGAAGACTATGGACCAGGGCCAACCCGGCCAACCTTCCTGCCTTAGGAAATCACATACCTGGGGAGGACTGTATGGCTGAGCCACCGGGACCTGGAGAAGCCTCCTTCAGATGACAACCCCTCCTCCCCCCGTCTTTGGGGTCTCACAGGATGGGCCTGTGGGGCCTCCGTCACCTCCCTGCTGCTAAGGCAGAGGTGAGCTTAGCCTACAAACATTTGTAGCATTTGCAGGGCCCACATGTCTGAGAGTCAGCAGGCACAGCCCTGCCTGGAACCCCGGGGGGTGGGGGTGGGGGCCTGTGATAAGGCATTTTGCTGTGACCGGGAAAAGGAATGCTAAAAACACCAAAAGGACCTCCGTGTTCTGCAAGTCAGAAGCTAGCCTGGAATGAAAAGGCCCCAATGTTGGCCTCTGAGAAAGGGGTGGGAGCAGGACAGAATGGAAGATCCCAGAGATGCAACAGCCTCCCCGAGAACTGGGGGCCTCTTTCTGACTTAGCTCCTCTGGTGCCTGGGGGACAAGAGCAGGGCCCGGGGAAAGGACAGAGGCAGAGTCGCGGTGGGGGTCTTAATAAACTTCACTCTCAGAAATAAAAGCAGAGCTGAGGATCCACCTGCGTTTCCGGTTACCTTCTCAAAGGGGCTCGGGGACCACCAGGGGGGTGGAAGGGAGGTAGGAGAGCTCAGCTATGTTCGAGAACCTTTGTCACTTGCTGTTTTGATGGTTGCTTGCCCGTTTTCCCAAGGGGAAACCAGCCCAAGGAAGGAGGGCCTGTAAGCCTGTGTTGGGGGCAGAAAGAGGGGAAGTCAGCATCCACTCCCAGCTATGCCTTGACCAAGGAAGGGGGGCTGGGGTCACCAGGGGAGCCTGTAGGCCGAGGAAGAGGCCTGGAGGGCTGCAGGAGCAGCCACGGCAGGGGCTGGGGTCTGGGAGGTGGATTTCATAGTAACATGGAGCGGATGACGTCAGAAACAGCCTGCTCAAGAAACGGGTGTGTGTGGATCTCTTCATCTCCGGCCAGAGATTCACTAGCTGTGTGACCTTTCTGTCTCCCCTGATCACATCCGAGCCTCCGCTTCCTCATCTGTGAAATGGAGATAACCCAGTAATTGTGATGAGAAATGTGAGCTACTAAGTGTAGACAGCTAATACAGGGGTTGATGAAGAGTAAAGCTTGATAATAAACAAATGGTAGTTGTCCTGTTTCCCCGCCTCCACCACCTCCTCCCCACCCCCTACCCTGCCCGGCCCCCCCCTCTTCCCCCCCCCGCCTGGAAGGCTGACCTCACTCTAGGCCTCTCATAAGCCAAGGTTAAGGCTGCCGCCCACAGTCAGAGCAGGGCTGGGATTGTGGGACATTCACTGCCCCACAGACCCCTGGGAGCCCTTGGTGTGGGCTGATGTCCACAGCCCAGAAAGTGTGGGATACGCCAAGGCTTGGCACCTGGGTGTCCACTCCCCCACACCCTCAGGCACCCTGGGACCTGGGTTGCCCTGGTAAGAGGCCTGCACAGTCATGGCCTTGGCTTTGTGCAGGCAGGTGACGTGACCCACCTTCCCTCCTGCCTGCCAGCCTGCCCCTACCCCCACCCCCAATCCCAGCCAAGTTCCACCCAGCCAGGCTGTGTTCCCATGTTCTGTGCCTCATCCTGCCCAGAGGGCACGGCTGGTGGGGGAGGGAGGGATGCTCGGGGAGGAGCTGCCCGGACAGGCCCTGGTGGTGGGAGTCCCCGTCTCCCCAGGGCCGACAGCACCAGCCTGGCATCAGCCCAAGCTGCCTGCCGCCTGCCAGCTCCTAGCGCTCATTTGCTTATCAATGTTTGTTTTGGAGGCTTCTGGGAAGTGAGTGTCTCCACCTGAGGGAAATCTTTAACTCTGGGGACTTGTGACCCCTGAGACTTTGAACTCTCAAGACAACCCAGCACACAGTTGGCCGCCTCAGGCCTGGTGTGGGGACAAACCACCTCAGCCCCTGGCCTGGCAACAGACTCCTGGCTCGCCCCCCACAGACCCACCCAAGCAGCCGCCCCCAGGGCCCAGGGTTGCGTGGGACTCCTGCACTTTCCCGAAAAGAGAAATTATAAGCACTTCCTATTTCTCCCATAATTCGTTTGGATTTGACTCTAAAAGTAACATCTAGCCCTAACCAGTTTGACTCAGTGGATAGAGTGTCAGCCTGTGGACTGAAGGGTCCCCGGTTCGATTAGATTCCAGTCAAGGGCATGTATGTTGGTTGTGGGCACATCCCCAGTAGGGGATGTGCTAGAGGCAGATGATGGATGTTTCTAACTCTCTATCCCTCTCCCTTCCTCTCTGTAAAAATTCAATAAAATATATTTTTTTTAAAAAATAAAAGTAACATCTATTCGAGTAAGTTATGGCCATGTTTTTGTGATGACCTATTCGCAGAAATCCCAAATGTCTCCCAGTTTGAGAAGCAAGGGTGGAGAAATATGTTCTGTAAAAATCTCTGCACAGTAAATAACTTTTTTTTGTAATCCTCTCCAGGGATATTTCTTTTCACTGATTTTCAGACAGAATGGAAGGAAGGGAGGAGCAGGGGGGGGGGGGAGGGAGGAGTGGAGAGAGAGAGAGTCGATGTGAAACAGACACATTGATTTGTTGCCCAGGGCTGGGGATCAAACCTGAAACCGAGGTACTCGCCCTTGACCAGGAATCAAACCCAAGACCCTTCGGTCCACGGGCCGACACTCTAACCACTGACCAAACTGGCTCAGTGAATGACTTTTAAAAGCACAAATGATTTGGCAAGGCCCAATGTTTTCAAATTTTAAAATAGATGCTAAAACCCCTATTAAGTCTGGTGGAATTACAAAAGAAGCAGGTTTAATGTAGTGAATTTGCAAAGATTAAAGGAAAAACCAATCAAGTTATTCCCACCACACAGAGATGACCACTTTGGTATACATCTTGGCATATCCAAGATATTATACTGCATATGCTACTCTGGGTCATGGTTAGCATTCTAACCTTGGCATTTCCCCATGTCAATTAACATTCATGAGATTTTTAATTGTTAATGATTGCATAGTAGCCCATCATATGGTCAAATAGAAGGGTTGTTTTTGACTATTTTCCTTTGACATTTAGATTGTTCCTACCTTTTTGCTCTTATAAAAAATGTTTACTAACCATCGATGCACATTTCTCTGAGAACATGCTTAGGCTAATCCTCCTAAAAGTGGAATTGCTGGTCACGGGTAAGCATGTTTGAAGGCTCCTGGCACTTCCAGCCTTTGCTGGTTTCTCCCTTTGCTTCTACGAAAACTGTGCCCACCTTGAGATAAGGAAATATTTGCCTGAACTTGCAGTAATGTTCCGACTTTGTCATTACCTATTTGAATTATAATCCATCTGGACGAATCAAACACTAATAATAATACCAGCTAGTGTTGACCAGGTGGGGACTGTGATCAGACACATTATCTCATGTACCCCGTACATTTACACCATGAGGCAGGAACTCTGTTCCCTCTTACTATAAAGAAATGGAGATTTTGAATTTAATTTGGTATATGAGATGCAGGAGGGATCTAGTTTTATTTTCCCATATTATTCCAACATCATTTACTAAACAACTAGTCTCTCCCCGCTGACTTGAACATCACATTCATAATTTCCTTTATTACACAGGCTCCTTCCTGGGCATTCTCTTCTTTTCCACTGAGTGGCCTGTCCTTCCTCCATTCCTCTCTGTTTCATCGCTGAAGCTCGTAGTGTATTTTAATGTCTGCGAGTGCAAATCCACCATATTCTTCTCTTCCCTGAAATGTCATGGCTCTATTCGTACATTTATTTTTCCAGGTAAATTGTCCCACGTAAATCCGTTGTCTCAGATTTTTTTAAAAATTAGGTATTTGTATTAGGATTGCATAAAACATACATTAGGGCACATGGCATTTTACATTATTAAGGTTTCTCAACATGGCATGTTTTAGCATGTACGTAATGTTCCTCTGTGTGGTTTGGCAGATTATTTATGATGATTAATGTGCATTCCTGGAAACGTGGTCCTTTGGTGTTGCTATTGTAAGTGGGTCCTTTTGCACTGTACGTCTCCCGGCCTGGTGTCTGTTACCGGACAGTCCCAGACCAAGGGCAGCCAAACGCCTGAGCTCAGCAAAGTCCCTGGCCAGCCCAGCGCCTGGCCAAGACTGTGCCCAGCACACTCCAGAACCCAACAAGAGGAGGCCCCATCCGGCGGGCCCTGCTGCGGGCAGTGGCACCGCGAGGGGCGGGTCTGTGGTTTTAAAGCAGTGGTTCTTACAGTCCGGGGTCAGAGAGAGTCTGGAAAGCTATGGACTCTCGGGAAAATGCCCAACATGCTGCCGATACTTCCAGAGGATTCACAGGCAGCCCAACACACATTCAAGGACTGTACTTCACATCCCTGAGCTAAAAGGATGGTCAGCACCGGAGTCCCCCAGGCCGGTGTGCCGAGGACACAGCCCTGGGGCCTACGTGAGCTTTCGGCGAGTCACATGCCTCTCCGAATCTTTATTTTCTCCTGGAGAACAATTATCCACCTGGTCCCGTGTGGCATCATTAGATCAACTGAGATCATGTTGCTCAAAGTGCTTTGAAAACAGGAGCTAAGTAACCCAAAGGTAAAAGGCGATAATGCCCGGAACAGGAATCTGATGAGGCCCAGCCCTGCTGTGCGGGGAGGCGTCTGAGTTTCTTAGAGAGCGTTTTCGGCTCCCATGCTGCCCTGCCTGCCGAGAACGTGGCCTTTGCCCCAGGGACGGCTGATGAAGGCCTTCGAGGCTCTCCACTTTTGAGGCCAGGAGACTGTTGTGCTGACCCAGCTAAAGCCGTGATTAAGTGGCTGCATGTTGGAAAAGAAGTGTCGGGGCTTGTGGTTCACAGATATCAGTTTCTGGGTTGTTATAAATATTAATAATTAATTCTTTCCTGCGTGCTGGAGAGCAGCCAGGAGCCAAGGCGGGCCTTGCCCGGGGTGAGCGAGGGCAGGTTGGGCCGTCTCTGCGTGACCACAGGCAGGCCCTCCTCCCTGACCCCCGGGGTCCGCCCTGTACAGGGAGGGGCTATGTTCCATGAAAGTGGATTTGCACGTGCAAAATTCTACAAAATAATAAATCAAATGCCTGAGGAGGGAAACATAAAGGCCTTCCAAGTTATCTTCCTGTTCCCAGCAGTCGATGCCACCTGAACTCATGCCCCAGTTTGAACTCCAGGCTCCAGACACCTCAGCGTGCGTGCGTGCGTGCGTGCGTGTGCGTGTGTGTGTGTGTGTGTGTGTGTGTGTGTGTGAAGGGTGGAGTGAGGAAAAGGGCAACAGAGCATGATACTGGGAACCGCTTTCTAAGCACAAATGCTGCTCCCTTCTCCCCAGGATAAATCTGAGTTAGGAAAGGGATACACAGTCACATCCAGAACCCCAGACTCTCCAGGGCAGAGGGCAGAGGGCAGAGGGCGGGCAGCAAGGGGATTAGCAGGAGTATTTTGAACACCCTACTCTCAAAATCACCTCCCCACTAGGGCTCTCGTATAGAGGGCAGGAGGGAATGCTGTCCTTTGACCCTCCCCTTGGAGAGGGACCCATCTGGGCATGGCATGTCCAGTTCCTGGCTCAGCAGCCGGCATACAGCAGGAGCTTAATAAAGGACCCTGGGACAATGAATGAGGCCGTCTCCCATGCTCTGCTTAAACCTTCTCACATCTTTCCTCCGCTGTCTGCCCAGTCTGGTGTCTCCCCTCCTGACGTGCGCTCACATGGCACCTCCCGGGATACCTCCAACAGACCCCCAGGTCTCCTCACGTTCGTGGCCCCAACCCTGTGTCCTTTGTCTGCTGACCCCACTAAGAAGCCGCCTGTGTGTACAGTAAGGACTACTTATGGAGCAGCACTACAGGTTATCTTTATGATGCCTCTTAAAAGATTCACAGGCTCTGCCCAAACAACGTTGTGTCCTGTTTCCTGAACGAATCTAATGAGCAGTCACACTCTCCACCTGGTAGGGTGGTAAGAGAAACATCCATTGGGCTAACGAATCCGATTGGTTTGGGGTAAATGTTCAATGAATTCAAAGTTCAACTCTAAGAGCCATTTCACCCCCTCTGGGTCCCCTTGGCATCAGGAAAGCTAGGAGGCCTCGTGTCATTGCTCGGGTAGTGGTAGGTATGGGTCCCCAGCTGACCCTTGCATGGCTCTCCTCTCCAGGTGACTGTCTGGTCCGTGAGCTAGTCGGGCCCAATCTGTCCACGGCCACCCTGAGAGCAAGTACTACTGGCATTAATGACAGGTGTAACTCCTGGGCCGTTCTCTAGGCACGGACAACCCATTGGCCACCTCGTCTGCCCCCGAAAGCGCTGTTGACCCCTGAAGCATGGCTCTAAGCCAGATTCCTTTTCCCTTTTTTATTGATTTTCAGAGAGAGAGGAAGGGATAGAGAAACAGAAACGTCGATGAGCGAGAAGCATCATTGATTGGCTGCCTCCTGCACGCCCCCTACTGGGGACTGAGCCCGCAACCTGAGCATGTGCCCTGACGAGGAATCAAACCAGCAACCTCTTGGTTCACGGGTCAACGCTCAACCCCAGAGCCACACCAGCTGGGCCTCAGCCAGATTCTTATTGAAGATCCCCATGGGGACCTGCAGGAAGCTGGTCTCCTGCAGGCTCTCCCACCCCCATGTTGCCACAGTCCCCAGCACAGGGCTTCCCCTTCCCCCAGCTCCTCCCACGGTCAGAGTTCTCCATGGCAACCAGGCACAAAGACCCTCTGCTTTTGCCTTGCCCCTCCGCTTGCCTCCTCACTCTGGGCTTCAACCTGGAGCAGCAAGGCCAGCACCTGAGTCTGACCACCCACATCCCCCCCCACCCCCCACCCCCGGCCTTGGGCGGGGCAGGGTCTTCCCCCTTCCCTTTCAGCCTTGCTACCCTCAGAGTGTGATCCATGCACGGCAGCGTCAGTATCACCTGGCCCCTTGGACTCTCAAGCCCCACTCTGGACCCACTGGTTCAAATTTTGCATTTTAACAAGATGCCTAGGAGACTCATGTGCACAGCAAAGCCTGAGGAGCGGAAGTGCTCACCGTGCATCCAGGTTGTCTGCTGTCCTTGCCTGATGTCAGACTCCAACCAGGTCCTCCAGGCTGGTGCTTGACATCTGCTAATGGGAGCTCAGCAAATGTCGGAAATCCTTTTCTCTCTTGTCAAAGACTCAGAAATCTTGCCTCGGCGCCTGTGATGTCACACACTGAACAGTGACTTTTTCTTTCTCTCCATATTCTTGTTATAACCATCCTAATCCTCCCCAAGGCACAGCTCAAAAATAGGGGAGGGAGAATAAAGAGGTCAAGTACAGAATTTTTGAAAGAGCAAAACACACTGGCATAGTCCCCAAACTGCTCTGCCAGCGGCCATAGCATTTGCTGAGTTGAGTGCGGGAGGTGCCAGCAGCCTGCGTGCAAGGGCGGAGGAGAGCGAGCCCAGGGCCTGGGCATCACACGTACTGCACAGGGCATCTCGGAGGGTGCTCCTGCCACCACACGGTGTCCCCTTTATAACGGGCGCAAAGGAGAGACCTCCAGAGGCGCCCACATTTCCTGAGCAAGTGGAGTGCCGTTATTTCAGGGGCCTACGTGGGACCAGTAAGCTCCCTCTCTTCCCCCTTTTGCCTTGGCTGCGGGGAAGCTTGCAGCCAAACCATGTGCACAACCATAGTGTGTGATTAGGTACGATATTCCGTACTCCTTCCTGGACTCCTTCCTGGCGTCACCCTTCCACTGTCCTTTTAACACAGGCATTTTACTAAAACCCGCGTTTTCGTATACACCGCTTTAAATCTTTCCGGAAGGCAGGTGGAATGAATTCATGGACGGGTACAGTTCCAGCCCCCCCCCCCCCCCCAACTACAGTGTGCCCCACTTACCTTCATCGGAGTCACTGTCCTTTTCTCCGGAGGAGGAAGCTGAAGCTCAGGCAGATGAAACAAACAAGCCCGAGTCAGGGCCGCTGCCGGCTGCGCAAGTCAAGCGCGGGCTCTCTCTCGGCGTTCGGAGTTTGGCCCCGATAGGAAGCACCTGGGCATGGTTCCCGTGGCCGGCCGGCCGGCCCTGCACTGAGCGGGAACCCAGGGGAGACTCCTTTTTTTTTTTTTTTAATATATTTCATTGATTTTTTACAGAGAGGGAGGGAGAAGGAGAAGGATAGAGTTAAAAACATCAATTCAGTTGCCTCCTGCACACCCCCTACTGAGGATGTGCCCTTGACCGGGATCGAACCTGCGGTCCTTCAGTCCCCAGGCCGACGCTCTCAGAGTCTATCCACTGAGCCAAACCGGTCAGGGCGGGAGATTCCTTATAGGACTGGTACGGAGCCCGAGTCTCTCCACTGGGCATCATGGGGATTTGATTTATCCACCAGCCAAACCTGGTGGGGAGGCTTCTGCCTGCTCTGCCCACTGTTCCCCTGGATTATGGGCCATGAAGCTTCCGGGGAGCAGAGCCGGGCCAGGGACTCTCTCTGGAGCAGCACCTGCTCTGTGGGGTCTGCAGGCGCTGCCAAGGCGGGTGCCTGCCTCGCCACCAGGGTGCGATCCTAAGGCCGGGGCTGTGGGCCCCACAGGGCTGGGCACTCCCGGCACACTGGCTCCTCCGAGGCTCCAGGGATGAATCCCACAGAGACACAGGCGGCTTTCTCAGGAGAATGAAGGCAACTGAAACGATTTGTGCTCATTTAAAAAAGAAACGAAGAAGAGTCCATGAATTAAGACCCTAGTTGTGAGTGTGCTTTAAATATAATACACATATATGTGGACACACACACACCACAGACCCCATATACAGAGACATCCCCTCCCCATGCTCCTCCCCACCTCCATCAGCCCCTCTAAATACGGGGTCCAACCCAACCTGGGAGGGAACACCAAAGACCAGATACTTAACAGCCACTTAGGCAGCTCTCAGGCTGCTGACCACTGCTCTCCAGTGGAGGGGGGAGGGGCAACGGGAGCCAGGTAATGGGGAGGGCAGGCCCACACACACCCACACCCACAGATTCCATCAGCCCGGCCATCCACAGCGCGTTCCTGGGGAAGGCTGCTTTCACCACCCTCCTTGCCCTGAAATCCACCGTGCAATAGGACCCCTGGTTTGCCAGCCGCCACGTCACAGTGAACAATAATCCTATCTCATTGGAGCCCATTCCTTTTAAAATGGCTGCTGGTGCCACCTTGGCTTTCATCCTGAGCTTATTCTCGGAGGGCAGCCTCGAGTGTTTGAGGGAGCTAGCGTGCCTGGAGGAATGGGCTTTGTCCTGGAAGGAGGACAGACAGACAGTCCCTCAGGGGAGGACTGGCCCCAGTGAAGTGGTCCCTGGGAGGAAGCCGGACAGCCCAAGGAGGCTGGGCACCGGGGCTGGGCTTTTGAGAGACTGGAGAGCCACCGGTGGAATGATGGAAGGTGCTGAGGAAGCGGGGGAGGCCTGGGGTCCTCCTGGGGTCACTGAAGATCACTTATCCCCACCCGCCCCGGCCCGCATGAACCCATCTCCTCTAGCCACAGGTGTGAAGGTCCCTGGACCTTAACCGTGCCAGCTCTTCGTCCACCCTTCCTCCGTCATTCAAATGTCATTCACCCTTAACCGCGCAATCATTATGGGACACTGGGTGGTTTGGGAACAAAGCTGACCTTTGGCTCTCTTGTGGAGGGTCATAGTTAAAAGCACAGGCTTTGAAGTCCAAAATGTCAGCTCAGAGACCAGCTGCCTCTTCCTAGCTGTGATCCGAGCTTCGGTTTCCCCATGGAAAATGTGGCACTAATGATGCCTGTTAATCAGGGGATGTTGTGAGGAGTGAATGAAATAATGGACCAAGGCATTTAACCAATAGCAGCCAATTGCATGGGCTCCGTGGAAGGTGTCAGACTTGCGGTCTAACAGGACCATGGCGCCACCTTGTGGTTGCCGTCGCTCAGGACAGCTGGTTAATCTTACTCAAATCCAATGACGCTTTTTCAAATGCCTATGAGCAGGTGTTGCTCATGTAAAGTCTGTAATGGTGAGTATATGTTGGTGTCTAGCTGGGCAGCTTGATAAATCCTTTATTTTACTTTATTTTTTATTTTTAAATTTGTTCTTATTGTGTATTACAGATGTCCCCTTGTTTTTTTTTTGTTTTTTCCCCCCCACTAACCCCTCCACCCTGCACCCTCCCCTATCTTGATAAATCTTAGAAAGAGATGCTGGAGAAGCATCATTTGGGAGGACTCTCCCATCAAAGAGATCCCCTTCTAATCTGCCATCATTGCCCTTAAGCCCCAGATGTTCCCAGCTTTAGGGGTGAACAGGAAACAGGGTTTTGTTGGCTTTGGAGCGGAGAGAAGAAAGCACAATCAGATTAAAAATTCAGTTTCCAAGCCTCTGCCTCCTTGGTTTCCGGTGGCACCCCTAATCACCTCTTCCAAAATGGCAATCCCCCATTCCCTTTCCCCTTTCCTGCTTCATTCTGCTCCTTAGCACTACCAGTCTCCATGTGTGGCTCATTTTCTATCCTGCCTTATTTGAATGGAATCTCTATGAAGGCAGGGATGCCAGTGTGTCTTTATTGCTATATCTTCAGCATGTTAAGTCAGTGTGTCTTTATTGCTATACCTTCAGCATGTTAAATCAGCGTGTCTTTATTGCTATATCTTCAGCACATTGAACAGTGCCTGGCTCACAGTAGCTGCCCAATTGTTTGCTGATTGAAAGAAAAATGAAGGTGGAGTCTGAGGCGGGAAAGTAGAGCTCTCTCAGCATGCCACAGATTTAAAAATGAAAACTGACTTCCTACGAGAGAAAAGGAGTTTCCTGAAGAAAGGGCTGGTTTAGTGAGTGTGCAACCAGTGCAGTCACTGTGTCAGGCCCCGCACGTAGAAGGGCGTGACATTCAGTAGGGCCGGGCAGTTGGGGTTGATTGTTCCACAGCTACAGTCTGGGAATTCTTAATAATTGGATCTTTGAATTTGTGTTTTGTAAGTCAAGTCCGATGCACAATAGTCGTGCCTGAGGGGGGACCTAGGACTTCAGTTCATGCATGGTCCTGCCTCCCACCACCAGGCCCCCCACTTGGTGCACCAGCCTCCTCTTCCTGTCTGTACCCCATGACCACTGCCACACCCTGCTCCCAGCAGGGGCCTGGTCCTGGGCAACAGTCAGGGTTGAGCACCCATGCCCCAAAGCATCTCAGAGCAGGGCATGGCAGCAGCTGCCCCCCAATGCCTTTCCTCACTCCTGGGGCTGACAGAGCCCTGGCATGGCTGGTGGGCAGCTAGCTGGAGGCCCTGTCTTGGCGGGGTCAGTCCAGGTGCCCTGATCCAGGAATAAAGTACCAGCTAGGAGGTGTAAAGATCCTGGTGGGAGACCTGTTTGCCGTGCGCTGGGGCAGTCAGTGGGCCTGAGGGAAAGCGAGATGCCTGGCTCCACCTCTCCAGCCTGGCAGTGTATACGTCTGGTGGCTGGAGGGAGGGGTCCCCAGGGACCTGTGTGCTTCTTGTCTGGCCACCTTGAGGCACCCTCCCAGATGAGCCACAACATACAGTGGTTCTCCACATGAGCTAAATGTGCCTTTTGCATTTAAAACTGGCATCACACAACATAAAAGATGAATAGTAAAATGCATGCTAATGATCCAAAATTTTATTTCTTCTTCACTGAGAACATTAAGTAGCAAACACCACCACAATACACCTTGGGAGAAAGGACAAGGCTGTCTATGTCCCTTGAATGCTCCTTGTTTTCTGCTTTTTGAACAAGGAGCCCACATTTTTATTTCGCACTGGGCCTGCAAATTATACTCAACATTTGTACTGAAGGGGTCATGAGGATTAATCTGTGGGTATTCCATGAAATCATAGTAATCAGTCTGATTGTGCTGGGATAATATCAATTGTCTTTATGGAACTACATTACCAACTGGGTAGTAAACCTGTAATAAGATAATGAATAAAGGAGTTCTATTTTCCCATTATTAACCCTT
This sequence comes from Corynorhinus townsendii, assembly GCA_026230045.1. Lineage (NCBI taxonomy): Eukaryota > Metazoa > Chordata > Mammalia > Chiroptera > Vespertilionidae > Corynorhinus > Corynorhinus townsendii. The sequence goes on along the minus strand of JAPDVU010000013.1, from coordinate 30,386,706 downwards.
CATAACTTGGTCTTGTCTCATTAAACTAAAAGGATAGCACTGCTAGGAAAACATCACATGAAAAACGTGATAGGCACAGTAAGGACCGCTAATTCATGCGAAAGGCCAGACTTCAAAAACAACGCATCGAAACCAAAGTAAGGCTGTGGCCAGTGCGGCTCAATGAGTTGAGCATCTATTCACACCTTGAAAGGCTACCGGTTGGATTCCCAGTCAGGACACAAGCTCAGGTTTCGGGTTGGTTCCAGGTAGGGGGTGTGCAGGAGGCAGCTGATGGATGTTTTGCTCTTGCATGGATGTTCCTCTCGCTCTCTCTCACTTCTCTCTCTCAAAATCCAATTTTAAAAATCTTTTAAAAACAAAACAAAATAAATTTCCGTCAAGGGTGGGGTCTATTCCAACAAATTTCAGCTTAGATCATGTGCCAAGCCGGCACAGCCATGGGTGAACCTGAGAGGGGGCGGTGGATTTCGAAAAGACGGGAGAATAAAGCTGGGCACTCGATGGGGCCCTGCTCTCTGATGGAGAGACAGCGCCACGGCCTGTGAGCTGAGTATTTACAGCCAGATTCCACCAGGCCAAGGAAGGGCGTGGCCACGTTCTCTTGGGTTTCAAATCTACTCAGTCACATGCACCTGATCAAGCTTTGTTTACTTGCTGCAACCCCTGCAGCCAATATCACTCAGCCACGTGGGACCACAGGTTCGGACCATAAGGTCAAGCTTACAACCGTCGCCTGTGGCTGTAATTGTGCTGGGATTTGCACGTGGCTTTGCCCTCTCATGGGTCCAAGGTTTGAACCTGTCCAAACGCTGCAGCCGCTCTCCGCAAGATGTTTTCTCAAGAGTGGCACGGCTGCTGTTTTGCTGGGGGGGCTGCCCTGTGCATTGTAGGATGTTTAGCGGCATCCCTGGCCTCTATCTACTCCATTCAATAGTACCCTCCCACCCCCGCGATCATTATCATTTAAAATGTCTCCAGACATTGCAAATGTCCCCGGGGAGGGGGGTGGAGGGGGGTGCAAAACAGTCCCCAATTAAGAGCCACTGGTGCAGATGGATTAATGAGGCGGGTAGCGAAGTACCATTGCAGCCCCTGAGAGCATCAGTGTCTATGAATCATAAACCCAACAAATGCAAGACACACAAATGTAGGAAAACTAAAGAATTCGTTTATTTAGTGAGAAACAGATGAGCCCATGACAGCCAGCTTATATACAGTTAAGTGGAGTAAAAAGGAAAAAAGAGATTATTGACATCACAGTGATGGATTTTCACAAAAGATGACAGATTTGCACTAAGAGCAATGGGATATCAATAAGCAAAATGTCACGGTATCGGTGACCAGTTTGGATCCAATTAGGTTTCCTAAGCTCTAGAATATTTAAAACCTCAGACTTGAAGTTGCAAATCTAGACATGACACTGTAAGCACACCACTCAGTCGTGTAAAACTTCTCAAAGTGGATACTTTTTTTTAATATTATTTTCCTCCAACATTTAGAATGTAATGTTCCAGTAGTAACCACACATGGGATTGAAACCCCAACCCAGAAAGTATTCTTTCTATAAAGTGTTCTTTTAAAAAAGAAAAAAAATGAAAGGTGTGGACGTTTTGGACAATTATTGCTGGAGAAGAGCAAAGGCGATTCCAAAACATCACTCTTCCTTTACAAAAGGCACGGCTCACGGAACCAAGTATATCAGGCTGCAGCAGTGGAACCTCAGTCTTTAAGGGTCTGGCACTCTCAGATGCCACACACAGCGCTGGGCTCCGGCCGGCTAGCGCATGCCCAGAATCTGTCTGCTTTTCAGCTGGTACGTTTGCTCAATGTCTGCCAGGGCTTGAGCGCGCAGCTGGGCAGCATGGAGCCTCTTCTTCAGGTCTTTGCACTTGGCCTTGGAGGAGAGCTGGCTCTCTGAGTTCTCAGTCCTCAGGACATTCTCCTTACTCTCTCCACTGAAATGAACTTTCTTCTTCATTATCGAGGATGGAAGAGCTAAAAGTTCTTTAGGAGGAAAAAGGGTTTTGAGTTATTTGAACAGGTTTATCACATTTAGCAAAAATATACACTCTTTCAGTTCTTTTGAAATCTGGAACCTATCTTAGTATCTCCAGGAGGTTGGGAGCTTGAGGGTGGTAAGAAATCAATCAGTCTTTTAAGCCACAGCACTGAAAAAATATCCTGGAGTGTGCCAAATATCAAGGAATATAGGTTTTATTCCCTTAACAATCAACTTGAAGTCAAATGCACTGGGGATTATGGGCCACAATATAAAACTTCTGGAAATCAGTATCATCTACTTCATTCTTGAAAACAAGTGCCATTCTACCTAGAACACAAGGGCTTCCAGAAAAGTATGGAAGCCGAAACGCTTTTTTATGGACACTTACAGTTTGGGTTAAATATTCAAGAACACTTCCTTCAAAGCTGGTTCATTGACTGAAATCTTGCTTCAAAAAGAAACTAAGCAAATTCAGGGTGGAAAAGGTAAAGCAAGTAACAGTATAGCAAAAAAAAGGTGAACTGGGCTTTTTACATGAAAAGTATTTACTTGGAAGTGGTAGCACTGTTAGCTACTGACAGACTATTTGGAGGTTGGAGACTTGCGGAACCGTTTTATTTTTCCTTTACATTCATTTAAAGGAAATACATTCAAGTTTTACGAGCTCATTGTATGAGCCATTGTGGACCAAACAAAGGCCCTATTCTAATGAGAGGAGAGAGACCAGAACCCAATACACAAGTACAAACGAGGACTATTTGAGGGGGAAACACACCGAGAAAGAGAAACAGGTGCTGGCAGTGGCCACAGTGATGAGAGCCTCATAATAAGGTGACCTTTGAGCAGCGACATGATGAAAGTGAGGAAATAAGAAGCCACTGGGTTATCTGAGGAACAAACTCCAGGCCAAAGAAAAAGAATGGCCAGGCCGAGAGGTAGGAGTAGGCTGCAAGAAACACTGCCCTCCAATTGTACCCCGACTTCTTATCTCAAACATTGTTTCTGCTTCAAAGCACACTTGGTTGTTTTTTTTAGCTTAACTCCACTATTTCAGACATATCCACCTTTATTCCCACAAATTCCTATACAAATACCTATGTAAATTGTAAATCTCACTAATGGAATAATTTTACAAAAATGAAAAAGGTGTTAAGCCCAGCTGGTGTTGCTCAGTGGTTGAGCATGGATCTATGAACCAGGAGGCCACTGTTCGATTCCCAGTCAGGGCACATGCCCGGGTTGCAGGCTCCCTCTCCAGTGTGGGGCACGCAGGAGGCAGCTGCATCATTGATGTTTCTCTCTCTCTCTCCCTTCCTCTTTGAATCAATAAAAACATTAAAAAATGAGAAGGCCCACCAAAGCCCCTCGAAGGCAAACTGGTGCCCATTTCCTCACGCGCAGCAGCCTCTGTCTACTGAGCTGGCTCTCCTACCTGGACCGCTGGCCAGGGACCGGAACCTCTGCTCCTTCAGCAGGCTGTAGTTCTTCATCAGACTTTCCGCTCTCGCCAATTTGTCCTCCGCCAGTCTCTCACGAACACAAAGCTCATGTTCCTTCTCTTTAGAAAAGGCATGGAATGAGAAAAAATTAGCAAGTGGCTTTGGGTATAAAACAATTTACACGTGCTAATCTTACCATTTTTCCTAATCACCAAGACCGGCTTGCTGAGCAGCGATTAGTAATGCTCTGAGAAAGGTTTCTCGTGTTCCCAGGCCACCCTGACCATGCTAGTCTGTAGCACCTGTCACTTTAGTGGAGTAGACAGACTTTCGCCATCAAAAAGTAACTAGCATTTGCTCTAACCCAGTGGTCGGCAAACTCATTAGTCAGCAGAGCCAAATATCAACAGTACAACGATTGAAATTTCTTTTGAGAGCCGAAAACCGACTTCTGCGCATGAGCCACAAAGTTTCAATTGCACTGTACGTGCGCACCCGCCCGTGGTACTTTGTGGAAGAGCCACCACTCAAGGGGCCAAAGAGCCACATGTGGCTCACGAGCCGCAGTTTGCCGACCACGGCTCTAACCAGTCTGGCTCAGTGGTCAGAGCGTCGGCCTGGGGACTGAAGGTCCCAAGTTCGATTCCATCTAAGGGCACAGGCCTGGGTTGCGGGCTCAATCCCCACTGGGGGCATGCAGGAGGCAGCTGATCAATGATTCTCTCTCATCACTGATGTTTCTATCTCTCTATCCCTCTCCCTTCTTCTCTGAAATCAATAAAAATATATTAAAACCAAAACAACTAACTGTACCTAATCAGTGAATAGCCCTCAGATTATTTATAAACCTAGAGTATCTTGTACCCACATTATTGAATTGCCAGAGCATATTTCGTCCTACACACTGTAGGATTTAGACCTGACTGTGTTGGATCAGCCGTAGAAGTAATGGTTATAATAGAAATGAGCAAATCCTACAATCTACCTTCGTAATGAAAAAATGGTAGTGTTTGCATATGTATGCATATGTTAAGAAACAGAAAGAAAAGTAACAGTAAAATGTAATGTACACATGAAAGTATGCAAAGTCCATAGCAAAGTATAAAGCTAGAGCCCAACAATAGCAGCTGACCTCAGAGAAAGAGGCAGCTCAACAGGAAGATGCCAGAAAGCTTGACTTACACATTTTACAAAGCACAGTTTGGTTTCTCAAGTGTTTATAAGAAGGTTCTCTCTTTTTTTAATCGTTTTTTATATGTTTTTATTGATTTCAGAGAGGAAAGGAGAATGAGAGAGATGGAAACACCAATGATGTGAGAGAATCATTGATCAGGCGCCTATTGCACTGCCCACATTGGGGATCGAGTTTGCACCCCAGGCATGTGCCCTAACCAGGGATTGAACCTGCAACCTTGGCATACTGGGATGACGCTCCAACCAACTGAGCTACCTGGCCAGGGCAAGAATGTTCTAATGACTCATCTAAACAGATTTTCACACTCAGCACAACCACCCTCCTATAGCTCTCCTCGGCTTCGCTCCCACCATTCAGACTTACGCTCCAGTCTTTCCTCTCTGGCTTTGAGGGCTCGCTCTCGCTCCTGCAACTGCATTTCCTTCAGTTTCAGCTCACTTAACACGGGGCTGGAGTCCTGCACCTTTTCCGGTTCTCCAGATCGCCGCCCCCTTCTCTCAGGATTTCTTCTTTGCTCTTCTGCAACCAAGTCTGCTATCAAAGGGCTCTCCAGAATTTCTTCAACAGAAGGTCGATGGTAATCCTGGGGAGAAAACATTCAGTGTTACAGTCACATTTTGTAACAGAATACGCATCCCAAAAGAACGGCTACATTAAAAGGGCATACATTTCCAAGGCAAAAGAAAAACTTGTTTCTGGATGGGCCTTAACCATCTGGAAAAATAACTTCATTTGTGGCTTTAATACACGAGGTTCTGGGTCCAAACAGTAATGCAGATTTTTACTTACCTCGGTTCCCCCTTTAACCTAAAGGCTTCATCCCTGTGCAGGTGCTCAGTAGCATGGCCAGGGTCTGTGTTAGGGCATCTCTAAACTACAGGAAGCAGGATACTCCCTCACAGCCCTTAAATCCCATTACTCCATCTGTATCCTTCCTTGTAATCCCACAGCATTTACCTTACATCGGCCTGATCTCTTAGACATTTCCCTCGCCATCCCCTGGCCAGATTCTTTCCACATAATCTCTTGGAGTTATTTCCCCTCCACTCTTCTTAGTCACCCCTACCCTCTCACTGCCCCAACCACATCCCCCCACCCAATCACACACACACTATCTCTGGTCTCTAATCTCTCCATTGGAGCTAGAGGCAGAGTAATTAAGTCTTACGTGGCCCCTTCCATACCATAGGCCACACTGAGGTAGGCAAGGACATGGGGAACTAAGGATCTGGGTGCTGGATGCAATCTTTTCTTGCCATCGACCATCTGTTAGCATGGGAGTGAGTAGGAGAAGACAGAGAAAGCACAGAGGGTAGGCCAGCAAAGACATGCAATTTGCCAAATTTATATATGTTTTCACTTGTGTTAACAGAGTAGACTTAGCTAAGAAAATACATTTAATGTTTCTTCAGTTTCATTGCTCTACAGGAGCAACTGAAAGATAAAAACAGACAAAATAATCTTATAATCCTTACCTTTAAATTTAACATCCTTGTAATGATGTCATTCAATTCATCAGAGTAACGATATGGAATTCGCCTGAATTTGCCTTCTCGGATCTTCCCAGCTAATTCTTTCTGGTTGAAAGCTGTAAATGGAGGCCTGGAAGGAAAAAAATAATAATAATAATGTAAAAAATAAAAATATATTAGGAAGCAAATCAAAAGCAGTTTAAGCTCCAATTTGTATTTATGTTTCTGTTTCTGGAATTTTCTTCCATAGCTGTTTCCCAGCCTTGGTGCTGACATTTGGGGTCACATAACTCTTTGTTGTGGGGGTGTCCTGAACATCATAGGATTTATCTGCACTATCACTGGCCTCCATCCACTAGGTGCCAGTAGCTATCCTTGTTGGTCACAACCAAAAATGTCTTCAGACATTGTCAAATGTTCCATGGGGGGCAAAATTGCTTCACTCTCCCTGGTTGAGAATCACTGCTCTACAGAATAGCTTAGAAAAGAAAGAATTGGAGCTCTTTCTTAGTCTCCAAATCACCAGAGCTACCCCCAGATCTTGTTTATCTCTTCCATGGGCCTCACCTAATTGTTCTCCCCTTGAGCTGAGCATCGGTCTAACAAGGAAGCATCTAACCAGGCTAGGAGTTTGCACAAGTCAACCTCTAGACTCAGGGGTTATATTATTAACTTCTAAATATTTTTTTTTCACCTGTCCACCTACTTTAATTTTAACCCACGGTATGATTCTTTCAGGTTTGAAGACAAATGGATGGTCAAACAACTGAACCCAGTGAAAGGTGACAAACCCCGGAGTATAAACCTCAGACTAGAAATCTGTCTTCAATATACTTACATTAATGCACACAACTCATACATCAAACAGCCTAGTGACCAGATATCCGATTTCTCATTGTAGGACATGCAACTCATCTGTTCCTTAAGAGGGAAAAAGGTAAGAAAGTATGAGGAATTAAAAGTTTATTTTGTTTTAAAATGTATACTTTATCTTCAAATTTACAATGGAAAAAGGCAATGATCTTATCCTAATATAGTTTGTCATATATAATTCATTCAATTCTTTTTCCTTCACAGATGTTTATTGTTATTAGAGGTGAGGCACTGACTATTCAAAGGTGAAGATGAGACCTCTACCCTGGTGACATTAATAATCTAGAAACTCTGTTTTGAAAGAACCAGAGAAAATTTCAGAATAACCAATGCATACATCTGGCCCACATTTAAATGGAGGTGGACATAAATGGCTAAGTGAATTCTTTATTTATATTTTTCCTTGGTCTACTGTATAAACCACACTACCGTTCTCATTTCCTATTTTAATTGTCTTTCTCACACTCGCAGGAGCAACAGAGGGCACAGAGGCAAGTACCAAAATCTTCAGTTGGCTCCCTAATGCTTTAAGTCCAACAGGTTGAGTCTGATACCATTTCCTGGCAATGCCTCAGAGAAGGCTGAACAGATCTCATTACAAGGGCAGGGGGGAAAAGGAACAAAAGAATCACGTAGGTTTCAAATTTTCCAAGGACCACTTCTGTGTAATTTTCCATTATGTTAAAGGCTTTCTATTTGGGATCTGATCCAGTGAGAAAATGACACTGTTCTGACCATGTCTAATATTAGTGAAAAACAAAATCCCTAATACAGAGTTTTATACTGTAGTCAGACTGGGTTAACATAACTAAAATTTAGAAAAGCCCGGAAATGTTTATGAACTGCTAAAATAATTAATCCCTCTGCACCTTTGTATGCTCAGATTTCAGATACAACCCCCTTAAGCTCTTCAAAAGCCATCAGGCAAAATCTAGAGAGCCATAAACGGTTCGTAGCCTTTGACCCAACCCAGCAATTTCATTTTGAGAGCTATCTGCCAAGGAAATGAATAACAAGGAAGAAAGAATAATTCACATGCGTAGCAGTGCTCCTTAGAATGGTGAGAAATTTTGGAAACAAAATATGATCCAACAATCAAGGAAATAGATAAGTAGGCAGACTCAGCAGCTCCCTTGTAGGAAAACTCAACAAAAAAAAGAACAAATACCAAAAGTTAACAACGTGTTATCTGAAGTGAGGCTCTGAGCCCTGAATCTCCATTCACAAGAATCATGTGATTCTCCAGAGAGACTGTTAGAATTCAGAGTCCAAATTGAAAAGTAGGAGAAAACCAGAGCAAGGACCTGTCCTGAGATCCGAACTCACTGGACTGGGGCTTGGGGCCCAGGATTCTGGATGTGGAAAAGCACACCAAAGGAATCCAAGCGGGTGTGCAGGCCCTACAGCACTTTGGGAAACACAGCTCTTGAGGCCAGACACAAGACAGGTTTCATCTTTGTAATTTGGCATGTGGTAGTCATTTAATAAAAGCCTGACTTGAATTGCTGATATATTTGAGTTTAATAGTCTGGTGGTCCATTTGGAAAATAGATAAATTAAAAGTGAAACAGTGTTATTAATTCTTGGTTATTGGATATTACTACACATACAATCAAAACAATTCACTCTCCCTGCATCTGAATGCTTAGCATTAAGAGGTTTAAAAAGTACTTAAATTCTGAAATACTTACGGGAGACATGTAATAAGGAGTGCCAACAAATGTTTTTGCAAAACTGGTATCGTGGTTTAATATTCTAGCCAGCCCAAAGTCTCCAAGCTTAACGTTTTGCTTGCCATCCAGGAAAACATTGGCTGGCTTCAGATCCCGATGTAGCACCGTATGACCACCGTCACTTCGCCTGTGACATTCCTTGAGGGCCAGAGTCAACTGAGTCATCACTCGAAGAACAAACTCTTCCTCCAAGTATTGTCTGAAAGCAAAGCAGTTACACAGCATACAACTTCTGAAGAAAACCATTACAAAGAGGGGATGATGAATCATCTAGTGTACAAGTAGGGAAATACATATATTTTGATATGAAATATGGGTGTTGATTCACAAGAGATTTCCTAAAGTTCTGTAGACCCACCAAATACAAGAACACTCTTCCCCTCACTAAGTACTTCGTCCTTGATCCTAAAACAGGATGCTTAACCAAAGCGAAACCGGGCCCATTTCCACCTTACATTGAAGAGATTCCCTTACCTTTCCTTGGTTCCCTTTGTAATTATACTAGCCAGGTCCCCTCCTTCGCAATATTCCATTACAATGTACAGTGTTGTGTTGGTTCGGTCAATAATGCGATCATAGTAACGGACGATGTGTGGATGCTTCAGTTCACGAAGCAAATTCACTTCAGAAACAAGCATTTGTTTCTCTGCTTCTGTCATGGAGCCATAGTCAAGTTCTTTCCAAACTAGTATCTGAAATAAAAATTTCCAAGGTATGAATGAACTCAGAAAACGAAGGATGAGAGCTCCATGACCACCATCACGCTGTCTGTGACATTCCTTTAGGGCCAGTCATCACTCAGTACTTTTCTATTAAATGGATCCCATAGTCATTATCATCTAACTTAGTTCAATGAACTTAAGGACCCCTGAATTTAATTCCAAGGTCGCCCTCTAATTCTTAAGCAGACAAGAATGCCAGGGGAGAGAGGGAGATGAGGCACAGGAAGCCTCCTCCAACCCCCTCCCCTCAGTCCCTTTGTGGGAGGTTGGCAATGGTGCTTTGGTCAAAGGTGGGACAGAGGCAGTCCAAGTCCCTGACCATCCAACCAGGCAAGCTTTTCCCGGGGCAAAGACCCGAGTGCATCCCTCCATCCGTAGTCAGGCAGCTTCCTCTCCATTGTTTCTTTCTGAATAAAGTCTCCCTACACACCAGGGAAATAGGAATAATCCAATAATCCAATCAAAGGGTATCTTAAATGAGCTCGGACTGCCGGGCAGAAAGCTCCAGGTTCTTCTGGTGGCCGCCCCTTCCTCCTGCCCCAGCCCAGGAGCCCGGCGGGGTAGCCGGGTGGGTAGGAGCGTCCTCCCAGACACCAAGGTTCAAGGTTGAGGTTTGATCACCGATCAGGGCACATACAAGAAGTAATCAATAAATGCATAAATAAGTCGAACAAATCAATGTTTCTCTCTCTCGCTCTCTCTCATCAACCACTCAAGCAATCAATAATTTTAAATTTCAAAAATAAAATAATTAAGATAGTTCAGGAGTCACCCGTGGAAGGCCCTTAGCAGGTCAAAGTAGGAAAAAAACAGGAAGGGAATGGAAGAGAAAGCGAAGCAGACAGGAAAATATCCCTTGAGAGACCCAGTACAAACACAGATCGCCACCAGCTGGCGAAACCGCTGCATGGACCGGGACGCGGAAGGGGGCCAGCGCTCACCTTGCCGTCGCTCTTCCTCCGGATCTTCTGGCAGCGGCCGTAGGAGCCGGTGCCAATGGTGTGCAGCACCTCGTAGTCCTCCGCCCGGGTCGGCATGGTAGGGCCCGCCGGGGATTCCTGCAGATCACGCCGCAGCCGCGAAGCTGAAACTACCGACCCCAAAGCCTCTCCAAGTCACACTGACGGCCGCCGCAGCCTGCTGCTCAATTTAACCGTCCCGGGCCCTGACCTCGCAGTCTATTGGCCCACAGTGAGGCGGCTTCGCCTCTTTGATTGGCTAAGAGGAACACAACACCCTAGGCATCTTGGGAAGGCGTATCCATAGCAACCGCGTCGGCGTCTGTAGAGGCGTCTGCTTTCTACTCCTAAGGAGGAAGAGGCGGAGCCAAATCAAAAGCGGGGCGGAGCCAACAGAAAGTGGCGTCTGGTAGGTCTCGGCTATTCTTGGCCCTCTGGCTGAAGTCGTCAAGGTAACGGAAGTCGAGAGACCTCTCCTCAGACTTCTTTGCACACTGCCTCAACCAACTGCCGTCTGACCTTTGCACTGTGAGCCCTCTCTCAGGTTCCAGTACCCGGAGCCTGGGCGGGATCAACCCAAGACTTAGTGAGAGCTGAGTACAGCGATGAAAAGTACAGTCCCTCGTCCCTCGCTGAAGGAGGCACTTGTGAGTGCGGACTATGATGCGGGACTGTGCCCAGCATCTGACATGTATTGTCTCGTTTATTCCTCAACACAAACCTATAAAGCAGGAATTAGTTTAATTGGAAACAGAAGCAAAATTATTTGCTTTAGATCCAACAGCCAGAAATAGAAAAATCAATGCAAAAACAGTAGCTACTTGTAGTAACAATTTCAAGTTTACACATGACTTCGTGCAGGGTGCTGTTATCATAAAGAGAATATATATATATATATATATATATATATATATATATATTTAAATATATTTTTATTGATTTTAGAGAGAGGAAGAGAAAGAGGAAGTTCATTGAGCTTCGACCAATGAACCAAGAGGTCACGGTTCAATTCCTTTGTCAGGGCACATGCCCAGGTTTCGGGCTTGATCCCAGTAGGGGGCGTGCAGGAGGCAGCCGATCAATGATTCTCTCTCATCATTGATGTTTCCATCTCTCTCTCCCTTCCTCTATGAAATCAATAAAAAATAAAAAAGATTCAGTGCCTACTTGTACTCTGGGAGCCTCCTCCAGATAGCACATTACAACACGCAACTTCTTCATCTACATTGTTCACAGACCACTGTATACATAAGTCAACTCTTGTTATTTTTCACTATTTGTTTACATAGCAGCTCAACTCTAAGCTTCTATAATGAAGGACATATGCAATAAACCTTTGTTAAATGAAAATATGAGAAAGAAGCTTATTAATCATACATGGATTTAAAAGGAAATCCTCAAATACTCATGTTTTAAAGGTCTCCAGCCCTATGATAGAGACTAAATATTGGGGAAGGGGGCATCCCAGGAGTATGGAGAGTGGCTTCTAGGATCACGTGTTCATTTAACAGATATTTATTGAGCACTTACTATAACCCAGGTATCATGATAGGCATTGATACACAAGTTGTTCGTTACAAAAGAGATAGTGGGGCCACAATGGCAATGATAAAGAAAAGAGTGGCATAGGCATGGTATGACAAACCCTAGTGACTGGCCATGTCATTGGGTTAGCCCATATCATTTATTTGGTGGAGGTGAGGGGCAGAACAGCCCAACAGAGACCAATAGTCACCAGAGCAGAAAGAGACATTGGTGGCTGAGGAGCATGTAGGGGTTTATCAGAAATGCTTTTACAGGAAATGCCCCTTCCCCACCATTTACACACTCCTTCCTTCATATTCTGCCCGTTCTTTAAGACTCAGCTCACTCCCAGTTTCTTCCCTAAATTTTTCCCTGACTGCCTTCAACCCTCTGTGGTCTCCTAAGAGAGCAATTAACTGTGTTCTTTACTCACTTACAATGTGCCATATACTAGTCTATATTACCAGCTTCTCCTTTATGTCTATGTTATCTGACCTGTTCATTTGAAAACTCATCCTTCAACAAATAAAAACTGAAGATACCCCAGTGAATAACCCTGACGTGCAGTCCTGGGGGTGGAGGAGGTAGATGTACACAAGGTCACAGAGAAATCCAGCCATTACAGATTGCGGTGAATGTCAAGAAAACACCCGAAGAACTGAGACAGAAACTGAGACGTTAACATTTAAACAGGACTAAGGGAAGACCAGCTCCATGAAGGCAGGGTCAAGGCTTGAAACTTCTCCCTCACCACCCTCCCACACCCAGGGCCTAATTCACTGTCTTCACAAGTGTCTTGCTAAATGTGCTCGTGTTGTCAGTTTTAATTTAAATCTGGTGAAATCTCAAATAAAGAGGTTATTTACGCGATGTCTATGCTTTCTGCTCACAAGTGCTCTACAGGTGTTCCCAGAGATGCCAGCTCATTTTTAAAAGCAGCTACCTGACAGACTAGTGGGCACCTCCAACTTAGCATGTCCAAAATCAAACGCCTGGGCTTTGCTCAAAACTTGTTCTACTGTCTTCTTCGTCTTAAGTAACCAGTGCATGTGATCTTGTTGTTGTCTGTCTTGTTCACTGCAGTACCTCCAGCATCTAAAACATGCCTGGAACATAGTAGGCACTCAGTTAACATTTGTACACTGAATAGATGAACAAATGAATGAAGAAATGAACAGGCAAAGTCATGGCTCCTTGCCCTCAGCTTCCCTTTTTGTGTTCCATTAAAGACCCACTAGAGGGCTGTAAATAACTTCTTAGTAAATGAGGAGTCGGTCCGCACCAGTCCACCCACAGAGGCCTGTCCTTACAGGAAACTTCGAGATTTTCATATCAAGCATTTCGAATCGCATATAAGACATTTTGGGCATCTTGGACTAATTTGAAATCAGGAATTGTGAAATTCCTTTAAAGTACTTAAAAAAGGTTGCTAGAAAGGAAAAAGGAGAAATTCTTTGTTTATGGAAATCAGATGCTAAATGACGTTAAAGAAAGGTGCATGACCTAACAGGTGCTCAATAAATAACCAAATTCTAGAATAAAGAACGAGGGGCTGTGGAGACCGGCCCTAATAGGGACACACCAATTGATATGAACAGAAAGGCAAGACGTGAACCAAGAGAGAGCTTTGGCTTTAATGGCAGGCAGCTGATGGGATAATACACGAGAAGAAATTTATCTGTGAAACCAAGTAGTGTTTCATTCTGAGCTCCACCACATTTTAAAGAGGGATAGTGTCAAACTTGCACCCAAAGGCACAAGTTAGGAGGAAGGCTGACTTCTGCTCAAAATAAGGATAAACTTTCAGACACAGCCATTCACAAATTTCATGTGGTTTTTCATTATATTTGTAAATTCGGGACATTTGTTGTCTCTAAGAATACTGATAATATAAACTGCTTAAGAAGAATGTTAAAAGTAATCATGGATGCTGAGTCCATATGCTTCTAAGGGACTGTAGGAGCTTTTAGAGAATAGTCCCAATTTTCCCTTTCACACAATGAAATCAGAGGAGTAGTGGGTGTGAGGTCTAGGAACCCAAGCTCATTTAGCTCTGTTTTCACGAGCGGTGTGACCTAAGGAATCCACTCGACCTCTCTGGGCCCTATGCAATGAGAGTGTTCAATTAGATAACCTTAAAGGACCCTTCCAGCTTTACATGTTGTGATTCTATATCTCCTCTTCCTGAAAAGTCACAGGAACTGCTGACAAAGCCAGAGCATTGCTCTGTTTGACCTTGACCCCAGGTGACCATTTTTGTTAAGTAGTTATGTCTTCATTAGCTTTCTCAGCCTCCCTTCTATTCTGTCTTTCCTTGTGTCAGCAACATTTATTGCGTGATAGACAGTGATAGGTGCTAGAGACAGAAAGATGAAAGCTTAGTCCTTGACTTCAAAGGGGTCCCCTGGAAAGGTGAGATGAGTAGGAATCAGCTCTTCCTGTGCAGTGTGGGCATCACTGAAAGAGCTCTCCCTAAACGTCCAGGGAGCCAGAGGGAGGAAGCAGGCTCTGATGAGGATGGCAGGGAGTGCAGGGCGGGGCAAATGCGCCCCAGGGAGTCGCTTGAACTATATGTAAAGGCTGAGTTGGAATTAAGAGCAAGAGAACGGTGGGAGAGCCCTAACCGGTTTGGCTTAGTGGATAGAGCTTCGGCCTGAGGATTGAAGGGTCCCCGGTTCTATTCTGGTCAAGGGCATGTACCTTGGTTGTGGGCACATCCCCAGTGCAGGGGCTGGCGGGGGGGGGGGGGGGGGGAGGTTGTGCAGAAGGCAGCTGACCGATGTTTCTAACTCTCTATCCTTCTCCCTTCCTCTATGTAAAAACAAATCAACAAAATCTGTATTTTTTTTTAAAAGAGAACTGAGGGAGGCAGTCAGGGGCATTCGGGGGCCTGCCGGTTAGTGGACTGAAGGGTGCATCTCACCTTGTGAAACAGATGGTTAGACAGGTGGGCAGGACAATCTGAGGGTAACCTGAGGCAATCTTCTGACGGTGCTGGAGTTCCAGTGGGAACTTTGAGCAGACAAACATTACCAGACTGGGCTCTAGAAAGATCTCCCTGGGAGCAGCGTAGAGAATGAATGTGGGACAGGAATACGGTGTGGGAGGTTATGGTAGCAACTCGGGAGGGAAATGAGGCCGACTGAACCAAGGGGATGGCAGTGGCAATGAGAAGAGGGAGGGAGTCCAGAATTGTTTGGGAGGTTGGTTAGAGGAAAAGCAGGGATCATCAGTGAGCAGGGGGCGTGGGGAGGAAATGCTGAGGGGGGGCGGGGCATTGAACTCATGTTGAACCCACGGGCCTATGGGCAAGCTAGTCAATGAGCGGCTGGAAACAAGGTCTCAACAGAGCAGCCAGGTGTGGGAAGAAATATGCCCAGAGTGGCAGAGTGAAAAGGGAGGTGGGATGGAGTCCCGGAGGTTACACTGGGCAGGAGGAGGACGAAAAGCCAGCAAAGACCAAGGAAAGTGAGATGGGGAGCCATGTGGAGATCATGTGAACCCAGAATCCACTAGAGGAGATGGTTTTAAGCACCTGGGAGTGGTCCACAGTGCCAGATGGAGCAGGCAGAGCCAGTCAGGTAAGGGCAGGAATGAGAACACTGGGTCTGGTCATTCGGAGAGTCTAAGTGACCTGACTAACAGCATTTTCAAGCCACGTGGGGCAGAAGCCAGCACACAGAGGTAGCAGCAGGACCAGATGGTGCGGGAGGGTAGACAGAGTGTGTGTGTGTGAGTGTGTGTGTGTGTGTGTGTGTGTGTCTGTGTGTACATTACAGCCTACTGTAACAGTGTGACATGGCGAGTCCGTGTGGGACAGAGAGGCTTGGAGCCCCTGCTCCTGAATCACAAGGACCTGAGGCTGGCACCCGCCCTGCACATACAAACTGGGTGAGACCACGAACAGTTCCCCCAAATCCCAGGCACCTGCCCTGCAGAGTCAGGGGGCAATGCCCACCTCACCAGGTTTCGCTGAGGGTGAATGAAATGGATGTAGCGTCTGAGCTGCCATAGACACCCAGACATAATCACTGTTGTGGCTTTTAGCATTCTTCTCTCACTGGCGGAGCCCTAGAGGGACACACTAAACTTTCTGCTGACTGCTGAGGCTCCTGGGGGCCCTCTACACAGCCTCCAGCCTGGTCCCCTGGCCAGCATTTCTGAGGGCAAACACTTCTCCACTAGCTGGCTCCTTCACCTGGCTTCTGCTTTGCCTGCCCCATGTGGCATCCTGTCCTCAGCAGGTTCTCAAACCTGCATTCAAGGGCATAGCTCCCAAGACAAGACAAGGGGAGCCAGGTCATGGCAAAGCTGTTCTCAAATCCACGTCCCCACTGATGAGCAGGTGCAAATGACTCCCTAGTGCCTGCCTCCCTTCTTGTGTTGCTCTGACCTCTTCTCTCTCTCTCTCTCTCTCTCTCTCTCTCTCTCTCTCTCTCTCTCTCTCTCCCCTCTCTCAGATAAGCAGCTGAGGGGACTGAGGGGAGCGGAGGAGAGGACAGGTCCTGGTCTGGGGCCCTTCAGACCTAATTCTATCCTCACAGGCCTCAGTTCCAGAACCAGCCTCACTCTGACCCAAGACCCAATGCAGAGACCTCACTCTTCTTCCTCTCTTCTTTTTCAGGCAATATCCTGGGGAGATCTGCCATATGGCTTCAATTAACTTCTGACTTCTGTCTATTCTTCCAAAGTTCTACACTTGTTGCACATTATAAGAAATAACATACATGTCTTCTCTCAAATACATAACTTGAATCCAAAGCACAATGTTTTTAGTGAAATCCCTGCTTTTACAGAACCCAACACATGAAATCAGAATTCGCCGTGCAGAGTCATTTGGGGAAGAGGATCACAGATCCCCCTCAACTTACAATGGGGCAACATCCCAACAAACCCATCGTAAGTTGAAAATACCATAATTCACAATGCATTAATACACCCAACCTACCGAACAGCATGGCTTAGCCTAGCCAACCTTACTGGTAAATGTGCTGAGAACACTCACGTTAGCCTCCAGTTGGGCAAAATTACCTAACTGTGTAGTAAAATGTTGACTATCTCATGTTATTGACTATGCATATTGCTTTCACACCTTCATAAAGTCGAAAAATCATATATCGAACCTTTGTAAGTCTGTAACTGTTTGGTTTCTTTGTGTTTTTAATCCTCACCTGAGGATGTTTTTACTGACTTCACAGAGAGAGGAAGGAGGGGGGGAGAGAGAGAGAGAAACATCAATTGGTTGCCTCTCACACCCAATCAGGGATCAAACCTGCAACCTTTTTGTGTACAGGATGACACTCCAGCCAACTGAGCCACCTTAGCTTGGGCTGGGACTGTCTGTATTGTTGACACAAACCAGTCATCATTTTATAAAAGCGTTATTTTAAACACCAATCTCCCAGAGTGCTCTGAAAACGTGGTTCAAATGGAAAGCTATTCTTTGTCCTATTTTTTTTTTTTTTTCTGGATCAATTTCGTGGTGAACAGAGAGAAGACCTACTCTGAGGAGGTCCCGGTGTCATTCAAACATGTAGCTCCTCGGGCCGGTGCCTGCCGCCTTCACATTGCCCTCCCCCGGGCAGCAGCCACAACAAGGTACATCTAAGAAGCTGCCAGTCCAGAGGACCCTGAGGAGCCGTGGCACTGACGGCTTAGTGTCCCGCGAACCCATTCTGGAACAGAAGGGGAACATTGGGCAAAACATTAAGGAAATCGGAATCAATATAGACTTTAGTTCGTAAAGAATAATAATTTTGTTTTGTCCGTGGTGACCGACGCACCACACTGCCCTACGATGTCCACACGAGGAAAACCCAGGTGCGGGGTATGTGGGAACTCTTGCGTTAGCTTCACAACTTCTCTATGCATTGAGGACTCTTCAAAAACGAAGACGGTTGTGCTTTGAAAAAGAGCTAGCCTGTTCTCCGAGTTTTGTGAACCAAGGGTTTTGTCCTCCGCCGCCGAACGTGGATTTCTCACACCTTTTCAAGCAGCGTGGCGCTGCCCGTGGCTCAGGCTGTGCTCCTGAGCACTTTCCTTAAAGGAGGCGCAGCTGGGAGGGGTCCTGCCAGGCGCTTGCTCCTACGGCCTGTGAAACTGTGACAGTGACAGGGACCCAGCTGCTCTTCCGGGGCGTTGGCCTTGTGCCAGCCGAGACGCCGCAGCCCTGGAGACCCGCGACTATTATTAGATCTGCCTCACACAGGAGGAAGCCAGGGCTTCAAAGGTTAAAGCAATGTGCCAAGGTCAAACCACTGGAATGTGCCTTGCCCTCGGACTCCCAAGTTCATATCCTCATCGCTGCTAAAGAAATAAAACGGCGCTATTTTAATATATTTTGTAATTAAGAAGTCTCCCTGTATTCCAGCCCAGAGGCTATTGCATTCCAATCCCACACGCTCGGAGTTCTAGGAATCAAAACCCACGGGCAGAGTATGGCTGCGTTCCCACCAGTTCTGCACACAGTCTGCAGGGACGCGCCTTCCGGCAGCAGCCCCGGGCCCTCCCAAGCTGTTCAAGATTGGCAAGGCCCTGGGTCTCCAGGCGGGCTTTCAGAGCGCTCCTGCCTCAGTCATCCCCATGAGGGGAAAAAGAAAAGCCTGCACAGGTAGATGCTGACCTTGTCCTACCCAAGTCACAGGGCACATGACCCAGACGAGACAGGACCAAATCCAGGCCTGCACCGCAGCCTCCAAGGCCAGGCCATTAGACCACTGCACTGTATGACATTGTCTAAAAGCTACCTGGGCCGGGAGGCCGCGGTAACTTATGTGCAGGGCCAGGTCAAGTGCCACGGGCATGAAGGAAAGAAAGTGGTCGATAAGAATTGGATATAGACATTTAATACAAATACACCAGCTCACCCTTCAACATGCTTTTAATGGTCTTGTAGCTTCTGACAACCAAGCTGAAATCAATGCCAACCCAAGCTGGCTTGTGTGGGAATGTGCCCTGACCAGCAATCTCCTGGTTCATAGGGATGCTCAACCACTGAGCAACACGAGCCGGGCCCCTCAGTGACTTAAAAGTTCTTTTTCTTCACGGAAATAAACATAGACCATCTTATTTGTTGCTTTGTAAGCATCCTCAATCCTTTCTCGGATGTCTATTTCAAGGCTTCCCCTAAACCAGTGGTCGGCAAACTCATTAGTCCACAGAGCCAAATATCAACAGTACAACGATTGACATTTCTTTTGGGAGCCAAATTTTTTAAACTAAACTTCTTCTAACGCCACTTCTTCAAAATAGACTCGCCCAGGCCTTGGTATTTTGTGGAAGAGCCACACTCAAGGGGCCAAAGAGCCGCATGTGGCTCGCGAGCCACGGTTTGCCGACCACTGCCCTAAACTAACTGTATTGGGACATGGGCTGTGGGTAAGGTGGCCAAGCACGCTAGTTTATCTGGAACTGCCCCAGCGGGGAGCACGGAAAGTTTCCCATCCTGGGAAACCAGGTGAACCAGACGGCTGGTCACTTTGCCTACGGAGCCTCCTCTTTGCACACACACCATCTTGTTCATGGCTAGAACAGTGTTGTTTCTAAGAGGGGCAGACTCTTGACTGTGGTCCTTGGACAGTGGCAATGCCATCCCTTGGGAACCAGTTCCAAATGCAAATTCATGGGCTGCATCCTGACCTGCTGAGTCAGCACCTGCTCTTGCACACAGTCCCCATGTGATTCCGTGCAGGGTAGTCGGGAATAGCTGCGCTGGATTGGGGGGTGACCAGAGAAAAGTGAGGAACACAATGTGGATGTTGCTTTGGAGACACGCTTGTAGGCAAGTCCCAGATTGGAACTGAGCCCGCAGGTTTGAGGAGGCCAGCAAAGCCCTTGGCCAATTTGAAACCATCCCAACAGTGAGCAGCACAGCTTCAGGGAAGGTTCCCGGCAGAGTCACTGCACCTGCTTTTGAGAATACAGAGAGAGGACCTGCCTCAACTCTACTCTAACATGTATTAAAACGATAAAAGAGTCACAAATGTTGGCAATTTAACTATGATTAGCAGGAAGTTATTTGTAACACCTGGTATCTGATTTCAATACCCTATATTATCTCTCAACTTGAGTGGCCATCAGATGCCCTGTGGGGTTTGTTTTTCAAAAAACAAAATGCCAGGGCCACACCTTGGATCTTCTGAATCAGGGTCTGCAGTGAGGGACCAGGCTTCTGTGATTCAGGAAGTCCCCCAAGTGGTTCTGAGGGACACCCAGGAAGCAGAACCACTAGAAGAGCCTGCCCCTAGGCAGCACCATCTTTTTCTGGGGGTTGGGGTGAGTGGCTTGTGAGAGATAGCACCCTAGAGAACTCAGAACTCTTGAGGTGCTTACAAATTGCACAGGGTCCGATTATAGAAATGCTGACCCTGTTACTGAAACAGTAACAGCCAACAACTCTTCTTCAAGGACAGACATGTGCCTGAAGGTACCCTGGGGCTGGTTGCCCAAGTCTGGGGGTGGTTTGCTCTGAGCCTTCACTCTTTTCACTTCCAAGTGTCCTCCTACCTACCATGACCTGACTTTGAGAAGAACCCAGTCCATGGCTGTGAGGCCTCCCTGCTGCACCCTCGGGGCTTTGGAGGTGAGCTTCCAGGCTGGCGATGAGCCATACACTTCCTCTCTTTAAGCCAGACCCTGACAGAGGAAGCTGCACCTGAGGAGATGGCCTCACAGCACAGGGAGGGGGCATGGACAAGCCAAGAGGAGACGTGGGGAGGACCCAAGGATGCTGGAGTACCATTAACCTATATTCCAAACCCCAACCCTACTCACCTACCTACTTAGTCTCATTTTATATATTAGGCAGCTAAAGCTCAGAGGAGTTAAGACTCGTGCCCAGGGTCACACAGCTGGTGAGTGGTAAAGCCAATATTTGGACCCAAGTCTGGCTGATCTCAAAGCTCATACTAGTATCACCACATGGTGCCATCTTAGTGATGATATTAGTAGGTGAACACCTCTTCTCACCTCACTCAGGGCCATGTCACCTGTTTATAACATACCATAGAGTCTGACTAATTGACCAATCAAAGTCACCTGTTTATGACATGCCAGACTGTGTTCTAGGTGCTGGGGAATCCCATGATGCCCAAGACACAGTCCTGCTCTCTGAGAGTCCAGTTGAGATAAGAAAAGAAAAAAATCGATCATGGCCAATATGGTGTGGAAGGAACTTTAATAGAGTTAAGTACACATGCTCAGGGAGCATGTAAGGGCATCACCTACCTCCCACTTTGGGGATCAGGGAAGACTCCCCAGGAGGTGATCTTTGATTTGGGTTTTGAAGGTCAAGGAGGAATCAGCCAGGGAGATCAGGGCTGGGTGGGGGATAGTGTTACAGGCAGAGAGAACAGGGGAGCAGCCCAGGATGTGTGTGAAGATGCTACTAGAGCAAGGGGTTGAACCCAGGCCTCAAAAGTCCTTGAATCTTCACTGAGGAGGTTGTGCTTCATCCTGACAGCGACAGGATCTCAGCAGCGGCATATCAGACACACATTCACAAAGGCCACGTCTGAATCAGGGAGATAGATAGATGTTATGCTTGGAGGCAGGGCATATCCAGATAAGAGGTTACTGTGAGATCCCTGAGGCGAGGCATTAATGGGCTTAAAGAGGAGAGGGCACCCTCTAGTCATGCTTAGAAGGTAGACTGGCTGGGAAGAGGTGACTGAACTAGGCAATACAGAGGAGGGAGGAACTGAGGCAGACAGCCAGGTTTCCAGATATGCAATCTGGAGAATGATGGCGCCATCCACAGAGATAAGAAGGAAGGAGGAACAGGTCTAGTGATGGAGGTGGTGGGCGGGGGGGGGGGGGGGGGGGGCTGGTTAGGTTTGTTCCAGTCACAGAGCCTTTGATGTACCTGGGGCCCTCCCCCTGGATTCCTCTATGCATTGAATAGATGATCTGAGAAGGAGCTACAGAGAGACCTGGGGTCATCAGCAGGTAAATAGCAGTGGAAGCCACAGATGTGGGTGTGGATGAGGTGCCCAGAGGTGGAGTGAGGAGATCCTGCAGGGGAGAGTAAGGTGAGGAGAGACAGACACCAGCTACACAGGATGTGTAGGGAGAGGGCTCTCTGTCTTCATGACTTTGCCAAGCTCCTGCTCTGATGAATCCAAAACTAGGTAAATTCTGCCTACGCTCACTAAACTAGGAACCACAGTGCCTGGGATCAAAAGTAGCTCTCCAATAAATTCATTGTTTTATGTAATTATTGGCGGCTGCCTTCAGGAGGGGCTTTTGATAAAAGTGTTAAAACTGAGTTTATTGAGCCCAATTGAATGAAAGATAAAAAAAAGTTAGGGCATAGAAGCGAGTTAGAAGTGACCCTCTTCCCCCAGTAAAAACATCACACACAGTGCAGTGATGAGCCCTGGAAGGAAGTGAAGCAAGAGGTCGGGGTGGGGAGGCTGGACTGTGCCACACAAAAGAAGTGGCAGTGTTGCAATTTGCACCCACAACAGAAAGCACCAGAAAGGGAAGTTTGCAATGTGAGCTTGAAGCATGTTTTTCTCAGGTCTCTTTCCTGAGGCAGGCTCACCGAGGCAGCCTCCTGGAGAGGAGAGGTCTATGTGGGACCCGAAGCACCCAGCACCCTCATCCCTAATCCCCCCTCCCCCGTTCTTATCTCCCAGCTGCACAGGAACCCCTGGGTGTGGTCTTCAGTCCATCATCTGGGACACACACCTTTGACCACCTTCTCGGCAGGTCTGCTTGGGTCTTCCCTTCACACTACTTCAATCGTGTTCTCCTCACAGATTTAAAAGTCATGTCAACAGATTACCTCTGGAAACAAATGAAAAGGACCTACTTTTGGAAACTGTGCCTGGAAACACCCCCACCAGCTACACGTCTGTGATGGGTTTGAATGGTGTCCTCCAGAAAAGACATGTTGGAGTCCTAACCGCCAGAACTCCGGAGTGTGGCCTTATTTGGAAATAGGATCAGTGCAGATGAAATTGGTGGGCCCTAATCCAATGTTCTTATAAAAAGGGGAAATTTGGACATAGAGATACACACACAAGGAGAACGCTTTGGGAAGAAGAAGGCAGTCAGGCAGACACCCGGACTTCTGGCCTCCAAACTGTGGGGTAGTATATTTCTATGGTTTAAGCCACCCAGGTTGTGGCCATTTGTAACAAACTAGCAAACTAATCCATCTCTGTCCAGATTATTGTGCAGGTGAGACACACCAGGCCACACACCTGTGAAAAGGTGCACTCTTTTGAGAAAGGAGAAGGGGACGCCAAGGGCCCCAGAACAGTCTTCCGTCTGGTTTCTCTATCCAGCCAAATTAATATTCCAGCTTCTCATGACTGTTTCCATGACTGTTTCTGCATTTGTTTATTCACCTATTTATTTTGTTTGTCCACTGTCCATTTGTTTGTTTGTTCATTCAACTCATTTTCCTTGCCCACATTCTGCGTGCCAGCTGCTGTTCCAGACGCTGGGCAAACAGTGGGGAAGGAGACAGACAAGAGGCCTGTCCTAATGGCACTATCATTACATTGGGAGGACAGGACATTAACCAAACAATACAGAAATCTGTAAATTACAATGGTAGCAAGTGCTGCAAACGACAGAAACAGGGTGTCCAAGAACAAATAGCTGGGGATCTTAATCTCCCAGCTAACCCTGACCCTGACGCCTGCCTAGTTCTAAGAAAGGGCAAGGTGAGCTCCTTTACAAACAGAACACCCTTGTTGTGCCGAGGTGTTTTGCTAGTGATGAAAACGTGCGACTTTTCAAGAATTTTTCATTTTCTTTTTAAGAACTGTTCATTGAAATATTTTCAATATTTCACTGTTGACATACATTATATTAGTTTCAGATGTATAGCATAGTGATTAGACGTTTATATAACTTACCAAGTGACCACCCTGATAAATCTAGCACCCACCTGACAACATACATAGTTATTACAAATTACTGCCTCTAGTCCCTAGGCCATACTTTACATCCCCATGACTATTCTATGACTTTTGGTACTTCTTAACTCCTTCCCCCTTTTCACCTGTCTCCTAAACCCCTTCCCATCTGGCAACCATCAAAATGTTCTCTGTCTCTATGAGTTTGTTTCTGTTTTGTTTGTTCACTTCTTTTTTTTTTTTTTAAATATATTCCACATATAAGTGAAATCATCTGGCATTTGTCTTTCTCTGTCTGAGTGAGGATGGCAAGATTTCATTTTTTTAATAGCTGAGTCATATTCCATTATATATGCACCACTTCTTCTTTATACATTCACCTATTGATGGGCACTTAAGTTGCTTCCATATCTTGGCTTTTGTAAATAATGCTGCAATGAACATAGGGATGCTCATGTCTTTTTGAATTAGTGTTTTGGGTTTCTTCAGATAAATACCCAGAAGTGGAATTGCTGGGTCCTTCTTGGTCTCTTGTGATAGCCTTTGTTTTAAAGTCTATTTTGTCTGGTATAAGACTTTCTACCCCAGATTTTTTTTCTTTTTTTGTTTCCATTTGCATGAAATATCTTTTTTCATCCCTTTACTTTCAATCTGTGTATGTCTTTCCATCTGAATTGAGTCTCTTGTAGACAGCGTATATAAGGGCCTGATATTCTTATCCATTCAGGTACCCTATGTCTTTTAATTGGAGCATGTAATCCATTTACATTTAAAGTAATTGTTGATAGATATATAGTTATTGCCATTTTATTATTCATATTTTTATGTCCTCTTCCTCCTCTTCTTCTTCTTCTTCTTCTTCTTCTTCTTCTTCTTCTTCTTCTTCTTCTTCTTCTCCTACTAGAAGTCCCTTTAACATTTCTTACAATACTTGTTTATTGTTGATGAACTCCTTCAGTTTCTTTCTTATCTGGAAAGCTCTTTATCCTACTGTATATGATAGCTTTGCTGGGTAGAATAATCTTGTTTGTATGTCCTTGCTTTTCATCACTTTGAATATTTCTTGCTCTGGCCTGTACAATTTCTGTTAAGAAATCAGCTGACAATCTTATGGGAGCTCCCTTGTAGGTAAAACTAAACTGCTTTTATCTTGCTGCTTTTAAGATTATCTCTTTGTCTTTAACCTTTGCCATTTTCATTATGATATGTCTTGGTGTGGGTCTCTTTGAATTCATCATCAAAGTCCCAAAAGTTTGGAACTTTTTGTGCTTCCTGGACTTGTGTATCTTTTTCCTTTGCCAAGTTAGGGAAGACCTTGAGGTGACAACAGCAGAGGGTTATGAGAGATTTAGGTGGTCCCTCCAGGAGTTTGGGGACCACAGGTGCAGTGCAACTAAAGGGGAAATTCCTGGGACCACTAGTGCCACCTGTGAGCATTTGAGAAATGCAACTTGAGGCTCCACCCCAGACCTACTGAGTCAGGGACTCTGGGGTAGGCCCCCTCAGGAGGTGCCCCAGGAGTTGCTGATGCTCCTGGAAATTGAGAAACACTGATATTTGGTACAAGCATGGCTTTAGACATAAACAAAGTCCAGTTAGAGAACTGGCTTTCTGTTTACTGAGATTTACTTGTCTCAGTACGGGTTAAAACACCACCAAACTTCTAGTTCCAACTTCTAAAGTTGTGAAGAGATATTAAGTAATGCATGGAAATGCCTGGGGCCTAGTACAAGTACAATAAACATTAGCTAGTTATTCTTTTATTAAGCACTGGAGCGTTAGAAGGTTGTCAACAAACCTTAGTGTGATTCGAGCCCTCTCTCTCTCTCTCTCTCTCTCTCTCTCTCTCTCTCTCTCTCTCTCTCTCTCTCTCTCTCTCTCTCTCTCTCTACCAGGCAGAACTGGTGAGGCCACCTGGCTCATGGCCTTGAGGCCCTGAGGGGCTTATAGCCAGGAGTTGTCAGGAATCTGGGCCTCAAGTCGCTCCAGGAAGTAAGGTCTAAGATAAGGCTGCAGATGCACACGTCATCGCACCACCAGGCAGTGCAAGATCAGTGTCTCCTGCAGAGTCTGAACAAGGTGGTGGCACTGGAGGGAGGAGACGGGGAGGTGACAAATAGGTATGTATGGAAGGGAAGAAGCCAGAAGCTGTATAGATTTCTGAGAAGCTGACACTTTAGGGCCCCAGGTCCCAGGGAGAGGCAAGTACAGTCATAGTGTTCATGACTCCTTGACTTCTTGATCAGGTTGTCCCTTTAAGCATCTCTACTTGTCCACCTGGGGAGTAGGAAGTTGCTGAAAGCTGTGTTAAGGCTCAGTGCTTGAACCAGCTCTTCCACTGCCTGGGCCAGCCTTGCACACACACCGAGCTGACTCCCAGGATGTGCATTTCCGGCCCCACCCAACTCCTCTGCCAGGAAGTTGTCATTGGGTGACCAGGAGGGGGCCCCCCATGGCTGCCCAGGCCAGCCGCCTCTCCCACAGGCCAGGCAGGGGGACAGAGGCAGAAGGGAGCTTTTCCTCAGCTCCTTCCAGTGATTCCCTGGGAGGTAATCCAGTTGCTGAGCTTTATCTGTGTGACTTCTATTCCGAGTGGCAGTATAGCAGGGTGCTGAGGAGCCTGGACACAGGAGCCCGCCCACTCAGGTTGGGATCTGCCACTCGCTGTGCACCCTTGGGCAAATCTAACCTGTTCTCATTATTGTTGTTTTAATCGCGTTAAGATACATATAACATGAAACTTACCATTTTAACCATTTTTAAGTGTGCAGTTCGGTGGCATGGGGTACATTCCCACCATCGTGCAAATCATAACCACTCATCCTTCAGAATTCTTTTCATTTTGCAAAGCTGAAACTATAGAAAATGGTGACACATGTTACAACATGATGGGTCTTGAGGGACAGTGTGCTGGGTGAAATAAGCCCGTCACAAAAGGGCATATGTTATACGTGTTCCCTCATATGAAGTAGCTAGAGTTGTCAGATTCAGAGACACAGAAAGGGCAATGGAGAGTTGTTTAATGGGTACAGAATCTCGGTTTTGTAAGATGAAAAGAGGTTTGGAGAATGGATGCACAACAGTGTGAATGTATTTAACGTTATTGAATGAACACTTAAAATGGCTAGCATGGTAATTTTTGTTATGTGTAATTTAACACAATTAAAAAATTTAAAAACTAATCACCCCTGAAAACTAAAAACTTCGAACCCTTACCTCGTCTCTGTTGCCTCAGGTTCCTCATTTGTAAAATAGTTCCTCATTTGTAAAAAAAATCACACTACCCATCTCATAGGGTTGTTGTAAGGCAAGCATGTCAAACTCGCAGCATGCTTGTTGTAAGGATTTGCTGGGTGATATGCACAATATAATATATACATATTCACAGCAGTGCTCGGCCACCCAAGTGCCCTCATGTGGGCTAGTATTACCATTTCGTGGTGGCAGGGCCGGAAGGAGGTGGGTTGGTAGATCTACTTTTCAGAGAGAGGGGACTGGGATGCAGGATGTCATGGTGGAGGTGGGGGGAGGGGGTCTCTTTTGGGACTTTGGGGCTCTAACCCATACTATGAAAGGATTCCTTCAGGCTCTTGCCCTAAACATCTGGGTCCCAGCAGAACTGCCAACGCCTCCCAATTATGTAGACTCTAATCATTTCGGAGTTATGATCCTTTATACACAGGAGGCTGGATTTCTGGGTCTTTCACCAGCAAAAGGGTGAACTGAACTCCGTTTTAGCACAAACCAGATAGGTGGAGGGTGGGAGACACTTCTGAGTTTCTTTACAGAATTAGCTACCTCCAAGTCCTTCAGCAGGGGATTCCAGGAATGTGGTTTAAATCCTCTCATCTTCCAGTCGAGGAAACCCTCAGAGGAATTTTAAAGAAAAATGTCTTCATAGAAAAGCCTTATGGAACTACAAGATGTAATTACATTTAATAAGCAATTGTTTTAAAGGGGGGAAATCACACCCTTGACCATCTGGGAAGTATATCTCCAGTTTCTTGGGGTCTTACCACAGTGAAGGCCGGGCTCTGAGCTCTCCTCTCCTCCCAGTAAGCCCTCCATGACTGCAGGAAGGCAACTGGGCCCAGTTCTGTGGAGAGAGCCATCTGCAGAGGCAGCAAAGGCTAATGAAGCAAAGAGAGTGATTTCTCCAAGCGGGTCACAGCATCTGCTGGACCAAATGATTTCTGACGTGTGTGTAACTCTACTGGGATCTTGCTCCAAGGGCGACAATGACCTCGTTTTCCACCTAACTTCCCTCCGGCTAGTGGGCAGGCAAGCAGGGGCGGTCTCCTGATGGAGGGGCTGAGGAGGGGGGACCGTGGCCTGCTGTCATTGCACCCAGTCCTCAGGGTGGGTGTGTGGATGTGGGTGGGCTTGCATGGCTGCCTGGGAGTAAGGGCTAGGGGACCCCCTGTGCCTCGCCCCCTCCCTCCACTCTCCATCGTTAGGCATCGGCTGTCGTAATAATACTGAGAATGCCGGGACATCAGTTTTTCTTCTTTTTTTGTTTTACGGTTTTATTGAGGTTTAATTGACATAACAAGCTGCACGTATTTTAAATATGCACTTTGATAAGCTTTGACATGTACACACCTATGAAACTCTCACCATGAAGTAGTGAACATATCCATCCTCCCCCAAAGTTTTCTCCCTCCCCTCTACACGTCATAGCCCACCCCACCCCACCCCACCCCAGGCAACCACTGACCTGCTTTTTGTCACTATATTCATTTCCGTTTATAACCTTTTATATAAATGGAACATATATTATGTACCTTTATTTTGTCCAGATTGTTTCATTCAGCATAATTATTTAGAGATTCATCCACTGTTGCATATATCACTAGCTTATTCCTTTTTGTAGCTGAGTAGTATCTATTGTATAAATACCATAATTTGTTTGATCCATTCAACTGCTGATGGGCATTTGTGTCCAAGTGTTTGTGTAGACATATGCTTTCCTTTCTTTTGGGTAAACATCTAGGAGCGGAATAGCTGGGTCATAACATAGGTACATGTTTAAGAAACTGCTTCATTGTATTCCAAAGTGGTTGTACCATCTTTTGTTCCCACCACTAGTGCATGAAAATTCCAGTTGTTCTGAATTCTTACACCATTTGTTACTGCAGGTCTTTAATTTTAGATGTTCTAATAGGTGAGTAGTAGTATCATGTGGTTTTGATTTGCATTTCCCTAACAAATGATTTCAAGCATCTTTTCATGCACTTATTTGCCAGCTGTATGTCTTCTTTGGTGGAGTGTCTATTGGAATCTTTGCCTATTTTTAAAATTGGGTTGTTTCTCTATTATTGGGAGTTTTAAAAATAAAATCTAAAATGAGTCCCTTATTAGGTATATGCACTGCAGTCTGTGATTTGTCTTCCCATTCTATTAACAGTGTCTTATGAAAAGCACCAGGTTTTGATTTTAAGTCTAATTTATCACTTTTTAGTTTATGGAGCGTGCCTTGGCGTCCTGTCTAAAAAAAATCTTTGCTTAACAGAAGGTCACAAAGGTTTTCTCTTCTGAGTGCTTCCAGACAATTTATAGATTTGGTTTTACATTTAGATTTATGGTCCATTTTCAGTTAAATCTTACATATGCTAAAAGGTAGGAATCCAAGTTTACTTATTTGCATATGTATACCCAATTATTCCAGCACGTTTGTTGAAAAGACCAGTTTTGCTCTGCTGAATTGCCTTTGCACCTTCGTAGAAAATCAGTTATGCGTTGGATTCCTTTCCTAGGACTGCCTGACAAGTACCATCAACTTAACTTGGTGGCTTAAAACAACAGAAATGCATCCTCTCGCAGCTCAGGAGGCCCGGGTCTGCGATCACCGCATGTCCAGTGGCCTCGTCCTGCTCCATGTTCTCTGAACCGCACTTTAGTTCATTTGGTCCTATTTGGAATGGGTTTAATGTAACATGAGGAAGGCTGGGGCACAGACTTATAAGAACATAGGTGAAGAAGGGCAGGACCACAGCATCACACAACTTCAGGGGACACGTTGCACTCTGTAACGGACACTCCCCTGGAGTCGAGAGCACACCAGCCCTAAGGAAGGGCTGGAAAGTAGACCCTCCGTGGGTTTTCTCATGACTAGGTCTCCAGCTGCACTTTTGCTCTGCTTGGAATGCTATTCTGCACGTTCTTTTGTCAACACTACCCAAGTACTAGCCAAAGGTGACCTTAATGAAATCATCCCCGGGATCTAGCATCTTTTTCTGTATGCCCATATTCCCATCAGAGCTGCCTTTGAACATGATTAGTTCTGTCCAGGTCTTTCTCCCTGACTGGGAGAAGACAGGGATGATGTCTTACTCATCTCTGTCTCCCTGACTCTTAACACTAGGCCTGGCCTGGCAGAAGCTCCGTGATTGTTTGAGGAGTAAGCGAACAAATGCAATGAGATCCAGGAGAAGCTCCAAAGACCAGACATCCTCAGCCCTTCTTGGGAAGTCTGGGGTGTGGAAAACAAGGGTTCTTCAGGGACTCATGGCAGGCTGGGAAGGAAAGGGGGCTTTGGGGACGTTAGGGTACACGTGTCAGCTCTGGACAAAGCCAGGGAAGTAGTGAGACTCAGTTCGACGTTCAGCCTGCTGTGTTGATGTCATCATGTTGGTGAACATTTAAAACTTGGTGGATGAACACTCGGTGTGTTGGCAGAAGAGGACCCCCAGCACACACATGCTCGTGTGCCCAGGGACAACTTAGGCCGAAACAGGAATTATCACACCAAGATCACCAAGGGCCTGCCGCTGGATAACCAAAGCCAAAGGAGGCTTGGCGAGGCGGAACGCTGAATTCCTCCCTGCCTTCCCTCCCTCTTTTCCAGAGCATAGGCTGGGACTTGGTGCAATAGGCAAGTACGATCCTTGCAGCATTATGCCTGAATGGAACCACAGTGTCTGGACACTCTGCTGCTGGAATCGGCAAGCATCTAACCAGCTTGGACCCTTCTTGGCATAGCCTCTGGGAAGGGAGCGACTTCCTGCTAATCCTCTGGGCATTGCCCTCAGAGTGGGCTGGCTAGTTCTGCATAGCGCTTATACCTTGTCTCTATCTGGTTCTAGTTGCTATCAATTGCAGTCACACGCTATGTGTGTGTCCTCTGTCTGACCGGGAGCTCCCCAAGGACAGGGATATTGCCTCCATAATGAGGCGGAGCCTCTCTTTAGGGGAGACTGTGCCTCACCTGAACTCCTCCAGAGAGAACAGGCATTGATTGATCTTGCCTCATCATCTTCACACATGCCAGGGGCCCCCAAATAAGGAGCTTCTGAGTTCCTTCCTTCCTCCCTTCCTTCCTTCCTTCCTTCCTTCCTTCCTTCTTTCCTTTTTTTTCTTTCTTTCTTTTTTGGATATATTTTTATTGATTTCAGAGAGGAAGGGGAGGGAGAGAGAGATAGAAACATAATGATGAGAGAGAATCATTGAATGGCTACCTCCTGCATGCCGCACACTGGGGATTGAGCTCACAACTCGGGCGTGTGCCTTGACCTAGAATTGAACTGTGATCTCCTGGTTCATATGTCAACGCTCAACCACTGAGCCACTCTGGCCGGGCTCAGCTGGGTTTCTATCAGGGGGCTAACCTCTCCCCTACAGATCTTTGGGTGCAGAGGGCCTTTAACATGTGGCCCTAGTGAGCCCCAGACTTCAGGTTTCAATTGCTGGCAGGCTCAGAGGCCTGGGAAGTGATCAGCTGCTCAATCCCAGCTGCTGTACCCCAAGGGCCACCTCCTCTCAGGTTTCTTGGCATCTCTGAATCACGAGGGAGTTGTTGAGAACCTGAGGTTTCCTTAATAATTCACATCCGTGCTCCTCCCTGGACAGGATCACATGGCCCAGGACAAAGTAGTGAACACTATCCTGGGGTAACCCGATCTCCGAGGTCAGGTAACAACCGGGGGAACAATTCGAGGATTACCCTGAACTCCGGCCAGCATTGAGGAGATCCGGGCCCAGCTGGAGGCCAGGGACCTGATAAGGCCACTGAAGTTCAGCAGTGGCCTTCTACACAGTAGGAAGTGAAAGGATAATTGAGAAAAAAGAATGCCCTGAGATCTAACTTAGGAAAAAGATGGAGGTTCTTTTTGGTCCAACCTCACTAGCCTGTGGGTAGCTGATACTTCGGATGCTCCATTCCCTGCCCCTTCTCTATTACTGTCTAAATTGTGTCTGCTGATCAGCCTTGTTCTTTGACCTTCCACCTGTGCTCCAGGCCCCTCCCCCTCTTTGTCTCATGCCTTGGTTCTCCTGACTCTCACCCGTCGCTCTCCACTTATCCATTCCCTCAACGTATGAGCATATTCGGGTCTTGGGACCTTAAACCCCACCTTTGCCCCTGTAGTCATCACCCTACTTCCCTCCTTCCCTCTTGAATAAGCCACTGGAAAGAGACCAAGGCATGATGCCCTTCCTCACCACCCTCCCACTGCCCACTTCCACCTTCACCAGGGCCACTGAAACAGAAACCCTCCCCCCCACCACCACCGTAATTTATACACCCACAAACCCTTCTGGAAAGCTTCCCAGACAGCCTGCTCCTGACACTCGTGTCTCTAGCCCACCCACATGGCCTGTCTCTCCACTGCCGGATCCACAGTGCCTGCCATTCAGGAAGTCAGCTGGCCTCACGCTTTGCAAAGCCTGCCAGTCCTTGTTTATACTTTCTCATTTCTTCCTCCTCCACCTAGGAGCTTCCTGGGAGTGGTGGAGGAACATGCCATCTTCCTCATCTGTCCACCTCCCCAGTCCCTCTCTGCCTGGTTCCCAGGTCCCCAACACAATGGCTGACCAACAGTTGATGATCAGATTCTCTCCCTGAGAATCTTCTGGGAGCTGAGAGGTGGGAGCTGTTTGGGGCATTTGCCACACCTGTTCAGCTTCAATTTTGGCCTCTCCCAGGTAGAGTAGGAAGTGTGCTGGGACAAGAGTCAGAAAACCTCACTTTGATATTAGACCTCCCACCAATTAACGTGTGACCTGGGGAGTCAGTTACCCTCCCTGGCCTCGGGTTCCTCGTTTATTTAAAAAAGAAGGTAAGATCACATATCTTCTTGTCTGGTGACAAATAAAATAAGTATATATAAAAGTGCTATGCAAAGGCACCTGTTATCAGTGTTACTTGGTCCCTGGTTCCCTTGTCAATGGAATACTGGATTAAAGTGACTTAACCCGAACATTCCTTCTCTCACACATCAAGAAGCCTGGAGGGAATTGCAAGATTCTCAGCTAACTTCTCTACAACACTCCTGGGTTTCTTCTCCCTGGACCGGCCGTGCTGCTCCAAGCCTCAGCCTCTCCTGCAGGCAGTCAAAACAGGAAGGTGTGGGCAGTGGGGGTTAGAACCCAGCAATTATCCAGCTCAGCTACTTAATGTCCAGTGGGAGGAGATAAGATGCTAGAGGAATGTTGATGGGAAGGAGGGACAAGGTTCCCTCATCTCTCTCATTTTTCGTACCAAGGAGGAGAAAAATCTTTCCCAGAAGCCTCCAGTAGACTACCCCTGAGATTCTATTGGCCAGGACTGGTTCACACTGATAAGCGGATCACTGGTATAGAAGGAGATGCTAAGTCAATCACGGCTCAGCCAGGGTTCCTGGGTAGGGGGAGACACATGAGAAAAATCAGGGTTCTGTCAGCACAGAAGGCGGGGGGAGCCGACATCACCTGCCACATGGCCTCATTCCAAGCTCTGCACAGGCCCTGCCTCGCTCCTTCCTCCTGGTTCTTGCCCCTTCAGGACATCTTATCGTTTTCTTCCTTTTCTGGGACTCCAACGCCACTCCTTTCCCTCTCATTTCTTTTTTTCTGACACACAGCACCTTCAGGCAACCACCACCACCGTAAGGATGATGACTCCCTGTACCCCTGGCTTGTAAGAGAATGAGCCTTCCTCTTCATTCGCCGACTTTCTCAGAAGATCCAGAAAACATTTCAGGGTTTTATCTGTGCCTCCAAATCCATGCCAGGCCTGATGGGCGGATACATGCTGCGGGATCAAGTCAGAAGCCTTTTTCAGTAATAATCCCTTCATTCGCTTAGCCCTTGAGCACCTCACTCACCCTGCGTAGACCCATGGAATCGAGCTTGACCCTCAGGAGAACCTAAGAAGCAGACCGGGCAGGCATGGTAACCCCTTTTGTCAGATGAATCCCACGAGGCTCTAGGAAATCAAGGAGTTTGCCCAAGGCCACGGAGCCCCTGGCAGTTGGATCTGGAGGGAGGATTCTTGACTCTGGCCCCAGACTGAGTGCCCCTTCCATTGGACCACAACCTGAGACAACTCATCAGCGTTCAGTTTAGATTTCAGACAAGCAGGAATCTGCTAAACTAACAAAGCCCACTGTGTGTGCCAGGAAGACAGTGTAGGAACTAGTGCGATGCCAGGCACTAGGGCAGCAAACAATGGTTGTTGTGTTCCATTTGCATAAACCTCCATTGGTTTGAAAATTCTGCTCACAGAGGTTGTTTCATTTGATCTCACACCAATGCTGTGAGCTGGACGTGGCAGGGCTGATTACTGCCCGCAGATGTGGAAACTGAGGAAGTGTGACCTAGCTGGCTAGAAGGAAGCTGAGCTGGGACCACATCCAGACACTCCTAGTGCCCACGCCTGGATTCTCGCCCCTCATGGATTCATTACAGTCATGAGCTTGCAGGGGTTCTGGGCTGGTCAACTTGGCCACCAGTTTCTCAGAACAAGGGAGGCAATTAGGACCTAGAAAGTGGTTTCAAGGGTATTAGGCCAAGGGAAGAGGCGTCAGGGAGGGAAGGACGTGGCTGAGAGGCTCAGAGCAGACCTGCTGAGCCAGGAGCCCTGGCTAAGCCCAGGCCAGCCTCAGGCCAGCCGCCAGCTGGAGGCCTCAGAGAGCCCATGTGCAGGAGGAGGGGATTGAGGAGCAGGGGGCCCAGTGTTTTCTGCTCCCCTCCTCTTCTTCCCATCCCTTCCCTTGCCTCTTCTGCTCTTTCTCTTCTCCCTGACTCATTCTAGGGATCACCTCCCAAATAAACTACCTGCACCCGAAGCCTTACCTCAGGCTTTGCTTTAGAGGGAACGCAGGTAAGACACCCCTCCCGGAGGAGAACACGGTCCTCTCTGCCTGTCTGGACAGCTGTGGCTCCTGGCTACCTTGCCCACCTCCCAGGTGGGTTTGGTGTGGTTTTACTAAGGGCAATAAAGGAAAAGAGGCTGCAGCCTGGTGATCCATTTACATTCCTGCAGCAGGTTCCCCTGCAACTATTTCCCTCTCTAAGCAATGGTACAGAACACCCTGGAAATCACAGCGGCTAAGAGGCCAGACTCTGAGGCCAGATGGGCTGCATCTGAATCCTGGCTCTGCCATCGCTGATGGGGTGATCTTGGGCAAGTCTCTTAAACTCGATGTGCCCTTGCATACATCTGTAAAATAGTGATACTAATGGTGCCCACCTCATAGGGTTGGTGTGTGAGCGCTGAGAGCATTGCCTGGCACACAGGACATGCTTGATGTTGGCTCCTCTGAGCCCCTCCTCCACAGGAGCTCCTAATGCAGTGGCTGGGAGGAGGGACAAGAGGGACACTGAGGAGCCCCAGGATCCTTCCCAATCCTCATTTCCTCCGTGGGGGTCCTGGGGACAGGGCTGGCTTTATAAACGTGCCACCCGCACTTGTTTTAATGCTCTGCTGTTGCCACCGTGAAATTTTTAATTTTTTTAACCAGGCAGGAGCTTTGCGTTTTTATTTCCCACAACCTACTAGCTGGTCCTACTGGTGGCTTGATGTTCCCAGAGAGGCCTCTTTCAAGGGACCAGAGCAACGAGCCCTGTCCTCTGAGCTCATCATTTCTTCCCAACTCTGAGCAACAGGCACAGCGGGAGCTTTTACCAGAGCCCCAGGGACTGGCAATGGCTCCGGGGTCAGCTGGTCCAGCTTGCCCGGCCGCTTTGTGGATTCTTCTAATGACAAGAAATGACCACTTTCATTGGTGACTCTAATTGTAAGGCCCCTCACCCTTGTGCAGTGTTCTCCAAACCCTTTCACAAGTACTGTCTCACTGGATTCTCACCACCTTCCCTGTAGCAGGCAAGGTCTAAAGAGTAAAGATTGAGGGACCTGTAACTCCCAGGTTAGCTGTCCTTCCTGCCCTGCTCCCCATTCCCCTTCCTTCCTTCAGCAATGGGAATCTCCCCTCACCTGGGAAGTCTCCCAGCCTATCAAGAGAGAAGAAATACCTCCTGAATTCTTCGTACTAAACCTTTTCCCTGTGGGCTGTAGTAACATAATAGCAGTCATGAAAACAGCATGAGCTAAGCTGCCCTTTAACAAACTGATTCTGTTCAATGTATTAGATTTCTGTTAGAGATGGAGGAATAAAGCAGGATCACAGAACTTGCCTCCCCATTGGCACAGAAATGTAAAAACAACAAAAACACAACAGTTGCAAACAGCCCAAGGGACAATCACACAAGGAAAGAGGGTAGAACACACACTTTTAAAAAAAAATTAATTTGGATGCCATTGTCGACATGATCATATAGAACACACACTTTTAAAAGTGCCAGCCAAGAAAGGAAATGGTGTCTAGAACCATGTGGTTTTGTCCTACCCCAGGTTAGGGAAATATGTTCATCGACAAAATCCTGAGCACTTCACCAACGCTCTCCAATTTGGAGGGCAGCCTCCGGAGGGAATGGGTAGGGCAAGGAACTAAGTGGAGGTGCCTGAGACCTGGGACCTGAGCGGGCAGAAAGGGTTGTCCTTGGCTTGCTATCTTCATGGTGGGGTGCAGGGTTGACAGGAAAAGCTGGAACCCACAGGGGGAGCAGCCAGGTGCTCATCTCCTGCATGTGCTGGTAATCACACACCTGCACCACCAAGATGTCTGTGGCGGGAGCTCCTTGAACGACATGCTTGTTGCTTCTCACTTGCTCCTTAGGCCTAATGCTCTCCTGCTTCCACAGCTTATAGCAAACCCTCGGTGGCACCAGCCTTTACTTTCACTCCCTTCTTGTGACAGTTGTCATATTCTCTGCACCAATATTCTGCACCCACCACCACCACCGCTCCCCACCCCAAACCCCAACAATAAATACCGTCCAGATGAGAAACCATGGACACTCTTGCCTGGGCTGGTCTCTCGTGTCAGAATCTACCGCTGTGGTTAGACAGGCCACTCCCAGGGTGAAGCAGCCCTCCTGTCACTCCTTTCCTGGGAAGTCTGAGTCTGGCACACTGGGTCTCCGCATCACTCAGACATAACTCCGGTTTATTCCTATTCCTGGTCTTAAAGGAAACCGATTCTGAAGATTGAGTAGTCAATGATCCCATTTCTCTGTCTCCAAGGAGAAACGGCTTTATAAATTCCATATGTATTAATTCATTCAGCCCCTTCCCTGTTTTAGTCATCCTTTAGGAAAACAAAGCCCGGTGCTCTTCACTATGAGCCAGCCCGGGACTGCTCTGAATACTGTTGTGCCTGGCCAGGCACAGGTGCATCTCCACGAGTCATTGTTCTGCCAAGCTTTCCACCAGGTGAAGGCTTCTAACTAAGTCCTGCCAAATCTCCTCTAGGAGACCTATGCCACACTCCCTCTTTGCCCTTCATCTTCTCTGGTGGAATTGCCACCTTCTGGTGTCTACACTCTGAACAAGTTCTATAAATGCTAGATAGGCTGCACAGCCTGTTGGGTGCCAGGCTGGAGAATCAAAGGCCCCTAGGGCCAAATCAGATTTTGAAGCATCGCCTTCTTCTTCTTTTTTTTTTTTTTTTAAATATATTTTTATTGAGTTTAGAGAGAGAGAAAGGGAGACGGAGAGAAAAACATCAATGAGAGAGAAAAACATTGATCAGCTGCCTCCTGCATGTCCCCCACTGGGGATCAAGCCCACAATCCAGGCATGTGCCCTGACTGGGAATTGAACCAATGACACTTTGGTGCATGGGATGACACTCAACCAATTGAGCCACACTGGCCAGGGTCAGTATCTCCCTCTTATCACCTCCCCACTCCCACCCCTAGCAGAGCCAAGGCTCTGGTCCATGCCCACTGTCCCAGCTCCGCCGAAAGTTCTTCTGTACTCTACCATGTCACCTCAGTTACCATAAGCAATATTTGATTCTCATCTGCCCATTTCTCTCTGGTACCTGAATTTCTAAGAATTGAGTACGCTGCACTTATATCTGAAAGATGAAATGTCAATTCTCCATATATCTAGACCTCAGAGTCTTCTGCAACTAGAAAGGAAAAGGTTTTAAAAACGACTGTGGCTTTCTGAATCTTTAGGAGGCCTCCAATGTCTTCAAGGCTTCTATATTTAGGATCGTATGAATTATACATAGAGAACTATGGGAGGGTGGATAGCTTCCAAGCGCTAGAAATTATATTTCCCTCCCTTTTGATAATTAGTTCAAGGTCTTTGCCACAAGTGACATCATGTCTCAGAAGCAAAAATAGGTCCCTCTTAAAGGCTAGGTAATGTCTTCGGTCTAGTTACTAGACTCTAGGAGATCCTATTTCCTCGTCATGGCCTTGTCTCCTCGCCTTCCTAATTGGCTCTCTGACCTCAGAGCTTTTTCTTGCTGCTGTCTGGAGCCTTCGGTAATTGGGTAAAGTCTGACTAGGTGAGGTTGGGCTTGGCTATGCTGATTGCTTTTCAGTTTACCTTAGAAGCCCAAAGGACCCAGGGCTCTGGAAAAGGAGATGGTGGGCATTGTAGACAATTATCATGAACCAAAAGGGTCATTTGGACCTTAGGCACAACTAGGTGTGGGAATAATGTACATCCTCTGTGAAACCTAGTTGGCTGGGATAAACCTGCCTCCCTCACTGAGCAGTCAGTACGAGGTGCTTCACATGTGTGATTTCATTTAATACCGACAAGAACTCTCTGAAAAAGCTGTGGTACATTTACACAGTGGAATACTACTCGGCCATGAAAAAAAAGGAAATCTTACCCTTTGTGACAGTATGGGTGGACCTGGAAAGGCATTGGGTTAAATCAGTGGTTGGCAAACCACGGCTCCCAAGCCACATGCGGCTCTTTGGCCCCGTGAGTGTGGCTCTTCTACAGAATACCACGTGCAGGCGCGCACGTACAGTAGGATTGGAACTTCGTGGCCCATGTGCAGAAGTTGGTTTTCGGCTCTCAAAAGAAATTTCAATCGTTGTCCTATTGATATTTGGTTCTGCTGACTAATGAGTTTGCCGACCACTGGGTTAAGTGGAATAAACCAGTCAGAGAAAGACAAGTATCACATGATTTCACTTATATGTGGAATCTAATGAACAAAATGAGCTAACAAGCAAAATGGAGACAGACTCATAGATAGAGAGCAGGCTGACAGCTGCGTGTAGGTGTGTGGGAGGGCTGAATGGGGGGTGGAGGGATTGAGCAAAAAAGAAAGAGAGAAACTCATGGACAGGGACAACAGTATGGTGATTTTGTGGGGGAGGGAGTGGGGAAAGGTGGAAGAGGGAACAGGGGGGATAAATGGTGATGGACAGAAACTTGACTTGGGGAGGTAAACACAGTAAAGTGTACAGGTATGTGTTGTAGAATTGCGCACCTGAAACCTGTATACTTTTGTTAATCAG
This sequence comes from Corynorhinus townsendii, assembly GCA_026230045.1. Classification (NCBI taxonomy): domain Eukaryota; kingdom Metazoa; phylum Chordata; class Mammalia; order Chiroptera; family Vespertilionidae; genus Corynorhinus; species Corynorhinus townsendii. The sequence goes on along the minus strand of JAPDVU010000013.1, from coordinate 30,347,320 downwards.
TGTCACCCCAATAAATTCAATAAAAAGGGAAAAAAGATTTTAAAGAGAAAGAAAATTACCCATTTAACACATGATCAGAGTGAGGTTGAGAGGATCAGAAACTCATCCAAGGGCTTGGAATTCAAGCTCACGGGCTGAGTTGTGGGTTCTGCTCCCCTTCCGCTGGCTCCTGCTTGGAGAAGCCCTGACGCGTGGCCACCACGACAGAGGGGCGTTGGGAATTAGATGCAGTTGCGGCCCTGAATGTATTACCTGCTGCCGGTTTCCATCTGGAATTCAAAAATGAAAGTAACTAATCTGAGACTGAATTACCCCTTTTGGTCTGAAACGAAGGCATACTCTTCCTCTTCTCTACAGGGCAAAAACAAAAACAAAATAATTTCATTTTCATGTCCAAAAAGATAACAACATGGATTTCAGACAATTTTAGTAGCTAACTGTATCTCTGAAACAGCTGAGGGGAACCCATTGGGAACTATTATGTTTACTTTAAAATCAAGAAAAAGGAAGTGATAGAAGCTCTTGGATTCATTACCCCTTTAATAAGTGCATTTAACCCTCTAGCTTTAATTCTTCTTTATAAAAACAGAAACCCAAACAGCAGCAATCTGCTGTTTTGGAGAAAACATCTGAGTGGAAATCAGGAGCCTCGGTTCTAGTCTCCGCCCTTCTATTAAGTAGCCATTTCATATGACCAGCCATGGGCCAAAATTGCACTGGAATTAAATCCATCTCAAAACGAGGTGATTTCGAGAGTTCCCACTGACTCTAAAATTCTAAGGGCCTAGGCATCAATTAGTGACAAAAGTAATATAAAGATTACACCCAAACAAAACCTCTGTTCTTTCAGATAGGTGTTCCTTTGGTTAATGGGATTTATGTGAATGATGGGTGGATCTACATATCTAATCCTCTTACCGGTATTTGGACAACAATGTGGTGATTGGAGGGGGTGGTAGAAGAGGGTACTGGGAGGATAAATGGTGATGGGGAAAAATAGTATTAGAAGGTTCAAAAAATTTCCAACTGAAATTATGGGCAAACCTGTCAAATGCAAGAACCCCTTTAGACCCCTCTAGTGCTCTGTAACAGCTGAGGAATTTTTTTTACAGCGACAGCTGGTCTTCACAGACATAGACGGCTGGCTCTCAATGAGCCCTGCCCCCCAGTATTCACACCCTTTCAGAGACCCTGCCACATTGAACCTGGACTGGCCCTGTCACTCCCTTTAACCAGTGACACTGGCAGTCCTGGGTGTAAGCCAAAAGAAGTCTTGGTTGCTTCTGTTCCCGTTAGCGGCCCTCAGTCTGAGCACAGGACTGGCTGGCTGGCCACCCCTTTTGCACCAGCACCTGTCTGATGAGTTTGGCTTTCGATTTGCAAGGCAGCCGATAGTGCATTTTCGGAAACACTTCCATTTTTGTGCTTCGGGAGCCTTGAGCTGCCATTGGTCTCAATGTCCCACCCTGAATATATCAGCGTTCAATCTAATGCAGGCCCAGATGCCTGTTTCCAGTGCCATCCTTTGTCCTTACTGAAATGTGTGCGGATCAGAGAAAGAGAAAAAGCCCTATTGTTGCCCTGGCCAGTGTTCTCAGTGGTTAGAGCACCAGCCCAGGCACCAAAGAGTTGCGGGTTTGACTCCCTGTGGAAGGCACATACTAGTAGCTGGATTGCAGGCCCAATCCCCGTTGGGGCATGTTCAGGAGGCAACCAACTGATGTGTCTCTATCACCTCAATATTTCTCTCTCCCTCTTCACTCCCTTCCTCTCTCTAAAAAATCAATGGAAAAACTATGTGTGGGTGAGGATTAACAATAAAAAGGCCCTAATGTGGGCTCTAGATGCCTTAAGAGGCTCCTTCTCACCAATATTTTGAGTTGTCCTTTGTTTGGTATCCTGGAGATGCCTGATGGCTGAGAGACATGTTCTTCTTCGGCCAAGAGGGTGGGGCGCCAGAAACAGCAGGTGGAAGCCTCTACAGGTGAACCCTCAGGGATGGCAGTCTAAGGACAGTTCCCATGGAAGTTGGCTTCCGTAAGACTTCCATGTTTGCACACTTCCCGGGTGCTCCTGGTCAGGGTGTGTGTGCGTGTCTGTAGACAGCAGCCACCGGCATTCCCTTGGCCTTCCAACGCTCCTGGGTTCCTCCTCCTCGTACGCCAAGCTCCTCTGACTTCTTCACTTCTAGGTACTGCTTCTTTCCCCTCAACTGTCCATCAGCTGATGCTGATACAGTGTTCGTTGACTGGTAAAAAAACTAAAGACGAGACCCTTTTCAGGGAGTTTTTGCATCAAAAATGAAACAAAGGAATGAAGATGCAGCAATTAATCTTTGAGGGGAAGTATCCCAGCCTGGCCACTTCTCAGCAACGCCAAGACAGCTGCTGTGATCACCAGGATGGCCATGCTCTCTCTTGCCTGAGGCAAGTCACGAGAACACGAAGAGTCCTCCACCTAAAAGGCAGTGTTCGAAGAGGCAACAGAAACTCTCCAGGGGAAAACTCGGGAGTGGGCTCTGTGATATGCTTTCTAGCCAAAAACACCAGTCCCATTTCTTCCAGAACACAGGGAACACCGTTCCAGGTTCTCCTTTGTAAAATGGGTTTAACCCTAGCTCTTTCAGAGTGTTTTCTGATTATGAAAGAAGCCTGTCTCGTTGCCAGTGGTTAGCCAGCCCTCCTCCGATGTTCAACTTGTTATCCGGATTATGGACACTCATGTTTCTCAAGCCTCTAAGAGTCAAGAACAAGGTTGCCCAAGTCCTGAGAGGTAAAAATTTATTCATGTATATCATATCAGCATGTTATGATATGGTCACACCTGCTCATACAGCTGACTTTTTCTTATAGCCAAAAGAGGAATTTTTTTCCTTTTAAAAATACATTTTTTTTTCCCAGCAGGAAGAAACATTTTTAAAACAAACGTTTTCATATTAAGTGGAAATTAAAAACAATGGCTTTTTGTTTTGTTTTCCCCCAACTCGTGAGGAATAGGGCTGGTCAGCAGTAGATCTCCGAGTGCTTCAAATTGGTTTTCAGGCCTCTGCCCCATTTATTCTTCCTCTTCCACAGAACCCACATTTGAGGGGGCGGGGAGGGGGAGGGAGGGAATTACAGCCTCACCAAATCAGCAGCCTAAACCCAGACAGGAAACAGAAGAGGTAGACTGAACTGTAACTATTTAACAGATTATGTAAGATATTTTAATACACTTAAAATTTTCAGTGGGCTCAAACATATTCTACAAATATTGAATCAAAAAAAAGTTTTAAATGCTTAAAACAAAATCTTAGAGATGTCTATTATCAGTTTCCTTTGAGCAATAAAAGCACACAACTTTAGAAATATGCAAGCTTTCCATGCACTTCAGGAAAAGTTGGCTCTTGGCAAATTCTTCAAACATCCAAAGCCCACTCTGTAGGATTGATGTTAATGCTTTCCTACGCTTAAAAGCCCCTGCTCAGAGAGAGGAATTTCCTGAGAGCAGTGAGTAGATTAACTGTGAGACCTTCCTTCAACACTAACAGTTTTTTGAACAAAAACACATAAACCAGAATGTTTTTTTGGGCAGTGGTGTGCTGGAGACACCTCCCACTTGCTCAAGAAAGCCAACTGTTTTAGAATTTTGCCAGTAGTTGTTAAATGACTGCTATTAAAATAAAATTATATAAGCTTCCCATTGGTGCTGAAGCGAAAAATGGCTCACTTTAATGAGTAAAGCTTGTACAAGGCTAAGAAATAGCACAGATCACATTGAATGACAAATTTGAGAATTAAATGGATTAGGATGTAATTCCATTTTTCAAATCATGGTTGGATCACAGTCATAGGTTGGCCAAAGAGTTCAGGAAAAATCAATTAGAGCATCCTGGGAGAATCAATTGGCTATATGGAATTTATAGTAAAGTATATTTTATTATCTGTTAATCATGTTATAAAATCCTTGCTATCAGCAAAATTTATAACTTATGTAAACTTGTATACATTTTTTCCCCGGAGAGTGACTGCTAACCACTGCATGGGGATAATCGGAAAGGGGAGAGGGACATAGTTTAAAATGAGAGGAGAACAGTATTTTTCAGATGGCCCTCGGCATCCAACTGCCGTGGTGTGTTCTGAGTACACGACTATAGATGTTAATGCCAAAATAGCTCCAGGAAAACACAAACACCCCATGCCCCTACTAAGAATTAAAAGCACTTCACTTGAAAAAAAAATCAACTTTATTTTTTCTAGGTTAAAAAAAATAGAACCAGCTATTAATTTTTGTTGAGAAAATGCTTCTTTTGGTGTTCACATCTCAATTTCTGAAAAGGTAATCTGGTTACTAAAGTAATCCCAATGCATTCATAAACCAGATCCACGTGTGACCAGCCCTTTACAAACATTACAGTTGCCACAGCCTTTACATTCATTCTTATCAGACATTACAACATGCAGGTACATGAAGAAAGACAGGTCACCAAGCTGAAGTAAACATTATGGCATCAAGAAAACGAAAATCCACCTGTATAAAATAAATACAACTTTGTGATAACTGAAAGGAAATGAAAGCACTTAACACAACGATGGCAGTTCGATGTCTGTTTCATTACCAACCATAAGTTACTGTAAAATGCAGCTAGACTCCTTACTGTACAGAATTTGTGCACCACAGCCATGTGTTCAACAGTTTTACACAACAAAAATAAAGCCATTCAAAACATGTGTGCATATTTTGCAACTAGAATACACTATTTTTTTCTCTTTAAACTGTTTTAAAAAAATATTAAATGTAAAAACCCTCAAATGGAAATTTTGCAGAGAAACATGTATTTTATCTTCCATATGCCACAGTCACCCTCCCCCAACAGCGCAGCACTCTCAGCTCTTTCCCAGGTCCAGCTCCTCCTTGTTGGGGATCAATGCAAAATGGTTGCAATAAAGCACCAACCAGAGAACACCCGGCCCCCTCGTGATCTAGAAATGTCCAACGTAGGTGGTTTTGGTCCCAATAGATTCGTCTCTACCCCTTCAGACAATGAGCCAGGACACCTGCTGCCCAGTGCAGCTTTTGCCTTTGCCTTTCATGTTACCAGAAGCAAGGTTCACAGCACTACCTGGCAAAAAATAAGACCAACCACTTGTATCCATCCTCTGTGGACCAGCGCTGGCACGCTCGTCATGGTAACGCTGGAGTGAAGTTCTGTGTGGTGAAGAAAATAACTAACTTTTCCTATGCAGCAGTGTAAACACAATTTCCTTAAATACAAAAAGAATCCAATTGGACTATCCATGATTACAGACTACATCCTATGATTATAACCAAGTCCCACTAGGTCAGAAGAGTCTTCAGGGAAGTGATTGTCAAAAATGTTACTAAGACAAATCCACACGAAGTGAGTAACATGAGCAAAGCCTGGAGAGGCATTCTTAACATTGATCCAAATGACATGAACACTAGAATGATGTTCTGAGGTTTACATGTGGCGATTTAACATTTCATTTTCATAAAAAACGCGTGAGAACAACGGCAATACCGCCAACTCTTGATTATTAGGAATTCCTTTTCTAGGCCATGGGTTATTCAGGCTTCTATGTGTCCTCTTCCTGAGGCTGTCTTTCCAAATCTTTCCACTACTCATCAACACAGTCAAATATATAGGCAAGGGAAGCTAATAAACAACTCACATCATTTTTTAAAATTAGTAAGCACCCAGGAAGGGAAAAAAAGTTTTATGAGAATGAAAATTCAAACTCTAAATGCAATCAGATTTTTGGCTTACCATGACTTATTACTGGAATAATTATGCATAATCTCCAGTTCCTTTACTATGGAAAATTAAGGACTGTGTGTAATATTAAAATATGATGGATAACACTCACAGCTATTTTTTAAAAATCTACTATTTAGATTCTCAGTTAACTTGTGTGACTACCCAAGACAACATTTCCATTCTGTAATTTTTCCTTACCTTCCACTGGCCTACAGGCTTCTCTACAATAACTGCATATTTAAACACCAACAGGAAACAACAGTGGTTTCTGAAGTTAAGCGTGAACTTCTGAGGTGGTCACTTCTGGGGTCGCTGCACCTCCCTGAGGCCAAGCAGGTGCTCCATCACCATGACTCTGGGATCCAGTAGGGAGTTTGCAACCCTGTCTGCTGTGGGAATCCAGGCAGGTCAGCAGAGGCCAAGCAGTGCTGAGATTCGGTAAGCTCCCGGTATCAAACTGGCACAGTGTTACTTCTTTTCCCTGGACAAAGCAGATATTCGCTAAACCTCTTTCACTCACTTTACAAAGGAAGTACAGATGAGGGATTTTTACTCAGTTCTGTATAGTGGCATATTGCTGCTTCCCTGATTGCCATATAAGAACACCGATTCGCTCTTTACATTCCCCTGTGCAAACAAGAGAACCCCAGTTACTGATAAGGAAAGCACTAACAATGCTCTCCAACAGCATGTTTGCTAACAGAAGAGAGGGCACGTGTTGAGAAAGAAACAAGGGGGGTGGGGCAGATCAAACACACACCTATTTACAACTCACAGATCTATGTTCAAAATTAACCCACACATTTAGAGGCTGTTGAAATGACTGTGCTTGGAAAGTAAAGCATCTTAGAGAACAGTCTGTTTAATGTGTACAGTATATTAAACAATATCCTCCTCCTTTGGAGCTCAGTGATGGCCCAAGAAACCACGTGTGTGTGCACGCGTGCGTTTCTCTTCTTCCCTGATGGGAGACTGCCCACTCTGCCTGTGGCTTGCTTTAGCAACGAGGAAAAGGTCTAATAGCTAGGACTGTCTGCCATTATTGACAATGAACAACTTGTCGCCCAGATGGCTGACCAACCTCTCGAATGAATAATTCCAATTCACCTTGTAATCTGATAGCATTTGCTGGGCCTCAAACAGAAGTGTCCCTAAGCTTCCATTTGGCTTCCTATCTGTATCTGTACCTCTAGACTGAGATTGGTTTCACCCACTCACTGTCACTGTAAAGCACATAATGAGATGCTAAAATTTTGAAAAAGTGGCACCTTATGACCACCATCCCCAAACTGCACACGGGAACACTGCCTTCTGCATCTCACCAGCAGTAGTATAATCAATGAGGTATTTCAGCTCAGGCATCATTCTCTTCACACATGCATGCACAGACCTAAAGATGAAGCCGCTGTGAGCTTGTATTTGGTGCTGCTTTACCTTTTCCACACAACTGGGAGAGAATTCTTATCTCTTCAGTGTTTTGGTGGTTTTTTTTGGTTTATTTAAAAACAAAAAACATCAGCCTTTGCTTTTACCTTCCGGCCTCTTTCTCAGAACTGCCAAATTGCATGATTGGCGACAACAGGGGAATCTACGATGTCATGTCACAGAAAACTACTGCTGACTCACCAGAATCTCAGTCTCACCACCCTAGGCCAGAGGGCGCTGCCGCCTCGATGCTGGGGTGCAGGCGGTGACCGCGGTGACGGGTGCAGGGCCAGCACTTGGTGAGAAGTCTGGTTTTACTGTGAGGTAAACTGCATGAACATAGTGACAAAAGGAAAAAAGTCTTCTAGAAATAGACACGACGTTATCCGTTTCAAAAGCAACGGGAAGAGCCTGGGAAGCCTCGTGTGCTGGTCTCTCTCCTGGTCACACCGCCCTGACATGGGCAGCTCCCTGAAGAGACAGGTGCTGGGGTGACAGCCTGTCACCATTTTAAGCCAGTGTCTGGCTCTAGCTTTTATTTTTCTAATAAATTAGCCGATTTCACCGTATATTGATCATTTAAGTGTTTTGCATTAATTTGTTTCAACTGTCCCCAAATGCAGTTGGTGCTAATATACCAAAATGAAAACAAACAAACAATAAAACAGCTGAAGCTGCCCCCCACCCCAGGTGCAGTGCCCAGCTCAGGGAGATGCTGGAGAGCAAGAGCGCAGGTTAAAACACGCAGACAAGACAGCTGCTCGCGTCCCACTCACTGATTATGTGTAGACTGGTTTCCAGGCTATACTACTAATCCTCTGCTACAGATGCAGCTGATGAAAGTGCATTTTGTAAAAGAAAATGATCCATCTACGATATGCCTTCTATATAAAAGGAGAAACCAAGTGCCCTCCCCCGCAACACACACACACACACACACACACACACACACACACACACACACACACGGAAAGCACTAGCGCATGTAAACACGGTGTCGGGCCGAGCCTGCCTTTTGAAAGAGCCCATTCCAGGACTGGACGTGTCCCGTGGACACTGCTCCCCGCCACAGCATGCCTGACTCCGGACCTCACTAAGCTGGTGAGGACTGGAGCGTCACTGCAAAGGACAGGGCGACAGTTCTTCAGAAGGTGCCAACCAGCCCCCCTGGAGGTTCCTAGTGACACAGCAGGAGTGGGCAGTGAGGGCGCTCACAGCACTGCCCAAGGGAGACTACTAGCTAGGAGGACGAGCTCAGTTCTCTGAGCTTGAACTAGGTGATCAAGTATCTGCTGGCAACAGAATTTCTCTGTCTTCTAGGATGATTTTATGATTTCCTCTTCTCCAAATGTGATGTTCGTTTAAATGTGTGGTAGAGTGTATCTTTTTAAAACATGAAAAGTCCTTAAAACATATTAGCAGGTCATTAGATTACTGATCCTCATTTTAGCAGAGTTTTAAAATATCCCGACGGGGATAAATATTAATCCATCCATGGAATTTCCTTTGCTTGTTTTATATTCTGATTTGCACACGTGAAATAATGCACTCATGAAAGTTGGAATTCCTATGGTGACCTTGCCAAGTCCAGGGCAGTTCCTAAAACAGGCAATGGTAAAAATACTGGAAGATGTTGTACCACATGTAGCCTGACAAAAATGCGAAGGACTGGATGAGGAAGATCCACATATTGCTGAGGGTCATCTCTCTAGACACAGCTTCCCTGTGGCCTTGGGAAGGCGGAAAAGCCCCTGAAAAACAAGATGGAAGAAAACATTACTTTGTTTTACTGCGGCGGTAGGTCTCCTGGAGTAAAAGTTGAATACTGGTTTTAATAATAATTTTTTTAACACATCTTCTGTGACTTCCCACTGCTCTTGAAGAGAGATCTCATTTGAAATATAATTTTCAACCTGCCTGAGCCTCTGCCTCTATCCTCTCTGCCTGGGGTGCTCCTCCTCCATCTCAGGGAATGGCTGGGCCATCTGTGTTCTTCCAGTATCAGAAAAAAATACCGCCTCTCCCTGTCCACCGCGACTATCCCCCCTCCCCTTCAGTCATTGTCACCACCATGTTTATTTCCTTCTTGGCACTTTCCACAATCTGTAACATCCCCACCTATATCTTCTTTTCCTACAGACTGTCTCCTGTGGGAGTATCAGCTGCAAGAGAGCAGCACTCTGCAGCCTTGTTTCCCACTGTATCCCTAGAGATCGCCACAGTGGCCAGGACACAAGATGTGTGAAGTCGATATAGAATACTTTCCAAAACAGCATGAACTTACATTCGTTCTTCTATTTACAAGTTAAATGTCTCTGCCACAAAAAAGGTGGTTGTTCTTTCAAGTATCCAATAGGAAAAAAAAAAGTGGTTGTAAATCGCTGTTATTTTCAAAAGGCAATATGGTTTATGAAATATATCTTAATAATAAAAAGGATCATTTAAGTGTTTTGCATTAATTAATTCCATTATTAACTATTATATAATTAATACACAAAGTAAACAGATTTCTGGGAAGGAAAGCTAGACCATTTCAGGGCAATATTATCTAAGGTCATCTTGGTAACACTCTTCAGCATTTCCAATAGTCTTTGTCCTTGTGGATAATCCCCCAGCTAAGCTGATTCATGAGGGGATTTGCTTCTCACAAGCAATGTACAGAGAACACTTTCAAGTTTTAAGGTCTATTATGCAAATAGCTTTATTCAAAAGAGGCTTCCATTATTATTGTACAACTTAGGGCAAATATCATAAAGCAAGAGACAGATTGAAAAAAAAGAGAGAGCTTATTAGCCTTTTAATTGCCTCATGCCTTCTTGTACATCCATCCTGTCTTATCTTTAAGGAAAGTTTGAGAGTGAGACCAAGGATTGCACACATGAAGAGGGGCATCTTATTAGGAATTCTAAAGACATACACAGTGCCCAACTCCTGTCACATTAATAGGCACTACTCCACAGCCCCAGAATCAGTAAGTTAAGATCAGGAAGGAATCGTCTGGAGGGCAAAGTGAAACAGTCCTACACCCCAAATCAAAAGTACTAAAGATAATCACTGTATCAGCCTTTGCTCAACATCAGGTCTTGACAGTCTGATTCAGCATGAACTTTAATTCTGTACCAAAAAATGTCTAAGTGGGGAAAAAACAGTGCCTTCTGTTCATTGAAAATCCCATGGCCATCCTCAAACCTGAACAACTTTCACTTCACCTTTCTCCCCCTAGGTAGCCTCTAGAACAGAGGTGGGGAACATCCGGCCTGTTCTAGAGACTACCATATAGAGGCTCGGGAAATCATTTCGCCTGGCCCTGCCAAGGCATTTGGGGTGAGTTAATTAAATGTTTGCCCAAATACAGCAGGCTAATTTTTTTAAGTTGATAATTTTGTATGGCCTCCGAATGATGTTATAAATATCCAAATGGCCCTTGGCAGAAAAAAGTTCCCTACCCCTGCTCTAGAAAATAGGCCTACAAATAGCTATTTGTGAAAGCACTTCCGTAGTGCCTGGAGTTCTACCAACATCAATTTTCTCCTTTCAAAACTTCCTTTCTTCCTTCCTCTCTCCTCCTCCCCTGTTATGTCTTTTTCACTGCACTGTAGTTTTCATAGAACATAAAAAATATTAAATATAGAAAAGAGACTTAGGGTAAATAGACTTTTTTCTCCCAAGGAGAAATGTATAAGGTTGTATCCATGAAAACGAACTAGTGAACTTTATTGTTAAAAAAAAAAATAAAGCATATTAAAAAATGTTTACAAATGATGGTATTATTTAAACAAATTACAAGGCCAAAAATGAAGGTCATTTGCTATTTTATAAAGCAGTCCATGTAATTGCATATGTATGATCACAAGTCTTCTACAGACTGTGTACTCTCTTGAATTAGACCCATTTGTACATGGTTAATGAACAAGTGCCTGAATACATTTAATGTAAGTTTGTCTTTATGAAAATTCTAAGATGAAATTCTTAAGTATAGAATACTCTGATTCCTTTAGGGCAGTGGTCGGCAAACCGTGGCTCATGAGCTGCTGTGGTTTGCCGCTGTTGACTAATGAGTTTGCCGACCACTGCTTTAGGGTATCTGAAGAATTTTAAAAAATGCTTATCTTTCCCAGTAACTTCAGGAAAGTATGTAATAAATATTGTGTACCTGTTTCATAAAAATGCGTTAAGAGGTCCTCTTTTTCAATAAAACGCTGATAGAGCCAATCAGAAAGTTCATCAGTCTCCAGGGGTACATCCTTAATTGGAAAGATCCTAGTTAAGAAAAAAAAAGAGCAAAAACTACTTTAATTCAGAAGTCAAAATCATTCAGAACTGCAATTTAGCTTTGGTGATTGAAAAGCTGAAGAAAGGTATGGAATCCTCTTTTGCAAGGGTCGGTTTCTTAAGCTTCTCAAGTTATCTTGTTTTTTTTAAATGTTGATTATATAACCGAGTTCATGTATTCATTCATTCAAACATTCACTAGCCTATTATATGTTATGCCTAGTGCTCGATGGTAGAAACATATTATTAGATTATCCTATATCTACAAATAATTATTGAGAAATAACTATCCTCCCATGCTTGTGTGTTAAGTGGGAATGGTGTTTAGAAAAGATGAAATTTTAAAAGGCAACTCCTTTTGGACACTAGAGTAGTCGAACGCTAGGCCAAATAATGCAGCTTTGCCACATTACTGGGAATGTCTGAACTAGACAGAATACCCCTAAATTGGTGCCATTTTGCTAATTATATCAGAGATAGTGGTTTCATGAGCAAAGCCCACTCTTGGCTAGAGCATGATTCTGGAGATGCTGCAACCCTGTCCTGACTCAACAGCGAGTAGACTGGGATGGTTTCTGATAAATGCCCCCTGGAGGTGAGGACAGAGAGCCACAGAGGAAGTGCTATGTCTCTGCTGACCTTGGGAAAGAGCTTCCTTTCTTCTTTGTTTTCCAAATTTGGGGAGGAAGGGAGGTTTTAATTTTTTCCCTTTATCAAAGCTATTAAGATACACAGTTAAAAAGTCTACAAAATGAATGTTTGTATAAAAAAACAATAGACCTTGTCCCTCTGCCCTTCGTTTCTCCCTTCCGAGAAGAATCAAATTTTACTTCTTTTACTAGTAGTCAATTATCTTAATATGTTTCACCACAGTTCTTTAGTTTTGAGGCTTTTCTACTGACTCACTATGAAAAGTGAGAATTAGCTCCTTCTTCTTCCTACTCCCATTACACATGCACATCCTTCTCATCTTCCTAATGCAGTTAGTATGGTAATGTTACTTAGCACAATATTAGACATTGGCATTTTTATCATCATGTAAATATATATAAGGTTAAGCCAATGTAGTAAATCATGGCTAATTTTTCTTTCCTGATGAATTTTTGTTCTCCCTGAATCGAGCAGTTCCAGTTTTGTATGTACACTTAACTGATTCGGCCACAAGCTCTTGGCCAACTGTCTCAAATCAATTCTCTAGATCAAGTCTGCAAACTTTTTCTTAAAGGGTCAGATAAAAAACACAGGGTGTCCCAAACAAATGTACTCACACTTTAACAGCTGATAGTTCTATTTTGAAAATGAAATGTATTTTAATAAATACAGCCTTTATAATTATTCAAAGTATGTACATACATTTTGGGAGGGGCCACCCTATATTTACACTTTGCAGACCATGTGGTCTCTGTCGCAACAATTCAATTCTGCTTGCAGTGCAAAAGCAGCCTTAGGCAATGTGTAAATAAAAGGGTGCAGTTGTGTTCAAATAAAATTTTATTTAAAAAACAGGCAGAGCCAGATTGGCCTGCGGTCTAGAGGTTCTCCCAAGGCATACACGTGCATCAGACATCCTTTCAATTCCACCTCCCTGAAGCATTTTACCCAGGTTCTGGACTGGCTGCTCGTTGGTTTCTTCTTGCGAAGGCCCTTCACTATCGTTCTGGTGGATGTGGTGGTCCTCTGCACTCCTAAAATGGAGTTAATGTTTCTGACACCGATGTCTTCCTCTCTCTGTATTTCCTTCACATTTTTAGGGAGCACATTCTCCAGCAGTTTCTTGACAAAGGGTTCTTAAAACCTTGCATTTCTGCCAACGTCTTCTTTCTGTCCACACACCTTGTTGATAATTGAACTAGATATAGGATTCAGGGTTGGAATTCATTTTCTTCCATCTCTGTCTTTTGTCCTCTTGGGAGATTTCTTATTTAATGTCTAAACTTTTTATTGAGTTTTTACTCATTTTATCATATTTTTAATTTCTAAGAGTTCTCTGAGTGTTCCTCTTTATAGTATACTATTATTGTTTTATTGTTGCAATATCATACCTTTATGAGAATCTTAACTCTATGAGAATTACTATGGTAACTTGTACTATGGTATAACATGCACAAAAGTAGAGAAAAAGGTTAATGAACCCTCATGTACTATTAGGATTTTTGGAAGCTGCTCTTTCCCTGAGTCTAAACCCCACCCAAATCTATGGGTGACCCCTGAAATATGTACATGTGAGGTAAAGTCCAAGCAGAATAAAATCTCACAAATTTTAATTCCAGCACAGGGGAGGTACCCAGAGTTACACAGAAAATTTAACTACTCAGGAAATTTAGTCATTTGTTTTGTTTTATTTTCTCCAGACTAAATGTCCTTAAATATCAGATTTTTAGAAAAATCTCAGAAATGTTTTAAAATTAAAAAATCAGATTTATTTTTTAACAATATAAGTAACATTTTTTAAACTATTCACCTCTACCACACCGAGTACCAGCATTTGGGGAATTATTTGTATTCATTTTTTGACCTATAAAATATATTCTATTTCTGTAAATATAAAATCAGGCCTTATCAACCTAAGGATAATTTACAAAGAGTCACAGGGCTAAAGAATATCTTGAAACAATATTTAAACCATCTTTATAAGTAGAAAAATGACATGAAAAGTGAGGCTGAATTAAACAAAGGAAGTCTGGGTTTACCAAGTGAACTCGCTTAAAAGAATACGATGAGGTTGGTGAAGTATCTATCACTTTAAATGGGAGAGAGTGTGGGAGTAGGGCTATGTTTTAAAAGAAATCCTACCCTACCATCTGCCTAGAATAGCTTGGACATTCTCTTAACTTCGGAAATAGCCAGGAGGGCAGACCAAATGCTCCCTCCAAAGAAATCTACTGATAGTTTGGGCACCATGGGATTAAAATATTAAAACGATTAATCATCCCCTAATATGACAAAGTATCAAATGCACTGAATACCAGTCCTCTTAGAATTAAATAAAAGGAGTTCTTCGGGGATATAAACAAACAAATAAGTAAAAACAGAAATAAATCTTTACAATAGCTATCCAAATGAGAAACTAGGTCCTAAATTTCAAGAAATAAAAATTCTCATTATCTGTAATCCAGAATGAACTCTTAAATACATAGTATTCTACCAATATCTATAGAATCAGATTTCAGAACATTGGGTAAATTACACTTTCACAAAAAGATAGGAAATAATGCTTAGCAGCTGGCACCTCTATAAATTCGAGGAAGAATATTTCATGCCACAAGGCTCCAAAATGTGAGTTAACAAACAACATGGCTTAAACCCCTCAATTCAATTCTACCAACTGCATGTAAGGAGCTAAAAAGCACTGAAGGTTTTAAGGTAAAGTGTTCCTACTTTCAAAAACATAATAATCTAGCAGCTGGATATGAAAAGTAAACAAATAATATACAACTGGAATATGGTAAGTGTAGTATAAGAAGTTGGAAGAATTTCTGTGTAAGTTCAAATGAAGGGGTGTGTCTGTGAGTCTGTTTCTTCTCTCAGGCCCTGCTGTACTCATCTTTGCATACCTGATGTGTAATCGAGACACGTGAAAAACAATTCACTTGAAATGGCCTCAGAGTCAATAGAATTTAACACTAAAAAAAATTTTTTTAACCCGGTAACAATATGCATATAGTTTTCAAAAATCATAGTACCACAAGGTTCATAATGAAAAATAGCCCTATGTTTTCCCTCCTCAGATACCTGTTTCCCAGAAAACTTTTTTTTTTTTGCTATCACCTCCATATGGCTTATACATAAACATGCTAATTCCACTATTCTGGATCATCCCATTTAAAATGTCCTGGTTGACTTCTTCCTTAGGAAGACAGGGAAGAGGCTGTTTCATTCCTTTGTCCTCTTCTCCTCGGCACCCCCTCCTCTTCCTTCGTACACGGTTAATAATTCCTTCTCCGTGCCACTCTGTCCTTTTCAATTATGCTTACTCATGTGTGTTCTATTTCTTTTCTGATGTGTCTTCTATCGGGCCCTGCTATACTCATCTTTGCATACCCAATGTGTAAATCAGTGTTTGTTCCTTCGTGGGAACTCAAGTTTGATGAACCGAATTGAATTGAAAGTAATCTGCCCGCGTAAACCTTCATGAGGTACCTACCATCTGGACAGGCATCAAAACCATGGGCATTGTTAACTGACACCACCAGGGTCAGTGTGACAAGAATAACTCAGAAACGCAGAAACTATCTGTCACCAAATAGATTTCAAGAACAGATACTGTCCAATTTAACATGTGAGAATTTCTCCCAGCATTCAAATCCCAGAAATTTTGCTTTGAGCCATTGTCCTGAAATAATCTGTTTGGGTCTCTTTCTCAACATACTAACATATAATATTTATAGCTAAACCCTGGACTCACTAGAAAGGTTTTTAAAAATCTCCACTCATCCCAGACAGTTTGGCTCAGTGGATAGAGCATCAGCCTGCAGATAGACCACATGGTAGGACACAAAACAACTGGAACATTTTCTAGTATAGACCATGCACATGGAAAAACTGGACTAAACCACCAACTTACACTATATATAAGAATAAACTCAAAATGGATAAAAGATTTAAATGTAAGTCGAAAGAAAAAAAACACCCACAAAAATCCTAGAAGAAAATATAGGCAGTAAAATCTCGGACATCTTTCGGAGCAATATTTCTGCCAATATGTCTCCCAGGGAAAGGGAAACAAAGGAAAAAATAAACAAATGGGACTACATCAAACTAAAAAGCTTCTGCACAGCAAATGAAACCATCAACAAATTGAAAAGGGAACCCACTGTATGGGAGAACATATTCTCGCCAATGATACGTTTGATAAGAGGTTAATCTCCAAAATAAATAAAGAATTTATACAACTCAACACCAGGAAGACAAACAATTCAGTTAAAAAATGGGCAAAGAACCTGAATAGACACATCTCCAAAGAGGACATACAGATGGTCAATAGACATATGAAAAAATGTTCAATGTCACTAATCATCAAAAAGATGCAAATTAAAACCACAATGAGATACTACCTCATACGTGCCAGAATGGCTACAACTGATGAAAGAATGTGAACATATTAGCAAAAGAACATATAAGCATAACCCTGGATGCAATCTACAGTGTGGTAATAGCCAGAGGGAAGGGGGAGTGGGGCTGTGTGGAGGAGGCAAAGAAGAAAAAAGGGGACATCTGTAATAGAGTCAACAATAAAAATAAATAAAACATATGAAAAAAGTTTTATTTTCTTAAAGGAAAGTGAAAAAAAAAAAAAACCCTGCTGGTACAGAAAAGCAAAAAGAACTTGTGGGTGCTGAACATTAAAAACAGCCAAGCAGAACTAAAAATTTGATGATTACATTTAATGTGTAACTGCATTTTCCAAATGGAAGGTCTAAACAGTGACAAATGACTAAAATGTCCAGCCTTTTCCAGAAAACACACACACACACACACACAAACTAGAACACAGAGGCAAAGAAACAGAAAACAAAAGATGTTAAGAAAAGCAGACAGGTCCAACTGGAGTGGTTCAGTTTGTTGAGGGTTGCCCCATGAACTGAAAGTTCACCAGTTCCATCATTACCAGTCAGGGCATATGACCTGGTTGCAGGCCCAATCCCCAGCAGGGGCATACAGGAGGCAGCCGATAGATGTTTCTCTCTCACATTGGTGTTTCTTTCCCTCTCCCTTTCTTTCTCTACAAAATCAATAAAAACGTGTGTTTTTTAAAGAAAAGCAGACAGGAAAAACACATTTTAAACAGCAGGCGCAGGCGTGAACTGAGCAATAATTATAAGCACTGACAGAAAAAGCCCCAGCATAAAGAAAACTAGAGATAACAAATAAAACAAAACAGAAACAGACTCATTGATATAGAGAACAAATTTATCTTTCCCAAGAGAGGAAGAGGGTCGGGGGATGAATGAAAGAGAAAAAGGGGAATAAGAGTTACAAAATAAATAAGTCAAGGGGATATAAGCGCAGCATAGAAAAAACAGTCAATTAATATTATAATAACTTTGTATGGTGATAAGGGGTTACTAGACTTATTGTGGTGATCACATTGTAAGGTATAAAAATGTCAAATCACTATGTTGTGTACCTAAAACTAATGTAATATTGTATGTATACTTTAATAAAAATAAATTATGGATAAAACACTAGCATATGAACATCTTTTAGACTGTATCATTTGAGTATTTCAATATCCTTAATTTAAAGGGATAAGGTCTATTTAGTGTCTATTAAGGGATATGCATTTTTAAATGTGAACCTACTAAATTCTTATAAATATCTGATGAAAATGCTTTTGTTGTAATGATGCAAATGATTATTCAACCAAAATTCTAAATCCTGTGGGCAATTTCTTTTTTCAGTTAATGTTTAAAACTGAAGAAGACATTTATATCATTAAAAATCTAAATAATACAATGAAAATTAAGATCCCTTCCCCAGAGGCATTCACAGTCAACAACTGAATACCAACTAGATGGCAGTCACTGTTGGGCCTTTTGGAAGAGGGCAGGAGAGAAGGAGCAATTACTTTTTGGACTTTGGTTTGTTTGGAGTGCTACATGCCACATATCCAATTAAATGATAACTAATGTTGTATTATACTGATTTTAAGATCCTTCCTTATTTCAAAGGTGTTCATATGTAAAAAAATATGTATCTTAATATGATCTCTCATTTACTGTGTTTTTCAGAACTTAATTCTGGTATCTAAGAAATGACACTACCTCTATGGGATATAATTTGAATATCTCCATTATAACTACCAACTATCTATATATATCTAAATATATAAAAGCCTAAGCAACCGTTAAGACTGAACAACCTGAACAACTGGTCGACCAGTCACTATGACGCACACTGACCACCAGGGGCAGACACTCAATGCAGGAGCAGCCCCCTGGTGGTCAGTGCGCTCCCACAGCCAACGTCCTGCAGCCTTCCTACCCCCGGCTGTCTGGCCCCCCAAATAGGCTTCAATGGTTTGCCAGGCCGAGGGACCCCACCCATGCACAAATTCATGCACTGGGCCTCTAGTAAGAAATATAATTAGGAAATCATCCTGAATTCACTGTCATGCACTGCAGTTTTCCAAGAGAATAATCTCTGAGGAGGAGGAAAAGCTCGCACAAGACCCTGAGGCAAGAACATAATTGCATGTTCAAGGAGAGCAAGAAGGCCAGTATAGCCAAAGGGGAGTGAGTAAGAAGTAGAGATGAGGTCAGAGGGAAGGAGCAGGTTAAGCAGGGCCTTAGACACCATTTTAAGGCTCCTGGCTTTTTAGATGGGTAAAGACATATGGAATTCTAAACCTGAGGCTGACATGATCTTAGGTTTTCAAAAGACCACTCTGGAAATAGACACTAAGAGGGCCCAGGGTAAAATCAGGGTGACCAATTAGGAAGTTATATAGTGATCTAAGAGCTGGGTAGAGGCGATGGTGACCAGGACCAAGGTGTAAAGAAAGTGGTCAGATCCAGGATACATATTTGCATATAGAACCAAAAAGACTTCCCAACTGAGTGAGATGTAAGAGAAAAAGAGGAGCCAAGCATAACGCCAAGGTTTTTTACCTGAGTAACTGGAAGGATGGAAGTTGCTATCAATAATTAGACTGGGAAAGCTATGTGGAGTATACATTTTTAGGACAGTTTCACTTGAGAGATGAGTATAGATACCCCACTAAAGATGTCTAGCAATCAGATATAAAATTCTGTTTAGTATATTCCTTCGAAGAATGTACATTTTATTTAGCCATTCCTCTACTGGTGGATATTCAAGTTGTTTCGAATTTTTTACTCTTATGAAAAATGATGTTCTAATATCCTTGTCTTTCTCTAGAATGTGTATATAGTTCCAAGTAGAACTGTTATGTCATATAGTTAGAACTTATAATACTGCCAAATTGTTCTTCAAATTGGCTGCACCAAATTGTCTCTACCGCAACAAAACTTAATATAAATAATTATTGATCTATACTCTTTACATGTATATTCAATGTGATCCCTGCTGTGTGCATTTCAAACACCTTAAATTTGTTTGTGCTATATTTTGATTTTGATGCATTCAAATTTGTATTTAATTTTAATTCTGATTCAGTCAAATTTGTATTTTTCCTTCATGATTTATTAGGTCTTTTGTGTCTTATAAGGAAGGTATACCCTACTGTGAGAACACTAAGAGCTTCCTATATTTTCTTTCAATACTTTAGAGTCTCATCATTGATGTTGAGGTAAAAATCTATCTGGAATTTACCTTGGGATATAGTAAAGGGTGAAATTTCAATTTTATGCTCCCTCATGTGTAGAATCAATTGTTCCAAACCATTTCATTTATTGACTACTTCATTCTTTCTCCACTGATATGTGATGCCTACTCAATTATACACAAGTTCTCAAATAAATCTTGATTTTCTAATCTTTCTATTGATCTGGTCCTGCCCTCATACTACACTGTTCTAATTACATTAAGTCTTGATATCTGGTAGGAAGAATGTCTCTGTTTCATTCATCTTCAAAACTATTTTAGCTATTCATTTATCATTACTCCCTCAAATAAATTTTAAAACCATTTTGTCAAGTTTCCAGAAAAATCCTCCTGGACTCTGATTCTACATCCTCTTGGATATAATGTAATTGGAATTACGTTAAATTTATAGATTAATTTTGGATAACTGACATCTTTATCATTTTGAGTCTTCCTCCCTATGAACAAACACAGTATCTCTTCCCACTTATATTCAAGGCCTTTTATATTCTTCAATAAATTTTTTTATTTTTGTTCACAAAAGTCTTAGACATTTCTTGTCACATTTTATTGGTAGGTACTTTATAGTCTTCTTGTTTCTGAGAGTGGTTTTTTTTTTTAACTTACATTTTCTATTTATTGTCAGGACAAAGGAATACCATTGATTGTTCTGTAATGGCTTTATGTCAAGATTGTTGAACTCGATAAATAGATGTTGAACTCAGTTTCTTGGGGTTCTTATATAGATTACTGTGGTGGTTAACTTTATATGTCAACTTGACTAGGCTAAGGGATGCCCAAATAGCTGGTAAAACATTATTTCTGGGTGTGTCTGTGAGGGTGTATCTAGAAGATAAGCATTTGAACTACTAGACGGAGTAAAATTGATTGCCCTCATCATCCCATCTATTGAGGGCCTGAATAGAACAAAAAGGTGAAAGAAGGGTGAGCCCACTCTCTGTTTAAGCTACAACATCCACCGTGTGCCCCAAGGACATTGGTGTTCCTGGTTCTTGGGCTTTTAGACTCAGACAGACTTACACCATCACCTCTTCTCCCCACACCCCTTCTCAGACCTTGGAACTCAGACTAAATTATACCACTGGCTCTCCTGGCTGTCCAGCTTGCAGGCAGCAGATCATGGGATTTCTCAGCCTCCTGTTATTTCTCTAGTAACATTTTAAAAATTTAATCCTTCAATCACCTTCCCAAATCTAAAATATCATTTCAACATGTCATCAACAAAAATTATTAATGAAATATTTTGCATTCCTATTTCTTACTAGTTTCTGAAATCCAATGTGTATTTTATACTTACAGGACATCACAGACTAAGCACATTTTAAGTGCTCAATAGTCACATGTGGCTAGTGGCTGTTGCCACTGCACAGTGCATGAACTGTAGCATTCATATATTCAATAAGTGCTGTGCTTGTATTATATCCCAGCATTAGTCTAATATATAATTGTTAGCAAGACAGGCAAAGTATCTGCTCTCATGGAGGTTACATTCTAAACAGGGAAGACAGACATAAATCAGTAAACCATTTAGATTCCCAATAGTGATTAATTGAACTTTTCAAAGAAGACGGTACCTTAACCCTAATCTTATATTTCATAGCAGTGCTTTTTTTTTTTTTTTTTTTGAGAAATAGGAAGGGAGAGGGATAGAGAGATAGAACATTGATGTCAGAGCAATACTGATCAGCTGCCTTCTGCCCACCCCCTACTGGGGACTGAGCCTGCAACCTAGGCATGTAGCCTGACAGGGAATTGAACTGGTGACCTCTTGGTACATGGGTCAACGTTCAACCACTGAATTCCACCAGCCATAAGAATGTTCACTGCAATATTACTTATTATAATAGCAAAACGACTGAGAAAATATGTACCCAACAATAACAGAATGAATAGGTAAGGTTTGACAATCATATAATGGGAATAGAATAAATAGTGTTTATAGTTCAAATGAATGAAAGGGAGCCATAAACGTAAAAATAAAAAGACATAATAAACAATAGAGTGGAAAAATACATGTTGTAAGATGACATACCCATGTATGGTTATATACATTTTTAAAAACATACAAAACAATATTATACATTATAAACATATCTGTAAATAAAAGTATAAGAAGAGAAAGAATACCCACCAAATTTATGATGGTAGTGGCTTCAAGGGTAGGAGGGAAGGGGTATGGAACTGGGAAGGGAAACAATGGGAACTTTACTAGAAATGCTTTATTTCTTTTATTAATAAAAAAAAAGTCCTGAGGCAAATATATCAAAATGTTAACATTTGCCCATCTTGCTAGTGAGCATAGTTTCTTAAAAAACATTAAATCTTCCTTTTCTGAATTAATTTCCCCTCAAAAGTGAAAATAAATTATTGCCCAAAGTCTCTAATTGAATGCCTTCCCCAAAGTAACCAAAGTCCCAATCAAATTAGACATGAACGCCACACGTCTGCTTCTGGCAATCTTGCTATGCCACTACACTCACGGTTACATCTTTTTTCAAGATTTTGACAATGAAATTATAAGCTCGTTCTGCACAAGGCAATCAGCTTATCTAACTCACTATCCTGATTTGGAGTGAAGCAGACATTTATTTGAAGGACAGGGTTTACTTTTGCTTTTATCCCTATAAGCACCATGTCCCTGTGATTAAAATCTAATCATGTTTAATTTTCCTACTAACTCCTTAACAGCAGCACACCGCACCCATTACTTCTTTAATAGGGAGAAGCTGCTTTCCAGTGTGACAGGAATACAAAAGGGAAGAGGGGGAGGAAAAGGTGGTCCCTTCAAATATTCCCCAGAGTTAAACCTTTAGTTCCTCTTCTTTTAAAACAAGCTTTACTCTTGAAAAAGATCAATAATGTAGTTGTAAGCAAACTAATCACAAATATTTCCCTAGTTAAACAATACATAATATTGGGAAGTCAGGAATAAGAAAAGGCATTTTTTTCTCTTGAAGTAGTAAGTGGCTTACATCCAATCTATGGGGAAGGTTCATTTACTAATAGTGGATTTAGCAATAATCCATACACGTAACTTTATATATCTTAATAATAGTACATTATATTTGTAAGGTGCTTTGTAGTTCTATAATACTTTTTTAATCACTATATCATTTGGTGCTCAAACAAGGCACTCACTGAAACTCAGGCAATTTCTAGCCATCAAGGTCCTAGGATGGGCTGCCTGCTTTATTTAATAATTAAAAAAAAAAAGTTAGTCTGGCTGGTGTGGCTTAGTGGTTGAGTGTCCACCCATGAACCAAGAGGTCATGGTTCAATTCCTGGTTGGGGCATGTGCCAGGGTTGCAGGCGCAATCCCCAGTCGGGGGGAGGGGAAGGCGGGGGGGCTGCAGGCAGCCAATCGACGTTTCTCTCTCTCTATCCTCCCTTCTTCCCTCTAAAATCATAAAACATATATATTTTTAAAAAGTCAGCTGGGTTTAAGAAGAAAACAAATACTTGTTCTACATCATGTGAAACAAAATTGGCTTTTGCACCATATGGCTTAATAGTAATATTCAAGATAAATTATACTTAACTACAGAAAAAAATACACTTATGAATAGTTTTTAAAATCTGCCTATTGGTGAAGATTAGGTAGCCCACATTAAGCAAAACTACTATTTTTCAGAGAAATTTATAGTTTCCAGATCACCTTTTTCTATTTCTCTGGGCACCCATTTCCCACTTTTGGCAGTCAATGCTGTTTTGTTTTTCCTATCAACCTCCCCAGATTTAAAGAGAAAGAGATCTAACCCCAGTTATTATATTATTCACATTTGTGTATATATGATTTCTAATGTTGCATTTTAAAATCTTATTGTAATTGAAAACATCTCATCCTTGTTTAAAATTTTAAAAATATAACCAAACAACTAGAAACTGAACAAAAAGCCAATCTTTCTGAGAACAGAAAAAAAAATCGATTAAAAATTTAATATTGAAACATCTGCACTGTTCTGAGATCGTGCTTTATGTTGGATATATGTTCAGTACTAATATAGAACCCTTACCTGTAATGTACATGTGTGACTGTCGGTTTCCTGTATCCAAGGATCCAGGTTTGAATATCTATGGGTTCAGCTTTGGGATAAGCTATAGTTGTATCTATTATCCACTGGAGACCTTTTGATTTGCTGTCTGAGAACAAAGAAAAAGCAACTTAAAATTGGATCAATTTTTATATTATTTATAACAAACAACAGTACAGGTTACTTGAGGAGTATAAAGCATATTGATATACCTTTTGCTTTAAGAAAATAAGATGAATTTTGGTATTACTGTTCTATATGATGCACTTAGAATGAAGTATTTCCTATGATATTATAAAACAGATGGATTTCAAACAAATGAACAAATCACAGCACTATTATGTATTGGACATGTATCATTCAAGTATTCAATACTATTATGCACTACCAAGGTCTAGTTTTTTACATTTTATTACTCATAAAAAACTGGCCTATGAAAAGGTCGGAAGCTAAAGTATCACATCACAAAAATGGCCTCAAAAACATTCACTAAATATAACACAATATAGTATGAACACCAAGGTTTGTGACACCTGGGAGACATTAATAAATATTGGAATAAGGCAATACAAGTAAACATTTCATTGACACACATGATCGCCAGTTGCTGGTCATGTTTGAAACAAAACCGAAAAACTCCTTCCATTGTAGCAAGAGTTACATACAACTAAAGCAATAAACTTGTTTGCTCTTGGTGGGTATAACAGGTAACTACTGTTGTGAGAGGGAATGGAAGTGCTGTTTTTATTGCCAGCATGGAATACAATGTGAGCAAGAATTAGTGGGGAATCTTCACAGAGAATACTGATAGCCAGATGCTAACATTTTATGGTCTATCTTTTATCTGAGGTATTTGAGATCCCTAAAAAAGAAAAGTTATTTTCAAACCTAAGTCCAAATGTACATTAGGAATAAATTATATTTTACTTTTGTATGTCAAATAAATATAAACTGGCCTTAAATGCTTAAAATTTTTTAGGCAACATCCTAAAAAAGGGGGGGGGGAGGGGGGAAATACTTATAAAAAATAAGTAAAAAAATGTTTTTAATAACATAGTGCTAAAGGAATAGAGTTTATGTAACAAAATACATTTTGACAAGCTACCCATGACATGCATGCTGAAATGTTGAGGGGTATACTAATGTCTGCAACTTATTTTGAGATGCATTAAAAAACAAACAAATAAGATAGACTAATGGATAGATACAAAGATTACGAGGATGGACAGAGAGATGATAAAGCAAATTATAG
This sequence comes from Corynorhinus townsendii, assembly GCA_026230045.1. Lineage (NCBI taxonomy): Eukaryota > Metazoa > Chordata > Mammalia > Chiroptera > Vespertilionidae > Corynorhinus > Corynorhinus townsendii. Next base: position 30,322,278 of record JAPDVU010000013.1, on the reverse strand, counting down.
TAAAACTAGAAGCCCAATGCATGAAGATTCATGCCAGAATGGGCCTTTCTTTTCCTGGCTGCCGGCACTGCCTTCCCTCTGGCCGGAGCAGCCTTTCCGCCTTTCCGCCTTCCCACACTGCCCAGAGGCCCGGAACGCCTGCGTTGTCACCATGGCAATGACGCAAGTGTCCCACCCAACCCCCCAGCCGCTCATCGCCTGCATATGCAAATTAACCCACAATCTTTGTTGGGTTAATTTGCATACTCACTCCTGATTGGCTGGTGGGCATCATAGAGGTATGGTCAATTAGCATGTTACTCTTTTATTAGGTAGATGTTCATTACAGAATCTAGTTGGTCAGCTCATAGATATTAACTGTAAAAATGTTTTAACTTTTACATATGTTTGAAAAATTTTATAATAAAACCATGGGGGGGGGATCACAGGAGTTGTTTTTTAATATCTATTAAATGATACAATAACCAAAGAAAACTTAATCATTTAAAGCTAATCAGACACAACTTAACTTTGAAATGTACATGGATTACATATTAAAACAGACACAAAGATATGTGTGTTGTATAGAATAAACCACTAAATAATTAATTATGAACAGTCAACAAAATAAAATACATAATACCAAAACATAGAGAAAAAAATTGTAAAATACAAGTAAACTAGATTTTGAGTACACAATTTTCTAGAATCTTATTATTTTTCCTAAACAGAATAAAAATTTTAATTAAGGTAAGATAAGTAATAAACTACTTTGCTTTGGTTATAAGCAGAAGTTGTGTCATTCCCAAAGAAAAAAACATTTTTCTTCATCATTGGTCATCTGTATGAAAACTGTCCCTACATTTGAGATCTACAACATCACAGGGGGCTGACTGGGTAAAACGATTTAAAAACAGCAGTCTTAGGGAGTGCAACAAATATTATTTGGAAGTCCTTTGCCTTCAAGTTTTGGCTTGGCTGACATTGCCACAGTGTCTCTCTAGCAGCAAAGCTATTCTGAACTTCCCTTTTCTATTAAAAGACTTTCTAATTTGTCTTCTTAATAGATGATGAAAGATTAAGAGAGCTGTCTGCCTAGCATTTGCTTAGAAAAAAAATAATAATAAAAGGAAAACTCAGTGTAATCTCACAGGCATTATTTTTATGTCTGGTCCTTATTGTCATTTAAAAATACATATTTCTGAGGGCCTATCATTTCTATTTTTACTTTTTCTAAAGAATATTTTTTAAAAATAGCAAAATGCTACTAGGGAAATAGGCCTACTGAGTTTCTTTCAGCTTCTATCACCGAACTGTCATAGTGTCTTAAACTTGCTCATTACAGTCTTCATGTTGTTGGCACAAACTGTCTGCAAATCTTCACAATTCACCAGGCTATCTCCAAGATTTGCAGTTGCATCTTTGAGTGTGATTTACTCTTTCCTGGCCATCCAAGTAATATACTGGTATACTTGTTATTTTAAAAAATACAGGAAAAAATAAGAAATGAGAAAAAAATCATAATGTTACAATTCACAGTTAACATTTTGGTATCTTTCACTCATTTTCTACTGCCTTATTGTTTCTGTCTTTGAGCTCACATTGTCTGCACCAGAGTTGTATGTGCCTCCCACTTCATTAACATTAGAGTGCATAAGTACCTTTCCAAGCCAAAAAAACACAAACATCATCTGTAAAGGCTTTGTTGTATTCTGCTGTATGGATACTTTATAATTACCTATCCCGTCTCCCTTCTGGCTATTTCCAACTTTTTTGCTGTTTATAAATAATGCTGTGATAAACTTTGCCAGTATTTCAGACCATTTCTTTTTTTTTTTTTTCTTTTAACTTATCTTTATTGTTGAAAGTAAAGATTATTTCCTCTTAATAAGAACTTTTTGCAGTGGGGTAACTGAGTCATTTATCAACATTTTAAGGTTCTTAAATTAATGCCAAACTGTATTAAATTCATTCTCTGTCTTAAAGACAAACAAAAAAGCTTTCTAAATTTTATAAGTTAAAAAAATTTCATTACTACTTTTATTTGCATATCTATTTTTAGTTTCACAAATTTGTCACTTCTCTCTCCCTATGTCTTTTACTCTAGCTATCCCACTTCTAGGAAATACTTCACACAAAAATGTAAATATATTTACAGGAGCTTTTACTGTAGCAGTGAACCACAGGGAGTAAGAATAAGTAAGATAAGGGAAAGGCAACTTTGACTTTACGCATTTCTTATTATTTGAATGAATTATTGTAAGCATGAACTACCTTTGTAAACAGAAACAACCTTTAAAATTGTATTTCATTTCTGAGTATCATTTCTATTTGACAAAAATTATAAATATAGAAAAGAACAACGTTATCTGGAACTCCAGAAAATCCTTAATTCCAACAAAGGCAAAAAATGCTAACAACTATCATACCTAATTCTTTAACATCTCCTCCTGCTGGACTTCCATTTTGCTGTCGTGCCACAAGTACATTCAAAATAATTTGTGTTGCTCCAATCCTCGGCAGAGTGACATGTGTAAGAAATGGCAAGTTTTTTTTCTTGGCAAATGCCTGACTTGTTTCCCGCCTCTTCCTGAGGAAGCCCCCTTCTGGAAATAAAACAATCCATTTTCGATCTCTGCTCCTATAATTATTTTCTAGGTGCTTCCTGAGAAGAAGAAGCTGTTGGTCACGATGAGATTTTCCCTAGAAGGTAGACACACATAACAAGTATAGGTACATTTGACATTAAACTGCTATAAAATTAAATAGTAGTAACAGCTTCTAAAGTAAAATCCAATCATAGACTAGAATGGTGATTTTCCTCAACTTACTGCCCATCTTGACCATAGTGGTAAAAATAAGTTATTAATATTATATAAATAAACCCTTCTTTCTAAAGGAAAAAAAATGCTCTAATTGCCCCTGAAAGTTCATTCATTCATTAATTCCGTGACTGTTTACTGAGTGCCTCCACTTGCCAGGCAATGTCCTTCTGATGGGGCGGGGGGACTTATAATCTGATAGATACAGCACCTGAATTAATCTGAAAAATAATCATATTACTTTTAAATCCTAGAATACATATACTTATGTGAACAAAGTGTTAAATTTCTTATATGGGAACAGAGGGTTAAGTTTCATTTCTTAGGCCGGTGCACCTGCTTACCTCCTTTGATCACAAACAAAGTGATTGAGGAGGTGACTCAACTATGGGCAATGGACAATGTACCCAGCAAGCAAGCAGACCATTAAGCACAGTCAGGCCAACCCCATAAAGAGTCAAGACATCATCTCATCACCTGATGACCAAGAACAATAGCTGAACTCTGCTGACCTCTGGGACTCCATGTAGCTGCATTTCGGCCTCACCCTAGCCATTCCCCTTTATAATCCTGTCCTCTGCACCTTGCTGCGAGACAAGCTCCCTGTCTTCTTGGTTGGCTGGCCTTCTCAATAAACACCTGCCTGCATTCAACCCTGCCTGCATTATTGGACATTGCAACAGGCAGCCCGAGCCCACCTGGGGGTTTCCCAGAAACACTACACACCAGAAATAGAGAAGTAAGTGACCCTCATGGAGGTTACTCAAGTGGGGAAGATAGTAAATGAGTGAAAATTCAACTGGCAATAGGTGTTAGGAAGAAAGAATAAGAGCACAGAGAGGGTCAAGATGTTCAGAGAGCCCTGGCCAGTATGGCTCAGTTGTTGAGTGTTGTTCAATGCACCAAAGGTCAATGGGAAAAAGCAAACAAACGAAGGGGACATCTGTAATACTTTCAACATAAAGATACATTTTTTTTTTTTTTATTTCAGAGAGGAAGGAAGAGGGAGAGAGAGAGAAACATCAATGATGAGAGAGAATCATTGATTAGCTGCCTCCTGCACAGCCCCTACTGTGGATTGAGCCCACAACCTGGGCCTGTGCCCTTGACTGGAATCAAACGTGGGACCCTTCAGTCCACAGGCTGATGCTCTATCCACTGAGCCTAAACAGGGAGGGCCATAAAGATTAAAAAAAAAAAAAAAAAAAAAAGACTCTACTGGCTCCAGTGACAAAAAGATTAAGGAGATAAATTAGAAGACTTCTGCAGTTGTCCAGACAAAGGAGTTTGATGACATTTGACTATGGTACATTGATGAGAGGTGGATACATTCAGGAAAAAACAAAATTGAAAGTCAAGCTAACAGGACACTCTGATGTACTGGATTTTAGGGAAAGAAAGAGGATGACTTAGAGAATGAAAAGAGGAATCCAGAAAAAATTTTAGAAAGTCCCAAAACACACAACTAAATATTACAAAGGTTCTTCCTCCAGTATGATCAATTCACTAGTAATTTTCCAGCCAACGCAATTACAGAAGCTCCCTAAAATAATCTGTAAGCTTTCAGTCTTGAAATTATTCCAAATGCAGAACAAGTAAGACATTTTCTTAGCTAATTTACTGAATTGAATTATGATTAAGCTTCATGTATGTAAGTTCCCAAGTCTACTTATAAAATATTTTTAATATTCTTAGAAATAACTTGTCAAAATCATCCAGTAGCAAAGTCCCAAGAGATTTTCTTTACCATTAATATCTTTTCCTCTCCCCTCCTTCCATATTATAGATTTTGTTACTATCTAGAAAAGAATTTGCAAATCTCTCTGATATTTGAAATAGTCTTTAAGTATGCAAGACTTTATATTGTAATAAAAAATGCTTTAGAGTGCATTATTTTCTACTTTTATCCTCTGAAAGTACACCAATAATTTAGTATAACTTAGCCTCTTTTTAATAACTGAGAATCATATTAGGATCACTTATTATACCATACTGCACTATAAATTCAATAATTCCCTTAGACTCCCATGATGCAAAGGGCTCCGCTAGTTTTTTCTCTGGATTCCCCTAAACTGCTATGCTTCAATTGTGGAGACACTCTGAAATATTAGGCTAGTTTCTCTGTTGTTCTGGCCACTATTTGTTTTGTCTCAACCTGTGGCCAATCCCCACTTCCAATTCTCCCTGAGGTTCCAGAGCATAACCTGTTCATCTCTGCTCAGAAGAACCCAGGCTGTTTCCAGAAGAAACTAGGTAACTGCACAGCGTTTGAAAAACAAAAATGTGTTCTGTACATAAAACTATCGGAAGTAAAGAATATGTGTTTTATGACACCTATTTTCACAGAGCTTAGAATTTTCCTACATACTTCCAGCTTATTTCTCAATTTGTGGTTCTTAGAAAAGGTTTAATTAGATTCACTAGTTATTCATTAAGTACTTATTATGTGTAAGGTACTGCACAATCCTGGTTTAATTTGCCAAATACATAAACACCAGCTAAGTGTGGCATTACCATACATAAAAATGCTTGCATATTTCAGTTGCCCATTTCTGAGAAAATAAAGTGTGTGAAACTAGTAGCATATAGCAGGGAAATAGTATAATGTAGTGCTGACTTGATAAAAGGCTGTGATACTTTTTCCTACACACTAAATTATTCCTAATGTTTGGGACTCAATCCCAATCCACCTTCTTTTGTCAAACCCATACTCATTCTCTATATGTATACCAAATATCTTTTCCTCTAAAGTCTGTCTGGATTCACAGAAATTTGATGTACTCACTTTTCCTACTATGAATTCTCAAAATATTTCCTCTTATTTAATAATTTCTCTACTGCTAATTTACATACCTCATATAACAGTGACCTGTAAATAAAAATAATAGTAATAATATAGATGATGATAGTGGTGATCATGACAAATACGATGACAAAGGTAGCAGGCACTGTGCTGAGTGCCTCACAGGTAGTACTTCGTTTAATCCCCACAACAACCCTATGAGGGGAGCACCTATTACTCTCATTTGAAAAATGAGGAAACTTTGAGAGTTTAAATAACTTTCCCAATTCACATAACTACAAAGTAGAGCAGCTGAGAATATGGCAGGTGCTTGATAGGTATTTATTGAACGTTGTACTGTTTAGATGGGAGAAGGAGGGTAGAGATTAGAATGCTTACAGAATCAGCACTTTAATGCTTATGCGTACTCAAGCTCAGATTGAAATAAATGATTTAGGGAATAAAGAGTCAGAGGAATGCTCCCTGACTTTACCTGCTGTAATTGGTTTTGTTATGCCTTTCTATATAATAAAGAATCAGTTTGATCAGGCTATCACTGTGGAGGGGTTGGGGGGAAGCTCATTACTTACCTGTCTTATAAAGAAGTCTCCATGAATTAGAGAAACAATTCCAAAGTTTGTGTACTTAAAAATATGATCCATCAACCACATCATTTGAGCAACAACCTAAAATATTTAAAAACAAGAAATAATTAAATGTTGTCTATAGTCTAGACAACTCTCTAAGTGTTGAGAGTACTTTCTTTTGAATGTACCATGGAGCATGAAATAAATCCAGTAAACAATCCTACTTGTAAATATAAATTAATACTGCCCTAACTTATTAGGCATTAAGTAACGATTATAATACTTCCTGCTCTGTATTTCTCAATTACTCCTTTATGAAAGAAGATTTTAAAATGCTTAAGATTTCAAATTGTTCAATAATATCAGATCATAAAAAGTTTAGTATAACTAATCAGAAAACAAAAACAAAATTACTCTGAACAGAAAAAGGAACCTAAGACAAACTAAATGAAATCTTTTTACAAAGAAAACTTTTTGTTGTCCACATTATTGGTGAATTTCAGATTAACTATGTCTGGTTAATACAGTTATCATCTATGTCAAACTGGAGTTAGAGTAATAACGTTAGGCATATTTATACGGGCCATTGGAATCATTCTTTGAGATTCAAAACTAATTAAGGACACTGAATAATCACTATACGTGTAATTATCATATCAGTAAGAATAAAAATAGTAATTGGGGATTTTTGATACAAAGCCAAATAAACTAATTTTTACAAAATTTTAACATTATGAATTTAGGAAACAGGCCATAAATATTACTAGAAGTACAAACATACCTATACAGTGATTTTTTTTTTTAACAATTCACAATTCTGAATTGAAGAAAGGACTGAATTTATTCTATATTCCAGCAAGATAATACCTCTGCTTTTCAGATAAACAAGAAAAACAGACTCCACAATAATCAAACATATTTTTCTTGACTCATTTTTTGACCCCTGACCTACTGAATCAAATTTCTAGGATCTAAGCACCTCAGTCTTATTCATGCCTTGGTATATGGCCAAGACTTTCTTCCCTAAAGAACAAGGCCCTTGTTTCATTACTTTGCCTTATTAAATTCTCCTTCAAGGTCAAGTTTATGTCCTCTTCCCTCCACAGAGTTTTCTATATCCACCCAGTACACTGTGAGCTCACCTGCCACTGAATATTTCTCACTGTGTATGTATTGCTTGCTATACCCTCCCTACACCTACCACTGGCCTGTTAACTCCTTTAAGCATAGAAGAGTGTCTCATAGGATGGTATTCTATATTTATAGTCACTGACCATGAATATGAAGTACTCAATAAATTCCTACTAATTTGTTTATTTACTATTAGGCCAAATATTAGCTCTATTAACTTTATATACTTTCTATTTATTTCGTTTTCTATGAATAGAACCTTGTTAACTTCTCCTAAGGTGATAATTCCTTTCATGCTAAAGACAATTTATTTTAAACCCATCCAGTATACAGATCTATTTTCGTTATCAATAGAAGCAATGTAAATCAATAGTTCACACAGAGCCTTAGCAACATTAAATAAAATGAGTCTGATATTTTCCTTTCAATATGTTTTACAAATGAAATCCAAAATAGTATTGCCTTATTTTCCTTTGGCTAGAGATCCCCTAATTCACTGACCAACTTTATTCTTCTACCTTAAGCAATACTGCTTTTTGTGTATGTATTTCTCAAACTGGCAATTTGCCACTTCACCTCAAGACAGCCCCCAATTTTAACCATACTAAACTTTGTTAACAAAACAGCTTTATGGAGATATAATTCACATTATCCCCGTTTTTTTTTTTTTAAGTCTCTAAATTCCTCTTCTGGAGTAACTCAGAATTACATATTTTTTCTTTTAAGTTTTTCTAAAATTCCAGGAAAAATATACATATTAAAGTCTATGTTCCAAACCATAAGGTACTTGAATTGGTTCAGTTAACCTCCCCTTTCTGCTGTCTACTTCTGCCATCAGGATGGCTTACCAGCCCTTTGTCCTGGAGGCACATCATCAGAGTACACACATCTCCTGTTGCCTGATGGTTCACCAGCATTACTGCTTCATCTTCCATAACTGTTTTAATATCGTCCCCCCATTCCATCACTGTAAGAATAAACAAGCTGTCATTTTAAAGATTTTTACATTACTAGAAACCTTACATTAGAAAAGCTGGTATATATTAATAATGATACAACACTTAGCTTAAACTTCTGCAACTTCAGAACTTTATTTCCTATAAAAATCAGGATATTGATATAACATTTTGCAGAGCCCCCAAACATCCATTAAAACATAAAATGGTCAGAGTCTTTGATTTAGAAGTTCTACTTCTTAAAATTTATCCTACAGAAACATTTGTCCACATAGGCAAAGAGATATGCATAAAGGATGTTTATGGCAACTTATATGTTCACTAATAGAAGAATGGATAGGAAAATTATGATATAATGGAAGAGTATAAATCCATTAAAAGAATGAAGGGTATTTCTATACACTAACCCAAAAAGGACTTGTTATCAAGTAAACAGAGAAAAATCATAAAACAGTGTATATAGTATGATTACATATTTTAAAATAAGAAATAACATTTATATGTTATCAATACATTGAAAAAAGCCTAAGGGAATGAATCCCAAACTATTAATACTGATCATAATTAGGAAGTGAGTCTCAGAGCCCTTCAAATTGTGCTTCAGAATAATATATGCAAATATTACAAAAACATGTTAAGTATTTTCATTTTAAAATAAGAAAATAAAGATGTTACATTTATTAAAAATCTCCAGATAAAAAGTCATTGAGCCAAAACCTATGTGTACACTCTAAGGAAAAACAGTGGTATCTCCATGAGGTTACGCCTCATTTTATAGTAAATTTACTTCACAGAAAAAAATAAAATTGAACACGTTTCAAACATTTTGTATACTACAAAAAAACTTGTGACATGAATTATCAGAGGCTGATTATACATTAGTATTCGCTCATCTCACTCACTGCTATAAGGAAAGAAGTCGAGCCACCTGTAGGTCATCGTTCTGGATAAAATAGGGATGAGGAGACCTGGAGCCCAGCTGCTCCACCTCCTCCAGCCTCCCTCTAGCCTCCCTCCCTCCCCACTCACGCTTCACTGTCACTCCAATACAACTAAGCTCCTCATAATAGAGTGGAGCTCTTCAGAAGAGCTCATTAGAAAAGGGTTCTACTAATTTTTTCTTTCTACTAAAAATATTTTATTTAAGCAAGACATCCATTCATTTCAGATCTCTTAAAATTTTTAATTAAGGAAATTTTCGGCTGAGTTGAACATATAGGGTGGGGAAAAAGTAGGTGTACAGTTGTTTGTAAAGAAAATAATACAATAATAAATAACAATACAAGAATAAACTCTTTGTTTTACATGCTCACATCTGTAGACCTACTTTTGCCCCTACCATGTATATTAAGTTGTGATTCCCACTTGCAAAGTGAGGTATTCCAATATATATCTATCAGATATATTACTAATACTCAACTAGCTTACACTGTGTGGGAAAATCTTTTCTTTTTATTATTTGTTTATAATCCTCACTTGAGGATATTTTTTTCATTGATTTCTAGAGAGTGGAAAGGAGGGAGGAGGAGGAGGAGGAAAAGGAGAGAGAAGGGGGGGAAGAGAGAAATATCAATGTGAGAGAGACACACAAATGCTTGCCTCTCTCAGGAGCCCTTACCGGGTCTAGGGAACCTGCAATGGGAATTGAATCCTCAACCCTTTGGTCCACAGGCCGATGCTCTAACCACTGAGCCCACTGGCTAGGCAATTTTTTAAATGAATGCGGTATGGACACTGCATCACGGGATGGTCAGTAATCCGTAAGGAACGAGGTAGAGTGGAGGTAGAACAGTGGGAGAGCCCAGGCTCCTGCACAACGCAGCAGCACTAACTTCCCTCCACAGTGCCCGTCCTTTCCCAAGTTCCCTATTCAGTTTGGCTGACATGCTGACTTTACTGAAACATATTTAAACAGCTACTACATCATACATTGCTGGGGGAATATAAATTGGTGCAATAATTTTGGCAATATATCAAAACTAAGAAATGTGAAAATCTTTTTTACCCAGCAATTTCATTCTAGTGATTCATCTTACAGAGATACTTAGTCATGCAAAATGACACATACCTAAGGCTATAGCAGCACTGTTTTTAAGAGCAAAGATAAAAACAACTAGGAAGGGAGACTAATTAAAATGTATAGAAATTGAAAGAATGGTGGTTTCCAGGAGGGAGAAATGGAAGTTGTTGTTTAATGAGTATAGAATTTTGATTTTGCAATATTAAAAATTTCTGGAGTTATATAATAATGTGAATATATTTAACAATACTGAACCATACACCTAAAAATGGGTAATATGGTACGTTTTATGTTATATGTATTTATCACAATTAAAAATTAAAAAGACTAGTTAAGTAAATTATAGTATATCTGTGCAATGGAATATTATGCAATTATAGCATTTGTATACTGATATAGAATAGCATACTATAATAAAAGCAGAGTATAGAATAGTGTGTGAAGAATGCCATCAATTGGGTTTTTTAAAAGGACTGAGGAGAATTCACTTACTAAATGAAAATTCACCACATCCTGCCTCTATTGAGAACCCCTCAATGGAAACACACACACACCATTCTTTTATTAATTCATTCTTCATTCAGTAGATCAGCATCAGGCAATGTTAAGTGTCATGGGTTTAAAATAAATAAGAACAAAAGTATTACTATAATAGCAGTTAAAACACTCAAGAAAAGTCTGGATAAAATAGGGATGAGGAAACCTGGAGCCCACCTGCTTCACCTCCTCCAGCCTCCCTCCCTCCTCAATCACTCTTCACTGTCACTCCACTTCAACTAAGCTCCTCATAATAAAGTGGAGCTCAAGAGAAGTCCAGCTGGTTCTATAAATATTGAGCTGTGTGGAAAGTCTTCTGGTCCCACATCTATATAAATAGATATTTCATAACCAAATATTTCTCTAATGCAATCTCTGCTACATAAATGGAAAACACTGGAGCCCTGGCCAGTGTGGCTTGGTTGGTTGGAGCATTGTCTCGTGCACTGAAAGGTCTCAGGTTCCACTCCGTCAGGGCATTTACCCGGCTGCGGGTTCGGTCTCTGATCAGGATGCATGCAGGAGGCAATCAGTTGATGCTTGTCTCTCCCATGGATGTTTCTCTCTCTCTCTCTTTCTCTCTCCCCTTTCCTCTCTAAAATCAAATTTTAAAAAATGCTTTTTTTAAAAAAAGAAAGAAAATACTAGTTACCTAGGGGAAGCATGTATGTAAATATAACTGCAAATGAAAATACTTTTTACATAAACTGTATCTTACCTGTTTGCTTTTATATAAAGTGTGTTGGTTTAAATCTCAAAATATAAATTAAATTTAGAACCCTCTGTACTGGGTTGAATAGTGTCTCTCCATAATTTACATCTGTCCTAAATCTGTGAATTTGGCCTTATTTAGGAACAGGGTCTTTGCAGATGTAATCAAGTTAAGATGAGGTCCTACTGGATTAGGGTGGGCCCTACTAACCCTAAGTCCAATATGACTGTTGTCCTTAAAAGAAGAGGGAAATTCGGACACAGAGATACAGAAGAAGAATAACATGTAACAGCGGAGGCAGAAATTAGAGTAATGTGTCTACAAGCCAAGGATTGTGGATAACAACCAGAAGGAAGCAAGAGGCAAGGAAGGATCTTCCTCGAGAGCCTTCAAAGAGAGCATGGCCCTGCCAACACCTTCATTTCAGACTTCGAATCTCCAGAACTATGAAAGAATACATTTCTGTTGTTTAAGCCACTCAGTCTGTGGTGCTCTGCTATGGCAGGTCTCTGAACCTAATATGCCCCACCCACCTCAACCCCGCTCATGCTTATTCTTTCCATTCAATTCCCCCACAAATTTTCGGGGTTGTTTTTTTTTTAAATCTAATATAGGAAAAGAACAACTGTATTATACTTTAAACATCTAGAACAGTGGTTCTCAACCTTTCTAATGTCGCGACCCTTTAATACAGTTCCTCATGTTGTGGTGACCCCCCCCAACCATAAAATTATTTTCGTTGCTACTTCATAACTGTAATTTTGCTAGTTATGAATCGTAATGTAAATATCTGTGTTTTCCGATGGTCTTAGGCGACCCTACCGGCAAACCGCTGCTGTAGAGCCTGTAAACACAGATATTTACATTATGAGGAACTGTATTAAAGGGTCGCGGCATTAGAAAGGTTGAGAAGCACTGATCTAGAACATTTTAACAAACATCTAACATTATGTATTATAAATGGTTCTCAATGTTCATCTCTATACTTTCAAAGTAAATATCGAGTAAATCCACTACACATATTTTATCTCTCAGCCATAACTTAGCCATATGTATTTTCAAAATAAATGTCAATTTACTAAGACTCACATGGCATACTAAATCAAACAAGTGAAGGTACTGGATCAACTTTTTATTAAGAAATTCTGATGTAGCAAAAAGTCATGTTTAATTTTGTAAAAATTTAAATATTATTCAACAATAAACTTAATATCCAATATATATGGTATTCTTCTTCTACTATACTTTTACCATACTATTATATACTTCAAAGATGACTGTTAGAGAGATTTATATGACTAACAAGATCAAGATGAAATGCTTAAAGAGAAAAAACATTTATTTTATGTATAAAGCAGCTGTGTTCCTCAAAGCATATCCTGCTATCCCAGAACCAGTAAGTATAATAATGGAGCCAATATCTTACCCAAGGAATAGAATTATTTGCATGTTAAAGAACTGACGCTATGGATGCCTGCCAGTTCTTGCATTGAACTTGATTAGAAGAATAAAAATATTTTAACACACTGTTCTGTGAAATGAATTCTCAAAAAATAATTGGGTCATGTCCACTAGTTCCAAAGGGAATAAAGGAAAACTGAATAAAAACTGGAAGAGAAGTTTGCTGGTTGTAACAGAACTTTCAAAATTCTTGTTAAAAACCAAGGCCAAAGATGATCACCTACTACCTCTACTAATACTACTACCACTACTACTATACACACACACACACACACACACACACACACACACACACACAGACACACACACTAAATCTTCCCCAAAATTTATAAACTAGAATTGATCAGGACATTTTACATCTCAAAAAAAAATTTTAAATAAAATAATAATTCATCACAAATTCCTTAAAAACAGTGAGGCTAAAGCCATTATACTGACTCATAAGACAGAATTAATGTGGTGAAGAAAGGTTTCTTAACACATGACTATTATAACTTACCTTTTAAAACTCAAAAAAAAAAAAAAATTATGCCCGCAAGCTGATGCCACAAACTATTTTCCCACCCTGGACCTCGGTTTTCTCATTTATGAAACATTAATAAAATCATTAATGCTACTCAAAACATTGTGAAAATAAATCAGACATAATTGATAGAATCAAGAGATCCTGGGTAGGAGAAACCAAGATGGCGGCATAGGTAAACACCTGTAACTTCCCACCTCGCACAACAACTTCAAAAGTACAACTAAAAGACAAAACGGACATCATCCAGAACCACAGGAAGACTGGCTGAGTGGAAATTCTACAACTAGAAGCAAAGAGAAAAGCACCCTGAGACTCAGAGGAGGTGCAGAAGGCAGAGGTATGGAGGCGTGTGGAGAGGGCTGGCAACTGAGTACGCAGCTGGCTTTTTCAAGCTCCCGACTGCTCTGAACTCCAGTCCTGGGCGAGAGACTGGGGACCTAGACTCATACAGGGAGAAATTGGACTGTCTGGCAGCAGGCGGAACTCGAGGGCCGCTTTCTCTCAGAGGCACTTGCAGTGATTACCGCGGGACACTGAGACCCAGGGGCCTCTTAGGGCAGGGCTGATGGGAAGCCATTGCTATTTGCTCCGCCCTGAAACTCCGCCCCACCACAGCTGTGCGCATAGGCTTTTGCATATGAATGGCCTGGTCCTTTGAAATCTAAACTTACCTATCAAACTGCAGCTGAGTCAGAGAGACCCAGAACATCCAAAAGAAGGCCCAAGGCCCCATAGCAGATTGCACTGCTTCACAGCTGGGCCTTATCTGGACATCTCCAAAACCCAAACAAAGACGAGGAATCTGCAGATCTCTCCACAGCTTCTGCCAGGTGGCCTCAGGCAGAGGCTAAATTAGCACTTCCTTGGAGATCCAAGAGCCAAGGTACCCAATGGTCAGAGTGGGACCATCCAGATTACAACTCCTCAGATCCAATAAGGGACACACTCAGGGGGCAGACTCAGTGAGCACCAAAGCCCCAATGAAGCAAGTCTTGCCTCATAAGGTTGTCTCCAGCACAGAAGTTCTCCCAGCATAGACACAGCTGATCCTCATAGCCAATTGGCATGGAGGTCAATTCCTCCCAGTGATACCAACAACAACCAAGGCTTAACTACAACAAGACTGTGCACACAACCCACAAAGGGGTGCACCAAAAGTGTCCACCTCAGGTAACTGGGGAGGCTGAGCCACTGGGCCCTATAGGACACCTAGCACACAAAGCCACTCTATCAACTCAGGGAAGCAGCCAAAATGAGGAGACAAAGAAACAGGTCACAAATGAAAGAAATGGAGGAAAGCAAACGACCGGATATAGAGTTCAAAACCATGGTTATAAGGTTTTTCAAGAATTTTCTAGAAAAGGCCGATAAATTTAGCGAGACCCTCAAGGATATGAAAAAGAACCAACTAGAAATTAAGCATACACTGACTGAAATAAAAAATAATATACAGAGATCCAATAGTAGACTAGAGGATTGCAAGAATCAAGTCAAAGATTTGAAATACAAAGAAGCAAAAAACACCCAAACGGAAAAGCAAAAAGAAAAAAGAATCCAAAAATATGAAGATAGTGTAAGGAGCCTCTGGAACAACTTCAAGCGCACCAACATCTGAATTATTGGGGTGCCAGAAGAAGAGAGAGAGCAAGATACTGAAAACCTATTTGAAGAAATAATGACAGAAAACTTCCCCCACCTGGTGAAAGAAATAGACTTACAAGTCCAGGAAGCGCACAGAACCCCAAACAAAAGGAATCCAAAGAGGACCACACCAAGACACATCATAATTAAAATGACAAGAGCAAAAGACAAAGAGAGAATATTAAAAGCAGCAAGAGAAAAACAGTTAGTTATCTACAAGGGAGCACCCACACAACTGTCAGCTGATTTCTCAACAGAAACTATGCAGGCCAGATGGGAGTGGCAAGAAATATTCAAAGTGACGAATAGCAAGAACCTACAACCAAGATTACTCTACCCAGCAAAGCTATCATTCAGAATTGAAGGGCAGATAAAGAGCTTCACAGATAAGAAAAAGCTAAAGGAGTTCATCCTGCCAAGCCAGTATTACATGAAATGGTGAAAGATATTCTTTAAAAAGAGGAAGAAGAAAAAGGTAAAGATAAAAATTATGAACAACAAATACATATCTATCAACAAGTGAATCTAAAAATCAAGTGAATAAAAAATCTGATGAACAGAATAATCTGGTGAATATAATAGAATCAGGGACATAGAAAGGGAGTGGACTGACAATTCTTGGGGGGGGAAAGGAGTGTGGTGGGTACGGGAAGAGAATGGACAAAAATCATACACCTATGGATGAGGACAGTGGGAGGGGGTAAGGGCATGGAGTGGGGTGGGGTGGGAACCGGTGGATGGGAGCTATGGGGGGAAAAAAAGAGGAACAACTGTAATAATCTGAACAATAAAGATTTAAAAAAAGAGAGAGATACTGGGTAATTGGATTACATGAGAGTTGAAGTCACTTTTGAAATGACTATTAATTAAAAGTCATATGCCTACTGTGTCACATAACGTCAGGTATTCTAATATGAATAGTAAAGATTAAAGAACAGAATAGCACATGAAAGAATCTCACATAGCTCAAAAACTGTGGCTTTTGGCAGCCTACATGGAGGCAGATTGGACTGGATTCATACAAAGTTAGAGGTTAGTAGAGCAAATGGGGCAAGATAAAAAGAGAATGAGAACATAATTAAGGGTGGCCATGAGAAAGTAGCTTAAGATACTAATTAATGAAGGGGAGACTGGTGAGGAAAGGAGCCAAGCACGGGGGTTATTAACTAAAAGAAAACTAAGGGAGGACTATTATAATAGAGGTATTTGATGCTATCCCCTATTTCCACCCTTACCCATCCTATTCAAACTCCCAGAAGTAAGGCCCAGATATTTTGAAAAAGCCCCCTGGGTGAATATGATGTATACTTGTAAATAAGAACCGCTAGAATTGGATGAGCTTTGGTTTATTTTTTTTTTTTTAAACAAGTATACGAAACACTAGGAAATCATGGTCAGTGCCTCTTTTTTGGCACTTAAAATTTAAGAGGTTTAACTTGAGGAGGCAAGGTTCAAGGTGTAGCTTTTGAAAGGGTTGCTTAACTAAAGGAATAACAGTAGCACATACTATTACATAGATATATAATTAAATACTAATAATCTTAATAGAGAACATTTATAGAATGTTTACTACATGCCAGACATTTATAATTACTAACAGAAAATAATTTACATTATTTTCTTATTTAATCTTGACAAAATTCCAAGTGTACAGATACCATTATACCCAGTTTACAATCGAAGAAAATGAGACGCAAAAGAGTAAGCAGTGCTTTCAATTACGCAGATAGGAAGTAGGGGAACTAAGATTCAAAACCACTGTATCATGCTGTCACTGCTGGCCTGCTACAGGTCAGAGAATCTTGAAGACAGTACTTGGATAAGTTGCTCACAGAGCCCCTGCAGCTGCCCTTGATTATGCCAGGAAGTGAGATAGACAAGCCAAGTCCCAAAATCCTCAACAAATAAGTTTGGTGGACAACAGCAATTAAGAGGGATACTGAAGCATACTGCCCAATAATTAAATGTTTCTTGCACAACAGTTGAATAATAACCAGGTCTAAAGAGGCAATAGGTATCTAAGGGGAAAAAAATCAACATTTTCTTTGGGTGCAGGATGCAGGTATCTTGAATTTAACATGCTCAATACAGAATCAGCTCCTTACCCTAGCCTTCTCCATCTCAACAAAGGGCACCGTCATTCACCCAGTCAACTGAAGACAAAACCTAAGACCACCTTTGATTCCTCCTTTTCCTTAGTTCTCCACACTCGATCCATCTTTAAATCATGTGGTCTCTACCTCCAAAACACCTCCTGTATCCTCTGTCCTTTTCTACTCTCAACCAACCACTAACTCTTCGTTGTGCTTCTGCAGTGACCTCCTAACTAGTCTTGCTTCCATTCTAGCCACCTGCTTAAAAGAAAGCTTCAGAAAAGAGTTTCCAATTCAAAATTCTAATAAAATCAAAATTATCACTGGTATGCATGAATTAAAGAAGTGCAGCAAAGTCAAAGGTACTAATTAGTAAGTAACTAACTGTTTTGTTTTTTAAAAAGAACCAACATATTAAAACAAACTCAGAGATCAGATTGGTGGTTACCAGAGGGGAAGTGGGTAGGTATTGGACAAAAAGGATAAAGGGGGTCAATTAAATTATATGGTGATAGATAATAACTAGATTTTTGGGGGTAATCAGTTTGTAGTGTATACAGATATTGAATTATAATGTTGTGACCTGAACATCTTATATAATAAACAAACAAACAAACAAACAAATAAAATAAACTTCCACTATTTTCAAGAGGGGAGCTATTGATATTTTGAGAAAAGCAATTGCTCCTGCAATCATTAGAACTACAAAACTTTTAGCACCCAGCCAACAGTTTCTGTTACAATACCCAAAACCCTACACATTTCCAAACATCCCACCCCCATCTCCATCCCATTTAAGAACCACTAAGTTAGAGAGTTCAAGATGAGTTGGGTCAAATAGGCCTGTGTTAAAATCAGAGTGAAGTTAAATAACAAATAAGAATAGTACAGACAACATGAGGCCTAAGCAAAAACATGCTTATTGGAAACAGATCTTTCCCTCTAATGCCCACCCCTCACCCACTCAGCCCCAGCATATGGCAGCCAGGAGTTTGGAAGAGTCTTCTCTAGAAAATCTAACCAACTCCAGAGAAAAGATCTAAAAATACTGACATCTAAGGCTCTCCAATGAAATATGAAATATTCCAATCAGATTACCCTACAACTAAGCACGAGATTTCTGCATATTTATATATATAAAAGCCCGGCGACCAGAACGGCAGAACGACGATAACAACTGGAATGACCAGTGGCTATGGCACACACTGCAGCAGCCAACCAGCCTGATCCGGGCCCTGATTGGCCCTCCATCCCCTGCCAGCCCAGCCCCCGATCGGCCCCCAACACCCCGATTGTGGGCGGGGCTGGCCAGCCAACTGCCTGTGGCTCCTCCCTCTGGCTGGCCTGGCCCAATGGGCCCCCATCAGGGCAGGCCGGCCGGGTCCCACCCATGCACGAATTCATGCACTGAGACTCTAGTTATCTTATAGACCACAGAAAGCCAGCAGGTGAAGGAACTGACATTACGTGGCATGGAGGGCTGGGCTGGGCTGTGGGGATGAGGGAGAGTTGTTTTTATTAAAAGGGGGTATTTTTGTAAAAGATAAGAATGTCTTTAGTAACTTTATACTCTGGAAGTCAAGAGCAAAGATAAAAGGAGATAGTAATTAGTGAAGTGAAGAGAAATGGGATCTTAGCTTTGGATAACTATAGATGGATGAGGGTACGGAAACTGGGGGAGGGAATAGAAAAAAGGGGGAGAGTCTCCAGATCACAGTCCCAGGCCACCAACCAAATCCAAGGCAAAGTGGGCAATGAAAGGAGTTAAAAACTGACCTAGGAAAAAGAAGAGTTCAGAAAATGATCATGAACATATATATATACTAAGTGGAACTAAGCTAGACAAAGTTGGGGGTGTCCCTTAAAATGAAAGAGCAGAAAGTAGACATAAGCATTCACACCAACCAAATGCCCAAGAGGTCTTAAGCAAATAAATTCATAGTTGGAGCTAATATAGCCTCTGCTTTTGAGGCTTGACCATATTCCCAAACTTTGAAATCTAGGCTAGTAAAGGAAGAAAGTACTAAGAATACAATCAAATGAGAAACTAATTAACTGTATTCCATAGTAGTACATTTTCCTATTTTGAAGAGCTTTCATTCATATTCTCTCAATTGCTATAGCAGCTCTATAAGGCACACATGCCAGCTTATCAGTCTTACTTAGAGCTGAGGCTAGAGACGATATTGTACAAGGTAATACTGTAAGTAAGCACTATAAATCTGCCTGAAATCCTGGTCTGTTGACCCCTGAAACAAAAGCATAGATTGCTCCTGTCTAAGGAGAATACCGACCATTCAACTAAAAGGGAAGTGTGCTAAGTTTTCACGGCATAATGAAAACAGCACAGGCTTTAGCGCAGACCTTCGTTCACGCTAGCTTTATCACCCACCAAAGCTCTATCATCCAAATTATTTAACTTCCACCAGTCTTCATTATATAAAATAATGAGAGAGAAACATTGACAGTCCCTTCCTCTGAAGGCTGTTCTTAGTATTTAATAAGAAGCCACATGAAAGCGCTTGCTAAAGGGCCTGGTGCACCCTGGCCAGTTTGGCTCAGTGGATAGAGCGTCGGCCTGCGGATTCAAGGGTCCCAGGTTCGATTCCAGTCAAGTGCATGTACCTTGTTTGCGGGCACATCCCCAGTAGGGAGTGCGCAGGAAGCAGCTGATCAATGTTTCTCTCTCATCGATGTTTCTAACTCTCTATTCCTCTCTGTAAAAGATCAATAAAATATATTTAAAAAAATAAAATAAAAGGCCTGGTGCATCAGGTACTCGATCAAAGTAAGTTAAGGTACTCTTCTCACTGGAGGCATCATCAGTTATCTATGGTTTGCACAGAACTTAGTCTCCTTGCTACAGAATGAAGTAGAAAGGTGTGGGAAAGGCTTTTCTTTTCTTTTAATAGTAAGTCTTATCAGAAGATAAACAGTTCCTAAAGGAATCAGAAAAACTAACTCAGAAAGCAAACTATAAACTGAAGTATTTAAGGTCACAACAAGATTGGTATTAATAGGATGATGAATGTAAGAACATGACACAGGGGAGAGAATAGAAAGACCAGATACTTAGAATACACTATAGGTGTAAGGTTCTCACTGAGCACGGAGTTCAAACCCAGAGTCCATGAGGTCCATATATGAACTTCAGAGAGTTATAAGCCCCTTGAAATTGTTTGTAAAGTTGTCAGCATGTGCAAAGATGCTGTGGTAAACCAAAAACTACATAGCACCTCTACCCGGAACTTGTGAATGTTACTTTATATATTATGTGATTAAGTTAAGGATCTTGAGAGGAGGAGCTTATTATGGATTATGTGGATGGGTCCAAAATCAATGACAAGTGTCCTTATAAGAGACACACCAAATAGAGGAGGGGTAATGTGACTCCAGAGATAGACTGGATTGATGCAGCCACAAGCCCAGGAAAGCTGTAGCTACGAGAAGCTGGGAGAGGCAAGGAATCTCCCCCGAGAGCCTCGGGCAGGATTGCTGACACCTTGCCTTGCATTTTGGGTCTCCAGAAATATGAGAGAATAAATTTCTGTTGTTTTAATCACTTCTGTAGTAATGTGTTAATGGAAGTCATAGGAAATCAATACAGGTGCATTTTTCAGGGGGGGTGGGAGGGGTTGGTCGGCATAACTTTCATCTGATTCTAAAGAAATTCTTATTGATCCCAAAAGGTAAAACTACCATTGTAAAGGATAAAGAAAAACTGTCTATCAAAAAAGGAACTAGAAAACTTTTTCAAAACCTGCAGAACAAGTTGTAATTTAGATAAGATCCCATAGTTCATAAATGTTGAAATAAAAAACTAATAAGCTATCCTTTGACATCTAATCCAAAATTCACTGCATTACCTCCTGGAGTTCAACTGTATGAGTGCACTAAAAGGCAATGATTCTCAAACAACTAAAAAGCTTGTTTAAAATATAGGCTCCCAGATTCCATCCAGATGGACTGATTCGGAATCTCTGGGGTAGAGGACTTAAAAGATTCTCTGGTAATTCAGATGTGCAGACAAAGTGGACACTAGGACTATAAAGCAGAGGTCAGTAAACTTTTTCTATAAAGGGTCAAATTGTAAACATTTTAGGCCATGCAGGTTAAGAGGCAAGATGGAGGATATTAGATAGGTATTTACAGAACAAATTTGTTTTCCAACGAATTTCCAAAAATCATATTGACAAAATTCAAAATATAAAAATAACTGAATAGAGTAGTCTCCCCCTAATCCATGGGGAGACCCCTGGTGAATGCCTGAAACCACAGATAGTACCAAACCCTATATGTACTGTTGTTACCTACACGTACAAAGTTATGATAAAGCTTGATTTAGAAATTAAGCACAGTAAGAGATTAACAACAATAACTAATAATAAAATAGAATAATTGTAACAACTTACTGTTATAAAAGTTATGTGAGCCCTGGCTGGTGTGGGTTAGAGTAGAGCATCAGCCTGTGCACCAAAGGGTCTCGGTTCAATTCCCGGTCAAGAGCACATACCTGGGTTGCAGGTTCAATCCCTGGCCTCACTCAGGTGTGAGCAGAAGGCAACCAATCAATGTATCTCTCTCATATCCATGTTTCTCTTTCCCTCTTCCCTCCCTTCCACTCTCTCTAAAAAATCAAAGGAAAAAAATATCCTCTGGTGAGGATTAACAACAACCACAACAAAAGTTATGTGAATGTCTTTGTAGCCATTATGAAGTAAAACAAGGGGGACTTGAAAATTAGCACTGTGATAGGACAACGTCAATCTGATAACTGAGATGGCTACTAAGTGACTAACTGACAGTGGGTTATACACAGCATGGATACCCTGGACAGAGATGATTTATATCAGGAAGAGGCAAGATTCCATCATGCTATTCAGAATATTGTGCAATTTAAAACTTATTAATTGTTTATTTCTGGAACTTCCATTTAATATTTTTAGACTCTGGTTGACAGCGGGTAACTGAAACCGCAGAGAGTGAAGCCGTGAAAGCAAAACCGTGGAGAAGGGTGGACTATGTACGTACAGCTTTCTACAGTACAGGTCTACTAGAGAAGATGGAATTCTTCTGGGGATGGCTAACATTTCACTTAACTGGGGTTCAAAGTTAGTGTTTCCTATCATCAAATGGTTGGAAAATGGTGATCTGTAAAAACCTCCAGAACTGGAGAGGATTTACAAAACAAATAGGCAGTGGGCGGGATTTGGCCCAAGGGCCACAACTTATCAACCACTGCAGAAAGGTATTTAAAAAAAAAAGGAAGGCGAACAACTGCCCTTAAGTGATTGACAAGTTAAAGAGACAGGAACAGCAAAGGTAAAACAAGAGTGAAAAACAGGAAGCAATTTTTTTATGAATGTTTTATGTCATAAAGCAATGAGTCTTAATCATTTCAATTATGAACAGTCTTTTTAATGTCCAAATCTGTATCAGACATCTACAATAGCAGTTCTTTTAGCATTGAGTGAAAATATCTACAACTAAAAGCAACTATAAAGTCTATAATGCTTTTAAGAGACTTCTTATTAATCAAACAAGCAGCTACTTATATTTGAAAAATATTAACATACATTTACAACACATAATTTATTCATCCACAGATGACATTTCATATGTACATAGATTCCTGACCCTCTGAGAGAACTATGAAGCACTACAAGAAATCACAGCCCAGCCCTAGCCGGTTTGGATAGCGCGTTGGCTACAGACTGAAGGGTCCCAGGTTTGATTCTAGCCAAGGGCACAGGGCTGGGTTGCAAGCTCAATCTCCAGTAGGGGGCATGCAGAAGGCAGCTGATTAATGATTCTCATCATTGATGTTTCTAGCTCTCTATCTCTCTCCCTTCCTCTTTGAAATCAATAAAAATATATTTTAAAAAAAGAAAGGAAAAAAAGAAATCACAGCCCAAAGGTTAGGAACCACAATTACAGAGTAGATGCCAAAGAGGTTCAGAAAGAAGGAAAGAGAAGAAACTGAAGGAGTAGAGAGTGATATCAAAGGGTTAGATAAGTAGGTAGAAATTTTCAGAGAAACTGAAGAAAAGATCTTACAGAGAGGAAGAATATCAGAGAAAAAATGCAGAGGAGCTGAGGGGGAGCAGCCTTACTAGGTAAGAGTTCAGAATAGGAGCAAATTATGCAGGCACTGCCTGCCTCGGCCACCAGGGCCAACATTTCAGTGCTCTCTTGCCCTGATAAGTGTTATCTCATTAAATCTTCACTAAGAATAGCTCCCTAAATACTTTAGTCACACAAGTGTCCCCAGTTTCATCAGGTACAACTCCAAGTGGTTCGACATCTCGACTTTTCCATCTTCAAAATAAAAAAATGTAAAAAGCTTTCCCTTGACTTAATTTCTCTCCTGCAACTATCACCCTCTATTCCTTCAGAGCCAAACTTCTGGAAAGTCATATGCTCATGTCTGCGTTTTATCTTCTCCCATTCATCATTTATCTCCAACCCACACCAATCTAATTTCCACTTCCACCACCTCAATGAAGCCGCTCTTGCCAAATGCAACAAAGGGTAAGTCAGCTCTCATCCTACAAAACAAACTCTCAGCAGCATTCATCAGACCGCCGCCCTGACACACAACTGACTCTGACATCACATTCTTAGGGCAGGCATTCCTTCTCCACTGTTCCTTCTTAGACTCCCCCATCCTCCAAACGTCGGAATCCTCTGAGTTTGATCCCGGGCCTCTAATCACTCAGCACTTACAATCTCCCTAGGTGATCTCATCCATTTCCATGGCTTTAAATACTATTGGTAATTTCCCAGTCTACTTTTCTGACTCAGGTTTCTCTTCTGAGTTCCAGACTTCATACCCATATGTTTACTTCAGAGCTCCACTTAGATGCTTCTCAGCTATCCTATGCTAAATTTGTATCTTTCCTCTCCATGTTACTCCTCTGGGCTTCCATAACCACCCAGCAGCTCATACCAGAAACCTCATGGTCATCCTTGTCACCTACCCTTCTGTAACAGAATGAAATGCTGGGCCTCTGTGTTTCCATTTATGCAAGCCTAATTTGTTCCCATGGCCTTCAGGTTAATAGCTTCTTGCATATAGACATGCTAATCATTAGAGCAATTCTGCTTGCAGCTTGAGTTTTACAATAACAGCCCCTCACCATAAGGTGCCTCTCCCGAGGAGATGAAGGGAATATGCACAAAAATAATGATTATGTATCAAAGACTTGCAGGAAACTCATAACCAGACTCAACCGACTAAGAACAAAGAAGGTTCACAATCTTCCTCAGACCCCTGCTGACGCCCAACTGTTTGCAGATGGCAAGCACCTCTTGCCCCTCCCCTTTACCCTTTCCTTGACATAAAAGAAGTCTAAACTCTGTACTTTCTTAAGATGAATTTGAAGTACCACTAAGTCTCCAATCTTCTCAGTTGGTGCCTTCTTGGTCAATAAACTTATCCATATGCCAAACTCTGACATTTTGAGTTTTGGTCTTTCGAAGAGTCAGGTACACTGACTGGGTCTGGTAAGACTTCTACTGCATGCTCTATGTCCAGTCCCTCAGCTAGTTCCTACAATTTTCCTCCTACAAAACTCTTCAATTAGTTCACTTATTTCCATCTCCACTGCCCTCACCTAGACCAAGCAACTATCACCTCACCTGGCTAAGGTGACCATTTTCCAGAGGGTATCCCTTGCATACTCTCAATTCTCTCTGATCCATTTCCACGAAGTCCGCAGAGTATAGAATTACAAATATGAATTTGATCTCACGATCCCCTTACTTAAAATCATTGAGTGGTTTCCTCTTAGTATAAATTTCAAAATCCTTAATATGCACTTTAAAAGCCTCACTGGATTTGGCCTTGTCAACTCCCCATCACAACCACCCTCCTCCTCTCCTCATTCACTCCATACTGCAGTCAATCTAGCCTTCCCTTTGTTCCTCAAACATGACCAATCTCTTTCATCCTCTGATACTCTGCCCCTTACCCAGCATCACCTGGTCAACTCGTACTTATTCCTTAGTTCTATCTCAATATCACTTTCTCAAGGAGGCATTCCTCCCTGACACCACTCATTTCCAGATTAAGCCCTCTGTTACTTAATTGCATAGCCCCTATACTTGTTCTTTGCAGCCCTTCTCACAGTTGTGATTACGTGGTTATCATGTGACTCCTGTTGTCTCCCACACAAAACAGTCAACTACAGAAACACAGGAGCTGGGCTGTTTTGTCACTGTTCTCCCACCACCAGCACAGGGCTTGACAGAGAAGGCATTCAAATATTATTAGAATAGGTGACTGAATCAATTAGAAGACAGTTAAACATAAATTGCTCTGAAGCATTTCTTAATGATGAAACTGAGGCTCAGAGAAGTTACTTAACTAGCTCAAAGTTATACAACTAGTAAGTGGTGATGGCAGGACCCAAACTCATGTTAACTCAATAGTCAAATTTTAAAAATATATCATATTATCTCTGATATCATATTTAATTGAGCAGTATCTATTCTTCATTGAAAATACATCTTTATATAAGTATTTTGGGCTTAAAATGGTTTTAAATGATTATTTCAGTTTTAAAATAAATGCCCAATTCAGTCTCTCATGTACAAAAAGCAATTCTACCCCACCCACAAAAAACAGCCTGCCACTCATTAAAAATGACCCTTGTTCTTTATCCATGTAATCTATACTTTATTCTACAAAATAAATGTAGCTTTCAGTTAATTTTCATCTCTGGAAGGACCTCAATTAACTTTAAAAAATGGAACCATCACATTAGGGGAAAATGTGCATATTGATTTCCATTTTCTAGAAAACTTTTTGCAGGTCTCTTTTGGAAACATATTTCATATTAAACTTAACTATTCCCCAAGCCATCCATCAAAATAAAATCTATGCCAAAAATCCTTTTGGTAGAAATTAGTCTAAATCACATTCTCTAGCACAGTATTTTACAAATTAATAATTTCGCTAACTAGCAGTAGGTAGACAATAAACATTTGGTTGATCAGTCACACAAGATACTCCTACAACTAATATTGTATTTTCTTGAGAAAGCAAATATTGTTATTAACAATAACTCCTAGTGAAACACATAACTAGTAGGCATTTCTTCAACATAGAGGTAGGAAGGGGTCATTTAACCCATTATAAATATTGTTTTTAAAAAACTATTGTCAGTGAACATTTTTAAATCCAAAATAAAGTTAAATTAGGATTTCTGATTCATGACCTAAATATTATTGAAGTCATAATATTTAACAAAAAGGATCATGACTTTTTAAAGAATTAAAATACAACAAAGTATACATAACACTCAAAACTTATTAACACTATAGTAATAAAAATAGTGTGGTGCTGGCATAAAGAGAGAAATATACAAAGAAATAGAATTGAGAGTCCAGAAATAAACCCATACGGCCAACTGATTTTTAACAAGAGTACCAAGATCGCTCAATGTGGAAAGAATCATTTTTTCAACAAACTATGCTAGGACAACTGGATATTCTCATGCAAAAGAAGGGAGTTTGGACCTTTACCATATGCCAGAGAGAAAAATTAACACAAAATGGATCAGAGATTTAAATATAAAAGCTAAACTCTTCAAAGAAAACATAAGTGTAAACCTTCATGACCTTGGTTGGATTAGGCAACAGTTTCCTAATATGACATCAAAAGCACAAGTAACCCAAGGAAAAATAGATATGGTATAGATACGGAAAAATAGATACTGAAGATAGAAAGAATCTTATAATTCAACTAGAGGCCCAGTACACGAATTCATGCACAGGTGGGGTCCCGAGGATGCACTTGGCCCTCCAGGTGGGCGGTGGGACACCCTTGCCGGCCGGGATCTGGATCCGACCTGCTGACATTCATGCTGGTTGTTGGGAGCCCCCTGGCATCCGCTTTTATATTATTTCTTCCTTGCTGAGCATCTAGGGAGGGGAAGCGGCTGCGGTGCCCGAGGCCAACTCCCAGGAGGCCAGCAGCACTGTCAGGATCATGCCCAGTGCTGATCCATCGGTACCTGGCCCATTCTCTGGAGATTGGACCTGCAGGACTACTGAGTGAGTGAGTGGCTGCTGCCCGGGTTGGTGGGCCGCCAGGACAGGTCTGTCAGCTGAGTGGCACTCCCGCTGTGGGAGCACACTGACCACCAGGGGGCAGCTCCTGCGATGAGCATCTGCCTCCTGGTGGTCAGTGTGCGTCACAGCGACCAGTTGTTCCAGTCGTTCGATCGCTTGGGCTTTTATATATATAGATTATAAAAAGACAAACAACCAGCCCTGGCTGGTGTGCTCAGTTGGTTGAACACTGTCCCATGCACCTAGGGGTCGCCAGTTTGATTCCTGGTCAGGGCACATGCCCAGCTTGCAGGCTCAATCCCCAGTAAGGGGTGGGCAGGAGGCAACCCATAGATGTTTCTCTTTCATGGATGTCTCTCTCTCTCTCCCTTTTTCTCTCTCTCTCAAATCACATTTTTTAAAAAGACAAGCAACCTCATTTAAAAATGGGCAAAGGATTTTAACACATTGCAGACCAGTAGTTTTATTGCTAGCTTTACCCAGTGGCCAGATAAGTTTCTATTGAATGAGTACAAAAAATGTTTTACATAAATGTTAAAGGCACGCCTTAAAATTAAATACCCATTGCATTTTGAAGTTATTACATGTTCTCAGAAGCTAATATCTTTTAAAAATATGATACTTTGTAAAACACTGTAATATGAAAACATGAGAATTCTCGTGATCCGTCCGCAATTTAATAGACATTTCTCCAGAGGTACAAATGGCTAATAAGCCCATGAAAAGATGCTCAACATCATTAGTCATTAGGGAAATGCAAATCTAAACCACAATGAGCTACCACTCTACTTCCATAGGATGGCCAAATTAAAACTACAAAAACCCAGAAAATAAATATTAGTGAGGATGTAGAGAAATTGGAACTCTTCTAAATTGGAAATGTATAATGGGACAGCTGCTATGGAAAACAGTTTGGCAACTCCTCAAAAAGTTAAACATAGAATTAGCATATGACCCAGCAATTTGACTCCTAGGTCCAAGAGAATTAAAAACATATGCTCAAAGAACTATATGCCAACAAGCTGGAAAATATGAATGAAATAGACAAATTCCTAGAAAAATACAAACGCCCAAAATGAAATCAGGAAGAATAAAAAAACCTGAATAGGCCAATAACAATTGATGAAATAGAAGCAGTAATCAAAAAACTCCCACCAAACAAAAGCCCAGGCCCAGATGGCTAAACAGGGGAGTTTTATCAAACATTCAAAGAAGAACTAACACCTATACTCCTCAAACTATTTCAGAACACCCAAGAGGAAGGAACACTTCCAAACTCTTTTTATGAGGCCAGCATTATCCTAATTCCTAAACCAGATAAAAGACACTACAAAGAAAGAGAATTACAGGCCAATATCCCTGATGAACATAGATGCCAAAATCCTCAGCAAAATATTAGCAAATCGCACCCAACAATATATATTAAAAAGACCATACACATGATCAAGTGGGATTTATTCCAGGGATGCAAGGGTGGTACAATATTCGCAAATCAATAAATGTGACACATCACATAAACAAGTTGAAAGACAAAAATCACATGATCATATCGATAGACACAGAAAACACATTCAACAAAATCCAACACCATTTTTGATGAAAACTCTCAGCAAAGTGGGAACAGAGAGAGCATATCTCAACATGATAAAGGCCATATATGACAAACCTACAGCCAATGGGCAAAAACTAAAACCATTTCCCCTAAGAACAGGAACACGACAGGGATGCCCACTTTCACCATTCCTGTTCGACATAGTTCTGGAAGTGCTAGCCATAGGAATCAGACAAGAAGAAATAAAAGGCATCCAAATTGGAAAAGAAGAAGTAAAACTGTCATTATTCAGAAGACATGATATTGTACATACAAAACCCCAAAGACTCCATAAAAAAAAATTACTAGACTTAATAAATGAATTCGGCAATGTAGCAGATACAAAATTAACATACATAAATCTATTGCTTTTTTTATACACCAATAATTAACTCACAGAAAAAGAATCTAAAAAAACAATCCCATTTACCATTGCAACAAAAAAACTAAGATACCTAGGAAAAACAGATGTTTACACAGAGACTTATACATGAATATTCACAGCATTATTTAAAATAGCCAAAATGTGGAAACAAACCAAATTTGATGAATATATAAACAAAGTGTGGTCTATCCATACAATGAAATATTATTCAGCCATACAAAGGAATGAAAGACTGACATGTTACAATATAGACACACCTTGAGAACATTATGCTAAATGAAAGAAGCCAGACTCAAAAGACCATATATTGTACGATTCCATTTATATGAAATGTCCAGAATAGGCAAATCCATAGAGACAGAGCATAGATTAGTGGTTGCCAGGGGTTAAAGAGAGGAAGAAATGGGGGGGAGTCACTGCTAATGGGTAAGGGTTTTTGTTTTTTTTTGGGGGGGGGTGGTGATTAAATGTTCTGGAATTAGTGAGTGGGGAGAATGGTTGTATAATCTTGCAATTATAATAAAGAGCACTTAATTGTACATTTTAATATGGTGAATTCTAAGGTGTGTGAATTATATCTCCTTTGGGTAGATAGGCAAAAAACATCAAATCATAATGAAAAATTCAAGCTGGCTTCACACATCTCCATGACAACATTTAATGCCAAGAGACATTTTTACAATACCTGTAAGAAAGAAAAAGTAAGCCAAGGATTTTATTGTCTGCTGAGATGTCCTTTGAGTATAAAGCAATTAAAACAAGTTCTGAAAATGTTGTAAAAATAATATTCCTATGTTGTTCCCATGATTCCTTATTGAGAAACTACTAGAGGATGAACTTTAGCCAACTGGGAGAGTCTTCATCAAAAGTGCTTGGGTGAGCACTATATATATTTAACTGAATAATTAAGACTAGACCAGAAGAAGATAAGGGTAATAAAATAAAACATAAATATTATAGGCCATAACAAAATATAAATGCAAGCAACAAAAACTGGAAGAAGGGAGAGAGTGAGTTACTATCATATAAAGTAACTAAGAAAACAAATATACAAGCCTTATTAAATATCAGAACAATAAAAAAGCAAAAACAGACTATACAGTGAAAGACTTAAAAGTTATATATATAAAAACAGAAAACAAAATAAAACACAATGACAGAGCACTAATAAAACATATCTGACATATCAATAAATGTAAATGGATTCAACTCATTAAAAGAGATTTTCAAATGGATTCATAACACAAAACCTAATTCCATACTGATTATTAGAGACATATCTAAATCAGTCATTTAAAAAGTTAAAAAATGAAGGATGGGCAAAGATATACCAAGCAAATGTAAACAAAAAGTAGTAGGAATTGTTTCACCAGCTCTTTCTCTGAATCCAGAATCCAAAGTCTTACATACTACAAATACTGCTTCATAAGCTTCTGTAATACTGCACGTAGGAATGTGTGCATGAATGAATATTTATTTCCAAAAGAAAAGCTATCTAAAATAAATGAGTCAATTACATTTCATCTTTGAAATAAAGCCACTTACCAAATCTGAAGTACCACCAGGCTGCTGAGTTTAAAGCATCTATGTATATAAAAGCCTAAGTGACCGTTATGACCGAATGACCAAAACGACCAGAACCGGTTGACCAGCCACTATAACGTGCACTGACCACCAGGGGGCAGACACTCAATGCAGGAGCTGCCCCCTGGTGGTCAGTGCACTCCCACAGCCAACCTGCTGTGGCCCCTCCCCCTGGCTGGCTGGCCAACCTCCCACTTGGCCCCTCCCCACCGCCAACCAACCTCCATGGCCCTTCCCCACACCTGACCGGCCCCCCTGATGGGCCCTGATGGGGGGGGGGGCGCTGGCCGGCCAACCTCCCACGGTCCCCCCTCCCCGCCGGCTGGACCCCAGATAGGACTCGATTGCTGGCCAGGCCAAGGGACCCCACCCATGCACGAATTCATGCACCGGGCCTCTAGTTTAGTAATATTTACCTTTAATGGCGTATTTTCTATATAAAAATCAAAACACTGTACTGAAAACTCCTCAGCTGAATTTATGTCAAGATCAGTTTCCAACCTAACATCATACAGTAACTCCTCACTCTAATGAGTCTAAGCACTCAAAAATTAAAATTCCAGTTGGACTGTTGTTCTCTGTAAGAATAGAGACTTAAGTAGGATTTTTATCACTTACAGTACACTAAAAATACTTCCGTTGAAGCAACATGTTTTTAACTTCTTCCAGAAACCCAGACATAATAGAAGCTCAATAAAGGTGTGTTAAGTTAGCAAATGTGTTATTATAGGATATGTATTTATATGTATGTGTGTGAAAAACATGGCCCAGTGTTGGGTTTATATTTGGGGATTGCAATACCTGGATATCAGACCTTTCAGGAAGGTAAGCAGCTAGAGCACCTCAGCTGGAGCCAAGAAAGAAAGAAGAGATCATTCAACAAATATGTAGACACTATGGGGCACTCCGTGAGCAACAGGCAGCAAACTGGGCTCCAGGGTTATAAAGAAGACCGCGTCTCCAGTGTGCACAGAGCAGGTAAGGATCTCACCGCCACCAGTGAGTCAAAGCCAGATCAAGACATCTGACTCCCAGAGTTGAAAATTGCAATGTTCTTTCCCCTTGAACAATGCCTTTCAAATGCTGACAGGGCTCACAGTAAAACAACACATTCAGTAGCACTACCTGGTACAGATACACACATTTCAGATCTTTTCTATTTAACGCTATTGTATTTTACTTTTTAAAAATGTTCATCTTGACACACTAAATTGGTTTATGACTCAAAGTGGAAAAATACTGCTCTAGAAGATATATTTTTTACATTTCTCTAGCATTTCAAGGTCAGATATAATTCCAAATATTTTTTTCTCACAGGGTGGATTTGTATACCAGAAAAAAACACTATCAAATAATCAACCCACAAAGACTAACATAGAGCCATGACAGCTGTCACTTGGAGAGTAGGAGGAAGCTAAATCTAATCTCCATCAGCTTTCCCTAAAACCATCCAAGTAAATACCCACTCTAAGAGAAACAGCATTTGCTAAGCAAAAACAGTTTGGTGGCAAGTGCCCTGACAACCCCAGCTCCCTTTCAGCGAGACTAGGGCCCAAAAGACTCATCCTATACAGAAATTCTGGTGCGTCCAGTTACAATGAATATTTTTTAAACAATTTTGTGTAAGAGACTTTAATTAAATGTGTTTGGATGATGTGAAACAATGAATTTATTAAAATAAGTGAATGAGAAGCAAAATAAACTATTTTAAATACACACATTTTATTTTTTAAAATTCTCTCTGAAATTTGCCAATGTTCACTTAAGTTGAGGGGAGAGAAGTGTACTGATTTATCACAGATCTGAATAAAGCATGAAGAAGTGGATCATTCATTAAGCTAATACCTCTTTTGGTGTGCCCTTGAAATATTGGAGCAAAAGCAGTGTACACGTTTTCCTCAACGTGAGGTATTTCTACAGCCCTTCCCACGAAAGGAAATGCAGTACCAACAAGCATCACTATTTAGTCTCAAGCTAGATATGAACAAAACAAACACCAATGTCTTCAGAGATCTTTTAGGAATGGTGTTCCCCTCATGCCCTGGCCTGGAAGCACAGGTGATTAGTGATACCCACTTGGTAGAGGCACATGCCTGGGTTGCAGGCTACATCCCTGGTGGGGGTGGCCGATCCCTGATTCTCTCTCATCACTGGTGTTTCTCTCTCTCTCTCTTCTTCTCCCTCTAAAAATTTAATGAAAACATATAAAAAATAAATGTAAATCAATAAATAAAAAGAACTATGTTCCCCTAACAAGACCTAAAGTCAGAAACCAGCAGAAAGGCCAGAAAACCCCTTTCCGTCTTCTTTGTCTTCTCCAGCTCTGAGAACTCAAATGAAATACAAAAATGTTCATTCAACTTCATTCCCCATCCAAGAAGCATGTCTGAGTTTAAAGGACACAGTTTAGTGACATTTGCCTCAAATTAAAAGATAATTTTATAAAACTTGAATAAATCTTCGGGCCTTTCCTAAAAGAAACCTATTTAGAACTATGTTTAGAAAAGTATTCTTGATAACGATAAAATGCCTTTTTCCTAAGAAAAAGGAGAAAGCCATGCTGACTATTCATTAGCTCTGTCCAATAAAACTTTCTGTGATGATGCAAATGTTATATACATCTGCACTGTCCGATACAGTAGCCACTAGACACCTAGTACGGAGCACTTGAAATGTGGTTGGTGTGACTGAGAAACTAAATTTTAAATTTTATTAATTAATTGAATTTAAAATAGCCACAGAGGCTAGAAGCTACCATATAGGGCAGTGTAGGATTGATAAGCAACAAAAGCCGTGTAATCGACTTGTCTTAGACAGAATACCACATTTTGAAAAAAATGATACTCTAAACCAATATTCACTTTTCAGCTTCCTAGTTAATATTTAATTAATTCATATTTAAGGTTTCCTCGGAAGTGGTTTTTCAACAAAGTTTGGCAATTTTTATTCTACAACATGAACAGACTAGACCTGCTGAGAAGAATTCCTTTAACAGGGTTCAATTTTCCATCTGTGAAATTTCAGCAGAGTTTCAGAGAGGGGGTGGAAAAACAAAAACATCCTCCTCTTGATACAGAAGGAAGAAATGAAACATAAATTCACACAAAGGTTATTATGACCTCCTAGACTAGTGATTTTCAACCAGTGTGCGAGCGAGGGCAGGCTCACTGGTGTGCCACAAGAATTTTTACAACATGCAATAACTGACTATTTAGTCAGGGACACTGACTTCTTTTCCCTTATATTGTCAAATTTAAAAAATGACAACAATAGCTGTCCAATGTGAATAAGTCAAAATGATATCTTTTTTTTTTATCAGATTGGCAAAAAAAAGTAACATTTTTTGGTGTGCTGCAGAATTTTAGTAATTAGTTTATGTGTGCCATGAGATGACAAAGGTTGAAAATTGCTGTCCTAGATGCTTTTATGGGTACATCTGCCCATCAATCCCTGCTTATGTTTGCTTTAGACCCAGTTGCAGCTTTCAACGAATGTCATGCCTACATTTGTTTGACCTCTGAACTGTGCTCTGTTATGAACCATGACCAGACCCTCTAAAAGTATTCTACCTATAGAAAAAGCATTTAAAATAAGCACACTAAAATATTCTACTCTTAAATGAGACAAACTGACCAAATGATCAAAATGCAGTAGCCTGAAGAGAGCAAATGCTTCAGAGAGGCTAAAATATGCAGATCATGTCAAGACCAAGCAGGTGGCCAAAGAAACTGTGCAGTTCCACAGACAGCAAGCAAGAGACACCCCAAGAAAATATGCTTAAAAATACACTGCAACCCTGCTGTGGCCACAGGATAACTGACTTCAACTTCCAGCAGCATTACAATTGCACTCCTTACAATCTCAAGGTCAATGCCAAATTAATTTTTTTTCAGTTTCTCATCATGCTAACACTTATTTACAAAAATACCGCACACACAGCACAAGCATTTCAGTAATTTCATCGTGTTTAAGTAGAATGAACTTGTAGAATTTACATGTAAAAACACGATCGACTCATTTTTAAAAAGCAACTTACGTATACCATACAAAGAACAAAGCCACTAGTATCATATAGGATATCTGGGGAAGCACAAACTCTATACAGCAAAGCAATTCTAAAACAGCTGTGCAGTTCAGGTAAATATTCAGCACTACAGATGAGAACTTCATTT
Organism: Corynorhinus townsendii; assembly: GCA_026230045.1. Lineage (NCBI taxonomy): Eukaryota > Metazoa > Chordata > Mammalia > Chiroptera > Vespertilionidae > Corynorhinus > Corynorhinus townsendii. The sequence continues at coordinate 30,287,222 of JAPDVU010000013.1, read as the reverse complement.
TTTGTCTATCGCCCCTACTGCTACCACGAGGTCCTATAAAAGGACTAGAAGCTCACCGGCTATATCCAAAAAGCATTAGGATCTCAACAGAACACATGACAAGGAAGCAATGCATACAATACCCAGGGACTTTGGGGTTTCCAGTATCATAAATGGCATTGCCAGGAAGAGAAGAGGCCTCATCTGGGGCAACTGAGAGCACTCTGACCTAGCAAGAGTCTGTCAGACTCCATAAAAGCTGGGTGCTGTAGGTCCTTTTCTCACGTGTCTGGACAAAATCTGCAGGTGCAGCCTGGGCAGGAAAGAGGGAGACAGAGAATTTAAAATGGGGAACTGCTGTGCTGTTGGAGCCTGAGAGTACCTTCCTCACTCTTCTAAGCTTCCACTGACCTGCACCATCTACAGGAGCCCATCAGTTATAAAAATCTAAAAGCCTCAATAGTCTGAGATAAGTGCTAAGAAACCTCAATGCTTTTTTGCATCATTCTAATTCTTAGGGGGAAAAAAGTCCAATCAACATACTACACAGTTCAGAATTTTCATCAGTGAGGCACAAGTTCTCAAAGCACATAAGGCCTCAAAACAGAAAACAAAGCCTACTTCTCATCTAGTTCTCTCAAAGTCCACTTCAGAACAGCACTGGTCCTGCTTCCCAAAACGCAAGGTAAAGGCAGAAATTAAAATGTGCTTAAAGACATTCAGAAGATAAATTAGCTTAACATATGTTAAACTTAACCTTTACATTTACTATTCTAATACAGGTTTATGAGATAAAACAGAGATTCTAGTAAGCAAAAGAAACATACATAACAGAAATGACTCATTTTTTGTTTGGCTTAAAATATTAACAGTACAATATTACATTAAATGAAAAAAAATTAAACTATCTTAATATAAATATAGCTCAGTCCTTTTTCTACATGCCCACTGTTTATGAGCTAAATATCTTACCTCTTCATTTTATAAGCCTTCAAATGCTATATAACCCAATGCTATTTCTCTGAAAGAGCTTTTGCAGACCGGTTTTACTAAGTGTCAGTCACATAAATAATATGTTATTGAAGGAATTTATCAACATATAGTTATGAAATTATACTTCTGAAAATATCCTTATTAATTGGGATTCTAAAGAAAAAACTCAGAATTGTTTTCTATTTATTTTTCAATAGTCAAAGCATAAAAACATCGTCAAACCAAAGAATAACATATATGTAATCATGGCTCCTGAACTAGGCAAAACATTACATACATCAAAGAAAAGTGCTCTCACCCTTACCTGTATATCCAGCATACCATCCCCAAGAAGCCACCATGCCTAGAAGCCATTTGTACATGATTCCTTCAATGTACCAGAAGCTCTTACTGTCCAGCATGCGAAGGGGCTGAAGTACAATCACATAGAAGACGTAGGATGAAATTGCAACCAGGTTGTTGGCAATCATGAAGGCAAACCTCATCAGGGCTTTCACCAAGATCCAGCCCAGCCACGGAGCTTGTTCCAAAGTCACAGCCATTCTCACATTGGAGTCCGTCCTGTCTTTCTGAGGTGAAAGGAAAATGCAATTTAAAAAGGCACATGGGTTAAACACATCTAAATAGTCACCAACATAGAAATCGTCTCCAGCACAAAAAAAATAAAAGAAAATCAGGGATCTAAGTACCTCGGTGATCTCTCCGGGAAATTCCAGAGAGGGACAGAGAGCGAGGGAGGAGGAGCCGCACAAGGTCAAGGGAGCTGTTCACAGAGGCACAGGGTATGTCATAACATATTTAGCAAAGGAGAATGCCATGCCCACTAACTAACCGGTGGCCGTCCCCGCACCGCGCCTCACTGCAGTGTTCTGTTAGACATGAAGACGAACAGACCCACTTGCTTCAGACACCCTCAGTATCTCCAAACTGAGGACATGAGTGGCAAGGCGGCTGACACCTCTCGATCAGATTTCCCAGATTCCGGGAACCTGGTACCCTCTCCAACACCATTCACGCACAGATTCAGTCCTGCCAAAGGTCTCTCGCGTTAGCAAAAAGAGTTCCGCTAAAAATGCTCATTTGCGCAAAGGGGGCTTTTGTTTTCCTTTTTAAGGAAGGAGGGGGGGCTAGAAAAGGGGCAGAAAGGTGAGAGAAAGAAAGTGGGGGCTAATAAAGCGAAAAGGAGGACGGACAGGAGGAGGGAAAGGGGAGCAAAAGCCAGAAGGAGGCAAAGGCGAGGGTAAAGGGATGAAGGGGATGAAGCCTCCGAGCAGAGGGCCGGGAGCGGGGGAGGATGAACGAAGCGGGGAGGCAGGGGCGACTGCGCCCGGCTGGCGGGTGGAGCCCGCAGCGGTTTCCGCGGGTGGGGACGGGGTCGGGGCGGCGGTCTCGGCCCGCGCGCCCGGCTCACCTCGGCGTGCGCGGCCGGCGGGCGCTGGAGCGCGGGGGCGAGCGGGGCCGAGGACCGGCGGCCCTGGGCGCGCGAGTGCGCGGCGGCGGCGGCGGCAGCGTGTGTCCCCGGACGAGGGGTCGCGGTCATGGACACGGCGGCGGCCCAGGCGCGGCGCGAGCGGGCGCCCTACTGCCCTCGCGGCTGCCTGCGGACAGAGGGACGGCGGGGACTCAGAGGCCGGACCTGTCACCGGGGCGGGTCCCGGGAAGGCGGGCGGACGCCCCGCGCTCCCGCCTCCTCCTCGGGGCCTACCGCGCCCTAAGTTCCTCGTGCTGCCGCCGTCGCCGCCTCCCAGGACACCCCTTCTCCACCCCCCAGCGCCTCCCCGGGCCCGGCGCCGCCGCAGCCCCGGGCCTGCACCCGCCGAGCCGGGTTACCTCGGGCTGGCCGAGCCCCCACCCGGGCTGCGGGAGCCGGAGGAGCCGGAAGAATGCATGGCCGGCGGCGCGGCCGGCGGAAGGAGGAGGCGGCGCGACCCGGCCCCGCTCCGGCTGCGGCGCGGCCCGCGCCCGTCCCTGGCGGCGCGGAGACTCGATCCCCACGGCCCGATCGCGTTCGCCGGCTGGTGGGTCAGGGAGGCGGGAGGAAGCGGCGGGAGCCGGACTGCGGCGCCGCCGCCCCCAGAGCGCCCTCTAATGAAGGCGCCGCCGCCACCGGCCCGCTTGGCCCGCCGCCGCCGCCGCCGCCGCGCCCCCGAGCCCGCTGGTCCCAGGGTCAAGGCCCGCGGGGCTGCCTGGCCTCAGGCCGAGACCTTGCCGAGGCTGGGACGGAGGAGAAGGGCCGCTCGGGAAAGGCTAGGAATGAGCCCCATCCTTACGCCACACGAGGGGCGCGTGGGTCCAAGTCGAGAGCCCCTTTCAGCCCAGACCGCCGCCTCTCATTGTTAGGGCTCCTCTGACAGCGGTCGCGGCCAAACCGGAGGCTGCCTCCTTGAAGAGTGGACGCGTCCTCTCCTCTTGCCTGGGGAAGCCCAGTGGCTCTCAGGGCTTTTCTTCTGAACCTCTCCAGACCATTAAGGTCTAGAGTTTTAAAATCAATTTATTTCCAGGGCCAGAATTCTTGTTTCTGGAAAGCACCCGAAACACAACTGCAATTTGCCATTCATCCTCCCATCCCCACCCGCTCAGAAAAAGAAATCCAGTGGGAATGAGTAGGCCACGCAGAGACACTGACATGCAGTTAGGGAAAAGCACTTAGGCAGCGCCTGCCATTAAGTGATCAAAAAATGTTGGCCACCCCTGGACAGGTGGGCACCAGCCGCCTTCTACTTCAAGGCTGGACCGCCAGAAGGAAAACAGAGAACTAGCCCAAACACCTGCCCGCCTGAACATTCTCCAATGGCCTGTCTACTTTTCCGTTTAAAAAATAAACTTGTGGCCCTGACTAGCGTGTCTCAGTTGTTGAGCGTTGACCTATGAACCAGGAAGTCATGGTTCAATTTCCGCTCAGGGCACCTGCCCAAGTTGGGGGCTCCTCCCCAATAGGGGACGTGCAAGAGGCAGCAATCAATAATTCTTATCATTGATGTTTATCTCTCCCTCTCTCTTCCTCTCTGAAATCAATAAAAAAAAATTTTTTTAATAAATAAATAAACTTATAAAAGCTCGTTGTAGCCTGCAGTCACATTTGTAAAGAAGGGGGCAGATTTTACAATTTCCTAGGGAACTGTCATATTTAAATCAAAATGCCACCTATCCTGCCTACTATGAAAACGTTTGTCACTGTGTTTGCTTTGGATTCTCAACTATGTCTCTCTTTCTGTAGCTTCAGTTCTCTTTAGTTCACAGATGAGGGAAAGAAAATTCACCTTATGCTATCTGAAAAAATACTTTCCATTCCCATTCCCTTTGGAAATGAAGAAATACGTGAAAGCACAGAGCCTGGCTGCAATAATTTACTAGATGCCTTTCCATTTATTATTATTTATTTGTATATGTTATTGCTCTATTTCACTAATATTATATTTACTATACAGGGCTTAAAAAGTCACCAGGCCCTGTCAGAGAAATTTCCATATAAGTTCTACTGATAGATAGATAGCCAAAGTTAGATATGCTGTTTCTATTGCCTGTATTCCCTCTGAGAATTTAGGTGCCGAGGTAATATCATCTTTAAATAAAGTTCATGATAGAAATATTATATATACTGTAGATTATTATTTAAAAAGATAGGTGAGGCACATATTTCTTCTAAGAACCAAGAGTAAACTCCCCTAAAGATTTCATTTGGTCCATCCTATCCAGCATTCTCCACACGCTGATAAACACTGGCTGACACCTGAAGAGATATCATCTACAATGGAATATATACCTGGTTCCTGGACCACAGAGCATCTGCCAGAGTGCCAGACACACCAGCACTTGCTGAGATGGAATTAGTACCAGCCAGGTAGGCCCAGGAAAGAGCCAGAGGTTGGGCAGGACCTTGCACAATGGGTCTCACTCACACTTTAGTGTGAAAAAAAAAAAATCACTTGGGGTGTCTTACGGAAAAGACAGATTCTTGGGCCTCATTTTAAAACTCTAGGTCCAGAGGTGCCTGGGGACCTGATTTTTAAAAAGCATCATAGGTGTTTCTTATGCAGGTAGTATACAGATGCTGCTTTAAGAAACCCTGACCTGAGGGTATCTTTAGATAATCACATCCTTTTCTAGACCCTTCATAATTCTTTATCATTTGTCCATATCTGTTCTCATCTGTCCATATCTTAGTTTTCTAGGGCTACCATAACAAAATAGCATGGGCTGGGTGACTTAAACAACAGAAATCTGTTTTCTCACAGTTCTGAAGGCTAGAAGTCTGAGGTCAAGGTATTGGCAGGGTGGTTTCTTCTGAGGCCTCTCTCATTGGCTTGTAGGTGATCATCTTTTCCCTGTGTCATTCACATGATCACCTCTGTGTGTGCATGTGCCTGGTGTCCTCTCTCTCTTTGTGTTCTAATCTCTTTTTTTAAGTCACATTGGATAAGGGCCCACTCTAATGACCCCATAGTACTCAATTACGTGTCTTTGTCAAGGCCCTATTTCCAAATGTAGTCACATTCTGAGCTACTGAGGGTCAGGGCTTCAATATATAAATTTTAGGGGGACACAATTCACCTATAACATAATCCTACTGTTTAGGCTGCAGAACTTGCCATTTAAGTAGGTCCTGATGGAAGGGACATAGAAGCCCTAATTTTGATTATTTCAGCTGTTTTCTTGACTGGCTCCAACCTCATTAGACTTTTCTTAAAGCTAAGCAAAAAAGAGCAATACGTTGCGTTCCAAATGTAGATATGTTTTTTTCTTTCCCCAGGGAGAATGAGGGGGCTTATCTTTTTAACTTCCTTTACCACTGGGGCACATTCAGTTTCAAGATAATTCAGTACCTACAATGGAAAAGAAACTGCATTTGGGCTAACTTCTTCAGGGAACAATATCACACACAGCTTATATATTTCTTCAGTTTATATTTTTTTGCCCTCGCCCCACATAAGCCGCCTCCTGAGATTTTTTCTACAGCCTACTTCTACAACACTTCAGGCAGGCAGATACATGAATGCTCTGAAGGACTGTAGCAGGAAGATTGGGGAGGCCAGTTCTTCAGGGTACACAATATGTAGAAAGCAAGGACTTCCCCTCAATGACTAAGTAGCTTCTAGTCCCCTATCTTGCTACCTTAGAGCCATATTTACCAAAACACCAACATGAATTAAGTCAAGAAATTCATACAACACCCCAATAGGAGGAAAAGGAAAACAGATCCCCACCCTATAGCCACAGGCGTTATAGTTTCAATTTCAAAAGCCCACATTTGAACCACAAAAGGATGGTCCTTTGAAAAAGAAATGTGACTTCTCACATTTCCTGGAGTCTCCAGACATTTTAAAACAATCTAACCACAACACCTTAGAAGGTTTAATTCTACCCATATGGTCCACATACACACAACAAATTAAATTGCAACAAGGGAGGAGCTCTCTTGGGCAGAAAAAGAACCCCTGGGCCCTCTCTTCTTCCTAGTGGCAATTATAAAGACATTTACCTGCCTGTGCTGGTGTCTGCACTAAAGCTCCAATGAACTATGTCCTCTCCAGGGGGAAACCCCATCAGCAGGGTTGTAAATGTGCAATGATTTGGCACAGGCACCCCACATCATATAAACAGTTGCCGCCTAGAAATTAGCACCCTAAGCACTAATGGTTTGGCTCAGTGGATAGAACGTCCGCCTGCGGACTGAAGGGTCCCTGGTTTGATACGTTGGTTGCAGGCACGTCCCCAGCAGGGGGTGTGCAGGAGGCAGCTGATCAATGTTTCTCTCTCATCGATGTTTCTAACTCTCTATCCCTCTCCCTTTCTCTCTGTAAAAAGTCAATAAAATATATTTAAAAAAGAAATTAGCACCCCAAGAAAGTCATGAATTCCATTGTCAGCTTTAACTTCAAACAAAAAGGGAAATATATACATAAACATTATATATATCAAAATGTTTTTTCTTGTATGTTAGTATCAGTAAACATTTTATATAAAATGTATTAGGGCTTATAACCTTAATATTTTTTAGACAAATTGGGTCAAACAATTATGGCTGGCTTGATTGCAGTTTTATTTAATTTGTTGTTGTTGTTAACCCTCACCGGGGCATATTTTTCCCATTGATTTTTAGAGAGCGTGGAAGGGAGGGAGGGAGAGAGAGAGAGATAAATACCAATGTGAGAGAGACACATCGATTGGTTGTCTCCGACACATGCCCTGAGATCGAACCCACAACCCAGGCACGTGCCCTTGACTGGAATCGAGCCCTAGACTCTGGGTGACGCTCTACCACTGAGCCACAGTGGCCAGAGCAGACTGCAGGTTTATTTAAACCATTTCAGCAACTTTTCCTTAACAAGGTTGGCCCGAAGCAGTATTAAATAAACAATCTCTCTTCTCCCCTGGGCCGCTCTCCTCTTCAACTCATTTCCCCTTCCCCCTTCTTAACACCAAAATGATCCCTAGCTCCCAAAGCGAAGACTCCACTCTCCCAATAGACAACATTCTAAGCTAGAGCCTTCGCTCTCACCTGTCCAACATGGCATTTCCTGGGCTCAGCCCTGTCCTTCCTGCCTACGGTGGTAAATTCGTTCATGCTGAGATGCTCATAGCTAAAAAACCATGTTCCCTCTTCTTAGAGCATGAACATTTTATAAAGAACCTGCTAGTGGTAGATTCTCAGGTACTCTAGCGGGTGAATATTCTTGTAAGATCTTTTAGAGAAGCCTATCCCTAAACTCTGCCAGTTTCTCCACGCACAGACCCTGTGAAGTCATGTAGTACATACACCTATGGGTAAGAAAAATTCACATTTAAAAATGCATATTCCTAACATAAGAACTAAAATAATCATGTTATTCCTGATGATGTTAATAAGAATAGCTGACTTCCAACTTCTAGGCCCTCTTCTCAGTGCTTTACATGCATCAACTCATTCAGTCATCACAAAGAGCGTACAGAGACCATATTGTCACCCATGTTTTGCAGATGGAGAGATTAGACAATATGCCTTAGGTTACTAAGCTACAAGTGGCAGGGCGGGGACTTGGTTCCCAGTTCTGAGGCTCCAGAGCCCATGCTGACCACACACACTGCCTCTCTAGGAGAGACTGGTAGAAAAGCTATGTTCCTATATGCACTACGATTTGTAATACTTTAAACAATAAAATAAAAGAAAAAGAAAAAAAGCTATGCTCCACTCAGAGAGACAGGATGCTACTCGTTTCCATTCTCATCTCCTATCACTCCCCCGGCCCCTCTGGTGCCCCATGCACCTCCTGCTCAGCTGTCCCACTAGTCACACTAATGTACTCACCTTCCTGAAAGGATGCCGTGGTGCAGCTTCACACCTATAAGCTCACGCTTTATTGTCCATGCTTTTCCCTTCTCTGACTCTTTGATCATATTCATCCCTCATCCAGGTAAGAGATCAAAAATTCCACACCCCCGCTCCTAACCCCACTTTAGGATTCTTTGTGTTTTCCTCCATATGTATGCTTCTGTCACAGTGCTTACTTACTACGTTGGAACAAGCCTGGATGCTTTATAGTTCAGGTTGTCTGCTAAGATTAGGGGTTCCACATCACCTATCTGTTTCATTATTGTTTTCCTAGTGTCTAGCTTAGTGCCTTCTATGTGGTAGGAAACAGTTTTAAATTCAATGTTTCACTTAAACTAAATGATTTCTTTTTTTTTTTAGTTGACAATAGAATACTTTGAATGGTGACATCATTATCATCATAATCATCATCATCCAAACTATAACCAGAAGAAAATGTTGCTTATACGCTTTGTTTTAAATGTGTGTCAGCCTGGCCAGTGTGGCTCAGTCATTGAACATTGACCAGGATTCTATTTCAGTTCCCAGTCAGGGCACAGGCCCGGGTTGTGGGCTCTATCTCCAGTGTGGGGTGTGCAGGAGGCAGCCAATCAATGATTCTCTATCATCATTGATGTTTCTATCTCTCTCCCTCTCCCTTCTTCTCTGAACTCAATAAAAATACATTTTTTAAAAATCTTAAAATGTATTTCAATCTTTTAAAAATGATTGTTTCAGTAATAGTCGGTGATCAGAAGTACCTCAATGGAATCACTAATTGCACAAAATACTATTCCACTTTTTATTATTAAAATATTTTCCTTCCTCCATTCTCGAGCTATCACCTAACTTTTTAATCCATCCCAGATGATATGGTCATAGTATTTTCCTTAAAGTACCATTTTGAACATTTTGAGTTTTTTCTGTTCAAGTTTTACATTGGTTTTCTGTGTCCTAACAAATCAAGTCTGAATGTCTCTATTTGATTTACTTCAATCAGGGCCTTCAATACCAGATTCCTCACTTGTTATTCTAAAGCTTGTCAATCAATGGGCCATATACACTGACGTGTCTCAATTAAGTTCACGTGGCAGAGTCTGATGCTTTTCGGTTGCCTCCATTCACCCCACACTATAATTACCATTTTCAATAAGTTCCATGAAGTTCAAGTCTGGGAAACATTGTCAAATTCTACTTCAATTCTCATTGACTTCTCAACCAGCCTCCTCTACTTTTTTTAAATAAGCATATCCTATAGCTTCGTTTTGGCTATCTCCCTTACCTGGCATGCCATCCTTCCTTCTTTTGGACTGTCTTTCAACAGCCAGGGGAAGCCTGTGTGCTTATCCGAGACTCTGAGTCCCTTCTCTGAGTAATGACCACATTTATAGAGAGCACCGTACTGCCTCAAATTCAGATGAGACTTCATTCTTCTCTTTCACAGATTCCTTCTGCATGCTTGTTGCAGTGGTTAGCCATAATTAATTGCCCAATTGGGAACCTGCACGTCAAGGAGATCTCAGCATACAAACTGAACAGATGTGAGAAGTTCCCGGTGCACAGTTTCATGGCACTCCACCTGAAATGCAAACAAGTTCTATCTCCTACATCTCACCTCTATACCTGCTGGTCCTTCCGTAGCTTCATCCTCTCCATTTCTCTGTCCTTCCAAGTTCAGCCTCCAGTTCAAAGTCAGCTCCACCTTCTTCAGCCTCTCTAGCCCCTTGGAAAAGCTAGGTCTTTTTAAGGTCCTGCATTTCCCTTAGTTTCTGGACAAAACTGCTCTCCTCACAGTTACTTGAATTCCAACTTGGCAATTTTCTTGGATTCTGTCCACAGATTTCCCCAGCATGGATTTTTTTTCTGGAAATAGTATCCAGATGAGCTGCTTTGAACTAGCTTCTCCCTTTCCTCTGCCCTCACCTCCACCCACAGGAGACCCCACTGAATCTCATGACTTCAGCTTTCTTTCACACCTCCAAGTCCTGCCATTGACTGACAACAAGCTCCTAACTTATTATGGAACCTTAGAGCTCATAAGTGTCATATATTTCTGGGTTTCCCCTAAAATTAAAAAACAACACACATAAACGAATACACAACACTGAATGCCCAGTTGGCATGGCTCAGTGGTTGAGTGTTGACCTATGAACCAGGAGAACACAGTTCTATTCCCGGTCAGGGAGCATGCCCAGGTTGTGGGCTGAATCCCAGTGTGGTTCTTTCTCATCATTGAGGTTTCTATATCTCTCTCCCTTCTTCTCTAAAATCAATAAAAATATACCTTTGCTCTGGTGTTGAGGTATGGAATTTAGTGATGTTTGATGAGGGAGAAGAATCCCCCCTTACGAGAGGCACAGGACAATCCACATGAACAATGGAAATAGGTGTGGAGAAGGTATGTGGCTTGTTCATCCCAGATTGTGTCAGAAATAGAGCCGTTGTGGTCTTACAGTGCGAACAACGCCTCCTGGTTTGCCCAAGACTTTTATCATTTTAGCATTCAAAGTTCCACATCCCAGGAAACTCCTCAGTCCTGTCAATGGTTAGTGGCCCTATGTGGTCCCCATGCAGTCCCTTAGCCAGCTTACAGTGGTCCAGCCTCTCTACCCACTACACCTTTTCTGTGCTACACCTGCTCCCTGATCACCTGATACACCAGAGTTAACAAGCCATTCAGGGCTGACAGTGTGTTTAAGGTTTCCTCTAAAGCATATTACTTGTGCTTACCCGGGTCAGATTTCTCCCTCTTATCCAAGCCTTCTCGGAGCAGCTTGCCTCTTTCCGTGGCTCTCATCGGCTTAAATCATATGAGGTTTGAGCAGAAATTTTTCACTCTGCTCCTATTCCACTGTGTCTTTAAGGTTAATTTGTCATATTGGGGACTGACTCTGTTGCAATGAAAATCATGTCACCTTGCATTTCCTCTGCACCTTGCAGTCAACAAATCTCTCTCTCTCTCTCTCTCTCTCTCTCTCTCTCTCTCTCTCTCTCTCTCTCTCTCTCTCACACACACACACACACACACACACACACACACATTATTGGATGCTGCATGCTTACAGTAACCCCGTGAGGTAGACAGGCACTTATTAGTTGAAAGAAGTATGAAGAGTAAAGAAAGAATTTCCTTACAAGTGGTTTTCTCTTGAAACATCTTCAAGAAACATTTAATAAAACATGCTTTCAAATTCTTTGTTTCTCTTAAACTTTGGCTTCAAAGCATAAACTGCAGTGGAGGTCTAAATTATTTGGAATCAGCTGCTGGCAACCACACAATCTTAAAAAAACCAGAGTAGGGCTGGCGGGGGGGAGGGGTGGTGGTGGTGGTGGTGGTGGTCCTGGACCAGCTCCTCCTTCTCAGCACAGCCACAGGCAGGCCCTGGAGTGAGTGCCCCATCCTTTGTCATTCCAAAGGCTGGCAAGCCCTCCTCTCTACTCCTTCTCACCCAGAACATTATTTCTATAAGGAAATGCGAACTTCCAAACATTCTCTTAAAATATGACCTGATTGTACATTGGGAACACTGTCATTAAAAACACCTCACCCCTTGGTTTCTTGTTGTATAGTCTTCTAGACACAAACTCCTATTTTAAGTACTATGAATCAAACAAAGCTATGGGCAAAAGAATGATGCTAAAATACTGCCTCTTAGAGTATGGGATTTTTAAAGTCCAGAGACATTCAAGTTATACTGATTATATAGTTTTTCTTCTATGAAAGTTTGATGAAGTTACCTAATTCTCTGTTACGCTGAATTGAATGACATTCTTCCAAAAATTTCACGGTTTCTCTATTTCAATGTTTCTGTTTCTTTTTTTTTTTTTCCCTTCACCATTTCCATTCTTTCCTAGTTTTATTCCCCCCCCAAAAAAGGGGGGGGGAGGTGAGGGAGAATGAAAAGGTCCATGAAGAGTAATCATCATTCAACTGGACAGAAATATGGAGAGCCCGATGGTGCCATCTTACTTTCCCACCATCCAAGTTTTTAAAAAGGCCAGTGCTTTCTCAATGTGGAAGAGGACAGCTTTCAAACGGAAATGGTGCCCACAGAGACTTCTAAAATCCCCAATTTTGTCTTCTATTTTATCCTTTTCTCTTTGTTCTTTTTCTTCCTTCTCACGCTCAGCCTTAGCTGCTTCTTCCTCGTGTTTTCGACAAACAGTTCCACTTCCTTCTGTTTGAGAACTCTGATGATCGTCTTTCCATTCTCTCCTGTTAGTGGGCCAATTTCCATTTTTTTGGCAGAGGGTTTGATAACACCCATGGTCTTACTGAGGGCTTTTTAAAAAAAATTTTTTTATTGTAGTTACATTCTTTTATTTATTTATTTTTAAATATATATTTTATTGATTTTTTACAGAGAGGAAGGGAGAGGGAGAGAGAGTTAGAAACATCGATCAGCTGCCGTCTGCACCCCCACTGGGGATACGCACACAACCAATGTACATGCCCTTGACCGGAATCAAACACAACCAATGTACATGCCCTTGACCGGAATCAAACCTGGGACCCTTGAGTCCACAGGCCGACGCTCTATCCACTGAGCCAAACCAGTTAGGGCTTATTGAGGACCTTGATAGCTGAAGCAAGTACTGACTTCAGAGTCATTTCTCCTTCTTTGTAGTCTTGTTTAAACATTGACACAGCTGCAGTGCTATTATTTCCAATGTGTGTGGCTTTCCATCCCCCGTAATTTCTGCTAGGGTCGCTTTGATAGAGCTGAAAGCCATTAACGCTTATCCCAACCAACGTACAGCAGTGAAACACCACAGGGATGTTTTCCTCCAAACTGTGCATAAGCTTGTTTATCACACAGTGCTGTAACCAACCGCCCACAAGGCACTGGCTCCTGATACTGTAATACATTCTTTTGAGCAATGAGCCTCAGGTCATTAGTCAGAACATTAGCATCAGAAGTTATGCTTGCCACACTGCAAGCCATGTCCTCATTGAGTTTATAAATTTCTCGGGGTGGCGGGGGGGTGGGGGGGGATTTCATCAAGAAACTTGTGGATGTTACGTCGCTCTGCTGCAAGCAAAACACCATCATTTGCTAACATTCCCAAACAGGTGCCTGCATGTGCAATTGCCTCCATAGCATATTCAGCTTGGTACAGCGACCTTCTGGAGAAAATAGGGTGGTCCTGGAGTCATATATCTTCAAGACATGTTTTCCGAACTTCAGAGGCCCGGAGGAAAGACGCTGGAGTTGAGTTTATGCGGGGTTTCACCCCGCAGGAGGAAACCACCCTCCATGTTTCTTAAACATGCTTAATCATAAGAGTCATCTCGGGTTCTTTTTAATTTCAGGCTTCAATGTATATAAGAATCTCCCAGAGAGCTGTTTAAAATGTCATTTTTTAGAGAACACAAATCCAATATTTTATAGAATATCCCTTACTGTCAGTTTAGTGAATGTTTTCTAGTGATTAGATTTGGGTTGTGCATTTTTGGTTCAAATCCCACATAATCGATGTGTCCTTTTCAGAATATTCCCTCTGGAGACATATGTTATCCATTTACTTCTTATGGGTGCACTGGACCACACTTTGAGAAATACTTGGCTACTTTGAAAAATATTTGAATAGGCACTTTCTCTCCCAAGAGAGTCTCAGAACCTCAAGCGGCCAAAAAAGGAAACAAGACTTCTATTATTCTGAATTTTCTGAATGCTGGTTTGTTAAGGGGCTTACCTGTCTATTGTCTAGAAGATCACATGTTAATCACAGCTGCTATTACATTCAAAACCACAGCACACCTTCATGTTTAACTTTAAAATTTTTCCACCTCCACCCTACCCTCCATTTCATTCTTAGTAACTCTGGATCATGACTTTTATTTTGTTGTTAATACAGGTAATCTATGTGATATATCATATGACATAACTAGACCCATCCACGCTCTTAGTGGTAGCTTAAGGCTAGTAGAAATAACTTTAATTAATTTCTTGCATCACACATTTTACTATGGTATATCAGCTTCCTCTTCAATGGTATGCTTTAAAGTACTCACTTAAAAATAAATAAATAAGTAAATAAAGTACTCACTTATTCTTCCTTTACCTCTAAAACACACTTATTCATGAACTGTTACCTGGTGCTTTACCTTATGACTTATATTTCTACATAAAATTTCTAGCCTGCTATCTCAGTATAGCTACTTCACTGTTGACTATATAAATCTCCTGGCATTCATTCATTCATTCAAACTACAAATAGTTCTAAGACTAAGAAAGACTAGGATTTGAGTCTTAAAGAAGCTAGCATTTACTGTGTACCAGCAACTACTAGTGTCAGCCACTATTACAGACAGTACGTCATAACACCCAGAGAGGAATATTTTTGTTACCGCCATTTTACAGACAAAGAAACAGAATTAAATAACTTACTTGACACCAAACTGCTAACAAATGATAGCACTGGGATGTAATCCTAGGGCAAATGCCCTCTATATAGACTCTTCTTGGATACCGCCTGTAAAACTGTAATGGTAAAGATGGAGTGACAAAATTAAGTTGACAAATTTCAGAATGCTGAAATTAGGTATGCCTCTCAAAACTGAAAGTGAAACAGAGGAACAAATAAAAGCAATACTAAAAGGCCAGAAAACTTTACCCTGGAGGGCCCTTCAGGAGAAAACCAGAAGTTTCACAAGAGATTCTTTTGAAAACTTTGAAAATAAAGTTGAAGTCCCTGTGTTCTCTCCCCCATCCCACCCACCCTCCTTCTTCCTTTTCGATTGTTTACTATTACTGTGTTTTTATACTTTCCCGAAATAATGTCATTAACAATATAAATAAAGAAAAATAAATGTAAAAATAGTATGCTATAAGTAATAATGTGCAGCTTCGTACTAGTACTGAGCATGTTTTCAAGAGCTAGCATTTCTAACAAACTCTGTCTAATGCACACTGTCTAAAATACATTTCTAATACATTTATTTTAAGGACCACTTAGTATGAATATACCAAGTGATATACATTTCCACAGTTTATTTCTTATGTATTCTTGTAATGAAAAAGATTTAGGCTTATAATGGATTCTTAGGGAAGCTAGGATTGATTGGGAAATGCCTTTAGCTTTGAGATGTACATTATAAATAAAGCCACAAAAGCTGAAGAGGCCCTAACTGGTTTGGCTCAGTGGATATAGCGTTGACCTGCGGACTGAAAGGTCCCAGGTTCGATTCTGGTCAAGGGCATGTACCTTGGTTGCGGGCACATCCCCAGTAGGGGGTGTGCAGAAGGCAGCTGATCGATGTTTCTCTCTCATCGATGTTTCTAACTCTCTATCCCTCTTCCTTCCTCTCTGTAAAAATCAATAAAATATATTTTTTTTAAAAAAGCTGAAGAGAATAAAGGTTGCCCAGAGTTGCCCTAGGCAATTTGGCTCAGTGAATAGAGCATCAACCTGTGGACTGAAGGGTCCAGGGTTCGATTCTGGTCAAGGGCACATGCCCGGGTTACAGGCGAAATCCCCAGCAGGAGGCAGCCGATCAATGATTCTCATCATTGATGTTTCTATCTTTCTTTTCCTCTTCCATCCTCTCTGAAAGCAATAAAAATATATATTTTTAAAATGTTGCCTGGAACTGGCATTTGGTATTAGGAAGACCCTTTGTATTGAACCCTAAGATCTCAGAACAGGTTGCAAAAGTAGACAATATTTATTTCAACAATAACTATATATTAGGAAAAAGAGACAAATGTCAAGTGGAAGGTATTAAAGACTAATGTTCTGTGTATTTATTTAACAAACTTTATTTTTCAGAGCAGGCTTAAGTTCACACCAAAACTGAGCAAAAGTACAGAAAGTTCCTATACTACCCTTCCCCTCACACATGCACAGCCTCCCACACTATCAACATCCTCAGTCAGAGTGGTACATTTGTTATAATCGATGAATCTAATTGACACATCATGAGCCCCCATGTTCATAGTTTACATTGGGGTTCATACTTGGTGGTGTGTATTCTATGGGTTTTGACAAATGTATAAAGAAAATGTTGAAAATCCACCATTGTAGCTTTATACAGAATAGTTTCATTGCCTTAAAAATCCTCTGTCCTCTGCTTATTTATTCCTCCTTCTTCCAACCCTGGCAACCACTGATCTTTTTACTGTTTCTATAGTTCTGCCTTTTCCAGAAGGTCACACAGTTGGAATCATATTGTATGTAGCCTTTTCAGATTGGCTGCTTTCACTTAGTAATTGCCTTTAAGTTCTCTCCCTGTCTTTTCATGGCTTGACAACTTATTTCTTTTTAGTGCTGAATATATTCCATTGTCAGGATGTACAACCCTTTATTGATTTGGGACATCTTCGTTGCTTCCAAGTTTTGGTAATTCTGAATAAAGTTGCTATAAACATCTGTGTGTAGCATTTGATGTAGGAATAAGTTCCCAACTCCTTTGAATAAATGCCAAGGAGCATGATTGCTTAATTGTATGGTAGGAGTGTGTTTTGTTTTGTAAGAAACTGCCAAACTGTCTTCTAAAGTGGCTGTACCATTCATTTTACATTCTCACCAGCAATGAATGACAGTTCCAGTTGAATTGGTATAATTTTTTTCTTTTTTTTTCTTGTTGTTAATCCTCACCCAAGGATATTTTTCCATTGATTTTTAGGGAGAGTGGAAGAGAGAGGGAGAGACAGAGAGAAACATCAATGTGAGAGAAACACATGGATTGGTTGCCTCCTGCATAAGCCCCACCAAGGCCCGGGCCGGGAGGAGCCTGCAACCGAGGTACAGACTATTGATTGGAATTGAACCTGGGACTCTTTGTTTTGCAGGCCAACGCTCTCCTCACTGAGCCAGACTGGCTAGGGTATGGTAAAATTTCTTATTGAAATGTCTGGTAAGATTCCCCACTGAACTCATCTGGGCCTGGTGACTGTTACTGAACAAAAAGTGTTTCCAAATTACAAGATGTGCTAGGTTTGAATAATGGATTCTGCACCGTGAGTGCTCTAAATTAAAATAATAGTGGCAAAAAGAAAGGACCCAGAAAATTTAAGAGAAAAAAGGTAATCAAAGTAGACTCAATGAGAATTAGAAAAAAGGAAATCCAATGGAATCTTTCCTAGTTGATTTCAGAATTTTAAAAGCATAGATATTCTAAAAAAGGAGGGGTGGAGGGAAAGGCATGTGGAGTCTTTAACAAGGAAATGGTATATATGATGGCATCGAGGACAAACTAAACAGAAACAGAATAAGGCCCTCATAATAGCCTTAATATAATAATCATGTTCATTCAGCATTTTTTACAAGACAAGCATACTGTTAAATATCATGGCATTCGCATATTTAATCTTCACAACAATACTATGACTTAGGAGCTATTTTCTACCATTTATAAATGAGGAAACTGAGGCTTTGTGACTTTAAATAACTTGTTCAAAGTCATACAAATTCGGGTCTGACTCTAGAGTTAGAGAATGTGTTTCTACCAAATTCATAGGATCAGTAAGATTTACTAGTTAATAACTACCATTGATGTGCCAGGCACTTTATATACTTATCTGTATTTCTCACTACAATCCTGTGAGGTAGATTTAAATAATGCTTAGGTATTAATAAGGTAACATCACCTTATTAAATATTAATAGTAACCTTACAATAGTCCTGTGAAGTAACTATTACAGATATTTATAGGCTATTACCTTATTAATTATTAATAATATCTTGAAGGAGAGTTACATTCAAAAGTATAAAAAGCTGATATTGAATTCCCTCAAAAGCAAACCACCTTCAGCATCTTTCTTTCTTCTCCTCCCCATCCCTCTCCTGCCCCCCTCTCCCCTCTCCCTCCTCCTCCTCCTGGGAGAATGGACAGAGGGGGAGAGTGGATAGAGTATTGATGTTGAAGCCAGACAGGCCTGACTCTGACAAACTTGGAATCAGATCCCAACATAGTTGGGAAAATAGCAACTAAAAATATATTCTCAGAGACACAGCTGATGCTCTAACTCCTTTGTAAACTTCCTTTTAGTGTGCTATGGATGTGGCGGCTTGTGGCAGCTTATTGGGGTGGGGGTGGGGGCAGGCAGGGGGTGGTGATGAAATCTCAGGCCTCTAATATGAATTAGAGAGGTTAAAAGGTAAAGCATAAAAAGACTTAATGTAATTCTAAGAAAAAGACTGAACATTGTTCTTTGCAAATAACAAACCTAAAAACCCAGAAGAATAAGACAGCATTTTCCTTTAGAAAATCTGAGTTCCTAGAATTATGGAATATAGCATGGAAGACTGGTTATTTTGGGGGTGTGGGGAGAGAAGAGACATCCTTCTAATATTAAGCAACTTGTCCTCATTGCTCAAGTGATTGTTTGAAGTTCTAATTTCAAAATTATCCAAACTTGTTGCTTTTTCTCTTACCATTGCCTTCTTTGGACTACTTTTTTATCCATTTGCAGGATTACTAATGACTAGGCAAGGAAAGGGAGAGGAAGATGGACTTGTGTCCCAGTAGAAGGATGAAATGATCGGTTCTAGTTAGTTTCCTAGGTTAGTTGAATGATTCACACACCTATGGTTCGAAGAACACTTGGAGCCAGAATGGAGATTTCCCTGGTTCATTAGGACAATTAGTTTGACTAGAGTATCACTTAAATACAGATTGCCTCTTCCCTGATGGTTTATAATATAAAGATTAGAGCACATGCAGCCATACTCATGGGTAACTGGAACACAGGTAGGATAAGGAGAGGACCACAGTTACCAGGGAATCAGACTGAAAAACCCCTCTTCCAACCTTATCCCTCACGCCATCACACATGCTGTAATCAATGTGCCCAAAAACCTCACCCAAACTCTACACTGGGGCAATTCTGAATGAAAAGGAATCTGTCCTTTTTCACTGCCTCTTAAAGGCACAGTACTTGCCAGCAATCTTGGTTACTGAAATGACAGCAGTAATAATATCTAACATACAGATACTCTCTATTAAGTGTGTTGAAGGTGTCAATTCATGGAAATGGTCTATGTGATTGTTGGCATATCCAACTCACCTTTAGGAGCACAGTTCATAGTCCGGTAGTCCTCATCCCCAGCTCTGATAAACTGACTACACAGCCAACCCAAATTGCAGAGGTGACTTCAAGGTTCAATCCTTTTGAATTCAGGGGTCTGGAAAACTCCTAAGTTCATCATCTTATCTTAGTTGGTTCCATGATGCTTCCATAGGCAACCTTGATGATGTCATAAAGAGCTGTAAGGTCCAACTAGCCCGTTTCCATACCCACAATCAAGAGAGCTGTTTAGCAGCTTTTACCCTGTCAGTCCTGACCTCATTTCCTGCTTCAGTGCATCCCAGGTGGGTTCACAGTTTCTGCCTATATCCAGTCCTAGCTGCTCTCCCTCACATCCAGTTCTGGAGCCCGTCCAAATGGAGGCAGGAATTTTGTCTTCGTTTATTCGGGCTGTTATAACATATAGTATAGACTAGGTCACTGGTCGGCAAACTCATTAGTCAACAGAGCCAAATATCAACAGTACAACGATTGAAATCTTTTGAGAGCCAAATTTTTTAAACTTAAACTTCTTCTAACGCCACTTCTTCAAAATAGACTCGCCCAGGCCGTGGTATTTTGTGGAAGAGCCACACTCAAGGGGCCAAAGAGCCGCATATGGCTCGTGAGCCACAGTTTGCCGATTACTGGACTAGTTAGCTTATAAACAGCAGAAATTTATTTCTCATAGTTCTGGAGGCTGGGAAATCCAAGATCAAGTTGCTGGCAGATTCAGTGTCTGGTGAGAGCCCACTGCCTGCTTCACAGACTGCCATCTTCATTGTGTCCTCGTGTGATAGAAGGGGCAAGGGAGCTCTATGGGGTCTCTTTCATAAGGACACTAAGACCAGACATGAGGACTCCACTCATAACCTAATCACTTCCCAAAGGTCCTACCTCCTAATACCATTACATTGGAGGCTAGGATTTCAACATATCCTAATTTGAGGAGGACACAAATATTCAGTCTGTAAGCAGAGTTCAGTATTTACAGGCTGTCTCTCCTTACAACCTCATCTAATGGGACTGAGAAGTAAGTTTACTCTCTAAGACCTGGAGTCTGGCTCCCTAGTTATGGCTGCTGTGTGCCTATGTGACCTGCCCATTGCCTGGTTTCTGCTCAGATCTGGGAGTCAGTATTCCTGAGGAATTCATGGAGGGTAATTGTATTGACCTGTAAGGCACACCTCTCCTCTGTCTGGCCCCTTCCCCTCTCCCCCCAGTCCCGAATTTTGATCAATTAGCCTGCCCAGGATCTCAGTGCTGAGGCTGAAAACCAAAAAAGCTCAGCACCACTGTTTGAACTAGTTATGTCATGATCAGAATCATGGTTCTCCAGACTTTAGGTTTGGACTACAATTTCAATTTCCTCTTGCTGTGCCTCCTATCTGCATCCTACCTGCCAAGTTTTCTGAAATCTTGATTAACGGAACTATGCTTTGTGGGCTTTATGCCTGCTCTGCCCAGCTGGGCCTTCATCCAAAGCACTGTGCTGCAGCAACAAACAGCATAGAGGTAGATTTCTCAGAAAGCTTGCTCAGGGCCCCTGTGAACGCTGGGAGGTGTAGGGTATTGTAGGTGGAAAGAGAAAGCTAGGTTGTTATCAAAAAGAATTTTTGCTGGGAAATTATCTATAGTAATCTCAAAAGAAAGGATTATGAATCTCCAAGTCACCAATACTTTGTTATGTTTTCTTTACTCATTCTAAATGAATATTCACTTCGTAACAAATTTTGTAATGTGTACTACTTTTCTAAAAGAAAGACCCCCAAATTTTATAAGCATCATGCCCCACAAAGCCTGGATCTGCCCCAGGGAAGACCCATGCTCAAAGCCCCAACTTCAGAAACTATTATTTCACTGATCTGGGGCAGTACCAGGTGTACCAGTTAATAATGCGGATTTTTTTTTTTCAATAGATGGAGTTACACAAATGTTGATATACTGGTATATCTCAGCTGAGCTCAATTTCTGCCCCTACTGGATATTTAGCAATGTCTGGAAACAACTTTGGTTATAACTGAGAGTGGAGAAAGAGATATGTTATTGGCCTCTAATGGATAAAGGTCAGGGGTGCTGCTAAATATCTTACAATGCATAGAACAACCTTCAACAACAAAAAATTATGTCAAAAACATCAATAGTGTCACAGATGAGAAATCCTGATCTAGGATGGGAACTCCAAGCATCAGCATTTTTCAAAATCTTCCCAATTAATTTGAATACACACATAGAGTTGAGAACAACAGTTCTAAAGATAACAGCAGCTAACTTTTGTGACTGAATGTTTACTGTGTGCCAGTCTCTGTTCTAAATGAATTAGCTCATTTTAGTCTTTGGAATAAGCTTATGAGATAAGCACTCTAATTGTTCCCATTTTCCAGATGAGGAAACTGAGGTACAAAATATTAAGAAACGTATCCTGGAATTCAACCCTAGACAGCTGGGCTCCAAAGCCTGCACTGTTAACTAGTATTGCACACCTGAACCTTCCTGACTGACTTATTTCATCCAGCTAAAGATGTCTATAGAAGAAGGGAGGCAAAGTTCCCATAGTCACAATACTCTGTCTGCTCCCATCACATGGAAATGGAAGTGAGAAAAGGACTCCAAGTAGGTACAGCTGAGATGTGGGAGAAGTATAGAACCATCTTGAACTGTGTACCCAAGAAGAGCCCTCTAGTTTGAGGTATGGGTATTTGTTCCAGTTTCTCAGATATCTCTATGTCTGGTTCCATTTCCTAGATGTAATTTCTTAAAATGAAGTTTTATCCAGAAATGGTGGACCCACGTTTGGTTATGAGTTCTAAAATAAAAGTGCTTTGGCCCATTAGACTATAACTAAGTAATAGTAACTATTGCTATCACCACCATCTCCAGAGAATGGGCTGTGTGACAGATGGCTGTCATTTTTTAAAAAGAATTTTTAAGAATTTATTTTGAGGGATAGAGGAAGGGAGAGAAGAAACATCAATGTGAGAGAGAAAATCCATGGGCTGCCTCCTGCAGGTCCCCCACTGGGGACTGAGCCTGCAACCTGGGCATGTGCCCTGACCGAGAATTGAACCTGCAATCCTTCAGTGCATGGGACAACACCCAACCATTGAGTCACACCAGCCAGGGCAGATTGAAAGCCATGCCAAGCAGCTGTCAAAAATGCTGACTAACCAGACTGGGGGAAAGTACTGCCAAATGAATGGAATGTAAACAAGTTCTGTGGCAAAAGGGGAAAAATATAAAACCTGAAATGACTCTTTATTCACTGTTACAAAATGCTCAAGAAAGTAGCAGTACATTTGCACTTCTTGGTACAAACTCACAAAACCCAGCTGAAGAGGCCAGTTTCTGCCTTTAGGGCAGGGAATGTAGTGGGAATAAGACAAAGACATGAATGTTTCTACAATAAAATAGGCCACAGGAAGAGGCACAGTAAAGGGCTATTGCTAGCTTGGAAGAGAACTTCAAGCCCTACTAGTACACGAGAACCACAACTATGGCCAACTCCTTGGTTTCAGCCTGGTAAGACCCTGAGCAGAGAACCCAGTTGTGCCATACTTGGACTTCTGATTTACAGAAACTGTGAGATAATAAAATGGTGTTTGTTTTGAACTGCTAAGTTTGTGATACTTTTTTATACAACAATAGAAAGTGAATACAAAGAATTACCATGGTTGGTTTGGGAATGCTACTAGTAAACCAAGCTTACATTCCTGGAATAAACCCTGTTTAGTCATGCTGTATTATCCTTTGACATAGTGTTAGATTTGGTTTGCTGAAATTTTGGTCAGAATTGTTTATATATGTTCATGAGGGACGTGGCTTGAAGTGAACATGAGAACAAATTTGAAGGAGAAAGAAATGGAAGTAAGGTGAGAAAGGAAGACATTATAGTTGAGAAAACAACATAAGCGGAGGTGGGAAAATGTCAGAGTAGGTTTGGGAAACAACCCAGAGTTTAATTTGGCTGAATAGCCACACACAGGAAGTCACATAGGAAGTCAAGTGGTGGGGAATGTGGCTGGAAACGAAGGAGTAGAACGCACCCTTCACTTGGGAGATGAATTCACTGAAAGTTGTTGAGGGGCACAGCCAATGAGCAAGCCAGAAGCACTGTGTGGTTTGATGTGTGCCAAGCAGAGCCAGGAGGACAGCAGGGAGGCCCTTGCCGTTGTCTGGTTAGAAGTCACTAGGGCCTGAACCTGACCATGGTAAGGGAGAGGAGACGAAGCAAGAAATGGAAGAGGAGATCTAGCCCTGAGCACTCAGTTTGGATGTTAGATGGGCGCTGCTCCCTCTTTAGACACCTAAAGGCACCAGCAGAGCGTATTCCATCATCTGGTGATTGGAACCAACCAATGAAGGTAAGTCTGAGAGCTACTGAGCAGCTATAGGTCCAGCTCCCTGTGTTCCTGCTGGATCCAGGCCTGGCTGGTTGACCCCAGAGAGCACAGTTATTGTCAGTGGCCCCGGAGGCCCAATCCAGAAGTTCTCTGAGAAACTGGCTTGAGTCTGCTGTCCACGCTAGGATGGGAGATGGTTCAACTTTATACAGTCATTGTCCTAAGACCCCCCAAAGGTTAGTACTAAACTCTGTACTAGTTTTTTCCTATACATATCTTCCTATGATAAAGATTAATTTATAAATTGGGCACCATAAGAGGTTAACAACAATAACTAATAATAAAGTAGAACAATTATAGTAATCTACTGTAATAATAGTTATATAAATGAGTCATTATTAAGTAAAATGTGGGTTACTTGAACACAAGCACTGTGATAGGTCAATCTGATAGCTACTAACTGACTAACAGGGTGTGGCACATCAATGTGATGCTAGACAAAGGGATGATTTACATCGTGGGAGGGACAGAGCAGGATGGCACGGGATTTCATCGCACTACTCAGAACGGCGCACACTTTAAAACCTATGAATTGTTTATTTCTGGAATTTTCCAGTTCACACTTTCGGATCATGGTTGACCATGGGTTATTGAAACTGCAGGAAACAAAACTGCAGATAAGGCGTGACACCAGTAGATGAAACATGGGAGAGGGAGCAGGGTGGGAGGTTCAGGCAGCAGAACTGTGCTGGTTCAATAAGGACTTGAAGCATCTCTCTTGGGCTTGGAGTCCCAGTGCAGGACCAGAAGCAGAAGCTGATCAGAAGGACCTCCCTGAAGGGAGCCATCACCAGGCCTGAAACTTATCCGACCTCAGAGGCGGAAGGCGACCGAGGAGGCTTGGGGGTGTGTAGCATGTTGGACATTATTCTTTTTTTTTAATATATATATTTTTATTGGTTTTAGAGAAAGAGGAAGGGAGAGGGAGAGAGAGAGAGAAACATCAATGATGAGAGAGAATCATGGATTGGCTGCCTCCTGCATGCCCCACACTGGGGATCGAGCCTGTAACCCAGGCATGTGCCCTGACCAGGAATCTAACAGGGACCTCCTGGTTCGTAGGTCGATGCCCAACCACTGAGCCATGCCGGCCGGCTAGACATTATTCTTGATCCTTTGCTGCATGCAAGCTCCCTAGGACACCCCATGTTTGTGAGTACTCAGGGAACTGCCCTCTAAATGCACACTCTCTCCGAGAGGATAGCTTTTGCTTTCACCGTAGAGATAGTTTCCAATAATGAAATGCCAGCATTAGCCAGGAGTGGGTAAGTATCTTAACTTATCTGACCATGTCCTTAAGGGCACAGATATCCATAAGGAAGGATCAAATATTGGGCTGGGATGGAGTGATAAGGAGAGGTGAGAACACACTCTGAGATGCTGAGCCAAAGAAGTGGCGATGGGCATGCGGGTGTGAGGGCACTGGGGTGACACTTGCAACAAAGTGAGACTCCAATTCACAGTTTTGTTCAGGGCTCACTCTGACGCTCAGTGTAACATTCTCTTCTGAAGCGGTTTTGAATTATGTCCACTAATTCTTTGACTGGCCTCCGTGGTAAAGGGAGCTCGAGTCTCCTCCCCTTGGTTCTGGGCTGGACTTAGTGGCTGCTTCTAACAGACAGAATATGGCAGAGGTAATTGTGTGTCACTTCCGAGATGAAGTCACTACAGACATTGGAGCTCCCTTCTTGGTCATGCTTTCTTGGATCCGCTTCTCTGGGGAAGCCAGGTACCAGGTCATGAGAGGTCTGTGAGGCCTGGAACCGAGACTGTGAGTTGAGCTATGTTAGAAATGGATCTCCCAGCCCCAGTCAAGCCTGAAAACGACTGCAGCCTACCCTAATCACAATCTGATGAGGGACTCTGAGCAGAACCAGCTGCTCTAGAATTCCTGACAAAAAAACAAAACAAACAAACCAACCCACCGGAGATAATACATGTTTATTGTTTTAAGTCATTACATTTTGTGGTAATTGGTTAAGCAACAATAGATAACTATTGTACCTTCCAATGGGTCTCAACCAGCTGTTTGAGGTCAGTATACTTCAGTGGCTCTTGGCATAGAAGGGCATAGCAAATGAAGATCATTGAATAAGACCAATCTCTGTATTTTTACAGGCAGGAAGACAAGGCCCTATCTGCAATAGGGCTAAAGTGCTTTGCTTTATTTATTTAATTGTGTTGGAGTATACAAATGTATGCAAAGCACTGGGAGGAAAACCACTTTTCAGTTTCTGAACAGCAGCTTGTTGCCTTGCCTGAAGATGGAGAATTTCAAGGGGAGTAACTGAACAGAATTGTAAAATGGGAAAAGGGACGTGTTACTATTTGGGGGGGTGGGGGGGGTGGTGTAAATCCATGGAAAATCCTGGAGGCATCTCAAACAGAAAGATAACTCGCAAAACTGATGCAAATACTAGTACCCTTGGCCTTGCCAGAGGGTGGAGCATCCACTCTGATCCCAGAAAGGTGGCTCCAGGTTCACCAGTCCTGACAGCCACGCTTCAAAAACGGTGAGCAACTGGGCTTGATGGGAACAACAACAACAACAAAAACAACAACAACAAAATATATATACACACATATATGTAAATATTTTTGTTCCTTATATATATATAATTTTTTGTTCCATATATATATATATACATATGTATATTTATATATGTATATATGTGTGTGTATATATATATATATATATATATATATATTAGGAACAAAAAATTTTGAGAGTGAAAAGCACTCTCTTAGCAAAGTGCCATCTAGTCTCAGAATTTTGGGGTCACCTTGGGTGGGTTTGTTCCAGGGCCAAACAGGGATTGCTCAGTCAGGCAAGCCAGGGCAATCAGTGAGCATACATCCTCTCACCGCCCCATTTTCCGTCCCCTCAGCTGGGAGTGTGTGATTTTATCACTTTAGCGCTCCTCCTGGGGCAGGGGTTGGGGGGTTACACACACCCAGGAAGTTTTCCTTTTTCCCTAAGCAGATGTGATCCCTCCACCTTCTGAATGCTCCTTCGGCTACATCTGCACCTTCCTTATGGCACCATGATGTCACATCACAATTCGTATCGTCGTGTTGTACTCCCTTGTAGTGGAGGCGGTGGTGTGCCAATCTCACCCCAACTTTTGGGTAAGTTGCCTGCTGAAAGCTCATAGCTGAGTCCCTCCCATGAATTTCCCTCCACAGCAAGTAGCTGTTCTGTTCAAGTTTACTTTTCCTGCTGGTGGGAAAGCCTGCATCCAGTGACATTCAATAGCTTATACAATGGCACATCTCCCTTGCCTCAATTTGGGACACCTCCGAAGGGTCATCTCAGCCTCAGAGCTCCCTGTGGAGCTTGGCTGAGTCTTACTGCATTACAGTTCAACTCCCACCTCTGCCCAGCCCTGGTTTTGTCAGGCCCATACAGGTGCTCTTGAGGACACTCCCCAAGAAACTGCTTGCTCCCATATCTCTGCCTCAGACCCTGGGAACCTGACCTACAACACCGGCATGAGACTGGAAGCTTATTGAGGATTAGCTGTCACGATCGTTGTATCTGCTTACCCCTCTTGTCTTGCTTCACCCCCCTCATACTCAGCACAGTGCTGAACAGAGTGAAACCTTCACAAATTTCTGATGGCTGGGAAACAGACGATGCCTTGGACAAAGACTATCTATTCTCCTTTTTCCTTTACCTCCCCAGTAAACACTGAATATCTTCTTGTCTCTAAGATGCACAATGTTTACAGAGAGTACAAAATACACAGTGTAGGGAATTACTTATGTAAAGTGTTTCCTGGGGAAATTGGTTTTTCAAGACCTGGAGAATGTTTATTTTTACAACAGGAAGTACATTTTGATCCCTTTAATCTTTCTGCTTCAGGGGAGGAGGTCTCATGGGAGTCAAGAGGGCATCCTATACATCTGTTTTGTCTCAGGCACCTGGTAAGATGTTCACTGCTTGAAGACGAGTCAATGACTCATGCCAATAACTGCAGGCATTTTAGGAAGATCTGCTTAACTAAAATCTTCCCTTGTTTAGCTCAATGGTAATTTTGGCTAAGTGATTTCCAGTAAACGTTCCCAGCAAGAGGTTGCAAGGTTTGGTCCCAGGTCCCCAGGTGGGCTGGCATTTACTCCCCCAGTGGCTTTCTGCTCTGCTTCATTAGCCTCGTGGTCGCTCTTCCTAACCCCGGGAGAAGCCAGAGTCCACTTGTTTGAACTGGATTGTAGATTGCAGGCATACCTTGGGGATATTTTGGATTTGGTTCCAGATCACCACAATAAAGTGAGTCACATGAATTTTTTGGTTTTCCAGTAGATGTAAAATTTATATTTACCCTATATTGCAGTCTATGAAAGTACATTCCTTAATTTAAAAAGACTTTATTGCTAAAAATGCTAACTATAATCTGAGCCTTTGGCATGTCATAATCTTTTTGCTGGTGGAGTGGAGGCTCTTACCTTCAATTTGTAAAAAAAAAAAAAAAAGAAGAAGAAAAAGAAAGAAAGAAAGAAAGAAAGAGAAAAGAAAAAAAAAAAGGCAGTATCTGCAACGTGCAATAAAGCATAGCACAATAAAATGAGGTATGCCTGTACACAGATCCAGGAGGTTAAAGTTCTTCATTGGATAATATTTATTTTTGTATCCTCAGGGTATAGCACAGGGTCTGGTTCAAAAATGTGTGAATGAGTGCATGGTCATTAAGGAAGGATGACTGTTGCTCCCTGGGAAGGTAAAAGCCCAAAGGGGGTTAGTCTGGCAAGCCGAGGCCTTTCCTCATTCTTTGCAGATGAGAAGCATCAGCCTGAGATCCTTAATTCTTCACTTGGAGAACAATGCCCTTTACAGATTTTCTTTATTGTGCTTTTCCTCTTTAAATGTGAACAGCAACACCATGCTTCCCCGGGGCAGAGAATTCTTATCCTAAATCACTCTATTATGTTTGAGCTACACCTTGGCACTACTTCCTGGTCACACAGGGCTCTCCCATTCCCAAGTGGGCCCTGCCTCCACTGGCATTTATTGCCCATCAAAAACCTCCTAGGACCGTCAGCTATCTTCATCTCTGCCGGGCTCCGCTGACAAAGGCCCCTCAGTTCTCTCTTTTCTAACGGAAATGTCTAGGTTGACAGCCCCCACTCCTTACCCAGCCCCAGGGGGACTCATGCTGTATTTAATTGTGTTAATATGTGAATTAGGGTGAGACTTCTGTTTTGTATACCCAGGAGCCTTTCATTTTTTTTTTATTTTTAAAATCACTTTGAATACATCTGTTCTGATTTATTGATTTTTAGTTTTATTTCCTTTATTTCAAATCCATGAGGCCCTCACGGTTTGCCTCACTGTCCGCTTGTTTCCTATGGGGCCCCCAAAATAGCATGTGAGGATGGCCTTCCTTTTGAGTCTCAATACTGTTTTGTTGACTGTTCATGGGCATAGCCTAGGCTACAAGGTCAGTACCCCCTAGTGAGCTACTTCTTTTTTTTCTTCCAAATTTTATTATTTTCCCAGCTTTATGGAGATATAATTGACATGTAACATTCTAGAAATAAGGTATACAATGTGATGATTTGATACAGTAAATATTGTAAAACTATTACCTCAATAAGATTAGTTAACACACCACCACCTCACATAATTATCATTTTGTTAACTGCTGTGGTAAGAACACTTAAGATTTACTTGTCTTAAGTAACAGTGAATAAGTTACTGTTAGCAACTTCCAGCTGCACAGTACAGTATTACTAACTATGGTCACCATGCTGTGCATTAGATTCCCAGAACGTACTCTTCTCATAACTGGAAGTTTGTACCCTTGGCAAACAAGAAGCATCTTGTTTCCCACACCTCCCCAACCCAGCCCCTGGTCATTACCATTTTCCTCTCTGTTTCCATGAGTTTGGCTTCTTTAGATGGCACATATAAGTGAGAACATATATCATTTGCTTTTCTCTTTCGGACTTATTTCACTTAGCGTAACGCTCACAAGTTTCCTCCAGGATATCACAAATGGATTTCCCTCTCTGTAATGGCTTAATAATACTTCATTGTATATGTACACCACATCGTTTTACCCATTCATCCATAGAGGAGCACGTAGGTTGTTTCCATATCTTGGCTAATGTGATTATAATGCTGCAATACACACTGTGACGCAGATATCTCTTTGAGATAGTGACCTCATCTTTTCCAGGTATATGCCCAGAAGTGAGGTTGCTGGACCAGATAGTTAGTTCTATTTTCAATTTTTTAAAGAACTGCCATACCGTTTCCATAGCGTTTGTACCAGTTTACATTCCCACTGACAGTGCACAAGGGTTCCCTTTTCTTCACAGCCTCACTAGCACTCTTATTTTAGTGAGCCACTTCTGATCCACCTTCTCCCTGTGCCTTCCCTTGCTCCCCAGTTACTGGCTCACTCAGCAATCAAGAACAGAGTGCCCACCAAGGAGGAGGCTCAGAGCCACCTCCTTGGGATACAGGACACAAACATCTTGGAGGTCCCTCCCTTCCAGGACCCACAGTGAGGGAGACAGATGCTTGTTGGGTCTTGAAAGATTAGTAGGCAATAGCCGGATGAAGGTGATAGGATACAAATATGCATTTATGATTCATCCAACAAGTGTATCGAGGACTTCTGAGGTGCCAGGCAAAGTTCTGGGTGCTAGGCAGACAGCAATGAACAAAAAAACCCAAGTTCCCCCTCATGAAGTTTTACTTCCAGTGGGAAGAAGCAGACAATAAGCAAAATAAGTAAGTAAAATGTACAGTGTGTTAGAAGGTGATAAGTGCTATGTAGGGAAAAACAAATCAAGGAAAGTGATTCAATGTGCCTGTATGGGAGGGGGTGGCTTTTAGAGTATAGTAGTTTTAAATATGGTAGCCAGGAACTGCTACAATATTAATACCAATCTTCTCTGTAGCTTTAACTGTTAGCAAAGTGCTTTACATCTATCAGTTCATTTAATTCCTAAAACTATCCCGTGAGAAGGTAGGAAAGATTAGTCTCCTGGGCTCTTTGCTCTCTGTATTTATTAGTTTGCTAGTAAAAAGACCACTTACTTAGTGGTTTAAAGAAAAGAATCATATTGTCTCCTAGTTCTGGAAGCTGGAAGGCCCGGATCAAGGTCAGAGGGTTGGTTGACTCCTCCTGAGGGCAGAGAGGGAAGCATCTGTTTCAAACCTCCCTCCTTCTGCTTGTAGGTGGTCATCTCCACCCAGTGTCTTTCCTCTACTTGTCTGTCTCTGTGTCCAAATTTCCCCTTCTTATGACACCAGTCATATGGATTAGGGCCCATCCTAATGACCTCATTTTAACTTGACTACCTCTTTAAAGCCCCTACCTCCAAATAAGGCCATATTCTGAGATACTGGGGTTTAGGACTTCCACTTATGAATTAGGCCAGGTGGGGAGGTGGGGGGCCACAGTTCAACCCATAACACTCCCCGAGTCACTGAATTTTAGGTTGTATAACCAAAACACATGTGTAGCTGGTGCTGGCTGACTCTGTGGGGCTAGAAACACTCATAGTTCATAAACCCAACCTACCTAGGATAATGCATCCAGGAATGAACGCTGCTAGCAACCCCCCCATAACCCTCCCCCCGCGCGCCAATGTCTTATTTTCCTCATCAATAAACCCAGCCTACCTAGGATAATGTATCCAGGAATCTACCTAGGATAATGTATCCAGCAATGAATGAGCTTTACGTGAAGGCTGACTCACTGAAAAGTCAAATCTTGGTGTGTTTTTTAAATAACCCAGGCCCAGCCATGGTGTCTCAGTGGTTGGGTGTCGACCAATGGACCTGGAAGTCACAGTTTAATTGTCGATCAGGGCACATACCTGGGGCATGCAGGAGGCAGCCAATCAATGATTCTCTGTCATCATTGCTATTTTTAAAAATATATATATTTCATTGATTTTTACAGACAGGAAGGGAGAGGGATAGAGAGTCAGAAACATCGATGAGAGAGAAACATCGATCAGCTGCCTCCTGCACCCCCCACTAGGGATGTGCCTGCAACCAAGGTACATGCCCTTGACCGGAATCGAACCTGGAACCCTTCAGTCCGCAGGCTGATGCTTCATCCACTGAGCCAAACCAGCCAGAGCATCATTGCTATTTTTACCTCTCTCTCCCTCTTCCTTCCTCTCTGAAAGCAATAAAAATGTATTTTAAAATACAAAAATTAAAATAAATAACAAAGAACCCAGAAGATCTAGATTGAATTAGATTTTGATCCCAGGATCAGTCACCTCTGAGTAACCCCTAAGTCACCTCTAAGCGCTATGCAGGGAAAAACAAATAGCACTTGATTATTTTAAGAATAATCAAGGCCTGGGCCAACTATTAAAGCAATAACTGAGAAAATGAATAGAAAGCACAAGAGAGAAAGGATAAATTAGGAGGGATGTGAACCCAAGGAGAGGGAAGGAGAGTACTGAGGAAATAAGAGAAAAAAAAGGGGTCAGAGAACTACAAACTACCTCTGGTCACCGCAGCAATTACACCTTCTGGCTATGCAAATGTGTTCTGAAAGGTTAAAAGTGTTCCAAAATGGTAAAGTGTTGTTTCCTAAAGTAGAAGGCCTTGTACCTTTTGGAAACTGGTACTGCTGGGTCTTCTAGCTACAAAGCAAGTTTCATAATTCTTCTGTGAGTCAGCAGCATCCACCGTCATTGCGTTGAAGAGTTGCTTTTTTAAATTAGGGAGTGTGAAAAATGTCCCAGTCACACTGACCTCCCTGCTAACCTAACTGGGAGTGCCCCGATGGAATGCTGCACTTTCTCCTGAGGTCCAGGCAAACGCTCATTATAGAAAGCAAGAGAGTTGGAACAAATGTCCCTGGCTCTCAGCTTTCATCTGTCACTCCTGCCTTGGTCTAAGACCCCTGCAGATAACAATGCAGCTGTGTTCCAGAGCCTTCCCACCAAAGCTTGAGAACCGAACTCAGGCTTACACCGTGGGTAGCTTTTGCTACCCAAGGCTCACCTGACAGGTCTCAAACTGACCCAATAAAGCAAGTCTTCCCTCCAGTCTTTTGGGACAAATTATTTACAACTCCATACATTTCCACGTGTATATACATCTAAGACTTACTAATAGCTTGCTAAGTGAATTATTAAAGGTTAATCTGCCTGGCCATTGTGGCTCAGTGGTTGAGCATTGACCTATGAACCAGGAGGTCATGTTTCAATTCCTGGTCAGGTCACATGTCCAGGTTGTGGGCTTGATCCCTAGTGTGGGCATGTAGAAGGCAGCCAATCAATGATTCTCATCATTCATGTTTCTCTCTTCATTTTAAAAATTATATATATAATTTTTTAAAGGGAGAGAGATTAACCTTTGATCCCAGGATCAGTCACCTCTGAGTAACCCCAAATAGTCCCTTAAATTAGATTAACCTTTTTCAAATTTTATGTATTTTTTAAAAGGTTAATCTAATTTGGAATTCATAAACCAAAATCAGTGAGCTACCGAGTTTTAGTTTAATATTCCACCCCAAGAAGTCCAGCTTCCAGGGAGAGTTCTGATGGAGCCTTGCCCACACATTGACATTCTCTGGACTAAAACACTCATTAGTCTACCATCAGTGTGGCCATATGTGGGTCAAGGTCTTCAATTGCTTGTTTTTAATTATAATTTACTGTTAACTTATCTTCATCATTAACAAATTAGTTGTCATTTGTTTGATTAACCTTAAAGTGACTGTATTTTTTGGCCTTGAATTTTTCAGTAATTATACCTAAAGACAGTTATGCAGTGCAATATGAATATGAAACATTTATGCCCTAATTGCTAAAACACATGTACACTTAATTCTCCAAAATATACTTTACAATGGCCCTTAAGAGTATCCCGAGTTATTTTTCCATTGGCTCATGAGAAAGGATGGCGCTGATGGGTGGTGGCCTCTTTTGCTTGGCTTAAAACGGGCTCGGGTAAGAAAAAGAAGAGGTTGAAAACGACTGCCGAATAAACAATTGAATATACTGACAAATTTGCAAATAGCTTGTAAATGGCATGTGCAAAGTCATTTCCCTTGGTAGACGCTCAGAAAATAATTACCCACACTTACCTTTTTCCAACCCCCACTCAGCTGCAAGCTCACTGTGATTGTAGCAGGAAGGAATGGAGTGGAAGGATCAGGCCGAGCAGTGATCAGGACTGGGAGTGAGGAGAGGCTCTTCGGAGCAAAGGTTTCAAGGCAACTGTAAATATGAGTGCTATCACAAACAATGCCAAGCTCTGCAAATAGTGGCCACAGCTCCTGGCAATCAGTTTCCGTTCAGGGTTCTGAAAACTGCTGGTTTGCACACCAGTAAATAGTCAGTGCCCAGGAAAGCCCAAGCTTGGGGGGTCACTTGGGGGTTTCCTTGGGTATCCAAGTACTATTCAGGAATCCCCCAAAGATGGGTCTGACTTGAGGCACAATTGTAGTCTCACATCCCTCGTCTGTGCATCCCACTGAATTTTCTTTGCATCTCTGTTATAGTATTGTGTTCTGTCTTGCTTTATGGCGTCTCATTTCCTCGCAGACTTTGTTTCTTGGAGGCAGGGCCAGGTTTTGCCCATTGTTGGGAGGCAGGCAGCTTGACAGAGTGCCCGCAGCAGAGCTGGGGGATCAGAGAGACCTGGAGTGAACCTTGGCTCAGCAATGATTGACTAAATTAATGACTTCTGAGCCCTGACTACTTCATAAGATTGATATGACAACGAAAGGAGTCTATTAGAACTCTCTTTGTTCTAAGTATTGAAAACAGATCTCAAGCTTACACCAAAAAAAAAAAAAAAGGATTGGTGTACAGAAGTATTATTTGCTTACATTATGACTAAAATAGTTTCAGATCTCTTTCTCCTTCTGTCTTCCTCTCATAGAGGGATCGATGGAAAGGTTGGTAGGTAGGTAGATACTTAGGTACATAGATAGATAGATAGATAGATAGATAGATAGATAGATAGATAGAGATACAGAGAGATATATCTCAATTTCTCTCTCTCTCTACACACACACACACACTCACACACACACACACACACACAATCAATTCTGCTTCTTTCTGTGATTACTCTCATTTTCTCCTATTATAAATGAGCTTCCTCCATAGATGTGGTGGCAATGGTTGTAAATAGTTTTATTTCATTTCTGCTCAGTAACCCAGAGGGAAAGAGGACCTCTCTTTTTCCGTGTCAGAGTATACAAGCCCAAGGAAGTCTCTGATTGGTCATATCTGGGTTGCATGCTCACCCTTGGGAGGGGAGAAGGGTTTTGTGATTGACAGTCCCACCTCAATCTTCTGGTAGAGTAGGGAGAGGTGAGGAGTGGGTATTTGTAAATGCTGCTACAAAAAATAAAAAGGCAGGGTCTGGGAGAGCTGAACTCGAGAAGACAAAATAGTAACTGTCCAATCGATGAGATGCCATATATAAGGTGACAGTGGCTGGTACCAGAACAGATATTAAACTGAGCACTTGTTTCTTTCTTTTGGCAGCTCCCAGTCCCTCTGTTTTTGGTGCCTCCCACCTTCTTCCTTAAATCCCCTAGTCGTAGCCACATCCAAAGTCACTTCTGAGACTTCTCTGGGAACTGCAGGCAAAGGGGGCTGAAGGGACCCCTTCCTGTTTGACTCTCTCCAGGAGCAGGCGAGAAAATATGCTCTAGGCCTGGAACAGAAGGGAGGTTCACAGTGAAATAAGAAAGCTGTAGTAGAAAAGAAGCGAGCAATGAGAGGCCATTAATAAGGCCTATTATCTTAGTGCCTGAAAAATTATGAGCTGGGGCACAGCAAGTCCCATTACAATTAGTGGCAGGGTTCAGAGAGGTGCCAATAGACTGACAGGCACCTCTCCTTCCCCCCGCCCTCCCGCTTTTTGTCTTCTCTGCTATTAACTCTTCAGTGCATCATTCACTACGGGAAAACCAGATGCGCATCACAATCAGAATGATGTCCAGAGGAAGGTGCCATAAACAGCCTCCTCCTCTAGTCTCCCATAGCACTTGTGTATCTGTTTTCTCTCCTAAATTGTCAACCCTGTTTTCCCTCCTCAACTATATGCTCCTTGCAGATTGAGGCTGTAATAGGAGACAGCACAGCATACTGTCTGCCATTTCCTGACAGCACCCTAATTTTCACTCAGGTACTTACTCTCTGGCCTACTAGCTTTGGGGAGAGATGACCCCACCCCCCAGATAAAGAAGTGGGTTTTTATTGCCTAATGGTATTTCCATGCTGCTTGCCAAGGCAATTGTCTTAGGCCTGGGTTTCTGAACAGTCAATGCATGACATTTCTTTCCACATGGGGATTGGTTTTGAAAGGAGCATGTGACCTAGGTGGACCAATGAAAAACGAGGTGAACTTTGCTAGGTGCTTCTGGGAAAGCATTGTCTTTGTCTTTCAAAGTGAATCTCCATAAAAGCATTCCTCTCTTTTATAAACCCCAGTGTCTATAAATGCCACTGGCCACAGTCTGGGAAGATAACCCGAAGATGAGGCCAGTACACAGAAGAGATGACCCAGGAACCACTGAATTAATCCAACCCTGAAGCCTGCCCTATATGCTGTCTGTACTTCCAGTGACATGAGCCAAGAAAAATTTGCTTATTAAATGGGAGCCTTGTTCTCTGTAACTTGCAACATGAAGAGTCCTAACTGATTACTGGGACTCCATCTTCAATGTTGTCTCCACGGTATCAGTCACATGGCAGGCGTTCAATAACTGCATGTTGGGTTGAATGAGCCCGTGATTCTAGGATGGTTCCCTCCTGGCTCTCTGGAGCAATTTTCTCCTCATGAGTCCCCACCAGTGTCCCTCCTCATTTGAGCTTCTAAGAAGAATAGATTAATTTCTAAAACTGAAACAGAGCTTCCTGAATTGACAGGAACAGTCATGTCCATCCAGTCTTACTGTCTCAGAATTTCTCAATGAACACTGGCAAATCTGAACTCACAGACTCTCCTTTTTCTAGACTTTGGACTGCTATATTTTGGATCATAATTGTACTTAACATTCCAACACACTTTCATGAATTTATGTTTTTATTGATTTCAGAGAGGAAGGGAAAGGGAGAGAAAGATAGAAACATCAATGATGAGTGAGAATCATTGATCAGCTGCCTCCTGCATGCCCTGCTTGGGGCATGGAGCCCGCAACCTAAGTATGTGCTTTGACAGGGAATTGAACCTTGACCTTCTGGTTCATAGGTTGAGCTCAACTACTGAGCCGGGCCAGCCAGGCATGAAGTTTAAGCTTATCATTTCCTGATGATAACTTTGGAATCCACATAATCTAATCAGTAAAAAGCTGTCTACAAAACACATTTTGGGTGACTGTTATTAAATACTTAATCACCAAGTACTTAAGGTGCAAAGTCCCATACTATAGGATGATAAATATTTTAAGAAGTTTTCTGTTTATTTTCTTCATTTCTGGATATGGATTATTAAGAGCAAATTGTCAGTGAGTAATATTTCTTGACTTGAATGAATATCTTATCCTTTGTCTAATTTCCTTTTGTCTTCATCATTTGTTTTAAATGGCATTCACCTATCTTAGGGACAGCACATAAGGCCAGAGTTGGTACTGATCATGAAGGTCCTACTAACTGGATCATCTCTCAGAGATTTTGAATGTGAATTATAGAGAGGGAGGATTACAGATTGAAGAATTTAAAAAATTAAGCTAAACATTAAAATTTGGTATTTTTATTCATCAAAAGACCAATTAGAGAGGAAAAAGATAAGCCCACAATGTGGGAGAAAATATTTGCAACATTATGTAAATTAGTAATAGTTACATAAAACAATTACTAAAAATTAATATGAAGGAGACATATTAACTCCATCCAAAACTTTTGAATAGGCACAAAAGAGAAAATCCAAATGGCCAATGAACCATATGAAAAGATATTCAGCCTCATTAATAATTGGGAAATATTAATTAAAACCCCAACAAGACACCATTTATACATATACCAGATTGGCAAAATTAAAATATCTGAAAATAAGTAATGTAGACAAGGTTATAGTAGATGATTGTATATATAAAAAAAAAAGCTCTGGTACATATGCACAAGGGACTACTATTAGGCTGTAAAAAAGAAGAAAAACCTTACCTTTTGTGACAGCATGGATGGACCTGCAGATTATTATGCGAAGTGAAATAAGCCAGTCAGAGAAAGACACATACCATTATAATCTCACTTACATGTGGAATCTAATGGAAAAAAAAAATAGAAACAGAAGCATGGATACATGGAACAGATACATCAGAGGGGAGGGGTTTTGTGAGGCTAGATAAAAGAAGGTGAAGGGGTTAAACAACAGCAACAAAAACATATATATATATATATATATATATCACACATAGGCATAGACAATAGTGTGCTGAGAGCCAGGGGACGGGGTAGGTGGAGGTGGGAGGGGGGGGGGGGAAGGGAGAATGGAGCTGAAAGAGACTTTGCTTGGGATGGTAGGCACATGATGCAGTGTGCAGATGATGTTTTGTTGAGTTGTACATTTGAAACCTGTCTGGTGTTGTGAACCAATGTCACCGCAATAAATTAATAATAATAATAAAACAAAGGGAACAGAAATACATTACAGGAGGGAGTATGATTGATAACATTATTTTGAGTTTGGCATTATTGAGTACCTTATGGCCCACCAGTTGCACCTCAGAGAAATCTGTCCACATGGGCACCAACAAATATGTGAAAGAATGTTTATAACATAACATCAAAAAGAAAGAAATAACCTAAATGACTATAGATGATAGAATGGCTACATACTTTTGGTATATTCTTTTTACATTGGGATACTCTTGGGTAATAAAAGAGTATTGGCTTTATGCAACAACATGGCTAATCCAAGTTGGCAGGAAGTGAAAGAGTATGGAAGAGGTATGTCCATAGACCTTCATGGCTAACGGCTTTGCCTTCTGAAAGGTTCTCCTTCATCTGTTTCAATCTCTCACACATTTGAAGTTTAAGCTCTCTTTAGAGCTGTGCAAATTTCATAGCTGGCTTCTTGCTGGTATAGATGTTGGTGTCTAAGCATTGCGTTATGTCTTAGATCCTTTTTTTTACCAGGCTTATCATTTCTTTGACAATGTAATTGTCTCATAAACTGAGAAAATGTCAGTCAGTTCCATAAGCCAATCATCATTTCTAAAGTTCTTTTCTGAAAATAGTTCCCAAAGCTGCTTTATGTCTTTGCTTCCTCAATCAACCAGTGATTCGCGCTCTCTCTCCTTTTAGTGGTGGCTATCTTGAGTCCATCTGCAATAATAGGCTTCAAAGCTAACCCTTACACCCCGAGGCACATCTTAGCCACAGGCCTGGCTTTTAGTTTGGCTTCATTTTCATGGGACTTTGAAAAAGCTATAGTTGTGTTTTTTCCCCCTTTGGGATAAAGAGGCAATTGATTTTTTTTCTAACTCTGTAAAAATCCAAATTTCCAGGCGTGCTCTGCAATCTGACCAGTTCTTGCCTGCATGCTATTGTCATGACTTGCTAAAAAGCAGGAAGAAGCGAGTAGACACCAACAGTGTGGTTTTACACAAGTTCTTCATCTAGAGTTAGGGACCAAATGGGAAAGTAGTCACTTCTTCAAATCATCGTCGATGACAATCTCATCAAATGTTTTTCCTCAACATAACAAAGACACTGGCTTTCCAGTAAAAATACCAACTTTCTTATCTTCCAGTTACTAAGCCAATGGCACATATTCTGGATGTTTGTAAAGGCAATACCAAGTTTTGGTTCCATTTTCTTTATTAGTAAGTTGCTCTAACAAAAAGACCCATCAATAATCTCACCTTAAAGACAAGTTTCATTCTTTCTCAGATAACAGTCCAGGGTGAGTGTTCCAGGCAGTGGCTGGTTCTGCCCCTCCATAGCATTCAGGGATCCAAGTGTTTTCCACCTTGTTGCTCCTCTATCCCCTAGGCCTCAATGGTGTTTGCATAGTGAAGGTTAAGTCATTGCCTTGTCTGGGCCCCATTGTGTTGCAAGAGGGAGGAGACACACGCATGTCTTAAGGTGAAGGGCTGGAAGTGGCATGTAGCTCTTCTGCTCATACTCCTTTGGTGGAAATTTAGCCACTTGACCATATCTAACTTCATGGAAGGCTAGAGATATGACCAGAATATAAGAGAGAACAAATTTTGGTGGACAATTAGAGTTATTACAGTGAGAAGGAAAATGGGGGGGGGGGGGGGAACTTTGGGGGCTTATAGCCTAGTTCAGTATCTAGTTAATCAGTAATCTTACTTCCCCATTTTAAATGACTTGGGCAGAGCCTCAAAGCCCACCCCCAGGGGCCTGCTACAAAAAGATATGTATATATATGTGTGTGTGTATATATATATATATCTCAAAACCTCCCCACATTGGCAGTTCAGGCTTTGGATCAGAGTCCCCTGGACAGGCAGCGCTGCGTAATAACGGTTTACTTTCCTGATTCCTCTGGGTGCTGGCCGTTGTTCTCCTGGGTCATTCGCCACAACAATAGGACTCCAAATTTTTTCAATCTGGAGTCTTCAAGTTACTTTGCAGCTCTGAGAACAGAATGAGACTCTGGATATTGGCCATAAAAGTCGGAGCTACATATGAGACCAGAAATACAAGAGCAAGTCCTCTTCTCATGTATATTATATGAAAAAAAAAAAAAAGCCAAACAATTTTGTAAGCATCTTGCTGAAACAGTGGGGCATTGAGATTTTAAACAATTTCTAGCGAGTTAGACCTAGTAAAAGAAAATTAATCATACAGGGCTCTAATTTAAGATATCTAAAATTTCATAGATATGCTCTTTCATTGAAAGTAAGAGGGAAGGAAGGAAGGAAGGAAGGAAGGAAGGAAGGAAGGAAGGAAGGAAGGAAGGAAGGAAGGTAGGGGAGATCTAGCATAGTTCTTGGCATAAAGTTGGCACGTAAGTATCAGTTTGCCTCATTTTCAACATATTTATTCCTCTCTGGGGGCTGTCCTGGCTCACCTAAAAGAAAGTGATGTGATCCAGGAGAGCAGAGGGAGCTGTTGCTGCCCAGAGATACCAGACTCAAAGAACAGCACCGAGGTAGCATCCCAGGTGGCCCAGTGAGGAATGGTAACCCGAACACCATGAGGCAGTGATGGCCAGTTGAACACCCAGAGAGCCACTCTGCTCATCAAGGCCTCTCCTCTCTAGCCTCATTGACTGTCTGGTCCAATTCCATCCTGTTGAGCCACTAGCCCTGCCCTATAGTCGAAAAGAAACACAACCTGTAAGAACAGCAGCAGCTGGGGACAAAGGTAAGATGTGCATGGTCAGGTGGGGGTGGGGGTAAGGCTGGGAGTTCGCCCATTGCTCCCTGTGTTTCTGCCACCTGACTGGCAGGGACAGTGGTAATCTCCCAGTGGCCACTCAGGTTCTTGTTTGTTCTGTTCAGGCATGTGCGGTGACAGATTTTCCCAAGTTCAATCAGATCAATTAAACAGATGCCTCTATTTCTGGATGTTTGAGTAAATTCCTGTCTGGGTTGCCTCAGCCAAAGGCCACTCATGTTGAATCTAAAGTCCTATGTTGCTCTATGCCCACTGTCAAGTGATGGCCAGCCACATGGAGAGGAGAAAAAAGAACAAGACAGTAAAGAAATTGCCATCTGAGAAATTCCCTGTGAAAGAACAAGCATAGCATTATGATTTTGAGCTCTGTAAAACAACACACACACACACACACACACACACACACACACACACATTGATATATATTGTTTGTAAAGACTTGTGCCAGGTGTGAGAAGGTTAGCAGGAGTAAGGGCTTTGTTTTACGGTTCTTCAGGCAGACAAAGGGAAACAGAGAAGAGAAATCATCATAAAAGAAACATTATTAGTGAAGTAAAACATAGCATAGTCTGTCAGAGTGAAGAGACAGTGAACGAAATGAATCCGGGAAAGAAATTAGTTTGTTTCATTATCGTTCACTCATTCACTCACTAGAACTATGTGCCATCCACTGTGAAAGGGACGAGAGACCCAAAAACAAATAGGACGCAACTGCTGCCCTTACAGTTAGAAGTGGGAGGCAGGCAGCTAAGTAAATGTAAGTACCAATATGTCATCAGAGCTGTTGCGGACATTAGTACAAGGTTCAGGGAGATTCCAACCAGGTGAGAATGAGTGGGCAGAGAGGCCAGGGGAGGTTTTCAAAAAGGGCAAGGGTGACAGCTTGGATGAGCAAGGGAGCAGCAGTGTGTAAAGAGCAAGCATAGCGTCTGAGGGGCTGTATAATCTTAGAAACCCAAGCTCTAAAGCAACTGTTTCTGTGGCATGCTTTTAAAACCTGGGAAGCAGCACCTTTACAGCAAAAGGTGTACATTCTAGGGAGAATGTGATTATGGGAACCACTGACCTGTGGTTCCCCATTCGGGCAGCTAGTTATCAGACTGGTGACATCCAATCAGCACAGTACCCACACTGATGAAGCAAAGATCAGGTGGTCCCACCAACCCTTCTTTTAGGAAATGTTAACCTAACTTGCCACTCTGGAGCAGACAGAAAGGAGCCAGGAGGTCCCATGAACAGACTCTGGAGGTAGACAAACTTGAGTGGAACCTAGGTTGCAAGTAATAGACACGTAAGCTAGCATAAGTGAAAAGGGTCCATTTAACATAAAGATATAGGGCTGGCTCTTGACCAGAGGGCAGGAAGGCATCCAGGTTCCAAGAAGGACCAGAGTCAGGGAAGTAGGTGGCTACTTACCAGGAACCGCCTGGAAGCTCCCCCAGTCTCTGCTTATCTCTACCTGCTTTCTCTGTTTCTCTGTCTCCCCATCCCTCTCTGTCTCAGCCTAGCAGTATATGGCTTCCCGGGGGTCCTTGTTTCCATCTTAGAACTCCCAGCCCATCTCTCTTTGGACACAGTTCCAGATGGCTGGGGAGGCTCTGAATCAGCAGAGGACAGGAGAGTAGGGTGGACCAGGGGCGGTTACTACAGTTCTTGTGAATCAGGTAAGCATCCCAAAGGTGGTCAACCATAGTTCTTCACATCTCTGAACCCTGATCCCTGAAGACAATAGTCATTGCTTTACCCATTTATTGAAAAGATTTGGGTAAAGAGTAGGTCCTTAGAAAATAGAAGTGATTATACTCATTATATTATTCAAAACAGATAAAGTATGATCTATTTTTAAGAAAGCCCAATCCAGGAGACTGGCCTGCAGCCTTCTTCCCTCCAACATAAAGATGTGGGACGAGGGTTCTTTCTCTTCCTTTGCTTCAACCCCTCTTCCTCTCACCTCTCTTCTCTTAATTACAGCTGAAAGCTCCCACTCCATATGCCCCCAGGCTTTCTTCGCTATTACAAATCAATCATTTACTCTTTGGGCCTTTGCCACCCCCAGGTACTCATCTATCATGACTATATTAGGAGTGTTAAGTTTATACAGTGATTATTCCTCTTTCTCCTTTATTAAACTTTAACCCTGTGTGCTGAAAGACCACATCTTAATCTCCAGGACACTGCCATCTATCCAGTGTTCACTTGATAATATTTGTTGACTCATCATGTTTCCACAGCAAGGGCAATGTCCTTTTATAGACTCATAAAAGGAATCTCAAGAATTCATTTATTTTGGGCTACTGCCTTTAAACATGATAAGGTTTAAGTTTCCTAAATAAATGACCATGTGTTTTATTTCCACTCTAACATCAGCCTATAGTCATACACCCTGAGGTTTGGAAAGATCCAGGTAGGACTTCTAGATCAGTCACCTCTCCCCCTCCCCACCCCCACTCTCCACCCTCGGGTCTGGATTTTTGTCCTGAGACATGGGCATCTAGTCTCCACTTGAATAGGAAACTTGCTCTCTTCCTAGGAAGCTCACTCCAGCTTTTTTCTTTTGCAGTTTAGGGGATTCTTCTTTGTATGAAGAATCACAAATCTGGCCAGGCCAACATAGCTCAGTGGTTGAGCACTGACCTATGGACCAGGAGGTCATAGTTCAATTCCTGGTCGGGGCACATGCCCAGGTTGTGGGCTTGGTCCCCAGTTGGAGGTGTGCAGGATGCAGTCAATCAATGATTCTCTCTCATCATTGATGTATCTATTTCTCTTTCCCTCTACCTTCCTCTCCAAAATCAATAAAAATATATTACAAAAATAAAAAAGACTCACAAATCTGCTTCTGTGTCATTTCCATTAAATGCTCCTAATTCTGAAGGACCAGAACTAATGCCTCTTCCCCATGGCAGCTTTCCTCACACATGGAGTAAGGGTCGGTTCACTCTATCATGTCTTCTCTAAGCCTCTTCTCTTTTTTTTTCTTTAATATTTTTATTGCTTTCAGAGAGTAAGGGAGAGAGATAGAAACATCAGTGATGAGAGAGAATCATTGATTGGCTGCCTCTCCCTACTAGGAATAGAGCTCAGTGACTGGCTGATGAAGTATGAAGACCCAGCCCCCTAGCCTCAAGGTGAGCCAACTCTGAAGAACCATCCTATGGGATTGACCTGAGGCCTCTATTGCACCTGCATCACAATTCAATGAATCCCTCTGCCCACTTCTCCTCCCTTCACTGGGACCACAGGTGTAGATCCCAAGGGCATTGCTCAGCAAACTTCCTGCACACCATTTCCATCTCAGTCTCTTTCCTAACAAACTGATTATAATTATTACCTTTTGCTCCTGATATGAATTGAATCCATAGCACAGACTCTCCTTTTAGGACCTTTTCAACCATCCTGGGCTCTCTGTACAGCCTGAAAAAGCATTCTCCTCATGCGCCTCCCATTCATTCTTCATTCACTGGACAAATTACATGCCAGGCCTTGAGCTTAGCCTGGAGATTCAGAGACTTGCCCATGTCTTCAATTGTGAAAAGAGAGCAAGCACTTGGGAGCTGAA
This sequence comes from Corynorhinus townsendii, assembly GCA_026230045.1. Lineage (NCBI taxonomy): Eukaryota > Metazoa > Chordata > Mammalia > Chiroptera > Vespertilionidae > Corynorhinus > Corynorhinus townsendii. The sequence continues at coordinate 30,242,675 of JAPDVU010000013.1, read as the reverse complement.
TGTCTCCTCTGTCACTTTATCATTTGTTAAGACTGTGATGAGGCTGTGGGACTAAACCATCTTCTTGCTCTGAACTTAACCCAATGAGCCTTCTTATTGCCCTTGTCATAGTTGGAAAGGCCCCTCTTTGTAGGGGCTTTAACCTTCCTGACACTATTCTTACGAGTTTGTGTCTCTCTTTGTATTCACTTCTGGGCTCCTCCTTCCAGCTCTTGTAGCCAGGCTCGGCAAGGGCCAACCTAAATGTCTCATTCACTCAAGGACTCTAGTGTCTATTTCATGGTTACTTGGCTCAGGGTAGGGAAAAATCTGGAGGAAAGTATCTTAAGGCCTTCCAGAAGGGCTAGGGCAGAAAGAAGGGATCAGAGTGCAAATTTTCATCCAACAATCTGTCTAGGACCTACCCACCTCAGGCGAAACCGGAATAAATCAACCACATTTGCTGCTGCCACCCCGTTCTTTCATCAACCCCAGCCCCTGCAGGCACTCTTCTGCATGATCTCTCTGCTTTCTGTTCTGCACACTTCCCCATCCCTTCCTGCCAATCACTTTCATTCTTACTTGAATGAGACTGAATCATAATGCACTTTTCCAGCAATCATCCCCTTTTAAGCTTTTTTCTGATACCAGATTACAACAGAAAAGGCTTTGTCCAATGGACAAGGACAAGGCAGCAGCAAACACTGAGAAAACAGAAAGCTTTTTTCAGCTCTTTTGCAATCACATCATGGCCAAGGGCTCTTCATTGAAACAGACAACAATCTAGCACAAGCATGTCAAACTCAAGGCTAACACAGGGCCAGAAAAGCAAGGTTTAAGTTTATGTGGGCCACAAAAAAAAAGCTTTGACTGTCATAGAAATGTAGGTTTATTTCGATAGAACAATGCTGAATACTAAGGGTTGAAATAAATGAGTAATCGTTAACATAAAATAATAGAACATTTTAATAAATATTAATATTTTTTTCTTGAACATTAACTTACCAGACACTGAATAGCTACACCAATTAATAAGCGTAATGCAAACAAACCTATTTTTCTTGTTCTCCGAAAGCGAAATACTTCCTGTTGCACACACCAAACAAGTCAGTCCAAGACTAAGGACGTGGTAATTGGCTGCTGAAATATTCGCTGCTAGTATTAGTGGAGAGTAATGGTGCGCCTGTGCATAAGGCCCCTAAGGGAAATAAATGCAACACAATTATAGTAATCAGTCATTAGCGAATGTTGTAGTTTGTTATTAATAATTATGTATAACACGATATTGTAAAAATTAAGTTACGAAATGTTTATTAAAACATTTGTTACATACCATTATATTGGCTGGGCTGCAAAAATATTCGTTGTGGGCCACATGCGGCCCATGGGCCGCGAGTTTGACATGCTTGATCTGGCATAAGAATAAAAGGAGCCCACCTGGTGTAGCTCAGTGGCTGAGCATCGACCCATGAACCAACAGGTCCCCGGTTTAATTCCCCATCAGGGCATATGCCCAGGTTGCAAGCTCAATCCCCAGTAAGAGGCGTGCAGGAGGCCTCTGATCAACATTTCTATCTCTCTATCCCTCTCCCTTCCTCTCACTCTAAAAAAATACATTTAAAAAATATTTAAAAATAAAAAATAAATGGAACCCAACCCCAACTTTCTCATGATACAGAGGACAACCCAAAAAACAATGAGGTCAAGCAGTGTTTCAAAGGTCACACAGCAGTATTTGCCAAGGCAGGAAAAGTGGGCACCTTCAATCAGGCAAAGACAGAGTACATGGATGGTACATTTTAGGAAGAGTTCTGCCTATGGGAGGTGCTCATTTCTGGGTACTACCTGAGAGTATTACTTTGATCCCTGACATGGAGAAGTGGACCTATTCTTATCAGTCAGGCCTCTTTCACTTGCCACTCCTCCACAGTGGGCAAGACCAAGCAAGCCTTAGGTTCCCTTTTTGATGGATCAGGAACAAAGAACCAGGTTCCAGTCCACACAGTTTTACCACTTACACGTGGCCTTCCTCCCACAGTTGTGGGGTGATCAGGCAAGCTAGAGCACGCCAAATCTCTCTGAACAATGGAGAGCATTGGGCAGAGGAGTTATTTTCCGTCTTGCTGGTGCACTGAAATCATTCATGGAGCTTGAAACTGGGGTTGGGGGAGATAAGGTGTAGGGGAGAAGGAAGGCTTGGCAGTGGGACCTGGTGTCTGGGAATTTTTTAAAAGCTCCACAGGTGATCTTGGTGCACAGTGAAAACCACTGATGAGAAAAGAGAGGAGAAATATATTACACTGTTAATGAAAAAGAAGTCTTGGATTATGTGCACATTTTAAACTCTGTTTAGAGTGGATAACCAAGGGTCAAACGTAAAGAGCAATAAAATTGCCTACCTTTTTCAGAGCACACAAACTCCTAATCTCAGGCCCCTTTCCTTCCCCTAGAAAAGATCTGTAATACTTCAGTGACATTTCTTTTACCTCACAGTACACAAACACACACACACCATGAATCATCTCCACCTGCCTACATGCTGAAGTCAGATTCCAAGTAATGTCTATTAATCTTTGGCTTCTGAGTAATCACTCTGGCCTTAGAAAAACAGGTCCGGAAAACAAGCTGATAAAGCCCTGGAAAACAGATTCAGAGCCCAAACCCAAATCTCCACAGGGTGATCTATAAACCAGACTGTCCATATAGTCCCTGGGATATTCTGTTAGAGTTCTAGCCCTCTGTTTTTAAATAATTGAGTGGTCTTAAGCAAGATGGTCACTCTCTCTGTGTCTCTGAGATGCTTATTACCAGATGACCCTTTACGTAGTATTTTTTTTCCATGTAACTGTTCTCTTTGGAATATCAATTGTGATCTGAAACTTGCTGTAGTGGCCATATCATTAAAGAAAATGCTTAAGGATGAGAAGAGTGAATTTGAGGAATATTCCATTCAGACCCTGAGACACCAAGGTAGACAGCTGCTACTTGTGGCTGCCTAGCACAGTGGTCGGCAAACTCCTTAGTCAACAGAGCCAAATATCAACAGTACAACGACTGAAATTTCTTTGAGAGCCAAATTTTTTAAACTTAAACTTCTTCTAATGCCACTTCTTCAAAATAGACTCGCCCAGGCCGTGGTATTTTGTGGAAGAGCCACACTCAAGGGGCCAAAGAGCCGCAGGTGGCTCGCGAGCCGTGGTTTGCTAACCACTGGCCTAGCACCTCTTTCCCCTCTTTGGGGGACAGAATTTCCTTCCTTGGAGGATCTGCTCCTTTCTTTCTTTCTCCATATGGTTCTGGGCTCCTTCCCCTGGCCTTATACCTCTGGGGCCACAGGGGTGGACATGTGACTCTGGCTCAACCATAACATCCTACTCACCTAGCCATAGCAATTGGTCTGGGGATTCATCCAAAAAAAAAGAAGAAATCAAGGATTTTTTCTAAATAAAGCTGGTGGGGAAACTATCCTTTCTGGTTAAGTTGCTGTAGAACTGTGACAGGGAGCTGCCACATGAGAAGCCTGGGAGGATGAGGCCACCATTGAGACGAGGCTATGAGAGGCAGAGAAGGCAACATGGAAAGAGTATGCTTGATGGTGTCGAGTTCCAAAGGATTGTCCTGGCATTGTCCGGCAGCTATTCTTTTGATTCCTTGGGCTACCCTAAGATTTTTCTCAAAAGCCTCTTTTTTCTTTTTTACATCAGCCAGTTTGTTTTAGGATTTCTGTCACTTTCAACCCAGGGTCTTGATGAACAGAAACACTCTAGCAAGCTTTCCTCTCTCCCATATATGTTTTGAAACTTCAAAAATGTGAGGCTCGCCCTAACTGGTTTGGCTCAGTGGTTAGAGCGTTGGCCTGTGGACTGAAGGGTCCCGGGTTCGATTCTGGTCAAGGGCATGTACCTTGGTTGCGGGCACATCCCCAGTAGGGGGTGTGCAGGAGGCAGCTGATCAATGTTTCTCTCTCACCAATGTTTCTAACTCTCTATCCCTCTCCCTTCCTCTCTGTAAAAAATCAATAAAATATATTTTAAAAAACGTGAGGCTCTGTGTGTGTAAGAACTGAGTGTCTTCCCGTCTTTTCTCGATCAGAGTGTTGGATTGTTCGATGGTCGCCTTGGTTACTCTATTTCCCAGCACCGCCTTCCCCGTATGACTTTGGCTAGAGTTGGCCAAAACTGAAGTTGCATGAGATGGGGGAGGCAGCAATGAAGTGGCAGCCATCATGCTCTGAAGGCCACTGCTGGTGGAGCTGGTGGGGGGAAACACACATATGTAGGCAGGTTCCTGTGTGTTCTCACTCTTCCCTGCTCATACTGTTGGCCCTTTTAACCAATAGGGACTCCAGGCCCACCATCAGACACTTTGCTACAGACTCAACATCCTTCAAAGATGCTATGTAAGCCCCATGCCAGCAGCCAGAGCTGCCTGGTTTTCTGCAAGCTCCACTTTTGTGCACCCGCACCAGGGCCTGTTAGTGACTCTTCTGTGATCCTTCAGCTCCTCCTCTCAGATGTTCAGATCTATACTCCTCCTTGCTCCTCCCACGATTGTGTAAGATCTCATTCTTGCCATCAATTCCTTATTCCATAACACTCATAGTGGTATGCTTCCACGCTCTGTAACTCTTACTAATACAAGTGGTATTGGGTGGACCCTGACAAAGAAGCTTCCTGCTTCCTTTCTGTGCTTCATGCCCACACCCAGTCCTCCTTGATCTAGATGTCTCCTCCTCCTCTCTGGTCATTACATCTCCTTCATCTTTTCATATCTTCTCCAAGTGTTCATGGGAAGAATGATCCTATTCCTACTCACCTTACCATTGTGCTGTTGGCTGTCCTGTCTCCTGCTGTTCTTCTCTCTGACCTCTGCCTGATTCACTTGCACACTATTTCCTACTCATTCCAATCACATGACTATGTCTGGCAGGCAGCCTGGAGGTTTAACACAGACTGGTGAATGCTAGGATGTCCTTCCCAGAGCTTCCCACTCCTGATTTCCAAGTAGGAAATGTCATTAGATTAAAAAAATAAATGTCCTCACAAAGAACTTAATGGGCCTGCAGTGTTGCCGACAGTAGATGCCAGATAAATATTTTTAAAAATAAACATACTAAAAATGATTTGAGTTGGAAATTAACAAAGAACATTTTAAAAATGAACATACATGCTATGCTGTTGGCCCACTGAACGCTGCATTTGGGGTTTGAAATTTCCACTGGGATGGGCTCAAGGCCTCTTCCAGCTCTGTGATAGTGGATCAAAAGCCAGAGCTATTCATTCCAGCCAGTCATTGCTCAGTGTGTGGCCTTGGTTGAGTCAGCTGGCCTCTAGGTTTTAGCTAGTTTATCGGGGTCAATGAAATAAACAGAGAAAGGTAAAAAAATAAAAATAAAAATAAAAATTGTGGTATGTCAGGCCTGGAAGCAACCTTAGCAGTTATCCCTAATTTGGGAAGCTGATCCAACCCCTCTGACTTTGTGTGACTCTTCCCTCAGCTGGGGCCCTGGGGCGATATACCGCTGGCTCATCATTATAGGCAGAGGCTGGGGATGGTGAATATAGGCCTCTGTTGGGACTCTGTCCAAGAGTTGAAATTTCTACATATAGAATCAGACATCCTAAATTTTAAAAAGGACCCTGTTGCCCAGTTTGACCTGAGACATGAATAGCAGAGTATAGCCAGGTAAGGACTGGAAGAACTTGAACATGCAAGAGGAAGAATAATTTATTACAAAGAATAAAGCAAACAGCTACCGGCATTGGGCATCTAGCATGTGCCCTTTCTCTACCCTCTGCCTTCTCACTTCCTCGTGTTCCCAAGCCCAGGTCTCTGCCTTTTCTGGGACCCCATAGTGGATATAGGGAGTTGTGTTTTAAGATGCAGTTAGGCAAGGGTGTAGAGCAGTGGTTCTCAACCTTCCTAATGCCGCGACCCTTTAATGCAGTTCCTCATGTTGTGGTGACCCCCAACCATAAAATCATTTTCGTTGCTACTTCATAACTGTAATTTTGCTACTGTTATGAATCATAATGTAAATATCTGTGTTTTCTGATGGTCTTAGGAGACCCTGCTAGCGGTTCCTGACTCACAGGTTGAGAACCGCTGCTGTAAAGCCTAAGACCATCGGGAAACACAGATATTTACATTACAATTCATAACAGTAGCAAAATTACAGTTATGAAGTAGCAACGAAAATGATTTTATGGTTGGGGGGTCACCACAACATGAGGAACTGTATTAAAGTGTCACGGCATTAGGAAGGTTGAGAATCACTGGTGTAGAGGGTCATTGCAGGGCTTGCCAGCCATGGAGACCTCCTTGAGCAGACTCTCTCCAGAGCCTTGGCTGATGTTCTGCGCTTTAGAACCAGTTTGTTGGACATAAAGACTTGAGAGGCTTAGGGAAGGGCTGAGAATGAGCTGTGGGTAGAAACCTGAATAGAAGATGGTGAGTGAGTGTGGAGGAGGATAGCGTGACCCTGGGGAAACATTCGTAGTCCTTTGGTGACTGTTTATGGGCGAGTAGCCTCCTGTCTGAAGAGTTTGTCAGTTCACTGTGTCGGCCATATAAACACAGCCATGAAGGACTGGATAATGGTCTTGGTGGGATGAGGAAAGGTGTAGAGTCAAGGCAGTCCCAGAAGCTCAGAGGGTTCAGGGTGTGGGAAACAGTCAGGTGTTCCTCAAGCAGAGTCCCCCGTTGCTGCCCTCTCAGGGTCTTGCCCTAGTAAACAGCTGTGGAACGTTGACAGAGATGTGCATGTGGGTGCAGCTGAGGATCTTGAACACTAAAACACCTTTCCTGCCAGAATAATCTCAGAAAGTAGCTGGATCAAGCAAAGAAGGAAATGGACCCAGAGAGTGTAAAAAAATGTTTTTAAACCTGTATTTGCTATACCAAATACTGTTTACGGTGTAAATGGCCTGCACTTTGGGGGCTTCTATTCATGTTTCAAGATTTCAGTGAGGGAGGGATGACTGTAATTAAATTTGTGGGGAATCAAGTTATGTGTGGATTTTTTTTACTGTATAGGTTGGGGGGGTAATCAGTGAGCATTCTTTAAAATTTTTAAATTTGTTTCTGTTAAATATTAAAATCATATCTAACATGTGAAGGACACACAGACTAATAAGATCTCTGTGAATCTACCACCTGGCTTAAGAGCTAGACTGTCACAATTCCCCAGGAGCCCCCACTTTCCAATCTCATCTTTGCCTTTCTCAGAAGAATCCAACTTCCTGAACTGAGTCTCCACCAGTCCCTTGCTTCTTTTTACTTTTCCCACATATGCTTGTATCCCTCCACAATACACTACTGAGTTTTGCATGCTTTTTTAATATAAACGAAATTGAACTTCATACATACTCTTTTATGACTTGATTTTAAAACCAGTTTGTCAATCAATTACATTGTACATACCCCAAAGTGCATTTATCATACGTGTTTATTTTAGCTTGATGAATTTTCTCCGAGTGAACACAGCCCTAGATCAAGACACACAATATTGTTAGCACTCTGGAAGCCCTCCTTGGCCCCCTTCCAATAACGATATTCAGACTTTGAGCATCATAACATTTATGTAAATGGAATCAGAATGACTTTTTTCATGCATGTAGCTATAATCACTTGTTAATGCTTTATGGTGTTACATGACTATATTACAACTTATAGATCTATTTTGTCTATATTTTATTGATTTTTTTGAAAGAGGAAGGGAGAAGGAAAGAAAGAGAAACATCAATGTGAGAGCACAACATCGATTAGCTGCTTCCTGCGGAGTCCCTACCAGCGATCAAGCCCGCAACCCAAGCATGTGCCCTGGCGGGGAATCAAACTGGCCGTCTTTCAGTGCACTGGATGATACCCAGCCAACTGAGCCACACAGGCCAGGGCTATCTATTTGTCTATTGATGGATATTTGGGTTCCTTCCAAAGTTTGCTATTACAAACAGGGATGTTATAAACATTCTCAAATGTGTCTTCTTATGCCCAAATGCAAAGCTTTCTTTAGGAGAAATGAGGGATGGAATTTCAGGGTCATAGAATATAGTTATTGTTAGCTTTACAAGGTAATTCCAAATGTGAAATCACCACTTACCACTAAAAATAAAAAATCTCTGACAATCTATTAGGTAAAATTTAAGTCTCATTGTTTAAATTTGCATTTCTTTCCTTACATTTATTTCATTATTACATTTTTTAAAAGCTCTTCATTGGCCATTTGTAGTTTTTCTTTCATGGATTCTCTGTATCCTCAACTCATTTTTCTATTGGTTTGCTGGTATTTTTCTTAAGGACTTTAAGAAACCTTTATATATTAAGGATAGTACTTGTTACAAATATATTCCCCCAATTCTTAAATTGAGATATAATTGACATAGAACATTATATTAGCTTTGGGTATGCAACGCAATTTGATATTTGTATATATTGTGAAACGTTCACCAGAATGTCTGGTTAACATGTGGCACCATACTTAGTTACAGGTTTTTTTCTTGTGATTAGAACTTCTAAGATCTACTTTTTGCAACTTTCAAATATACAATACTGTGTTATAAACTGTAGCCACATTACATACCCAGGACTTATTTCTTTTATAAGTGGAAGCTGGTACCTTTTGATCCTCTTCACCAATTTCGCCCACCTCTGGCAACCACCAATGTTTTCTCTGTATCTATCCCCCCCGCCCCATATTCCATATATAAGTGAGATCATATAGTGTTTGCCTTTCTCTGACTTATTTCATTTAGCATAATGTCTTTTTTTATCTTGAGTTTGATTTGTAGTGATTTTTGTCATTTGGAACTTTAAAAATTTTTTTGAAATATATTTTTATTGCTTTCAAAGAGGAAAGGAGAGAGAGGGGAGGGGGGAGAGAGATATCAGTGATGAGAGACTCACTGATGAGCTGCCTCCTGCAGGCCTCCTACTGGGGATCGAGGCCACAACCCAGACATGTACCCTTGACTGGAATCAAACCTGGGACCCTTCAGTCCACAGGCTGCCGCTCTATCCACTGATCCAAACCAGCCAAGGCTTTTAAATTTTTATGCAATCAGAGCCACCATTCTTTTTTTTTTTTTTTTTTTTTTTTTACAGATTCTGCCCTTTCTGCTGTCAGAGCCATGCTTAATTAAACATAGTTTTCCACTCCAGGATGACTGTTTGTTAAGGTGACTTTATTTTTCATAGACACGCTGCGCCTTGTGATTTTCCAAAGTTGCTGACCAGAGGTAGTAATGGCTGGGTCGAGGTGTGACCCAGATGATATTTCAGATTTTAGAAGGAAAAGTGGTGATGATGTTTCTGTTATCTGTACACCTGTCTTCATCTTACAGAGAACAAAAAGTGAACTGAGCTGTGCTGAGGCCAATTCGTTGCTTCTTATACAAGGACATAGAAGTAATGGTGTCTGCTTCCCAGACCCCAGCAAATAGGCTGGGCTCATTATAGCAGGGAAATTTCACCAAAGTGAGAATACCTGAGGGACGTAAGTGGCCTGCCAACAAGGAAGAAATGGACTCCCAGCAATAGCCTGGCATGGGCTCCCCTCCCACAGGGACCGTTGACTGCTCAGGCTTTTACAATTCTCAGCCCTGTTCCAAGGAGCTTTTGTGGTTTAAATCAATGTGCTTCTGGGAATAAGTGCCTTTATTATTCCTAGTTTACATTGTTTGCTGTGCTCTTCTACCACTGTGACATAATGCCCTTTGTGCCGCTGTATAATAGTGTTCCTTTCAGGAATCTCTAAGAGCTCTCTAATTAGGACCCACGACCACATGACAGATGTAGAAACAGAAGCCTAGGGACAGAGATGACAAAGCTTCACCTTGGTCACCAGGAGCCCAGCCCAGGTCTGACCCCTCCTGGGAGACTGCAGGGTCTGGCTACACCACTGTCTAGGAGCGGACCCCAGTGGTGGCTGCAGTATTGTTAGGCTGCCTGAGCGCATGGCGGGGAGTGCTGGGCCCTTGCAGTACTGCTTAGACGTGCCTACGCAGTTGAGCTATTGGGTTGAGGACTGAGAACTGGAAATTCCCAGCACTGGCTGAGCAATAGCTCTTGAGTTTATCATCAGTGCTCCGTGACTAAGTTTCTAGGATGAGAAACTGTATGAATAAGTAAGGCTAGGTCACTTGAAACTGAATTCTGCATTAAGTAATTAAACCTGATTGACTGCCTACTATGTGCAAAGATGAACTCCCAGTCCCCGCAGTGGATGTTCACATCCTAACGGGAAGAAGAGACAGATATGGAAGCAAGGAGTTATAAGAAGCTGAGTGCTTGAATAGAGAGCAGACCAGAAGGTTAGGGTCAAACCCAGCTCTGTGGGGCTTTCAGGAAAGCTCCTTGGAGAGGAGGACTTGAATCTGGGCAAGTTTTCAGAGGCAGATGGAGCCTGCTACTCAGAGCTTTGGGGAGGACAGCATGGCATGCTGACGGCCAAGTGTGTGCAGAGGCCTGGAGGTGTGCAATGCACTGGGGATCAGAGAACAAGAGAATGTCAGCATGTCTAAGGTGGCCATTGTTATCCCACGGCTCTTCCTCTGTTCCATTTCCATAGCCAAAACTCTGTCCCTTTTAATTCTCAATATCTTTATTTCGGATGTGGAACAGATTGAGCTTGTTTTTCTGCCTTTGTATTACTGCTTTAACCCTCATTTCTCAGGGCATTGTGGATGCCTCTGATTAGGAAAGATCATGTGTTGGGGAGTGCCCCAAAGAAGAGCACAGAAATGAATATTTCACTGCATTATAAAGGAACCTTGGGCACAGAATCAGCAGGGCTGTTTTCCTTTACCATCCACATAGCAAAACATGGCCTTGGCTGACTCCCGAGCTTACCTGTTACAGGTCCAGCCCCCAGAGGGAGGCCCTGGGGTCCAAAACTTGAGGAGTAGAAGCTGTAGCTGAAAGCAGGTGGAGGTGGGGGTACAAGGGGAAACGTGAGCTGGCCAGCAATCTAACAGATGACGACCCACACAGAAGTGAGAGCCTGGATTTGAGCTCTGAGTCTGAGTGGCAGCTGGCTCTGGAGTTGGGCTGGATTGGAGCGGCCACCCCTGGCTTCCTCGCCTTGCCTTTCTTTTCCTTCGTATCTTTTGTTGCCCACCCCACCTCCCACAGGGTCTTCGGGAAGCACTTTACAAACCTCCTCAATGAGAATAATAATGTGGTGTCACCCTCAGGTCTGACCCCAGTGCAATTTTTGCATCTCTGCTCACCCTTGGCACTACAGACAAACATTGATCACCCTAACATATGTGGCAATCGCTGACCAAAGTTTCCTGAGAGTAGGGACTCTACCTGCTGCAGGGCCTTACCTATAACAGGTGCAATTGCACCATGAAAAAGAAAGGCAGAGAGCGAGAAAGGGAATAAGGATAAGCAGGGAAGAGCCCAAATCACTCAAGGCAACAACATATTCTAAATTCTGACCAGGAGCAGGCTATTGCTGGAGGAGCGTGTACATGAAGCTTGTCAAATTCAAAGGCTAACACAGGCCAAATAAACGAGGCATGCTTGGTGTAATGATGCTAAGGAAGGAGACAGATGAATGGTCCTTTTATTTTTTTACTTTCTTGCAAGCTCTCAGCTCTGGGCCACTCCCTCCTGCCTCAGACCTCAGATCAGAGCCTGAGCTGCACTCTGGACGCCCGCTGTGCCTCATGACACCAGTGGGTTGTGTTCCGCTGCATGGAAGCTTGCTTTACACCTCTTGTCTCCAACGTGAACATCAGGTCAGCAGGCAGATCAGCCAGGACTGCCCCCTGCAGGGATGTGAACCAGGGCAGGAGGCCAAAGAATAATCAGAGGCTGATGAGGGGCAGGTGGAAGACAGCGGAGGGAGCTGTTTGTTCTCGTCAGTAGCACGTGGTAGCACCATGTGTCCACCTTTATGCTGGCAGGGAGGGCCACGCAGCCTGACTGCTTCACACAACACTGAATGTGATATAGGCCGGGAGGAGTCCTGATATTGGGCCGGGAGAGACTCAGGACGTGGAGGGATGGGCAGGATTTTCAGTGAGGGAGAGGAGTAGTCAGGTGGAGGGAAAATAAGAACAAAGCCATGACGGTGAGAATGTGCAAACAGAGCCCAGGAAGATAGCAGAGGGGTGGCGAGGGGTGGGGCTTGGTGCTAGGCTGGAGTCACATTATGGAGGGTCTTAAATGAAAGACCGAACCAAGCACCTAAACCCGAGAACTGCTGTTTGTCACAGTTTAAACACGACAGCAAGCAGAACCCGTTGCTTTTGGTGGCTGTGCCCCTCAAAGTGAATCAGGAAAAATAAAGGGGGAGGGGGAGAAAAAGAAATAAAAGGGGAAGAGAGGTTGAAGAATCTGGAATGTATTGGGAACCCAATGGGAATAGGGTTTCCACTGGACGAGATGAGTGAATTGGGAAGCAGTAGGAAGTAAGGATTACTCAGAGACAGGGACTAGCAGCAAGGAAAACGGGAAGTGAAAGTGATAGTCCAGGAAGATATTATGAGGTTGTGAACTAGGATGACGATAGTGGGAACAGAAGGGAAGAAACACCGCCACGGACAGCCCCCCTTCCTCAAAAGTAGGACAGCTCCTCTCTCTGCCTAGACACATCTCTCATAAACATACAGACACACTTAGGAGGTGAGAGAAAACATAACCTCTTCACTCTCAGCTCTTTTCTCAGCTGTCAAGCCCAGGGGAGGGGCCTCTCCCTCCTGGGGCCCTCCCTCCCTCCGCTTCTTCCCCAATGGCCAGAGGCATTTACCCTAAGGACAGACAGTCACGAGGGGGTTATTTATATCTGCAGCTGAGCTGTCTGAGCTCTCTCTGGAGCGCACGTGGTGGGTAGGGAGCGGAGCTATCCCCCATCTCCCAGGCACAGCTCTTGGCAGGAAGTCTGCCCTGCACAAGTCCCGCTGATGGAATGGGGCCAAGGGATCAGAGAGGCTATTGGCAAAGCGGTCAGATCCCTGTGGTTGGACAGAATAGCTCACACAGTCCAAATGCCACCTTCCTTCAGTATTTAATGATTTTCAAAGTTCACGAAGTTCTTACTTATGCCCAACCTAAAGTTCTTACTGCAATTTTGTCTTCATGCTCTGTTTGGGGGAGATAGCAAACTCTCTAAAACCCTTCAGTAGGAAAATAGTTCTGCTCAGTCAGGTAGACAGTGTCCATTGAATCATGGGGCTTGTGTCCAATAGATTTCATGGCAAAAACTAACTTCGGATACAAACCCACTTATTTCGCAGTTGCTAAATAACTCAGAATGACAGAGAAGCCTGGGGTGACTCATTGAGCTGGTGACACTTCTTTTTTACACCTCCCCGCCCCTCCCCCTTCCCCAGGGCTCAAGGCTTATGCTGATAGGGAAGCTCACGGATATAAACGCCCTCCTTCCAAGGGAAAAGAATACATTTCTCTTGAGTCTAAGAAATTTCAGTCCCTTTAGGTTCTCAGATGACCTGAAACATCACTTTCCTTTAAGGCAGAGATGATCTGCAACCTAACTGCAGAGGCAACCAATACTGGGTGGGCCCCTGCCAGGCAGCAGGCTTTGTGCATGTGCTATTACATTGGATCTTCGCAACAGGGCAGTTGTTAGCCTCATTTCACAGAGGGAGAAGCCAAGGCTCACAAAAATGCTATGAGAGGGGGCTGACGTGGAGGCTGAACGGTGGAAGGAGCTGCTTGTTCCCATTACCAGGACATGGTAACTGTAGCCACCATTTGTCCACATTTACGGCAACCCCAAGGGGTCAGACAGTGGATCATGTACAAGACTGGTCACAAAGGGCCCAGTACAAAGTGTCAGGTCTGGAGGGAGGAATCGGGGCGAGTGTGTTTCTGCTGGGTCTGGAGGGAAAGGTATGTTTTTCAATATGAAGTAGTTGGGGTCAGAGGAGACTGCGTTCTGATTAGTACTATTTCCCTGTGAGCAAGGTTTTGGGGAGTTTGCCATCTCCCTCAAACACAAAGAACTGAAGCAGGATGTTAGTTAGGATCGCCGAAAGGGCTTTAGGTTGGAAATAAGAAAAGAAGAGAAGACTTAGTGAGCGGTGAAGATGATTAGCTACCGAAGGGGGCAAACGCTTAAGCTGATAGCTTTTCCGAAGGGCCACGCAGGAAACGGCAGGACCTGGATAGACCTGTGCAAACTCATTCCTTTCCCCTTTCACAGGAGGAAATGAGCAACCACCAGGGGAGCTCAGGCCCACCCAGCATGGTCCACACCTTCCCGCCCATGGTCTGTGCAAAAACAAGCAGTGGCATAGCTGTGAACCCAAGGAGCTGGCCCATCGTTGCATTCCCAGTTCCTGGCACCCTGTCCATGTTCGATAAACATTTGGTGAGTAAATAAAAGGTCTTCTGTTTTCAGAATTGTTTGTGTCCTTGTTGGCTGGGCTGTTGCATAGATCTGGGAAATATGCTCCAGTTCACAAACTCCTGCTCAGACAAAAGCTGACTGAGCTATAGTGTCCTGTGGTCCCAGGGGAGTTACTTCCAGTGCTCAGGGTGAAGGAAAAATGCTTCCCATCAGCTACTCCTGGTCAGCCACGTGGGAGAGGGGCAGGGGGCGGGAGTGCTTAGGGCTGACTCATAGGCCTCTCCTGTGTCAATGGCCCTCCAGGAGGTTCCAGATGTGCTGAGACAATTCTAGTCACGGCTAATATGCTCTTGAGCATCCCAGGGGACACTGCAACACTAAGTAGGACAGATCTGATGTTGCTTAAGTGATTCTGTGATTACAGTCATTTCTCCCTAATGCCCTGGTAACTTGAAATGTGACATGGATGGGTTCATGTCATCCAACAACCTGGCCAGAAGCAGCAGTAGCTTCTGCAACACAAGACAATATTTACTTCTTTTTTGCGTGTCATCTTCTATCTCCTTGAGGCTAAATATTGACTTTATACTTTAGGGGTGAAACTTTTTTCCAAATGCTCTTTCTGTTCATCTCTGGCTTCAAAAGTAGTAGGTACCTATTTGTCTCTGATTATATCAGGAGGAGGCTCTCTGAGCAGGAAGGAACACTTGCCTTCCAAGAGCAGCAAAAGGAGAAAATGCTAAATGATGGCCAGTTTGAAGACAGAGGTCTTTTACTATCAGTTGAGGCCTCTGTCCATTTCATTTGTACTTCCCACTGCCAGCTCAGGGCCTGCCTCACCCCAGGAGAGGCTGTCTCCCCTACTTGCATTATTCAGTAGGCATTTCATCTACATCTCCTGCCATGTGGGGAGAACTTCAGGGCTGGCCCTCCTGATCACATGCTGTCTGCCTTTGCTGGTGGGTGAGGGTGGGGAAGGGAAAGCAAGGTGGGGGGTACAAGTGTTAACAATTTACCATCACTTTGCTCATCTCAAGGTGAGATGACACATAAACAAAAAGCATCATTAGCTTCACTATTTCCAATGGTGGGATGAAACTCTTGAGGCAACAGTCTACTTTCACCTTCCACGGTACTGGGAAACAGAACTAGGCATTAATATCTTCTCATAATTCCTCAGTCTAATTCAGTCCTAGTCCTCTTTTATTTGTCCTAGTCCTCCATTTTAAATATTTTTGATTCATAGCCACAAATAAGTTTCATCAAAATCCACAAATAAGCCCAGCTGGTGTGGCTCAGTGGTTGAGCATTGACCTATGAACCAGGAGGTCACGGTTCGATTCCCCATCAGGGCACATGCCCGGGATGTGGGCTTGATCCCCAGTGTGGGGTGTGCAGGAGGCAGCTGATCAATGATTCTCTCTCATCATTGATGTTTCTATCTCTCTCCCTCACCCCTACTCTCTGAAATCAATAAAAATATATATTTAAAAAATCCACAAATAAAATCTCCCAAGGAAACCAAAAGATGAACTATGAATTATTTCTTCTCTGCATACAATGTTTTTCTTGAACTCATCCTGACTCTTGAGGATGCTGATTGGGTAAGAGGCTCATTTTCCTGATTGTTAAGATTCATTTGATATTATCTCACCTTCATAATTTTACTAAAAAATTATCTGGAAACAACAATAAAACTATTTTTTAGTCAGGTATCACTAAACAAAAGCTACACCTGTTGATATGATCTATAAGGAAGATAATGCCCAAACATATTTCATCAAGTTTCAATCTTTCACCAGACCTAAATAATAAGCAAAGAGGGCAAATTGCACAAGAAACTTGACTGTGCAGGAGGGAAACGCACTGGGAAAAGGTACATACTGAAAAATGTCTTGTAACTGTAATAAGTTTGAAAAAAGTTGAGCATTCTTCAATAGAATGTGGAAATCAATGGCTCCAGGTATTGGTATGTCATTAAGGAAAAAACATGACTCAATTTAAATCTCAATTACAATTAAAAATTAAATTGCTCATACAACGAGGACTTTAGACTGCATACCACAGGATAATGGACTAGCTCCAGCCAAGCCAATAAAACGCATAGCCCATGAGGCTGAAAGGTCTTTGTGTTCTTGGGTAAGAAATGGAAAGACCATAATCTCCTGCAGTGCTGCTGTTAGGCAACGTAAGCCAACTCAGCAGACTTTCTGACTCTCAATACATCCCATCATACTTTTAATGTTGGTGACAGAGGCTAAATCCATGACATTACATTGTGTACATTATGGTACAACCAGACCACTTGTAAACAGGTATAATCTACAGTGGCCACTGCAGATTTACAGGTTTTATGACAATGTTCTGGCTGTTGGCAGTGAAATGTGTTGTGCTGCAAATATAGCTCATGATCTTAAAGGGACCCGAGTTGTCAATCACTTCTCAACCCGTAAAAACCAGATGACAAGGAAAAAAACACACTTTGTTTTTTCCTTTAAACTTAACCCCTCCTTTGAGCCAATGTCAACTTTCAAAGAGAAAAGGCAAAACACAAGCAAAGAAACTGAGATATTTATTTTAAAAAGATATTTCTAAGGAATGTACCTGCTTCACCTTAGGAGCTACTCCAAACCCAACTGCCCATATCATCAATATCTGCAATGCTGTGATCCCCAGTGTTCAGAAATTATGATCCCAAAGAACTGAATGATCCCAAATCCAGAAAGAACAGTTAAATTATATCTAGTATACTGTGTTAAGACAAGAAAGTATATCACTATTAGGTTTTATAATGTTTTTAACCAGTATTGAAATAGAAAAAAAGGGGTTTCTGGCTAACCAGAAAACTTCTATTCTCTGAGCATCCCAACTACTTGAGGTTGTGTTAAAAAGAGACTGTTCTTTCTAGGCAATCAAGTCTAGCATTCCATAACATGCCAAGAAGAAACCAAACCAAAGATCTGCCCTCCTACCTTAAAACATTAAGATATTAAATGTGAGTGATTTTTTCACTCTTAGAAACAATGTAAGAAGTCTACACAATCACACACATATTAGAAAAAACAAATTATAAATCTCCAATATGTCTATGTAATTTTTAGCTGCACTTTGGTTCAATTAAATACTAAAACAATACATTGTTTGCTTTAGCACAAAACAGACAGATAAGGAGTTGAAATAATATAGCAGGATATGTCTACGCTGTTCGTCCGCCTGCTCTCATTTTCCAGAACACTGGTGGTTCAGGAGACACTTTCAAATCCATCAATGGGAGGACTCAGTTTTTACCACCATCGGTCAGTACTGGCCAGAACTCCCCAAGGCATAGCTCAGAATCACAGGCAGCTAGTGATATATTTTGGCAGAGAAGCAGTCAAATTTACTAACTCAATGATCCTAATATGTGACTTAAAAGAAAAAGAAAAGGCTCAGCAACACTGAAAAAAGTAATAAAAGAATGAAAATGTTAACTATGGGATAAGGGACCTGGTCAAAGGACAAGGAAAATAATCTTTCTGGTTAAGGAACCCAATTTTTCTCAAATGAGAAATTTTTAAGGGAACAAAAACACCTATATTTCTTAGAATATTACATTACAGAAACCAAGGAGTAAATGGACTCCACATTATAACTTTCATATCTTAATTCGTATGGAAACGCAAAGTACTTTTGCCAATTTAATCAATCCCCGTAAAGCCTGAAGTGCATTCGTCACATGGTTAAAACCGCGTGTAGGCATTTCGTTGCTGCTGCTGTTGTAATGGTTGCTGGGCTTGCTGTTGTTGCAGGCGAATTTGCTGGGAATAAGGGTCTTCCAAGGATTTTACAAATATGGTAGTTCTGGGACCAGTCTTCCATATGATACCATTGGCGTCTTTCACTGAAGATTCCACAGTAATGTTGTGTGTTCCAAGGATAGCAAAGTTCAAAAGAAATTGTGTACTAAAGTAATCGTTATGAGGCTCAACCCTCTGCTCCATCTCATTGGTCATATTGTCAATGGGTATCTGGAATAAAAGAATTGTTAATTAATAACAATAGCTAAAATTTACTGAGTGCTTACTATGAGCTAGGTCCTGACTAAGTGCTTATTTAGTCCATGCTAACAACCAAGGGGTAGGTACAGTTATTATTCTTGCTTTATAAAGAGGAGAAAACTGAGGCAGAGAGGTTAAGTAATTTCTCCAAGGTCACACAGCTAATGAGTGGTGGAGCTAGCCTCTGAACCTTGGGAGGCTAACTGCAGAGCCTATACTCTTAGTTATGGATTGATCTGACTCCTTACTATCCTTAAAGAATGAGCCCCACAGCCTTTCTCAACCCCTTCATATTCTGGCCTCTCCACCCCATACAAGCTGCTTTGGCATCCTGACTATTTTGAGCTAAAGGCACTTGAGAAACAACAGATGCAAGAGGGGCTCGGTGACCTGCCCCCTTTTACCTAAAACAGGTCATAAAATTTCCTACAAGAAAGGCAGCCTCCCTATACCAAGAAGAGAAAAACATCCTTATCACCAGAGACTGGCCATCGATGCTGAAATGGACCTGTACAGACAAACCTACTAAAATACCCCCTATCTTCTATGGTCTCCCCCACTGCCCCAACATTTCCCCACAATTTACTGCCCCAAGTCCAAATCCGTGCCTTGTCATTTCTTCATGAATTTACTATTTCTGTGTCTAAAGGCATATAAGCTTTCTGCTCTGGTCACTTCTTTGGGTCTTCATTCTCTTGTGAAGATTCCTACCTACATGTGAAATTCTAATAACACTGGTAGGTTTTTCTCCTATTAACCTGCCTTAATGTCAGTTTACCCATAGACCCAACCAGAGATCTACAGAAAGCAGAAAATAAATTTTTTCTTTCCTACACTTGCTTATCCAACCTCAACTCCAATTCCCATCTTTCTTCAGTGTGTGAAAAGACATTCTGAAGAAATAGGGTGCAACCACCTGTTTCAGGGGTTTTAAAATATAAGAGACTGGAAAGGGATATAAAACTATGTTTATATGTGAGTTTTCGTCCTCCTAGCTAGTCTGATTTTATATTTCTTAAGTAATATAATGATTCCTCCCTGCTTTAGTATTAACTTCAGAACTTGTACATCACTCACTTAATCAGTGTTTTATTCAGATTGGCAGTACAATATGTTACAAAACACATATTTATGGGTCATTCATTTATTTAGCTAGACACACACTCAGGCCATTGTTCTTCAGTAACAGAATAACACCTGCTGATGTACCCCAACCTCTACTCATGATGAAGTATGTCAGAGAGACACTTTTTCTGACAATGCACATACAAGTAATCTTAATGAGTGTTTGACTAGATTGATCTACATTTATGTGTGTTTTTGTTGTATAATTATGTAAATGTGCCCTGAAGCTTTGTCTCAATAAGCAGTTAGCATGAGGTCAATTTTCCAGAGTCATTTACCTGTAACATTCATAAATTCACCAACCAATTAAAAATCTTAGAATTACTTATAGGTATTTTTTTGTTTGCATAGTCAACTTTTGTAGGATTTTTATATTCCTAAAGAATATGCCTATCAAACAAGAACTTCCTTAAAGAGATCAGAAAAGGACCTGATGACTCTAAATGGATGATGCATTTTAAGTTGCAAACTCCTTGCAAGTAACATTATGAAGTGATCATGTAGAGCCAGCATGTCAAACTCGTGGCCCATGGGCCACATGCCTCGTTTATTTGGCCCATGTTAGCCTTCGAGTTTGACATGCTTGATGTACAGCACGGCTTATTATAGTAGCTTCCTGATTTCAGTCAATGTTTCCCAAGAGGCAAGTCAGCAGGCAGGAGACCAGTACTTCTCAGTTTGAATGTTTTTCTTCTTAATAGTAGAAATCATTATATGCAAGAGAACCATGGTTACGCTACTTTCAAACTCAAAGGGCGGAGAGAGCTGCACACAGTTAACTATGTACATTCTCACTATGACCTTCTGTGACATCAGAGATCACCCAAACATAATAGTTGTGCTCTAACTACTGATGTTTTTCACCAGTCACCAAATAGCTAGTGAATGGCTACATAAGGCACCATGCTTTGAGTCACGAAAATAAAAAGAGAGGAAGAGAAGAGAATGAAGGCTGAGCCTTATCAGATGGGTGAAGAGCCTTATTCTATAGCCAGAGAGAGTAAGCTATCGAAGCAAAGAAAGTGATGATGGCTCAAACCAGAACTCCCCTTGGCTTTTTTAGCCTAACTCCAAAGAGAATAAGATGCTCTCTTTTTATCTTTACTAATATCCCTTTTCAAGCTATGAATCTCAGTTCAAGCATGTCCCCAATCAACCTGGATACCAGCAATCTGGGCATTTGAACAACTCTATCATACAACTGTATACTTGATCCCTTGCTCCATTTACTTTGATTAAACGGCCACAGAACTGGAAAGAGATGTCTAAAGGAAGGAACATTCTACATTTGAAAGATTGGCATTTAATGGGCATGAATTCAGAATCTTAGCTTTGGCTAACAAAGCAAGCATGGTTTTGGTTAACTGGCCTCATGGATCCTCAAAGCAGCAAATTCCTAGGTTATACTCATAAGGAAAGATTTTTACTTTATCTAACCATTGTTATGTCAATGCTATATGCTTTCTTTTTTGAAAAATAGAGAAAAATAAACAGATGTGCTCTTTTGGGGGCAGGGGCATAGGGAGACACTTATTCCCCACTTCTGATGTTTCCTCCATGTGAAAGGACCTTTCATCAGATAAACAAGTACTGGTCTGTAGAGGAGGTACATCCCACTGGCTAAGTTTCGGGGTGGGAGCTGGGCCTGGGGAGCTAAGCTTCTTCTCTTTCCCTTCTTTTTTGAGCTGTGGGTGCTCTTCCTGCCATCAGTTTTATGGGGGCAGGCTTTGTGTGTATTGGCTGAAGCTAGATGGGAAAATTCATGTCAGAGGTACAGGGCACCTGAGGCACAGGGTCCTTGCCGCTGGGCACCTGAGCAGGGTTTCTCCCTGGCTTTAACAGTAATGACACTCATAGTCTGATCTCCATCTAGCAAGTGTTTAGGCAGGAAAAAGGGAAGTGTTGCTATCAGCCTTTCACACCCTAATATGTGCTTTTAACTCATGTCCATCTCCTCCCTGGGGAGGTAGAACGGCAATCTATTTAACCATTGAAACATGGGAAAACTCCCATCACGTAAAATCGCATCACAATTCTGCCTCTTTTGCAAATTACCTTGAACTCTTGTCCAGATTTACTTTGTAGCGTAGAAGAAACATTCAGACAGACAGACTGAATTTTGCGAAACAGTCCTGGTTTAGAGCCGTGCTGAACCACTCCTTCCACCTTCAGCGCCAGCTGCTGGTTATTCTGGACAGCGATGGGCTCTGCAGGGTTCCGGGGGGATGGCGACAGAGCAAGCTGGAACAACATCAAATAAACACTAACAACCCAGAGCAAGCTTCCTTCCAACAAACATGTCTGTGCCGATGGCTGGTTATGGGTTAAAATGTTACTTACCTCCCCCACCCCTCCCCACCCCTCCCCCACCCCCTCCCCTACCCCTCCCCCACCCCTCCCCCACCCCCTCCCCCACCGCACACACATACAACCTGACTATGCTGGGACAGCCAGATAGATATACGTTTAAAGTCCAGAGTTCCTTATTTCTAATGCCTCCTTTTAAATACCCTTTGTTTTTTTAACCCCAAGCCCCAGCACTGTCTGAAGGTAACAGAATAGTGGAGGTACTGCTCTCCCAATTTCTGAGGGGAGGCACTTCTTTGACAATGAACCAATTCTAGTAGGGAAATCCATTATGTAAATTTTCATATCCAGCAGCTGTCTCTTTGGTTTTAGGTAATTTTAAATGGACTAAATTCAAATGCAAATGAATTTAAAATTCTAGGATTACAAACATAACCAAGTCGCCATGGTATAAAAGTCAACTTCCACAAATGAACTAAATGACATTTTTAACCTCTCATTAGAGCAATTTTTCTTTAAAAACATATTAAAAGTCCCAAATCCACTTCAACTACAGAAAGCAAGTCTTGCTAAATAAAAAGAGAGAAAAAATTGCTTGTTTTTTATAATGCTGTTGAACCATTGAACCAATCAACTCTAGAGACCTACTACCTTAGGACTTACCTATATAATTCATTTTCCGTATTAACCAGGTCATTTGTCATAGCCTACTTCGTTATTTGCAATCAAAAGCATTTGGACGGATGCCAAAACATACTAGACATTTACTGACAGGGATAATCCAAGAAATCTCTCAGAAGTGACAATTTCCCCCATTCCCAACAATTCCATTCCTTGAACAAAAACAGCTTTTGAATTTTGAATAGTTTAAATATTTTAAAATACTAATTCTATTAATTGGACAGCTCCTCGAAGCTTGTTATTCAAAGATAAAAGTGCTTCCGAGGTAGGACTGGTGATGTTATACTGGACCTGTTTCATTTGAAGTTGGGTCTCAATAGGCTGACCAGAAGTGGACTCAGCTCAAGATCCTTGTAGGCTACTATGATGAAAACCACTCGACTTATTCTTGGAGTAGGGAGCCAAGGTACAGAGCTCCAGGTACCCAAACACCTGTCTCACTGCATTTGGTACTGACAGGTATCCATTTTCTTCACCTAGCTAATTGGTAAAGGCAGAAAAGGCTTATAACTAAAGAGCATAAGTTTTATCAAAACCAAAAGTAAGCTCCTGAAGCAGAGCTATGTCCCACCTAATCTGTAGGTGATAACTGGGCTTTTAATCTACATTAACCTTATCATTCTTCCAATATTACCTTAATGCTGGTGGATTGCAGTTTCTGGAAAAAATATCTCTGAAATGAAAGAGGAACTTTCAGCAAAGCAATGATGGCATTGCAGAGGCATGCTGTATGCTGTGGGGAGAAAGAAATGGAATCAAATAAAAATGAATTTCCAAATTTCATCAACAAATGGTACTTTCAGGAAGAAGTTTAAAAACTACAAATGCTCACATAGATTATTACAAAAACAACAATAACAACACCACCAATCAAGAAATAGTAAAAAAAAAAAAAAAAAGCCCAGGAACTGTGCACATTTGCCAAGTAACTCATGTTAAAGAGTGCAATTACAGATTTATACTTTATTGTAAAGTAGTACATTCCATAAAAATAACAGGAGAAAATCCACATTGCTCAAGGCAAGCAATATGCAAACTTTGCATTTCTAAAGAGCTTCGAGCTAGTAGACATATTACAACACTAATATACAGAGTAACTGCCAGTTTGATAAAGTTTGGCAACGTATGATAAAGAGTACATGGTAAAGAAGCTGGAGCAGCATACTGACATCCCAGGGCTGACAACTAATACCATGTGGAACTTTGGCTTAGAGTTGCCTCATTCTGTCAACCCATCCCCACTAGGGGGCTTCCCTGACCCTATGGTCATGAGGCCTCAGGGAGAGAGTAATGGTGAAAGTTTACTGGAATTCAGATTAAGAATGACTACCAGTATATAGTCCAACTCTAGGGAATTATGAAACTTTAATAAATGCTTTGATCTTAGTGAAAAAGGTCATAGAACCAGAATTTAAGAGTTCCAAGATTATTTATTTAATTTAAAACCATTCTATTGATATACAATGACATACAAAAAGCTCTATGTATTTCATATATACCATTTGATGGGTATGCAGATAACCATACACCCATGAAACCATCAAAGCTATTTAAAGATCATCCCAATTAAAACAAATTCTTTATTGCTGAGAGTATGTCCCCTACTTTCTCCCCATTACCTCCCTCAATCCGGTTCCCACCCTGCCCCAGTCCTTCACCACCCTATTGTCTGTGTCCCTAAGTAATGCACATATGCATATGTTCTTTGGTTAATCTCTTTCTGCAATCCCCTTTTCCTCTGAGATTCGTCAGTCTGTTCCATGTTTCTGGTTCTATTTTATTCATCAGTTTATTTAGTTCATTAGATTTCTTGTTCATTTATTTTGATTTTTAGATTTAAATGTTGATAGCTATGTATTTATTGCCATTTTTATTGTTCATATTTTTAATCCCCCTCCTCCCTCCCCTCTTCTCCTTCTTCTTCTAGAATACCCTTCACAAGTAAAGATCATCTCAATTTTGATGACGACATGGGTCACCTAGATAGGTAATGGAACAAGCTGGAACTAGAACCAAGATTGCCTAATCCTTACTTAGTTCAGTGATTTTTGTTCCACTTCACCAATGATTTGCAAACAATAGGGGGGGAAAAGTTACAGCACTATCAGAACACTTAATCTTTGGGGCACCCAGAACCATTCCTACTTGGTCTACCAGCCCCTCCTCAGTCTACTCCCCTCAATGGTCCCTCCAAAGTACCCCACGTTGAAAACCACTCCACTATACACTATGCTGTCTGTCCGTCTAAGCTCCTGCATTCAAGTAAACTGTCACCTAGTTGTCTATGCTGTAAACATTTTTTAAGAGTTGGGCAATAAGGCAGAAAGCCAGAAGAAACTATTCGTCACTGGGTTCAGGCTACTGAATATTTTGTACGCAACAGACTAGCAGTAATACAAATGCCAGGTCTATTACTTGAGAGAATAACAACACAGATTTAAAGACACCGGGCCTATTTCTTCAGGTTTAACTGCTAAAAACATCACTATTCATCTTCCTGCAAGGAACCTGGGAAGCATTTGCAGGGACATTCTACTTGTGGTGGAACCTTTGATGTCACAATAGTGTTTAAGGAGAGAAACATCTTTAAAAGACCCACTCAGAGGACCCCAGTGACCTCAGGCTGTTCCAGGGCAAAAGGCACCATTCTTCCTTTTATAAGAAAAAATTCAGATTTTACAATTCCCCGCTGGGAAAGCAGGACTGCCTCTGAGGCCACCAGCCCCCTGGACACACCTCCCCAGGTATATTATTAGCAATTACTAGACTGCAATTAGTAGCAATTATTAAAATAACAGTCTGGAGGTGTGAAATCACATATCCTGGTTCCTAAACCAACACTCTTCATTGCCAAATCCAATACTTTTCAGCCTTTGTATTTTTTACAATACTGTGGCACCAGATAAGTCTCTTTTTCCAAGGAATTCCACTTATGGCCCCTGCCCTCACTTTTTCTGATTCCTCCCCTCTCCATTTTCTTTCCTAAGATTCTCTTCCTTTGTTTCTTCCTTAAATGTTGACACTCTCATTAGTCCATATGCTACTAACAGGCGATTTTCTCTACTCCCATAACTTAGTCTGCAGGCCTACGCTCTATCCACTGAGCCAAACTGGTCAGGGCTCTACTCCCATCACTTTAAGAACCTCTACGTTCAAAACAATCTTACATGTATTCCAGCCCATCTCCTTCCAACAGCAGACCTATTTTCCAACTGCTTGTAAGACAGCCACATGTTAACAATGAAACCTTCACTTTCTTCCACCATCCCTTTAAATTCTCTGTCTCCGTAAAGGATCAACCACTAGTGCACTTGGTAACTTGGAAACCTGGAGGTCATGTCTCCATCCTCTCACATTTAATAAACACACACACAACACAAAAACCCAAGCCTTGAAAATATTGCCCCTAAATATCTTTCTTATATATCTGTTCTTCTCATTCTAATTCCTATTAATTAGGCCCTTATCTTGGATTATGAGTTCTGTGCCTATAGCCATTACATGTTCTGTGCCTACAGAACAATAAAGTACAATCTTAACCACGTCTTTCCCCTACCCATTAAAAATTCCTAAAAAACACCCCAGTGCCTACAGGATAAAGTCCGAACTCCCTAATACTGTGTTCAAAGCCTTTTGTCACCTGGCCTCTGCCTACCTCTCCAGCCCCCACCTGTACACTCTGCTGTAACAATAACAAACGATTCCCAGAAGACACATGCTATTTCACGCCTCTGCTTTCAAACATGCTGTTCTCTGCCTGAAATTCTCCACCCTCACCTCTCCCTGCAAAACTCATATGCAAAGACATCTTCTGAGTTACACCCTTACCCCATTTTGCCTATCCTGTGACATGAATTACTTTCTCTTTTGTGCTATATCTTTTCCTCATGAAGAGCTCTATTTCTGCATACACACTGTTTTGTGTTTGTTTATAAAATATTCACTTCCTATTAGACTACAGGTAACTCGAAGGACGATCCTATGTCTTTGTCATTTTTCTAATCCTAGAACTCAATAAATACTGGTGGAACTGAATTTGGGGCTCAGATAATATTAAAGCTATAAAATACAATGTGGAGAGAAAAAGAGAATGAACTTATTTAACCACTCCTTATGTACTATGCCAGATACTGTGCTAGGCAATACATATTATTTCATTTAAAGTTAACAGTAACTCTATGAGGTAAATATTTTTTCCATATCATAGAAAAGGATTTTAGTAATTTGTCTAAAATCACAGATCTACTGAGTGGCAAAGGGGGGATTTGAACCTAGTACTCTCTTCTCTGTACTGTCTCCTACAGAGCAGAAATTTCCCCTTCTTTCCATTATATTCAGTGGGTTCAATTCCATTAAACTGAAGTTACTGTTTGGTATCTACTTAACTTCTTAGGGTGCAGCTTAGAGGAAATGTGAAATAATTTAATGAATGTCTCACAGAGATGTGTATGTTTACTTCAAAGATAATTTTTACAATCTCCCTTAGCAACCAATCTCAGTATCAAACCTGTGTCAGTTCGATTCAGCAAATATGTATTGATGACCTTATGTGGAAAGCTGTATATCTGTCCTTAATATCTAACCTAATCCTTTAACAACACATCCTGCCAATTTCTTCTAAAATACTTGATAAATAGTTAAGAGTACAGAACGGGAAAAGCAGAAACCAGAAGAGAGCCATGGGGAATATCTGATGTGTGGGCAGAGCAAAAGCTCTCCAAAGAGTAAAGTTCAAAGACAGGGTGTTATGGACTGAATAACAGTGTGTGTCCTCTCCAAGTTCATATGGAAAAGCTCTAACTCTCAATGTGTTAGTATTTGGAGATGGGGCCTCTCAAAGGTGACTAGGTGTAGATGAGGTTATGAGGATGGGCCCCCTATAATGGAATTAGTGTCCTTATAAAAAGAGAGAGACCAGAGCTCTGTAGAACATGTGAGGACATAGTAAGAAAGAGCCAATTTGCAAGCTAGCAAAAGGGCCCTTACCAGTTAACTTGTTAAAAAAGTGATCCTAGACTTTCCAGCTTCCAAAACTGGGAGAAATAAATGTTGTTTATGCCACCAAGTCTATAGTATTCTGTTACAGGAGTCTGAGCCAACTAAGACACTGGAGACTGGCCAGACATGGAGGAGAGAACTTGGGTGAGAGCGTCTCCATCTGTCCTGTGGCTGGGAAGTCAGGGGACAAGACTCAATAAAGAGCGAGTGCTCAGCAGTGCCAAAGGCAGCAGAGATTCAGCAGACGGACAAGTATACTAAAAAGTACCAATGGCATCACCTCGCAGGAACTGATTTAGTGCCAGTCAGGTAATAAGCCCAGTTCTTTCTGTCTCAAGTGGCCAGTGGTTCTCAACCCTGGTGACATGACAGAATCACCTGGGAGCTCCTAAAAATACTAATGCCCAGGCCTCAACTGCACAGATACAGAGTGGACTGCTCTGGGGTGGGGCCTGAATACTGATGCATTTTTTTAAAAACGCTTCCAAAGTGATTCTAATGTAATAGCCAGGGTTGAGAACAACTGCAACTTCAGTTAACTTGTTAAAAAAGGAAGTCTTATCTGCATTCTGGTAGAGCAGCTTTGACATGTTAATGTGACTATGTAGCAGCTACAGAAGTGCCACATGCTTTCATGAATCATCTCATTTCATCCTCATAACAATGCTGTGAGGCGTGCACTATATTAACCCGGCACAAAGGAAACAGGCACAGAGAGGCTGAAGTCACACAGTAAGTCCCAGGGATGAGTAAGAA
The DNA here is from genome assembly GCA_026230045.1 of Corynorhinus townsendii. Lineage (NCBI taxonomy): Eukaryota > Metazoa > Chordata > Mammalia > Chiroptera > Vespertilionidae > Corynorhinus > Corynorhinus townsendii. The sequence goes on along the minus strand of JAPDVU010000013.1, from coordinate 30,214,472 downwards.
CCACTCACACATAATAAAAACTCAATAAAACAAATGCCACTTGCCATATAAGAAACAGGGGTATATTTCCGATTGAGTGACTCCACCTCCTCCAAGACATGATTATATACAGACATCATTCTTCTCTCATATTCACTATCAGCATGGGCTGCTCCTATAGATCCATATTCCTGGGAACTGAAGTTAAAATCAATATCGATTAATGAACCACAACAGTAACAATTTTAATGTCTCCATGCATCAGGCACTTTCCACACATTCTCATTTAATCTTTAAAAAAGTGAAGTACCCACTGTTATTTCCATTTTATAGATGAGGAAACTGAGGCTTGGAGAAGTAATTTGCCTTCAGTCTCATATAACCAGTAAGTGACAAGCTAGCATTCAAACCTAGATCTGACTTCACTCAGTCACTTTGGTTGTTAGGTAGTATAAAACATTATCCCTGTAGTCATTCCCTTATTTTCTAGGCAGTAGAAATAAAGGTTAAGTGTAAAGGAATCATGACAGACTGAATAAGAAGCTAGAATAGAAAAATGTAATGCACAAGCATTTCAAAACATTTTTCCTGGTAATCCTGAAAAGCAGGTATGAGGTAGATAATAACAGTCATGATTATAAACATCTCCCCAACCTATCCCACATTTACTGATACACTGGCATAGGTATTATGTTAGCTGCTAGAGATAGAAAGTTGAATGAAACAAAATCGCCCCTCAACTCCCCAACCCTTCTAGGCTGTGAAAGAAATACACAGATTTCTGTTAAAAATTCAGTGAAATATCAATGTCATGCCTCACTCTCTTGAGGTTCTTTTCAACAATAGGTCCCTCTTTACTTGGGAGGCAAAAATATATACTACCAAGAAGAGAAGTTTTAGAAGGAATCTAACTCTTTGCAATTACTCACTATTACAAATAAAACCCAAATAACTCTCCCTCAAGGTACACGCTTTTCCCCCCCAATTTTTCATTATTATGAAGGACAAAGATTAGGGAATGGGATGAAAGGTGATGGATAAGAGTGAAGAAAAGTGATCGGAAGGGGAGAGGGTTAGAGAGCAGCATGTGCGAGCTGGCTAGATAACTCCCTTCATCCCATCCCTGCTGACAATGTGCCTATCTCGCTGTTAAAAGTTAAGAAAAACACTCATTTCTATTATGTCAACCAACAGTACAATGACATGTTGTAAGCAGTTAAATGAGTACTACACAATGAGAAATGGTGTGAGCATGAAGTATCAATTAATTGGCAAAAACTGAAAATTATGGAAGTTTAAGAACATCTTCAAATTTTAAAGGGAGAAGCTTGTTTTAAAAATAAATATATAAATAAATAAAATTTAAAAAAAAAGCAAGTCAAACATTGCAAACTAGGGAAAATAAACATAGATAAGATAAAGATAAGTAGAAAAATAAGTAAAAGTTAGCATGTCACCAAAATATTAAAATGGATCAGATGAGTGGGGAAAACTGCCAAGTCGAGTAGTGTGAGAGTAGGTAGTACTTTAAAAGAGAAGACAAGGAACTTGATATTGCCCTGTAAAGAAATGTGAGTCAACACTTTAGGGCAGTGGTTGCCAACCTTTCGGACCTCACGGACCACCAGTGGTCCGCAGACCACCCGTTGGTGACTACTGCTTTAGGGTACAGAAATTTAAAATGCATTATTAAGCCCTGAAGCGGTGTACTAAGTGATTAGAGCGTCAGCCCTTACGTTGAAGAGTTACAGGTTTGATTCCCTGTGAGAGGCAACCAATCAATGTTTCTCTCTTTCTCTCTCTCCCCGCCTCCTCTCCCTCTTTCCCTTTCACTCTCTCTAAAAATCAATGGGAAAAATGTCCTTGGGTGAAGATTAACAAAAAAAAACCACACACACAAAAAAAATGCATTGTCGATTATATTCTCTTTGTGAAGGAAATTGATCTTGGAATCATAGACCTTACTAGATTGAAAATTATAGATAGTTAAAAATTCATATTCCAAAATAGAATACTATTGTAGGAAAAACCAATGGTCATTTTTTTATAAAAATACTAGAGGCCAGTGGAATCCCTCGGCCTGGTCTGCAGGGATCGGGCCAAAACTGGCCCGGTGCACGATTCATCCAGGGAGTGTCCAGCCTGTCTCACCCAGTCCCGATTGGGGTGATCGGGCTGGCTGGCTGGGGAGGGACTGCAGAGGTTGGCTGGCCAGGGAGGGACCATCAGAGGGCTCCAGGGCGTGTCCAGCCCGTCTTGCCCAGTATCGATCAGCCAGACCCCAGCAGCAAGCTAACCTACTGAAGCATCTGCCCTCTGGTGGTCAGTGCACATCATAGCGACTGGTCAAATGGTCGCATGAATGGTTGGACACTTAGCATATTAGGCTTTTTATTACATAGTATTTTGAGAAATTAATTAGTTAATGGGAAGGGAAGAAGAATTTCTAACAAAGCAAAAACAAGAATACTTTTTGTTTGGGAACCAAAAGAAAAAAATTTCAAGTACAAGTTTAATTATATTATTAACTTAATTTAATATATATATATATATATATATATATATTTATTGATTTTAGAGAGATAGAAACATCAATGATGAGAGCAAATCATTGATTGGCTGCCTCCTGCATGCCCCGCACTAGAGATCAAGCCCACAATCTGAGCATGTGCCCTTGAGCAGAATCAAACCTGGGACCCTTCAGTCCGTAGGCTGACACTTTATCCACTGAACCAAACCAGCTAGGGCTAACTTAATTTTTCATTCCAAAGTTCAGTTACAATATATAAGAAGAAAATATTTAAATTCAATTAATTTCTTCCCAGTTAATTTTCCAAGTCAATGTTGAGAAAAACAGGAGGCAGAAGGTAAGTAAACAACAGTCAGAAAATCCAGGTTTCATACTAGCAATGTGACCTTAGACAAATGCTGGAGAAATTCTTCCTCTATTTTGTTTTGTGGTGTGGTGTGTTTTTTTCTACAATTCCTCTTCTAAAACACTGTCATGATGATTAGGTTAGATAACATATTTGAAAGCATTATTTAATGTAAAATATTATTAGAAATACCTTGCAGATTCTGGATCTAAAATCAGAGCTTCTATTGCGTGAGACATCAGCAAACAGCTCTGCTGCTGTCTGGATTAATGTTAAGGTTATACCTAAAAATAAGGAAATCTACTACAGACTTTATATTATTTGAATATTAACTAAGTCAAGGTGAGGATCGTATTTTTAGTGAAGGTAACCATATGTTATCGACTCAAATAGTCTGGGGCTCTATTTTTTTTCTTTTAAGGGATATATGGTGTCTGAAATAGTGATTCTCAAATTCTGTATCAGGAAGGATACTTCAAAGGGGGCGGGCACCAAGCAACAGGCTCTGTGATTTGATCTGTGTTATGTTTGCAACCTGTTTTCCTAGAGGTGGAGAAAGACCACCATTGAGTTACCACTTATTTAAAAAGCCTGGTTTAAGTCAAAAAGGAAAATTATATTGCTTATTAATTATTATTAATAATTTCAAAGTAGAAATTATTAATTGTAATAAATTTATAGGCTTATCTAATATGTTAGTCAAGTATATCTAAAGTATTTATGTTTAAAAGAATACTTCAGCCCTGACCGGTTTGGCTCAGTGGCTAGAGCATCGGCCTGTGGACTCAAGGGTCCCAGGTTCGATTCCAATCAAGGGCATGTACCTTGGTTGCGGGCACATCCCCAGTAAGGGGCGTGCAGGAGGCAGCTGATCGATGTTTCTCTCCCATCAATGTTTCTGACTCTCTGACTCTCTATCCTTCTCCCTTCCTCTCTGTAAAAATCAATAAAATATATATTTTTTTAAAAAAAGAATACTTCAAAAGAACAAGATATATTGGGGCAAGTTTAGGATACAGCTCTACATTCCTCAAAGTTGCCGAATCAGCATCAAAAGATGCCTGATAAAGATCCCCATATCGGGAAGCAAGGCTTCGGAATTCTTCCATAGATTGTTTCATCTACAAAGAAGGAAAAATATTAATTATAATAAACTTGCTATCATTATTGTATAAACACAAAAATCAAAACAGTCAAACAAAAATATGTAAAAAATACTTCAACTCCTTTTCATTTTCATTCCATTCATTTTCATAAACCTTGTTAAATAAAATTAACAGAAGGCAAATAAAAATACAAATGTGCACAAGATTATGGTAATTTATATCTGATGTATGGAAACAAAAAAATTTGCATTTTTAGCTTCTTGTAAGTTCCACTAAAATAACTAATATAGTTATTAACACTTGAAAGTTTCTTTAAAATGTATGTCCTTTTTCTTTATATAAATATGTAGCATTAAGTGAGACGTCATTAATCACTTTGTCATTTTAGTAAGACATCAGCCTATTTTTGGCAAGACAGATGAATTAATAAGCATTTGATGTTGAATGCCCATGAGTCAGACCATTGATTTGTAATTTCAGGATTTTCCATCTCACAACTAATCTCAAAAACTTCTAAAGTGTAAACAAAAACTACCCTGAAAATAGGTTGGCACCTGCCTGATTAGAGATTCGACCACACCTCTGCAGTTCATTTCCTGAAGTCATGGCGATGGTTGTGGCGATTGCAGGAGGGGGGCTTGTCTTGAGACTATTACAAGTACAGATAAGTTGAGAGAAAGCTTGCAGAAGGTCAATCCGGAGTTTTACAAATTCACACTGAAAACTTAACGGATTCAGTGGTGTACTGGCAGCCTGGGGGGGGAAAAGAGATATATTTGCAACAAAATAAATATGGCAGCAAAATGGTGCAGTTCACAAACAAATTTCAAAGGCAATGATAATGCCCTATTTCCTAAACTGGGATATCTGTTGTATTTTTTTTTTATATACCCTACATAAAAATATGTAGATGTTATACCTATTCAATTCTCAATAAAGAGAAAAATCAAAATAAATTAAAATTCCACCATTGCAGGCAGAATACTAAAATGGTTCTTGAGTCACACCCCCTGGTACCCTGATATCCACACCATGTGTAATCTCCCCTCTCTGAGTGTGGGTGGAACCTGTAACTTGCTTCTTACTAATGAAATATGGCAAAAGTGATGAATGAATTTTGAGGATGTAATTTAGGCCCCTAATGAAGTAAGTTCATATCACTGAAAAGGGAGATCATTCTGGATGGATTTCTCCTAATCTGATGAGCCCATGAAAAGGGCCCTGGAGGTGAGCAATTCTCCTGTTGGCCTCAAAGCTTCCACACGTTCTAGAGCTGTGAGGAAATAAACTCTACCAACAACTACATGAGTTTAGGAGAGGACCCTAAGCCCCTGTGAGGACATTAAGCCTGGCCCTGGCTGACACCTTGGTTGGAACTCTGTGACATGTGTTAAGCCATACCTAGACTTCTGATTCATGGAAATTGAAACACTAAACAGGTTGCTGCTTTAAGCCACTGAATTTGTGGTAACCTGTTACATACCACAGAAAATAAATACAAACACTTTTTACAATTTTTATTCCTAAGAAGCAAGGTAAGTCTCTCATTAATCACTGTGTTGGGAAATTAGACATCCAACATTGCTATCAGATCCCTGAAAGCAGAGAATTTTGAACTTCTCCTGTTTAGTTTGGTTGAAGCAGGTAAAAAGCTAATCCTCATAGCTGTACTATCTCAGGTTAGACCACTCATGTGTCGGGGAGTATACAGGGCAGCCCACGTTCACGTCCTCTCAGTTCCAAAGACAGACAGCTAGTGTCAGATCCACACTTGCCAAGTAAATAGAATACAAATAAATCTTTTAAAACAGAGCAAGTGCTTATAGTCTGTTGAATAAAAGAACTCCAGTTCACCCTAACCAGTTTGGCTCAATGGATAGAGCATCAGCCTGCAGAATGAAGGGTCCTGGGTTCGAATCTGGCCAAGGGCACATGCCCGGGTTGCAGGCTCAATCCACTGTAGGGGGTGTGCAGAAAGCAGACGATCAATGATTTTCTCTAAAAATCATTGGTGTTTCTATCTCTCTCTCCCTCTCCCTTCCTCTCTAAAATAGATTAAAAAATGTTTTAAATAGTAATAATAAAAGAAAAGAACTCCATTTCAAAAGGAAATGATTTGAGGTTCAAAAACCTGCTTAGGTCACAATTTGTTAATGGCAGAGTAAAGACTAAGAAAAGGGCCTTCTGTCTGTCAACCGAGTACTTTAATTACCGACAAGCCTCCTTAAATACACATACCACACAAATCATTAAAAGACTATTAAAAATTCAATAGAGGTTTTCATAATATTAAGTCTATCAACCTTTGTGAGCCTGTTTCACAGTTCTTAGCATTTACTGTACTGAATGATTAACAAATTTCTGCTCCACATAAACTAGAAAATGAAATAATTCTATTGATCAGAACCAATAATTGTAACTTCTGATTTTTTGAGGCATTTATTAGCCTGATATAGGCAACAACAATCTTTTCCTAGAATAATCAAGAAGAGAAAAATCATAGCATTCAATGCTACTTTTTAACATGGAGAGGAGCTTCTGTTTTAAAATAGAAATCAATCCTAAGCAGAAAAATTGTACTTCAAAAGATAGGTTCCCACAGTAGTCTGAATATTCTGTCTCTTTTGTGCCATCTGTTTATTCTATGTTCTACTTTAAAGCACTTCTTTTAGGATGTGCCACCATTACAAATATTTTAGATTATGTGATAAATGTATATAAACTGTTACCAAAAGTTTTATGGTATAAATATATACAATTTTAAAAATTGAATGACAATGTTTTTAAAATGTTTAACGTTGATTATATAAACTCTTTACTCTTAAAGGGGGAAAGTTCTTGCATTAACACAGAAAATGCTCAGTTAGGAAAACAGGTTCTTACTTAAGAATATAACTGATTTAAAGGAAACATAAGATATGTTAAATTTCTGCTTTCTCTGTGCCCCCTTCATTTCTTAGCTGAACAATGAAAAAATTTAGCTAGCTAACTTAATTTGTAATGGGAGGGAATCATAGGGGTGTGTGTGTGTGGGGGGAAACACTCGCCAGCATCCTTAATAATTTCTTCTTTATCCACAAAGCCAGAAACTCTAGTTTCTTAGTGAGTCGCTTTGAGGTCTGAGATGGGAGGGGGATTTACGTTGATAGTGGTAGTGACTCAGGCTGGGGTGGTTTTAACAGGATTCTGGGAAAGAAAGATCGTATCTCCACTCATCCCTTCTGTATGGATTCAGCAATCCTCTTCATATATGGTTCCTGGTACTTGATAAAAACAAAATGAGAACCCCATCAACCTATGCATATTAAAAAGTAGATGAGGGGTTAAGGATTTACTTCCATGTCCTATTTATTACTTTAATACTGCCATATATATATTCAGTCCTTAACTACTGCCAACCCTCATTAAATACACATACCACAAAAGTCATTAAAAGACTATTAAAATATATATACACATATATAATGTAAGATGTTTCAAGGTAGTTAAAACAGGATAATAAAAAGAAAAGGAAGGCCATTCTTACATACGTCATCATCACCAAAGGAGAATTAAGAGGTCTTACTGTTAAGGATGCAATCCCTTTGTGGTAGAATTTTAAAGACTCAGCAATGCAAGAAAGTGCTGAACTATAATTCTCCTCTTGCAACCCAGTGAGACACTGTTCTGCATGTGAGAACTCCTTCAAACTATTGAGCCAGAAGTAGAAGTGTTCTGAAGCAACCTGAGTCAGCAAACTCTGATAGAGCTCTCTGGCCATGTCATGGTTACCCTAAAAAAAAAAAAAAAAAATCATGGCACATAATGAAGTTCTTACAATTGAATTAGCAGCTAAAAGACAAACTGAAATCTTGGATAAGCTGTAACAATCATTCCTTGTATTATATAATTCTTTGAGATTCAGTATTTTCTCAGACAACATATGCCTAGTTGCTTTTATGTAACTTAATGCCCACAGTTCTTTAGTAAGACAGTTCCAAAGAGAAAATAAAGGAATTAACTACAACCTGAGTCTAGAATTTTAGTTCAAAATATGGAAAGTATAAATACTTATCATATGTCATTCGGTATGACTACTTAGTGGGGATGGGGGGAAACTCCAGTAAGCTCTATTACGTGACTATTAAGAAGAGTACTACTGTGCTTGCCTCTGGAAATGACTGGGGGGAAGGGTGCTTGTTGGGGGGAATGTGAATGTCATTTAACTGCTGGGGCCTAGGGATGCTCAGTGCCCTGCAGTGCTTGGATGCTTGGGACAGTTGGGTATAATAAAGAATCCCATCCTGTCAGTAGTGGTCCTCCTCCCATTTGAGAAGCAATGAGAACATGTGCTTCAATCACCTAGAATAATGCTTTTCCAACTTTGCTTTCTGGACTTAACCCCAACAGGTTTCTATACTATCCAAACCTCTGTATTTCTTTCCTCTCAAACAAAATTAATGAAAATTGTTGGGCTTTGCATATGGCTGAGAAGAGAACAGCATACTAAAACTTTCCCGTTTCTACACAAGAGTGATAAGTTTGGAGAGAGAAAGGGAATAAACAATGGTATATTAACAAAGGAGGACAGAAATGGTGGCTGGGAGGCGACTGTGGTTATGAAAGTATCAGGCGAAATGAAAGTGGTACTAACAACCTGCAGCCAGAAAGAGCTCCGATTTTTGGAATTCAAGTGGGACTTTCCCGTAACACATATGGATCACACATACCATTCTGGATGCCTGTCTGGCAATTCGGTACACAGTCCATCCATTGGAGACGCTTTCAAGCTGCTGCTTAATGACTGCCTTTATTTCAGCAGATAGTGCTTTCTGACTGGCAACAAAAATCACAGTGGCCAAACTCACCTAACATTGAGCAAGAAGATAGAAAACTAAAAAATCATGTAATTCTACTCAATGTCACCCAAATGTCTACTCAATGTTACCCAAAAGGGAGGAAAACTAATGGCAGTCCATCAAATAAGAAAAAACTTGTTCTCCTTTGACATTTACTAATTTTTCACTTTGAAGTTACAGAACAATTTATTCCATTGTCCAGACAATTGTTTATAATTCCCATAAATATGGATAAATTATAAAATCACAATGAAATGCTATGCAGCAGTGAAATGAGTAAACTAGAGATACACTTTTCAATATAGATGATTTAAACAAAATAGGAAAAATATAAAAGATTACATGCAGTATGGTAGCATTTATATAAAGTTAAAAATATGGAAAATAATAGTGCATGCTACTTTGTATATATACTAAGATAGTGAATATATAACAAATACATGGGAATGATAAACACTAAATTCAGGATAGTGATTACCTCTAGAAGGGAATTACAAATCAACTGTACTGGTAATATTTTTTTCTTAAGCCAGGGATGGATGCAAGGGTTTTCAACATATAATTCTTTACATTTTTGGAATATTATGTTTCATAATTTAAAATGGCTTTAAAGTAATACTAATAAAAAAGGGATAAAGAATATTGGTTGAAAATGCTGCTTCAATAAAAAATAAACTTGGCCAACTGCTTAGTATTCCAAAGCTGATATAAACAAAGGACCATATATATATTGTGGTAACTGCATGATGCCATTCCCATGACCACTGCCACTTGGACCTCAGGGTGACCCTTTCCTGATAGCAAATAAGGAAATGGGGTAATCTTTTACACAATATGCCCTGGAGCAGCAGTAGCCAACCAGTGGTCTGTGAGGTCCGAAAGGTTGGTGACCGTTGGTTTAAGGAAACCTTTGGAGCAGCAGTCGCCAACTGGTGGTCCGCGGACCACTGGTTGTCCGTGAGGTCCAAAAGGTTGGTGACTGCTGACCTGGATGGAGGATTAAATATAAACTAGGCTTGAGTAAGCAATTTCCTTAAGCTTTTCCCAATCCCTAAATTCATATGACCAGAAACAATATGGAGTGGCCAACTTAAGGCTTACATCTAATTTATGCCTATTTAGCATGTAGCCTAAGCTCAGCCTGGTAGAACTTTCAGCTAAATAATATGATCACTTCCATGGCTTCTGTTTTTTAACAAGCACACACCTTTCCCAACCCCAGGATTATACTGAAACCTAAATTGGATCCTAAACAGCTACAGAAATCCTGGGTTGGAAAAGAGGAATCTGTGCTAATCTCTGGTTGCTGTTATCATCAGGTCTTTAACTTACATTTTTGGAAGTACAAAACAGGGTTTAGTTCATTATTTGCTTTGTACAAAAAAGAAAAATCCATTATCATTTTGTCCTTTGTAATAGAACAAATACATCAAATTGAAGGCTTTGGTTACACTAAGCTGACTTGACAGGGCGTAGGAAGAAAAAAGTTTAGATCTGAACTAAATAGGACTTTCTAAATCAAAAGTAGAAATAGTAAAAAGCTCATGGTTCCAATTCTATTTTGACTTCAGCATTCCCTCGGTCTTAGATAATTACTTTAACCTGTTGTTTATTTTGCTTTGTAAGTGAAGTCCAATAGTAAAGCTAACTACTTAAAGTAATTCTCACTAGATCAGATCTTATTCACCATCAAAAAGTGACTCTTTACCAGAAGTTCCTGCTGCTTGTCGGTGGCTGATCGTCCGATAACCTTGTAGAGCTCCATGAGGTCGCCCAACATTCCATCACCCAGCACTGGCAGCTGCATGGCAATGGCAGCCAGGCAATGGCACATCAGGATCCGGGCAGTGTCCTGAGCACTGTGCAACTGAGTCAACAGGGTCTCAACCACGGACTGGCTAAGATGGGGTCTGCCCTTGGCCAACTTCACCATACACTTCAAAGCAATCTGCACATTGAAAACAAAACAGACTACTTACACTTTGAAGGTATTAAGTAAAGCTTTAAAGAAAAGAACTTTGTGTAAGTTAGTGGGAAAAATCAAGGAAAAGTTGGTTTTTTTTGGTAGGCGTAACATTTTTCTTCATAAGAATCACATGACATAATGGATCCCATATTAGGATATGCAAAATGCACCATGTTTAATACCAAATAACAAGTCAGGACTGCACATTAATCACTCATCGCAATCTAAAACTATTAGAAAATCATAAAAAACAATGTTGAAGAGGCAAAATATATGCCAAACTGTCTGTACTTTCATTACTTATAAGAAGTGCCTCTAAACTATGGTTTGTAAATTTATCAATGCCATCATCTTCCTATGCTGCTAAAAATACAGATTCCTGGGTCCTACCCATCCCAAACTTAGAGGGTCAACTGTGTGTGCACAATACTCTAGGTGACTTTTTAAAAAAAATATATTTTATTGATTTTTTACAGAGAGGAAGGGAGAGGGATAGAGAACTAGAAACATCGATGAGAGAGAAACATCAATCAGCTGCCTCTTGCACACCCCCCACTGGGGATGTGCCCACAACCAAGGTACATGCCCTTGACCGGAACCGAACCTGGGACCCTTCAGTCCGCAGGCTGACGCTCTATCCACTGAGCCAAACCAGTCAGGGCTCTAGGTGACTCTTAAGCACACTGAAGCAAGAAGAGGCTTATAATTTTCTCTTATTTCTGAGGTGAAACAAAAACCAACTGGCTTTAGAGCTTCTATTTAGGGCAGTTAGTGGCATCACTAACATCCCAGTAATCAAAATTAGAAGCCCTGAAGTCCTCTCCCTGTTATAGAGCCAACTGATCACTAAACCCAGTAATTTCCACTTTTGTCAAGTCTCTCACATCTACCTCTTTTTTTTTAAAAAAATAAGTTTTTAAATGGATTTTTTAGAGAACGGGAAAGAAAAACATTGATGTGAGAGCAAAACATTGATTAGCTGCCTCCTGCATGTTCCCTGAGAATCTAACCAGCAACCATCTACACCAGGGGTCCCCGCAGGCCACATGTGGCCCGCTGAGGACATTTATCTGGCCCGCCGGGTGCCGCTGCCTATCCTGCTTAGCAGCCAACTTGTCCTGGGCCCGCAATGCGCATAGGAATTTGTTCATAGTTTTTTTTTTTAAACTATAGTCCAGCCCTCCAACAGTCTGAGGGACAGTGAACTGGCCCCCTGTTTAAAAAGTTTGAGGACCACTGATCTACACTAATAAAAGAGAAAGACGCAAATTGATGGTACCTTCACGACGCCCACCAGCCACTCATGAGTGAGTATGCAAATTAACCCAGCAAAGATGGTGAGTTAATTTGCATACACAGGCACTGAGTGGCTGGGGTAAGGACACAGGCATTCCACACCGCCCCAGTCGCTCTAGGCCTCTGGGCAGCATAGGACGGTGGAAAGGCAGCTCCGGGCCAGAGCAAAGGCAGTGCCGGCAGCCAGGGGAAGGAAGGCCCATTCTTGCACGAATCTTCGTGCATTGGGCATCTAGTATTTTCTGTATCCTCTAGATGGGACGCTCCTTTAACATGGGAACTGTTCTTGACCATCTATGAGGCTAATGTTTTACTGACATCCACACTTAAGAGGAAAAATAATTTGGTTTTCTTCTTTAAAAACACGCACACAAACTTTTACATATTGTGGTTTCAAAGGGACTTGGGATGAATCACTTGTGGAACACAGGTTGCCTACTTCCTTTACATGAACACTTCTTGATTATCAGCTTTTACTTAATGGTACTAATATCTTTATACTCTCAAACCATACCTCAGACAAGCTATAAATCTTATATTCTCCAATGTCTATTTAATAGCCTTTTGTTGCTATTAACCCTGCTCTTCTTAATTATTTTGTACCATCACAAATTATATTTCATGTTTTACTCCAAAAAGAGGAGTCTCATTTCACATTTAAAAAATCTTAAATATATTTAATATAATTTCTGTAATTAAGTGAAAGTGAAAATTTTCATAGTTCCTCACTTTGCTTAAAAGCTAGGGCATCTATACTCAGGAAATTAATACAAACCTATGCATAAAGAGCTTGGCTGCAGTTATTTCATCAGCTTTTTGTGATCTTATCAGTGTTACCTCAGATTATAAATTTCGAAGAGTGCAGGAGCTCTATTTAACTTTGCTTTACACTGTCTGGAACCATTATATATATCTACTACAACTTAATAAATACTGTCAACGGATGGCAAACCAGGTCAAAGCTCAGGTTTTTATTTTCTCTGTCTTTTGAAACACCAAAGGTCAAAATGTCAATTTTGATAGTGAAGACCAAGGAAAATGTTCCTTTAAGCCAGGAGTTAATAAACTATTGCAGCAATTTTCAACCAGTATGGTGTGGAATTTTTAAAATATGCAATACCTGACTATTTAGTCAGGAACACTGACCTCTTTTCCCTTAGATTGTCAAATTTAAAAAAATGATAACAGCCAACAGAAAAATAGCTGTACAGTATGAATCAATATTATACCTTTTTTGTGTCAGATTGGCAAAAAATATATTCTTTGGTATGCTGCAGAATTTCAGTAATTAGTTTGTATGTGTCGTGAGATTAAAAAGGTTGAAAATTGATGAACTATTGTCCTTGGGCCAACTCCTGGTCTGTTTTTTTGTAAATAACACACACCCCTTTTTTGTACATAATGTCCATGGCTTTGTTCTACAAAGGTAGAAATGAGTAGTTGGAACAATGAGTGTATATATAGTATATAACCTGCAAAATATATTTACTATCTGACCTTTTATAGACAGATTGTCAATTCCTAGCTTATGCAATGAAAATAGCATTATATTAAAATAAGTGATGTTTTCACCTTTAAAGTGGCTTGAGCACCTGGACTATCATCTTGACTACAAAGTACCAGAAGGGATTCCAGGCCAAAAACAGCATCTTGCTCCAGTGCTAATAGGTCTAGAGGAAAAACACTAAGTTTTATAGTAGTCAAGTAGAAAAGATTAAATACACATACACATAGGCACACACACACACACAAAAAAAAACATTTAAGGAATCTTAGATACAGGAAATACCTCAAAAAGCAAAGATAACTTTCCTGAAAAAGTAATCTGGCAACACTTCCGAAATGTAAAGGCTATTTTCAGACTTCTGTATTTTTACTACTTTATAGAATATTATAAAAACATACACATTAAATTAAAAGCTAAAGCCACAAAGGTTTAAATAAAGCATAACTGAAATACTATCACCAGATTAGCTGAGGAAAATACTAGGAAAAGCAAACCATGTAGTATATATTAATCTTTCCAATCAGATATAAATTATACAGATACATTTTCACCTAGAATGTTATAGCTTTCAGCTCCCAATGAAACCTGAACCACTTATTTATTTATTATTTTTCTGCATCTGATGTACATGCCCTTGACTGGGAATCAAACCTGCAACTTGTAGGCCGGTGTTCTAACCATTGAACACCCAGCCAGGGCACTGAGCCACTTGAAGAAAGTAATGAGGACTGCATAATCATATTAATGTTTTAAGTTGGACGATAAAGAACAAATCCCTTATATGTTTAATGTAATAGCAGTTTTTCAGCAATTCTCACTACCTTAGAGCTAAAATTTCTCAGGAGGTTCTAGAAAGTTCTGAATATATTAGCTAACTATATTTAGGTTAATATATGTCAGCTTTAAGAACATACAGCAGTTTTCTGTTACATGTTGGAAAGTACTCATTACTATGCCAAAAATAAAACAGGTTTAAGTATTCAAATCAGAATCAATAAATAACTTAGAGAAATGTCTCTTGAGTTAGTATAGGGCTTGGCAAAGAGTTTAAAGGCTTAGTGAAGGTTAGGGTATTATAAAAAAAATCAGTACCAGGAACAAGCAGTGAAGGCACTAAGCGTATGATCCTTACTAAAGATCAGAAACAATGAAACAGGTGGAATGCCCAAAATGTATTTCCTGTTTTTGAACACCAGCCTGAACTTCTCCAAGCCTTTTGGTCAAATGATATTAGGAATACAATAAAATATATGCATTATTTTCTATGCATGCCTTTCTTAATCATACAAATCAGTTCAATGCTCTAGGTACTTAGAAATAAAGTCCTTGAAAATTTAATTCACATTGCTCTGTTAATTCACTTGCCTCTAGATGAAACTATTTGTTAATTAAGCTTCTTGATAACTTAAGATATTTTTTCCTAAATTCTCCAGGCTTTTGTACAGCTGAACAAATTGCTTTATACCAAGGGTAGTCAGTCAGAAGCAGTCCCTATCCATAGCACTATATGTGTAAAGGTAAACAGTGGAAGAAAATAGGAAACAGTCCACAAAACCTTTCAGTTCCACAATCCCAATCCCAAGGTCCTCATATTTTAAAAAATATTTGGAAGGATTAAGTAGTTTGAGAAAACTTGCTCTAAGAATCCTTCAGAAGGAGACAACTAGTAGATCTAAGCACACTGGCTAAAAATAATAAGGGATTAAAAAACCAAACACATACAGAAATCTGCCCAAGCTTCAATCCAAAAATTTGTACATATCAGTTCTGATCAAGCTTACCTTTTTCTTGACAAGAGACGGTTATATTAGTCAGGACTCTGACTCCATGAGCTGCAATGCCTCTGTTATTATGATAACAGCACTCTTGGGCTAATTTGACTAAATCAGAGGATCTGGGGGAAGAACCCACATTTCCTAAACAAGCAGAGAAAAGTAGTACAGACTTTTATTTCACGTGAACATTACCTAGTTTAGTTATTTAAGTCTTTTAATTGCACATATAACCTGCAATTTAATAAAATTCAATAAAAAGGCAAAACATCTAGCATGAAAAGTACTCGATTGTTATAACCTGACACAATGCTTACAAAATGTCTTTGGAATTAAAAATAAAGAAAAAGAAAGTCATCTTGCATCAGATCAGTTTACTACTATAAAAAAGAATACTAAGTCAGAATCCCTAGGCTCAAGCCTAGGTTAAGCACTTCGTAAATATGTGACTTTGAACATATCAAAACATTTTAAACCCGTTTCAAAACATACAAACTCCCTTGCATGTGCCTCACTACAGAAGCAATGAGACCTTGTATGGAAAGGCTCTTACAAATTATAAGCTGCGATTAATATTCTGTTTGCAGCTCTTTCAAAGTGTAATGTCAATCAAAAATATTAAATAACTGCAAGCTAAGAAACTGAGATTGGGTGACTTGTGCAGATTGTTGATAAAGAGACTGTTACAATCTCTCCTAGCCCTTGTAGGTGTGCACCATTGCAATATAATCTTCCAATTCCTCACATCAAGAGGTGTTTATTTCTCCACCTATCTGGGCTTGGCCATGTGACTTGCTTTGTCCAATGAGATATTAAAAAAAATGTGTAAGCAAAAGTCTAAAAAGTGCTTGTGTGTTGGTGTTTTGCCTTCTTTTGGCTGCTGCTATAACCCTGAGAACATGATATAGCCCACGCAAGCCTGCTGAGAGTCACAAGGTAGAAAGAACCAAGATGCCTCAGCTAAAAGCCATTTAACCTCTAGCTGGTGAATGAGGCCATCGTAGACCATCCAGTCTAATCAAGGCTCCAGGTAACTGCGATCATATGAGTGAGCTAAAGTGAGACCAGCAGAACTGCCCAGCTGAGACTAGTCAAAATTACTGACTTGCAGAAGCAGAGCAAATTAAATGGTCATGGCTTTAGGCCACTATGTTTTGAGGTGATCTGTTCTGTAGCAACAGATAACTGATGCAGAGCGCCTCACAAAATTACTGGAAAGACTGGAAAACTAAGCTTGGAAAAAAGGTGAGGCGAGAGACCAACCAAGATTACAGCCCAAACTATCTGTGGAATTAGTTCCAGTGAAGACATTAATGCCACTGTTACTGACATCTTGATGTCATAGCTTACACTGCTGCCTAAAGTATAAGACATAGCAAACAACCACTGCTACAGTGTACCCTGGAAACCAGATGTTGCTGTGGTCAGTGCTCTAACACCAGAATGGATTCATCCACATCACTACTCCTTGGTATGCAAATGACGAGGTAAGTCCAGGGCACACGTGTGCACCCTAGTGGCAGGAAGGCTTGGCAATAGAATCAGGTCTTTTCAGCGTCCTATCAGAACTTATGTCAGGGAATTTTCTTTACCCAGTAAGTCCATATGCAGTGAAACCATAAAAAGGAACAATGTACCTTATAGTTCTTTGATCAATTCAAGTTAATTGACTACAAAAGGAAGCAATAAAGATTCCACATAATTTGCATTAAGACAAAACAACGAAACACTTTAGCCTGAAGTCTGTTAGGGAAGTAAACTCCTCACTGGACATTAATAAAGGTGTTGTGGAGTTAATTCATCTTGAATTAGGCAACCAGGAAAGCATTACTGAACTGGGATAAAGTTTTATTTTAATCATTTTCCAGAGTGATAACATACACCTAAAAGGTAGCATGACATTTGCTTTTAAAATTCACCATCACTTGGCCTTTGAAATGTTCTTAAATTCAAAGGGCACTCTGAGTCACAGACATACAAAAGCAAACCAGCTATTTTAAGCATCCTCAAAAATATTGTTGCACCCACATATAATTCAAAAAAGAACAAATATAGGAATACAATATCCTTGAGTTAAAATCAAGGATGCAAGATTTTATTATCAGAAGCAGTAGTTAAGAAATAATTTTCAAATAAATTACTACCATATAACAAAGCAGGAGACCAAAACCTTTCCCGATGCTAAAGCTTGATAAAGGAAACCACCTGAAACATCAACATGAATTAAGGGATTAGCACACCATCCATGTATCTTCTCCTTACCTGAAGCTATGCTGAAATAGTGCTTGACAGCAATGGTCCCTGAGAGTGTGGACAGGACAGACAACATCCCCAGTTTCAAGCTGTCATAAGGAGTCTGAAGGGCACATTCACAGAGGGCCTGAAACGCAGAAGAAAAGAAACACAAAACACAAGATGCTAGTTTCAATATACTATAAAAATGTCTACTCATTTTAAATTTTCTAGCTTTTAGAAAAATTACGTATTAATGTCTTTTTTCCATTATAAAAAACTTAAGTCAAACTGCCACAGTCAAGAGGAGCCTAAGGAGGCATGTTAACTAAATATAATGCATTATCTTGGGTGGGATCATGGAACAGAAAAAGGACAAAAGGTAAAAATTAAAGAAACCTGAATAAAGTATGAAGCTTGGTTAATAATAATAATAATGTATCAATATTGGTAAATTCTAACAAATGTACCACATTAATATAAAATATCAATAACAGGGAAGTGGGTATGGGGTGTGTAGAAATCTTCTGTACTATTGCCTCCATTTCTCTGTAAATCCATACCTGTTCTAAAAAATAAAGACTATTTCTTAGAAAGTCATCATGTGTACTGTTTAGTCCTCACAAGCAGAACATCCACCATATTTTGTTTACCTAAGGGATATGAATAGCAGTTCATATATGTATGTATTTTTTAAAATAGTAGAGAGTGTGACATCCTATCTAGTTTATAAGTGTCTGAGCTCTCTATTCTCCTCCCATTTCAGGACATTTCCTCTACTCTGCTCCTGACTCGGGTGGTCTGAAGTGTTACCAAAAACAAGATGCTAGTTTTTCTTTCAATGCAGTGAGCTATAAACATATGCTCAGCCTCGTTCTGTATATTTACTATCAGAACTCTGACAAGACTGCACGTGTTATAAATGGTCAGATAAATAACTGCCTATTAAACTGCACTAATTGCCATTCTCTCACAGTTTCAGAAAATGAATAAAATTTAAAGACTAGGGGGGAATTTAAAAATAAGATTTCAGGAAAGTTAAACAATAAATGTAGTATGACCCAAATAAAAACACTGACAAAACTGGGAAAGTGAGGTGGATAATATGATTCTAAAGATCCAGAAAAATTCTGACAAAGTATAATGAGGGACCTAAGAAACAAGCCTTATTAAATATTAAAATCCTGAACCAGAAAGAAGGTATGGGGGGGAAAAATGGAGGCGGAATAGACAGACGTGTCCCAAGCCTTGTCCTGGAGCAGACAGAAAGAACAGCTGAGGATTGCACAGGGAGTGTTTGTTGGTGAGTTAAGGGACAGCTATACTCTAGGAGAAGGTGGGGGACTGCTGGACGGGGCTCCCCTGACCGGGCAGCCCCCACTGCTGCTGGGTTCCCTCCCGGAGCCACCGGCACAGAAGCAAAGACTGCACCATCTTGAAGGGGAAAGTGGATGTTATCGGGAGCCTGAAAATCTACAACTGCGGCACCCACCAAACAGCCGCAAACCCCAGAGCACTGGTCCCCAATTGGCGCAAACACGCGAATTCAGAGGAGCTCTACACTCCACCATGGAAAGGTCAGATTTCGCCTGGGATAAGGAGAGAGAGAAGTACATAATCAGACACCTGGAGAAGAGAGACCATGGGGAGACAAAGAAACAGCCCGCATATGAAAGAAAAGCAGGCATCACCAGAAAAGGAAGTAAACGAAATGGAGGCAAGCAACCTGTCAGAGAAAGAATTCAGAGAAATGGTCATAAGGTGGCTTAAAAGAATGGAAGACAAATTCGACAATGTGAATAAGAACCAAGAGGAAATGAAGAAGAACCAAGAAGAAATAAAAAATGACATCGCTGCTGTAAAGAACTCAATAGAAAGCATCAAGAGTAGACTAGAAGAAGCAGAGGACCACATCAGTGAGCTAGAAGACAAGGTAGGAAAAAATACCCAAGTAGAGCACCTTCTAGGAAAAAAAATTAAAAAGCAGGAGGAGAGCCTAAGGGAACTTTGGGACAACACAAACCAAAACAACATCCGCATAATAGGGGTTCTAGAAGGAGAGGAAACTGAGTAAGGAATAGAAGACCCAAATAAACAAAATCAGAAATGAAAGAGGTGAAATAACAACAGACCCCACTGAAGTACAAAGGATTGTTAAAAAATACTACGAACAACTCTATTCTAACAACTGGATAACCTGGAGGAAATGGACATATTCCTAGAAAAATATAACCTTCCAAAACTCAATCAGGAAGAATCTAAACATCTCAATAGGCCAATAACTATGGAAGAAATTGAAGCAGTCATCAAAAAGCTTCCAGCAAACAAAACCCGAGACCAGATGGCTTCACGGGAGTTTTACCAAACATTCAAGGAAGAACTAAAACCTATCTTCCTCAGACTAGTCCAAAAAATTCAAGAGGAAGGCCCACTTCCAAGCTCATTCTATGAAACCAGCATCACCCTAATACTAAAACCAGATAAAGACAACACAATGAAAGAGAATTACAGGCCAATATCCCTCATGAACGTAGATGCCAAAATCCTCGATAAAATTCTAGCAAATCGGATCCAGCAGTACATCAGAAAGATCATACACCATGACCAAGTAGGATTTATCCCAGGAATGCAAGGATGGTACAATATCCACAAATCAATAAATGTGATACATCACATAAACAAACTGAGAGATAAAAATAACACAGTCATATCAATTGATGCAGAAAAAGCATTTAACAAAATCCAACATCCTTTCTTGATAAAAACTCTCAGCAAAGTGGGAATAGAAGGATCATACCTCAACATAATAAAAGCTATATATGATAAACTCACAGCTAACATCATACTCAATGGGCAAAAACTAAAACCATTTCCCCTAAGAAAAGGAACAAGACAGGGATGCCCACTCTCACCACTCCTGTTCAACATAGTACTGGAAGTATTAGCCATTGCAATTAGACAAGAAGAAGAAATAAAAGGCATCCAAATTGGAAAAGAAGAAGTAAAGCTGTCCTTATTTGCAGATGACATGATATTGTACATAAAAAACCAAAAGACTCCATCAAAAAACTAATAAACTTAATAAATGAATTTAGCAATGTAGGAGGATACAAAATTAATGCCAAGAAGTCTATGGCATTTCTATACACCAATAGTGAACTTACAGAAAGAGAGACTAAAAAAGCAATCCCATTTACCAATGCACCAAAAATATTAAGATACCTAGAAATAAACTTAACTAAGGAGGTAAAAGACCTATACGCGGGAAACTACACGACACTGAAAAAAGAGATAGAGGAAGACATAAACAGATGGAAGACCATACCATGGTCATGGATTGGGAGAATCAACATCATTAAAATGTCTATACTACCCAAAGCAATCTATAGATTCAATGAACTCCCCATTAAAATACCAATGGCATATTTCACAGAACTAGAAAGAACTCTCCAAAAATTCATCTGGAATAAAAAAAAAGATCCCAAATATCCACAGCAATCCTGAGAAAGAAGAACAAAGTAGGTGGGATCTCAATACCAGATTTCAAGCTGTATTACAAAGCCACTGTTCTCAAAACTGCCTGGTACTGGCACAAGAACAGACATATAGATCAATGGAATAGAATAGAGAACCCAGAAATCGACCCAAATCACTATGCTCAGTTAATATTTGACAAAGGAGGTATGAACATACATTGGAGTCAAGAGTCTCTTCAATAAATGGTGTTGGGAAAATTGGACAGATACATGCAAAAAAATGAAACTAGACCACCAACTTACACCATGCACAAAAATAAACTCAAAATGGATCAAAGATTTAAACATGCAACGAGAAACCATAAAAATACTAGAGGAATCCACAGGCAGAAAAATCTCTGACATATGCCGAAGCAATTTCTTCACTGATACTGTTCCTAGGGCAATGGAAACTAAAGAGAAAATAAACAAATGGGACTACATCAAAATAAAAAGCTTTTAGACAGCAAAGGAGACCATCAATAAAACAACAAGAAAGCCCACTGCATGGGAGAACATATTTGCCAATGATATCAATGATAAGGGTTTAATCTCCAACATTTACAGGGAACTCATGCAGCTTAACAAAAAGAAGATAAAAAACCCAATCAAAAAATGGGCAACTGATCTAAATAGGCACTTTTCGAAAGAAGACAGAAGAAAGGCCAAGAGACTTATGAAAACCTGCTCAAAGTCACTAATCATCAGAGAGATGCAAATCAAAACAACAATGCGGTACCATCTCACACCTGTCAGAATGGCTATCATCAACAAATGACAAGTGCTGGCGAGGATGCGGAGAAAAAGGAACCCTCGTGCACTGCTGGTGGGAATGCAGACTGGTGCAGCCACTGTGGAGAACAGTATGCAGTTTTCTCAAAAAACTAAAAATGGAACTCCCATTTGACCCAGTGATCTGACATCTAGGAATATATCCCAAGAAACTAGAAACACGAATCAGAAAGGATATTTGCACCCCTATGTTCATAGCAGCACAATTTACCATAGCTAAGATTTGGAAACAGCCTAAGTGCCCATCAGCAGATGAGTGGATTAAAAAACTGTGTTACATCTACACAATAGAATACTACACTGTGGTAAAAAAGGAGTTCTTACCATTTGTAACAACATGGATGGAGATGGAGAGCATTATGCTAAGTGAAATAAGCCAGGCAGAGAAAGATAAATATCACATGATCTCACTCATTTGTGGAATATAATGAACAACATAAACTGATGAACAAAAATAGATCCAGAGACAGAGAAACATCAATCAGAACGTCAAACCTCACAGAAAGTAGGGCAGGCCCCTCGCCCAGGCCACCCCACGCCCCAAGGGAATCCCCACCCTAATCCGGGACACCCTTCAGGGCAAACCACCCGGCCCCCACCTGTGCACCAGGCCTCTATCCTATCTAATAAAAGAGTAATATGCAAATTGACCATCATTCCAACACACAAGATGGCTGCCCCCATATGGACATAAGATGGCCACCACAAGATGGCCAGCAGGGGAGGGCAGTTGGGAGGGACCAGGCCTGCAAGGGAGGGCAGTTGGGGGTGACCAGGCCTGCAGGGGAGGGCAGTTAGGGGCAATCAGGCTGGCAGGGGAGCAGTTAGGCATCAATCAGGCTGGCGGGGGAATGGTTAGGGGGTGATCAGGCTGGCAGGCAGAAGTGGTTAGGGGCAATCAGGAAGGCAGGTAGGGGAACAGTTGGGAGCCAGCAGTCCTGGATTGTGAGAGGGCAGTCGGACATCCCTCGAGGGGTCCCTGATTGGAGAAGGTGCAGGCTGGGGTGAGGGACATCCCCCCCCCCCGTGCATGAATTTCGTGTACCGGGCCTCTAGTATATAATAAATCCATAGAAATCAAAAGTTGTTTTTCCCTACTCATGAACACAGAAATCAATTAAAGAGACCTTCCCAGAAACAGATTCAAACACACACTAGAATTTAATACACGATAATGGCATTTCAAATCAAAGGAACTATTCAATAAACAGTTAAAGAAGAAATGGCCAGTCATCTCGGTAAATCAAACTAGATCCTTACATTTTTATGGCAAATTAAAAAAAAAAAAAAAGAGTCCAGCTAGTGTCACTCAGTGGTTGAGCGTCGACCTATAAACCAGGACGTCACAGTTCAATTCCCGGTCAGGGCACATGCCTGGTTTGTGAGCTCAATCCCCAGTGAGGTGTGTGTGCAGGAGGCAGCTGATCAATGATTCTCTCTTATCATCAATGTTTCTTTCTCTCTCTCCCTTCCCCTCTTAAGTCAAATATATTTTTAAAGTTAAATACTACAAAAAGCACAAAGAGTTGACCTGGGAAAATAAAAAATAAAAAGACAATTGATAAAACTGAAAAAAATATTTATATCATTTAAGATCAATAAAGGCCCAATAACCTTAATACATAAAAAGTTATTAGTAATAACTAGGTAAAAAATCCAGTAGAAAAATCAGTACTTCATAGATATTAAACAAATCACTTTTAAATATAAGATGTTGAACCTCATTCATAATCTGAAAATGTAAATTAAAATAAGAGTTGCTTTTCACCGGCCAGATTGGCCAAGATTAAACTTAATGATGCACAGCACTGAAAGCAGTGTGGGGAAATACGTATAGTTATACCTTATTGACAGAAGCATAAAATGGTGTAAACTTCATTGTGGGAATAAATCTCAAAAATTTAGATGTATGTATCATTAGACCTCCAAATTCTTCTTTTAGAAATATATGTTCACAAAGGTGATTTTTGTGTTTGTTTTTTTTTACAAACTAGTCAATGTAGCAACGTAAACTATAACAGTAAAAGTACTGGAAACTAATGTCCTCAGTGGCGAACTGGGAATACAAGGGGAGCACCACACAGCTGGTAAAAGAATGCAGAACTACCTGCTTATCTGAAAAGTTCCCCCACAATGCACTGTTAAGTGATAAGAGGTTCAGAACATGCATATTGTATATTTTCATATGTATAGAAAAATACACATCCTTGCATCTGGATGAAAAATTCAGTAAGAACACATAAGAAACTAGCAATGGTGATCACCCTACAGAGAGGACTTGAGGGAAGACCTGGAACAGACTTATAGTTCACAATTAGCAAACAAATGACCATCTCAGTTTAGAGCAGAACTCCTTTAAAAACATGTCCATGCTCACTGTCTCCAATATCTTTTTTTTCTCCATTCTAATCAGTCTTTTATCCACAATGCTCCAATAAAATTGCTCTCGTAAAGGACATGAATGACATCCTATTGCTAAGTGCACACGTGAATTATCAGTCCTCATCTTGGAGAATATGGTGCAGTGTCTCACATGGATGATCACAGCCTTCTTCCTATCAAACAATCCTGTTTCTTATCAGGCTCCTTCGCTAGTTCTTTTTTTATCACTTCCTAAATCTCTTCAATCTATACCCTCTCCCAAAGTGACTCATCCAGTCTCATGCCTTTATATACCACTTATAAACTGATGTGGATTATGTGCCATTGAGTTGGCTCTGACTCCTAGTGAGCCATGAATGAGTGATGCCCACCAAAATTCTTCTCCTAAACTGACTAAAGAAGGTAAGAATACAATAAACAATTTAATTGGGCTTCTCAACTTGCCTTAGTGCTGCTTATGGAAAAATTAATAAGAAATTGAGAGGCAAGTCTAATTCACTAAAACAAACTTTAAATAACAGAATTTTTATGTACTTACTTTGCCACTTATAAAATAACTTCTGTAAATTTAACAATGCTCTCAGGAATTTTAGATATTCAAACACTGAGAACAAGGCAAAGATGATATAAAAATGTAAAGCACAACAATGTTTGTGACATTATATTATTTTCCTATATAAATTATTAATGTTCAAACATACCTGAATGTTTTCCCTACTCCAAGTGTGTGGCGTTTTATTGGCAAGTAATTTCAGATCTTGAATAGCAAGCCTCTTTACTGCTTTCCTGGGGTCGTTCTTCAAATACTGCAAGAGAAGCTGGATCTACAAAAGAAAGTCACTCAGTTAACAATACTGTCACTGAAACGATCTTTATGGATGCAATGTAGTTTAGCAAAATATTTAGACTTGAGACAGCACTCATTTCAAACTGCAGCTCTGTCATTTACCAGGTATGTGCCCATGTTTAGGCCTCTTTCTGCTTGTGTATAAAATGATACTATCATTTAACTTGTACAGTTCCAGCACAGCTCCTGGCCTTTAACACTCGATTCTCTCTTTTCTTTTCTTTCTTTTTTTTTTTTAAGTATATTTTATTATTGATTTTTTTTTTTTACAGAAAGGGAGAGGGATAGAGTTAGAAACATTGATGAGAGAGAAACATCGAAAGGAGAATCCAAGATGGCAGCATAGGTAAACACCTAAACTGCTGCCTCGCGCAACAATTTCAAAAATTCAACTAAAAGACAAAACGTCTATCACCCAGAACCACGGGAAAGCTGGCTGAGTGGAAGTTCTACAACTAGAAGGAAAGGGAAAAGAGCATCGAGACGTGCACGAGCGCTGAAAAGCTGAGGTACGGAGGCGCGTGATCCGGGCTGGCGGCGGGCGTTGCTTTTTTCAACCCAAAGGGAGACAAGCCCCCAATTACTCTGAAATCCAGTTTCTGGGGAGACGCGGGGGACCCAAACTCCTACGGGGAGAAGCTGGACTGTCTGCCAGTGAGGGGGGCTTACTTGCAGAGCTGCGCGCAGGAATAATTGTTTACAGCACTGGGGCACGGGACTCCGGGACGCCCTTGGGGACACAGAGCCGGCTAACTAGCAGCCATTGCTGTTTGCCACGCCCTAGCCTAGTGACGCCCTGAGGCCCCGCCCCGCACAACCTACAAACCCACCCAAGCTCCAAGCAGCAGCGTTAGCAGAAGAAAGCCCCGCCCTATCGCAGCTTAACCTAGCAAACTTGCAGCCTGGGTCAGACAGCTCCAAAACCTCCAAACCCCAAGCAAAGAGGAGAAAACTGTAGCTCTCACTGTAGCTCCTGCTGGATGGCCTCAGACAGTAGCTGACCTGCACCCCATTGGAGATCCAGAAGCCAGTGTACCTAGTGGTCAGAGTGAGATACCAGATTTCAACTCCTCACATCCATAAGTGACACATTCAAAGGCAGACTCAGTCAGCACCAAAGCCCCACTGAAACAAGTCCTGCCCCATAAGTGTGTCTTCAGTGCAGCAGTTCTTCCATTATAGACACAGTGAGTGCTCACAGCTAATTGGCCTGGAGGTCAATTCCTCCCAGTATACCAACAGCAATTAAGGCTTTAACTGCACCAAGTCTTTACACTCAGCCCACAAAGGGGTGTACCAAGAGTGTCCACATCAGGTGATTGGGGAGGCTGAGCTACTGCCCCCTATAGGTCACCTACCACACAAAGCTACTCCATCAACACAGGGAAGCAGCCAAAATGAGGAGACAAAGAAACATGTCACGAATGAAAGAAACGGAGGAAAGCAAACTACTGGATGACATAGAATTCAGAACCACATTTATAAGGTTACTCAAGAATCTTCTTAAAACCGCTGAGAAACTTGATGAGACCTTCAAGGAGCTTAATGAGAATGCCAAAAAAATGGAAAAGGATCAGTCAGAAATGAAGCATACACTGTCTGAAATAAAGAATATACAGAAACTCAACTGTAGATCAACGTACCCCAAGAATCAAACCAAAGATCTGAAATATGTGGAAACAAAAAACATCCAACCAGAAAAACAAAAAGAAAAAAGAATCCAAAAATATGAAGATAGTGTAAGGAGCCTCTGGGACAACTTTAAGCGAACCAACATCCGAATTTTTGGGATGCCAGAAGAAGGGAGAGAGCAAAATATTGAAAACCTATTAGAAGAAATAATGACAGAAAATTTTCCCTGCCTGGTGAAAGAAATAGATGTACAAGTCCAGGAAGCACACAGAACCCCATACAAGAGGAATCCAAAGAGGACCACACCAAGACACATCATAATTAAAATGCCAAGGGCAAAAGACAAAGAGAGAATATTAAAAGCAGCAAGAGAAAAACAGTTAATTACCTACAAGGGAGTACCCATACGACTGTCAGCTGATTTCTCAACAGAAACTATGCAGGCCAGAAGGGAGTGGCAAGAAATATTCAAAGTGATGAACAGCAAGAACCTACAGCCAAGATTACTCTACCCAGCAAAGCTATCATTCAGAGTTGAAGGTCAGATAAAGAGCTTCACAGACAAGAAAAAGCTAAAGGAGTTCATCACCACCAAACCAGGATTACATGAAATGCTGAAGGGTATTCTTTAAGGAGAGGAAGAAGAAGAAAAAGGTAAAGATAAAAATTATGAACAACAAAATGACATCAAATACATACCTACCAACAAATGAATCTAAAAATCAAGTGAATAAAAAATCTGAAGAACAGAATGGACTGGTGAATATAATAGAATCAGGGACATAGAAAGGGAGTGAACTGACGATTCTCAGGGGAAGCAGGTGTGAGGGGTGCGGGAAGAGATTGGACAAAAATCTTACTCCTATGGATGAAGACAATGGCGGGGGTAAGGGCATGGGGTGGGGTGGGGAATCAGGTGGAGGGGAGCTATGGGGGAAAAATAGAGGAACACCTGTAATAATCTGAACAATAAAGATTTATTTAAAAAAAAAAATAAATAAATAAAGTGAGTTAAACGGCAAAAAAAAAAAAAAAAAAAAAAGAGAAACATCGAACAGCTGCCTGCTACACACCCCCTACTGGGGACGTGCCCGCAATCAAGGTACATGCCCTTGACTGGAATTGAACCTGAGACCCTTCAGTCCACAGGGCAATGTTCTATCCACTGAGCCAAACCGGTTAGGGCGATTCTTTCTGTTCTTTATGCTCCATGCTCTGCCATGTACCCACCTCTACCTCATTTCCTCAAGAGATTCCCATAATTAGTGTTGTGAATATAGAGAAGGAGAAAATGAGCAAAAGGTAACTAAACAGATCTTTATTAGAGAAAGAAAATCTTAATAGTATTAAAATTTATGGGTTACTTATTTTTTTTATCATATATTTAATGCAAATTTAGTGAAGAAAAGACAGTTTAAAGAAAACTGAAATCACCTGCTTAGGTGTATCCACCAAAGATGACGCTGCCAGCAGAGTAAAAGTGTGCAGAGAAACAATCACCATTTTGGTGGAAGGATAGGATGTGACTAGCTGCTGTAGAAGCTGACGAGCGCTGGAGGCCAGGATGGCATCATGGTGCATGTGCTGCAGGATTGGGATCAACTTCAGCTTCAGGTCAACTGGTGTGGCTAAGCCTGGATGCGAAAAGGATTCTTAAGATTTCTGATCATCATCCTTGATAATAGTCCGCATTTAAAAGGTCTGAATCAATTGGCACAATATCCATTTAAAAACAAATAGTATATTAATATTATGTTTATAACATTAAAGATAACTATGAGAGATAATCCATCAGTGCAACAGTTTTTTCCAAAAGTATTTATCTTAATATTAATTTTTTCAGTGACTATAAAACTACATCCAACAGAAAATGCCTTTAAAAGGCACAGTGGAAAGCATTTTGCTGCCTATTTCTTCTCATAGCATACTAAAAAGCATCTATATATACGCACACACACATACTCAATGGCTAAAATGTTATGATATTTATAATTTTAAACATGGTTTCTTTCAACACTAACTCAAGATCAAGATGTGAATAGACTGTACACAGAATGGCTATGAACTTTGTGTAGCAATGCCTTTCTTTACTGCATACACAGCTGGAACACTATGAAGATGAACTCCAATGTATCTTTTTCTGTCAACAATAGAGCTAAACAAACAAACAAACAAAAAATATTTTCTTCAACCGTATGGCTTTGCAGTGATAGAGAACAAAAACTGTCAATCACAATGTGCTGTATATACATATGTAAGAATCTAATTTATATTCTGCAAATCATTCGCTTTCCCATTGTAAAATAAATGTTTAGTGTCAACATATGATAGCATTTCAACTTTCAGCGGTGGTTCACACCAACAAATTCCCTTGCTATTTGGCCTCTATTTGGGTTTGGCAAAGCAAACCCAAACCCAGGAGATGGGAGGGAGAAGAATGAAGTCTGAGTATCTATTCCCTGGTTCCCTTTCTGCAGGGCCACGTCATGTTCACCGAAGATCAGTTTTTCAAAGTGGCCCTATTGACATTACTCCAGGTTTCTGGTAACCACTCCCTCCCCTGCATCCTAAAGGGGTGAGGACTACATTACCACATACAGTCTACCCTGCCCATATGTTTGTAAATGGTTCCTTCATTAAACACTCCTTGTATTATCTTGCTGAGATCTTGTCTGATACAGCAGAATTCAATAAAAATCTGCTCAATAAATGAGTGACGCTTCCTTCTAGAGATAGCCCTTTCTGCAGGAAAGTCCTTTAAGGATAATGAGAGAAAAGACAAATAAATGGGAATAGGACAAAACTCAACTACTGTATCTTGTCCTTCACTTAAGTGACTTTATTTCCTTTTCTGTAAAACAGCATTAACTATCCACATCTGCCAAGTTGCACAATTCAAAAGAATGTCATTTGGTAAAATACAAAGGATGTGGTGTTCTCTAAAGTTGTTCAGTGCTGTAGCCTGAGCTCCCTTTTAAATGGGGTTAGTACACATGAATCATAGCATGAAAGATGACATCAGAAATCTTGGCCATTGTAGATTATAGCAAGGAATTTCCATTTTAGTTGTAACTGAAGACAGTGGAGGGACATCACTAAAGTGACGAGAGAACCCCAGAGCTTCTAATGGCACTGCCATCCCCCAAATCAAAATGTTTTTCCCTAAATATCTGCATTTTCCCCTCACATATCACTTCATCAGAGGCCTTCCATGATCAACATATATAAAATAGAAAAGTCCCTCCTTCCACCCTACCATCTACTCTAGTGATTCACTATCCACCTTACTTTTTCTCGGTACCACTGAATATGTCATATTTTTATTTGTCTATTGCCATCCCTCCTCCTCCCACCACTAGAATGAAGGTTTATGTGAGCGCATGGACTTGTTTTATTCACTACGGTATCCTAAGCACCTAGAACAGTTCTGGCAGTTAGAAGATACTTAATAAGTATTAATTGAATGAATAAATGAATGACTAGTGACTAGCACATAAGTACTTAATAAATGTTAGCAGCTATTTTTAATATACTAGTGAATACCATTAAGTCACTTCATAATACTAAATAAAACACACATACCTTGAATCATTTCACTGATTTTGTTACAGATTCCCACAGCAAAATCCCTTTGGAAAGAGAACAGAAAAAAATTTTAAACCAAATAATTAAATTAAGCTTTTCTAAGGACTTAAAAGAAACACAATGCAATCAACACTGGAGAAATGCCAATACGTACTCCAAAATATAACTAATATTCCAAATGTCAGGTGCTGGGGGTGGGGTAAGAAATGCAACTGAAACCAAAGGCAAATGGGGTCATGCCAACACTGTTTTCACTTGGTATTGGAGGAAAGATGCTCTGATTTACGAGTGCTGTTGCAATTTGCATCACTGAATGACACTGTTGGAAAGATTCAAGGTCACTATCTCAGTCTATTATGTTTTAGGATACATTTTAAAGTAAGAAAAGCTCTTAATATACAAGCTGATTACATAAGCAATAAAAACTATTTCTAATATTATGAATTTTAGAAAAACAAATAGAAACACCTTAGGAAATATGAATAGGCTGTTACTATAAAAGCCAAACTAATGTTAGCCATGTGTTTTTAACATTACACGTGTGTTAAATATTTTACAGGGTGCTGCTTTTGATTCTATATAATAAAAATATCACAGAATGTTGTAAAAGTATTAATAACATGAATGTAAGATAAAATATAATATGCAAAGAAACATGATAGAGCAAGAGGATCAAATCTGGCTTATTTAGCCATAATAATGATATATAAAGACAAAAACTACTTCTCCTCTACACTAATTCAATGGATGTCTAAATAAAATATTTCCTGCTATTAAGATATGATGTTGCCGAAACTGGTTTGGCTCAGTGGATAGAGCGTCAGCCTGTGGACTGAAGGGTCCCGGGTTCGATTCTGGTCAAGAGCATGTACCTTGGTTGCAGGCACATCCCCAGTAGGGGATGTGAAGGAGGCAGCTGATTGATGTTTCTCTCTCATCAATGTTTCTAGCTCTCTATCCCTCGTCCTCTCTGTAAAAAATCAATAAAATATATTAAAAAAAAAAGATATGATGTCATTTTTAATTTCATTCTCACAAGTGAACAGTAGAGTTTTGCAGAGGCTATATATGACATCATCTATTGACAACTAATGGACTGCATGATTGTATATTCATCTGATTTTTAGAATTTTCTCTGGTAGTTTAGTGTATAATTGTGTTTTCTGAAATTGTTTGTTTTCAATTATTCCATTGTGCTCTTACTCTCTTTAACTACATGCATTATATCTGTAACCTTATTATCATTCAGTACATCATAATTCTGAAATCTTGAAGTTTTCCTTATGTCTATGCAGAAACATATCAAGAATTATACTTTGTTGTGCTTTGCAGTAAAATTTTGCTAAATTTGCTTTTGTCAATAAAAACATATTTTTAAAAAATAAAATTGCTTTTGTTTTAGAATTTAGAATATTTAACTCTAAAATAAAATTCATTTGCAAATTATTTTTCTTATACTTAAGAGTGAGTTGGCTTGAGAGATTAGAAGACATTTTCTCAACTGAGTCCAACTAAGTTCACCACAGTCGCCACTAGAGGGCACTTCTCTCATTGACCTTGCTCCTCTGGCCCCTGAAGGAAATTGGGCTTGCATGCAACTCCTGTTTTATGACTTGGACTAGCTTTTAAAGTATAAAATCTTAACCTTTTTTAGAACAAGTCAGATGTGGTTATGGTAGTAGACAGGGGGAGAACAGAATTAAATTCTCAAGGTCTTATTTGGCCAGTTACTCCTATTTATTTAAGATCCAAAATTGGTAAATTGAAATACTAAGATAAAAATACATCAGCATTAGTTGAGATATCTGATCTTCTGGCAGGTCATCTTTCTCTGGAGAAAGAGGTAAACTATAATCTCAAAAAGATACATTTTTTAAATTTCACATACATTTAGATAGGTCCTTAAGGTTTTCTATTGGACTAATTTGGTATTTTTAGTATTACAAATTACAAGTATATACTGAAGCCTGGTATGTTAAAAACTG
The DNA here is from genome assembly GCA_026230045.1 of Corynorhinus townsendii. Classification (NCBI taxonomy): domain Eukaryota; kingdom Metazoa; phylum Chordata; class Mammalia; order Chiroptera; family Vespertilionidae; genus Corynorhinus; species Corynorhinus townsendii. The sequence continues at coordinate 30,182,162 of JAPDVU010000013.1, read as the reverse complement.
CTTCTACATAACTGTTAATTTAAATGTTTATTGGTCATCAATTCTTTAAATGAAGACTCTTGCTATTTCTACGTTACTTAGTCTTAATCATTTCACAACACAGATCAGAAATTCCACAGCTGATAAAATTACCTTCTGATAACAGAAGAAAAAAAGTGAATAAAAAATGATTCTCATAAATAAAATCTAATCCCTAAATTATAAACTTATCATTTAGAAACTACATTTAAAAAACTACTTTTGGCGTCACTGGAAGTATATATTTAATCTAACATTATAAAGTACTGAGACCTTGATGGTGCTAATCAGGTATTAACAACTCACTAAATAATACCTCCAATCTTAAAAGCAATTTTTAAAAAGCTCTCCATATCAAATGATTTTCTCAATAATAAAAGCATTTGCCAATTTTCAAAAGCACCAATAGGAACTGTATTTATTCAGATATTTCTCTTCTACCATTACTGCAGTTCCCACTAATTTACAGCAGTAAATTAAAAATTATATGCTTTTTATTCTCTACTCTCCTTTTCTGATGAGTAATCTCGAACTTCTAAAGGTTTGAAAAAGCAGCTGAAGGGAATATACTTAAAAGTATATTCCCTTCACATACTTAAAAGCTGAAGAAAGAAAATTGATTATTTCAGTTACCCAAATGCAGCACAAGCTCTTAATAGAAATGCTAATTTTTATTTTAAAAAATAACATTTATTATTCACTTGATTATAAAACCAAAACTTGCTCATGGCAGGATACAGAGAAATTTATAAAAAGGAAAATAAAAATTTAGATACAATCCTACCAACCCAGGGACAATGTTTTGATATGTATCCTTCTAGCTTTTTTCTATTCCATATGTACGTTGTGTTTTATTAAATAAATTTGATATCACATAAGTTATTATATAATGTTTCCAAATACATTTCTAAAATAGTTGTTAAAAGTTGATGTACTATTCCACTGTACAACCATATTTACCAAACACACTGGTTGGAATTTAGGTTGCTACCAACATTTTATTTGTTATTGTAACACTACAGCTAGTATCCTTGCAAATAAATATCAATACACATTGCTGATTTCTTAGGATTAGTTCTAAGTGGATTTTCTAGGTCAAAGGGATATTTGGCAAAATACTTATTATCAAATGCCCTCCAGAAAGCAATGCTACTTTTATCAGTCACTAGAGGGGATAATATACTTTTTGCAGAGAGTAAGTAAACAAATCAAACACATTAATAAAATCATGATCAACATTTCGCCACCAACCCCCACCCCCCGCCCCCAAAAAAATATTCTGTAAGAACATGACTTGCCAAATAGGTGAAAATTGGTTTCAACTCAAGTTACTACTGTCTTTGTCAAATCGTGTACAGCTCTAACGCCATGACTTGAGAAGACAGTAAGAAAGCAGCAATTTCAGATTAGGGCTGTGTGTGTCTAGGGGAGGCTCCTCAAGAAACAAAGCTCTGCTCCCCAATGAAGCCTTCCTCAACTACTGTGCTGATCCTGTCCTTCTGGAAACTCTTATTTCATTTATAGTTAATGCCAACATTTGTACTAACTCTTCTGTTCTATGTATTTAAGTTTTGCTTCCCCACTGTGATCTAAACCCGTTTGGAAAACACCCTTTGCCATTTACATTTTTCGGTATTGCTCAGTATTTATAGATATTGCTGAGTTTTTCCTTCAAAGCCTCTTTTTGGGAATCCAAATGATTCGTTTGAAAGGCCTATGCTTACTTTGACTGTGCAGAAAAGTTGGCAGCAGCAAAAACAGCAGCTTCAACTTCTACATTATCGTGTGAATCCAGACTCTGACGAATACTATGGTGAGCATTCTTCCTCTCAGGAATTATTGATGCCAGACTCCCCAACATCCTACAGAAGCAGAGAAACCAGAAAAAATGCAAAAACAATACACTCAAGGTCAGAAGCAAGGCAAAGCTAGATTATCAAAACTAAAGTTTGTAGGTAATTCCATAATCCCAGGTTAATAAAGCATTAACTTTAAGGAACAACCAGTGACTGACATTCTAACCACTTTTCCATATTTCAGTATGTCAGAAAAATTAAATGGATTATCTAATACAAGCAAAATTAAAAGAAATCATCTTGAAGTACATCCCAGGTATCAAACACAGCCCAGCAAAGAAATTTTTGAATTATTAAAGCATTAACATACCAATTTTCCAATGTTGCATAGAGAAGTCCAATTCAGCAAAGCATTAAGAGTTTAACATTTTTGGTATTAAGTATAACCAAAAAGTAAAAAAAGTAAGACTTTCCAGTCCCTTTTTTCCACATCAATAAATATTGGTACCATGATTTTCAAATTCATCCTCAAAATCAAAAGAACAGATGCAGAGAATGCCCCCGAGAGTCATATCAGAATCCGCAAGGGTGAGGAATGTATAATTTGAAAAAACACAGTCCAATCTATAATAAAATTATAAATTCAGAAAAGGGAAAAAAATCTATTATTTGTAACATAAACTACAGAAAGTAAAGCTTGAAAAATCTTTTCAGCAGAAAGGCATGGATTTTAGAAGGCTGTAAAACATTTCAATAAACAAAACAGAGTTCCTACAATGATAACCTTCCTCAAAGTCAATGTCCTAAGTCAGTGGTCAGCAAACTCATTAGTCAACAGAGCCAAATATCAACAGTACAACAATTGAAATTTCTTTTGAGAGCCAAATTTTTTAAACTTAAACTTCTTCTAACGCCACTTCTTCAAAATAGACTCGCCCAGGCCGTGGTATTTTGTGAAAGAGCCACACTCAAGGGGCCAAAGAGCTGCCTGTGGCTCACGAGCCGCAGTTTGCCGACCACTGTCCTAAGTTACCTTGCTACCTGACATATCATCTCCTATTATCAATTGGACACAAGTAGTAGAGTTCTTATAAAAAAGATATTAAAATGGACTAAATAGGTAATTTAATTTCAATTAGAAAAAAAGTTCTTAAATTTTTTTCAAAATACGTAAATAAAAAGTAACTATTAATTTAATATTTTATACAAGAAAAGATTAAACTAGGCTAATATTGACATATCTTGATTAGCAGTTTATTACTATGTAATATAAAAGGGCAAAAAATGCATAATCCCATGATACTACTTTCTGAAATATTTCTGGTAGTATTATAAATAATTTGTAGCACTACATTTCAAATGCAATGAGTATCTCCCAGCTTCTTCCATCATTTTTTGTTGTAATTTATAAGTCTAAAGTAACGGGTAAAAAAGAAAACATCTTTAAAATATGAATGACAAAAGCACTTAATTATGAGTAAGAGGGAAGAACCAGTTCCAGGTGTGAAAATATGGAAACATAGGGAAGAAGTGATATCCTAGACTTTATGGTTAAAAAGAGCAAGTCAGAAATGAACCCTATATATAATTTAGAAAAGTGAATTAAAAAAAATCCCATAATTATACAAGTGATTCCATAGACAGCAGAGCTAAAAAGAGAACATGGTTCGAGCTGGATATAAGGCTTATAAATTTTTTAAAATTCTAATAAAATTAAAAATAATTTTTTAGTACCAAGAAACAAAAGGCTGATGAAACTTCAGTGCTTATATCTGGCATTCTTCAAGGAGTTCAAATACAAATTATTGCATGCAAAAATGAGTACATAACTAAGGATGAATAAAGAAAACTAACACAAAACAGTAAGAAGAAGGTCAGGAAGTTCAAAATGAGCTGAAGCTAAGCTACATTCAGATCCTAGTTATTTGATCAGAACATTTACCTACAAAAAGGAATGTTTCAAAAATAAGTTACATGACAATATACAACCAAAACAGTATCATAAATGATAAACAAAAGTATTTACAGGTAGGTACAGTTACCATATTTTTGCATCGAGTCTCAGTGGAAAAAACAAAAATAAATTTTTAATAATCAAAATGAAAAAGTAAGTATATTGCCTTTTCTGGTTACATAATTACAGCAATCTTGTGGTGAATGATTATAGCAATGCAGTATACCGGAGTGTGATGGCTCTTGCTACAGGATCATTACTATGAATCACAGAGAAAATTCTCTTCACAAATTCATCCACATTTAGAATCTTCTCCAAATGCTTTTCACTTTGTTGAGTAACTTTAAGAACACAAAGCCTCAGGAAATTGTTTCTACGAAAAACCAGGGATAAAACAAATTAGGCCACTTTAGGAAAGTAATATTTGATTAAGAATCAAAATTACACTATTAATATAAAATTGTAGCAACAGGCAAATGTTTTTCAATCTTATTATTTGTGTCCTCATTAAGAGTTAAAATTTAAAGGTGGGCACTCAGCATAAGCAGTTAGCAATGCCTGCAGTCCTGCTGCCAGACACCAAAATGGCAGTGACACAAGGAGAAGCCCTGAAGCAGAACTATATCTCATCATATTATAAACAAGGCCAAGAGGTCAGATAACGCCGGTGGTCTTGATACGGCATCTAGAAGGGTTCAGCAATCTGGAGAAGGGACTGTGCGTAAATTAGAGTCCAGAGATGAAACATAATTTTGAAAGGCATATAGGGAGTCAGAGAAGACTTAGCAAAAGGAACTGAGTTCTCCTCGCCTCAGGACCCCTTGCTTTTTATTAACACAATTTGTCCTAAGGTGAGGTGGAATATACACATCAAAGGGTAGGGTTAGGTACAGAATCCATTGTCAGAATGGGGAATTACCTCCAGCTGTTCAGGTGTTTGGCCAGGAGGAGGCAATAACATGGAGCTGAAGATGCCCTGAGCTGTCTGGCAGCAAGCAATCATCCTTTTCAGTTTTGGGGAAATGCCTTTAGCCATTCCCAGCAGGCAATAACATATGTGACTCCACCCTTGTTGAGTCCCCAAGTTCCATCAACCTTTCGATGAAACTCTTGCAATTATGACATGCTGGAATTGGCTTCCGGCAGTCAGATGGCCTTCCTCCCCTCTAGAGCTAATTCTACAACATCTTTTCCCCTTCAAGTCTGATTTGGTGTGTGTATAAGCACATGAGAGCTTGGAGAATGAGAGGAAGAAATGGGGGAAAGGCCGGTGGGGGAGAAAAATAAATGGTTTTTTTAGTCAGTGCTTACATGCTTCAGGCACTTCGAAATAACATGTTATCTCACGTTATAAAATAAGCTATTAAATCCAAAACTGCTCAAAACAATCAGTACAAAGCTACAGGTATTTCCAAAACATATACTAATATATCAAGGTTGCCTTAATTTGATTTATCCTATTACACAAAGAAATAAGTACTCTCTAATTTATACTCTTCATTTTTGCTTAAAACACCACTAAATCTCCCACCAAAAGGTATTAGATACTCTGTGTCCATTAAAATGGTAACCAACCATATGAAAGTTCTAAAAGTCAATAAGAATAAAGACCACAATATAAAACAGAGATATGGACAAAGTGCTTTAGGACACCAAAGCTTTCAAAAGACTTACCCAACTCTGAAAACATCAGCTAACTTTAGGAATGCAGAATTGATGAGAATAGGGAATGGATACTTTTGAAAGAGCCTGGGAAAGCGAACAACTGCTTCACATTGTTCACCAAGTTTGCCAGATCTTAGACCTATGAAAAACATAAAAAGAGAACAGCTTACTCCCTTGTGGCTACAATAAGGCAAAAATAGCAAATACTAACACAATATTACCCAGTAAAGTTATATATGTAGTAAAATAACAATAAATTCTTAACAATTAGGTAAAGTACAACTGTAATTCATTGCCTTTTAAAAAATAAAAATGGTATATAAAATAGTAATTTGGCATATTGTCACTTTGAGGTAAACAAATAATAAAAAATAATTTTAACAGGAAAAATTGATTATAAATGAGTTAAGAGTATTTGGGGCTATAAAGTATATCTCAAAAAATTTAAAAGAACTAAAATCATACCAAATATGTCCTCTGATCATAATAATTAGACCAGAAATCAATAAGAGATTTGATCCAATAGGACTGAGACTTTCCCTAAGCAATCTTAGGTGTGTGGCTATATCCCCATTAGCATCTTCACCAACCAATCAGAGCAGCCCTACTTTGACCAATCAGGACCGTGCCTTTTGAAGCAATTAAATTGTGAGGATTTGGAGTTCTCATTTACATGAGAACAGACCAATCAGGTACTTCTCTCTATATAAGTAAGTCCTGTTCTGGCTTGGGTAGCAGGCTTTCCCTTTCCACTGAATGCTGAAAATGCAATTTCCCCGCCCCCAACAGAGCAGAACTGGTGGGCAACCTTGCCACCTCACCTGAGGGTGACCTTAGCCATGCTGTTCCACAACCATGCTGTCTCATAATTGAGCTGTAACACTATTGAGCTATTCCATGGCTGTACTGTATTACTATTGAGCTGTTTGCACTGAATAATGTTTCCTTCTTCACCACAGCCCAAATTGGAGATTCCTATTGGTTCTGAATTGGCACCAATGATCATCAGTTGGTAAATGCTTATGTTAAAAAGAAGAAAGGTCCCAAATCAATGATCTAATAAAGGTGCCAAGATAATTCAATGTGCAAAGGATAATCTTTTTAACAAATAGTTCTGGAACAACTGGATATCAATAAGCAAAAGAAACTCAATCCTTAACTTGTACCATATAAAAAAAATAACTCAAAATGAACCATAGACCTAAATATAAGAGCTAAAATTATAAATAGCATAGAAGAAAATATAAGAGAAATCTTGACGGGCTTGGGTTAGGCAAAGAATTCTTAGAAAAAACACCAAGACACATCATAATTAACAAGGGTTAAAGACAAAGAGAGAAACTTAAACACAGCAAGAGAAAGACAGTTAGTTACCTACCAAGGAGCTCCCATAAGACTGTCAGCTGATTTCTCAATAGAAACATTTCAGGCCAGAAGGGATTGGTAAGATATATTCAAATAGATGAAATGCAAGGACTTACAATCAAGACTACTTTACCTAGCAAGGTTATCATTTGAAGGAGAAATAAAGAGCTTCCCAAACATTAAAAACTAAAGGAGTTTGTTACCACCAAACCAGTATCACAAGGGATGTTAAAGGGCCTGCTTTAATTAGATGAAAAAGAAAAGGAAAAGATAAAAACCAGAGGAACACAGTTAAAAGAATAAAGTGGCAATAAATATGTACCTATCAATAATCACTTTAATCAAAAGACAGAGTAGATGAATGGATAAGAAAGACCCATATGTATGTGCTGTCTACAAGAGACCTGCCTCAGAAAGAAAGATACAGACAAATTAAAAGTAAAGGGATGGAAAAAAATACTTCATGCCAGTGGAAATGAAAGAAAAACAAAAACTGGGGTAGCAATACTTCTATCTGACAAAATAGACTTTAAAACAAAGGCTACAGTAAGAGACAAAGAAGGATAGTACATAATGATAAAAGGAGCAATACAACAAGAGGATATAACCCTTGTAAACATTTATGCACCCAACATAGAAGCATCTAAATATGTAAAGCAGTTTTGATGGCAATAAAGAGAGGGACTGACAGTAATACAGTCATAGTAGGGGATTTTAATAACCCATTAACATCAGTGGATAAATCTTCCAACAGAAAATTTAACAGGGAAATGGTGGCCTTAAATGACACACTAAATGATAACTTTAGAGTCCCACCCCAAAGCAGCAGAATACTAGTATACATTTTTTTCAAGTGCATATGGAACATTTTCTTTTCTTTTCTTTTTTTCATTTTTCTTTTTTCCATTGATTTTTAGAGAGTGGAAGGGAGAGGGAAAGACAGAGAGAGAAACATCGAAGTGAGAGAGACATATCGATTGGTTGCCTCTCATACGCACCCCCACCAGGGCCAGGGATCAAGCCTGCAACTGACGTATGTGCCCTTAATCAGAATCATATCAATCTTCTCTGACCATAATGGCATGAAACTAGAAATCAACCACAAGAAAAAAAAGGAAAGCACACAAAGTCATGGATGCTAAATAACATGTTACTAAACAGTGAAAGGGCATAGCCGGTTTGGCTCAGTGGATAGAGCGTCAGCCTGAGGACTAAAGGGTCCCGGGTTCGATCCTGGACAAGGGCACATGCCCGGGTTGCGGGCTCTATCCTCCCAGTAGGGGATGTGCAGGAGGCAGCCATTCAATGATTCTCTCTCACCATTGACGGTTCTACTACTCTCCCTTCCTCTCTGAAATCTATTAAAATAAAATAAATAGTGGAAGGGTTAACAATGAGATCATGGGAAAAATCTAAAGTTATCTTGAAACAAATTAAAATGAGAACATAACCCCAAATTTATGGAACATAGTGAAAGTAGTCCTAAGAGGGAAATTCACAGCATTACAGGATACTTCTGGGAGAAATGAACATAATCACTTACCTAATATCTAAGACTGACACCTGGTTTACGATTAAACACTCAATAGCCATCCATTTATTTCTTACAGATCTGAAAATATTTCTATTTCAACTTTTAGGAGGGAAAATTTACATTATATTTGTTTCTTACAATAATTGCAATTTTTAAAGAATTAAACAATTCTAGATTTCTCATTTTTTAGAGCCCTATAACAATCGGTTTTACACCACTGTCCTACTATCATTATGGGATGCGCCCACCTGGACCAGAGTGGTAGTAGAAAATTTCTTTTTTTAAAAATATATATTTTATTGACTTTTTACAGAGAGGAAGGGAGAGGGATAGAGAGCTAGAAACATCGATGACAGAGAAACATCGATCAGCTGCCTCCTGCACACCCCCTACTAGGGATGTGCCCGCAACCATGGTACATGGCCTTGACCAGAATTGAACCTGGGACCCTTCAGTCTGCAGACCGACACTCTATCCACTGAGCCAAACCGATTAGGGCTGAAAATGTCTTTAGAATTGGTAAGAACATTATATATCTGGACCTGCAACTCTCCCTGGGGAATAAGCAAGGAATTATCAGAATGGGGAGGAAAAGATTATGTAGTTTTTTATTTTTTTAATAAGAAAACATTTATGTGTAAAATCACAGAGGTAGAAGAAATAATTTATAGAAAAAGTGGGCTTAGAAAACAAGTTATAGAGGTGAAGGAAGGTTCTTTGGAGCTTGGGAGTGAGAAAGCTAATAGTAACATGCCTGGGACAGGGATGCGGAAGGGAAAGGGAAAGGGAAAGGCATGCTTTCTGGAGGGAGAGCCAAGATTGTATAGTTTTTAAAAAACACTTAGTGTTATAACTGTATACTTCAGAAGGGGGAAAGCCCTATAGCTTTGGAAAGAGAAAGCAGAGCTCACATTATTTTCTTTTTTGTTGTTGTTATTAATCCTCACCTGAGGATATTTTTTCCATTGATTTTTGAGAGTGGAAGGGAGGGGGAGAGACAAGACAGAGATAAACATCGATGTGAGACACATCAGCCAGGGCTCACATTATTTTTTTGACTGGTTCTGGGACTCAACCAAAAGAATACTGAATTGGAGTGTTGTGACATTTTTGCTGATCAAAAGGAGTTAAAGGCTTAAATTTCTGAGAAACTCATTTTTAAAAGTCTGAAAAACTGCCCTAGTTGGTTTAGCTCAGTGGATAGAGCAGCAGGCAGACTGAAGGGCCCTGGGTTGGATTCCCATCAAGGGCAGGTACCTCAGTTGTAGGCTCAATCGGGGCACATGTAGGAGGCAACCAATTGATGTATTTCTCTCAGATCATCAATGTTTCTGTCTCTCCCCTGCCCTTTCACTCTCTCTAAAGATCATTGGAAAAATATCCTTGGGTGAGAATTACCAACAACAACAAAATGTTTTTTAAAGCCCGAGAAACTCTTATCTAGACCAACCTACTAAAAATGTTTACAGTTTAAAAAAGAAACACTCACAAAGTTAACAGAGTGTCCACATCAGAGATCTGGGAAATGGTTCATAGTGGACCTAGATTCTTCTAACCTTTAGTCCAGTTCTGAATACACTATACATCGACTACAGTTAATTAAGAACTATAGGCCCAGTGCACGAAATTCATGCACTGGTAGGGTCCCTAGCAGCTGCAGGTGGGGGCTTCCTCCCTTTCTCGGGCCGGCTACGCCCCCTGGTGGAACTCCCGGAAGAACTCCCAGTTGTGGGGAAATTTTGCATACTACACTTTTATTATATAGATAGGATTAACTGTGCCAGGCAGATGTGGCTCAGTTGACTTGCAAGCCAGGTCACATTTAGATTCCTGGTCCGGGCACATGCCTGGGTTGTGGGCTCAATCCCGTGTGGGGCGTTCAGACAGACAATCGATTCTCTCTCATCACTGATGTTTCCATCCCTCTCTCCCTCTTCCTCCCTCTCTCTGAAATAAATAAAAATACACAACACATATATATGACAAAATATTTTCCTCATTCAATAAAAATCCTTGAAGTACACTGAAACAAAGGTTTCATTTTAATACCTGAGTTCTATACTGACAAATATCTGGCTTTGTCTTCCATATTCATACCTAAGAAAGAAGACATATCTCTTTTTAGTACTTAATAAAGGCTTCTTTTGCATACCATTATATCACTTAGTATATTTTTGTTCCGTAAATTCTACTTTATATCGCTTAATATTTACAACAATCTTGTCAGCTCAATGGTTCTGTACCCACTTTGCAGACAAAAAACCGAGGTTCGGTGGTTAGGTGACTTGTCCCATGATAATAAATTAGTGAAATTGCAATTCAACTCAATCTAACTTCAAAGCTCGTACTATACACCAAATGCCCACTCCCCGTCCTCGAAAGGAAACAACTCTAGGAATTGTCTGCAGAGAAGGAGCAGGGGATGGTTTTCGGATCGTTTCAGCCGTATTTAACCTGTCCAGTAACCTGCAAGTAATAGTTACAGAACTCAAAGCGCTATAAAGTCGGTGCACAATTATTATTCATTTTGGTGAAAACCTGTTCTCAATTGAACGTTCTAATAATTTTTCAATTAAAAAAAAAAAACACTGCTTGGAAAGTCGGAGTACTGTGCCCCCAAGTGGTCAAAAACAGGCCGATCACCAGAGCTCGCTACTAGTTCGATTTGTCCAAGGCCAATCCAGCAACGCGGCAATTTCCCTGCAATCTTCCAGATTCACCGAAAGCACAGGCGTCCGCCGCCGCCCCCCGCCTAGAGAAGCTACGCGCATGCCCGAGGCTATCACCGCCTGGTGGCGCCACTTCCCTCACATCCATCACACCCGCTCAGCCCGCTCTTTTGAATACCTTTGTCTAATTCCATAAGGGCAGAGTTAGCATCCAGCTCCTGTTCACCATAGCCGGCATCTGCCAAGAAAGACTTAGTTGAGTTTGACGCCATGGCCCCAATAGTTACTGGACTATCCTATTCAGAAATATTGCAAACTCTGCCCCCTCACCGCCATCTTCTTCCACCACCTTCTCGCGGATTTTTCCTCCGCGCTCTGTCAAATTGTGGTACGCATGCGCCCTGGTCACCACGCAGTTCGCCAGCACTTCAGCACCGCCCTGCGCAGGCGCCCTGGGAGCTCCAGAACTCCAGGTTCCCGCGGCTGGGAGAAAAGGAGGCGGGGATTCGTAGAGGGAAGTGAATCGACGGCGCCCGGACGCCGCGGTGAGAGCCAATCAGAGGGCGTGACGTCAGTTTGGCGGGGAGTTTGGTGGCCGGGGCTTACAGTGGCGGGAGTTGGAGGCTATAACTAGTCCGCTTCTCAAGGACCCAAGTTGCGACTTCTGCTGAATCGGTGGCATCTCGACGACTTTCCTCTCAGTTGTGCCTTTCCCCCCGGCCCAGATGCTCTTCAATTCGGTGCTCCGACAGCCCCAGTTTGGCGTCCCGAGAAATGGTGAGTAACGGCCCTAACCGCTGCTCGTTGCTGGCGAGATTCGCCTCCCCCGAAACCACACCTCGGACCAAGGCCGAATCCAGTTGTTTCCCAGCTCCAGCCTCGAGTTCTCTTACGACCAGACGGCTGAAGAGAGCTGCGCTTTCATGCCCTTCGGGACACTTTTAATCGTAGTCTCCATTTTTTAAACTAAAATGTGGGCTGACGGAGGGAGAGAAGTTAACTTAAATGGCCTCCTTTACCGCGTATGCCTATATTACACTTTTAGTGGAAAACGCGTGCATCTGTGTGTGTGTGCGTGTCTGTGTGTTTCTCGTCAGCTATGTGAGATCGAGGAGACTCGCATGCATTGATTAATGTGTTGTTGAATCTTAGTGAGCCCTAATATTGATTATAGCACATCATCGAATCTGACCCGCTGTTAAGGAACTCAGTCAAGCAGGGAAGACGGAACATCTGCTTCTAGCATGGTCAAGAAAGCTTTTTTTCTCCCTGATTACTTCATATGCATAAACATTTGAAATTATAGAGTGAAAAATGCCCGTAACTACACACCCCAGAGATGACCACTTTTAAATAGATGGAAGTATATTTTTCCAAAATGTTTTTCAATGCCAGAGGTAGTATGTATTGTTATTTACAGAAATTATATCAAAAATTTTTGTTTTGTGTTTCACGCTAACGGCGTAACTTGGGAATATTTCTACATTAGTATGTAGAAATCTAACTTATTCTCTATAGTTCTTGAGGTTCCTTAAGTTAAAACTTTGGCAATAAGAATGTTGAGCCTAGGTTTGAGTGTCATCGACCTGAAGCTTTCTGATAAGGAAGTTACCGCTGGGATTAAGCTTGGATAGAAATGAAGGCTAGGTCTTCTTTCTCTGTAAAACCACGTGGAGGGGGGGAAAAGAAAAGAATTTGAGAGAGGAACTTTTTATATGGAAGGCATAGGTCTAGGACAATGATTTTCAACCGGTGTGCTGCAAGAAAAATAAAAATTTAAAACCTGCAGTCCCTGACTATTCACTCAGGGCACTGACTTCTTTCCCCTTAGATTGTCAAATAAGGAAATGACAACAGCCAACACAACAATAGCTGTCCGGTGTGAACGAATCAAAATTAGACTTTTTTTACTTTTTGTCAGATTGGCAAAAAATATATATGTTGGTGTGCTTCGGAAACTTTCTGATGAGGATGTTACTGTCTAGACTAAGCTTGGATAGAAATGAAATTTCATTCCTTTAAAGAAGGGTAAGTCTTCTTTCTCTTTAAAACCACGTGGGGGAAAAATCACGTGGAAAACAAAAAGAAGAGAATCTGAGAAGGGAACTTTTTACATTGAAGGCATAGGTCTAGGATAACGATTTTCAACCGGTGTGCTGCAAAAAATAAAATTTAAAACATGCAGTCCCTGACTATTTAGTCAGGGCACTGACCTCTTTTCCCTTAGATTGTCAAATAAGAAAATGACAACAGCCAACACAACAATAGCCGTCCGGTGTGAACAGATCAAAATTATACCTTTTCATTTTTTGTCAGATTGTCAAAAAATACATATATTGGTGTGCTGTGGAATTTTAGAAATTAGTTTATGTGTGCCATGAGATGAAAAAGGTTGAAAATTGCTGGTCTTTTAGGAAAAGGATCTTGAGAAGGAGACTTGAGTAGTCCCTCAACTTTCTGCCCCCAACCTAAAACTTTGTATCATCCTGACCTACTTCCCTCTTGCATAAGATTTTAAGTCCTACTTTAAATACCCCCTCTTTCTGTCTATCCAGGGACCTTGCTTGAGTAACTTCTCTATCTGTCATGAGTGTTAATAACACAGTGCTTAAGAGCTTTGGCTTTGGAGATAAAATGCCTGCATTTTTTGTTGTTGTTTTTTAATCCCTGAGTTTTAAATCCAGTTCCATTCTTATCTGTGTAACCTGAGGCAAACTCTAGCCTTGATTTTGTAACGCATTTTCTCCTAATTCTCCAATTTATCCTCTATATCTTCCGGTCTCATAAATTCTCATTCACTGTTATGTGTTAGGCTTTGAAATTCATTCATCCTTATATATTATGCACTGAACATGATAGGACCATTTTCTCTCTTCCCCTGCCTGTCAGTGTTCCATCCTACGCCCTCTATCTCCTTCTGTCTACTCCCATTGATGATCATAGCCTTCACCAGGGCTTCTTCCACTGCTACCTGCAACCTTCCTTTCCCAAGACTTATATCCAGTCATATAAAAGTTGTATGAGTATCTTTTCCCAGATGGTCAGTGCCGCAGGCATCTCAAACTCAGATACCTAAACTGAACGGACTTTCCCTAAACCTGCTGTATAACCTATTTTGGCAGCAGTTCCATTATTTTAAACTAGTCCACCCAGCCAGAAACCTGAGAGTTAATCAAAATTTCTCCATTTTCCTCAAGATACACATCCAGAAAGTTTCCTTATAATCTCTTGACTCTGACCTCTCTTTCCCCACTGATTTTGCCTCTTCACCATATCTTGGATCTGTTCTATGTTTACCATTCCATTTCCTTAGTTTGGGCCCTGATACTTTCTGGTCTGGATTATAACAGGTCTCCCAAGTGGCCTCTCTCTAGTTTATTCTCCACATTGTTGCCAATGATATTTCTAAAATGGAAATCTGAGTACTCTTCTGTATATTTTTAAATTGGTACCTAAAAGTTTTTATCCTAAGTTAAAACAAATATAAAGGATTTAATTTCTGGCCATATTAATAAATATTGACATTTTAAAATAAAAATAGTATATTACTCTTTAAATGTGTATCTAATAGAATGTAAATTCTATAGTTATTTGATAACTGCAGAATAATTTTTTAAAATATGAACTATTTTAACTTAGATACTCTATATAGTTGCTTTTCTCCCTTGAACTTACTTCCACTTTATTTCTCCCACAGAATTTACCCTAATGTAATTTTATGTTAAGCTTGAAAATTTGATTGATCACCCTCTCATATTTCTCTTTGAGAAATACATTTGAATTAATATTATCTGTGATTGTAAGGCTCTGTATGTTAAAAGTTCATTTGGATTGCCTTACCATTGCAACTATTAGTATGCAATTAATCAAAACTATATATTTTTAATTTTGATAAGGAATTACTAAGCATAAAGTTAAAATTTTATTGGAAGTATATTTTTCCAAGCAATGGATTTGTGTGTTCATGATGCCTTTACTAAAGGAAGTATCCGGTTGTCTCTCATTTGGAATCCCAGAAGTTTTTATACCTTGGGGTACCGCAAGGTGTAAAATTGGGGCATGGAAATGCCTTTCTTTTGAAAGTGGAAGACGGTGATGAAGGGAGAGGAGAAAAAAGCCTCAACCTTTTCAGACAATCATTTTTAGAAATGTTTATACATGGAATTTGAGCATTAGGAGATTGATTCTCTGAAAACTCATGTCCTCAGATACTCCTTGAAAAATCTGCATGTAATTTTAAGTTTTACATTGGATAAGTGATAGGCTTTTCAAATGAGTGTTGTGGGGGAAAACATTACAAGTTCATGTTGGGAACAGCACAGCACACTAATCCAAAAGTAGTTTAAGGGTCTGGTCCAAGAAATGGAGGGGACTAGTTACTAAGTCATGTTAGGCCATTTGTTAATATTTGGACATTAGTCTATAGGTTATGAGGCAGAGTTGACAGGAGTCATTGTTTAATTGTAAAGAATTTGATCTCCATAGCGTACATATTATCTTCAATTCCACCTAAATTATTCAAGATTCAGTTCTTTTGAATTAGTTTGAAGTCATTAGATTGTTTTAAAATCCTAAACCACAAGTGTGCATTTCGATAGCTTTTTTTAAAAGTATATTTTTATTGATTTTTAAAAAAATAATTCTTTATTGTTGAAATTACACATGTCCCCCTTTTTCCCCCATTGACCCCCTCCAGCCCACAACTCCCACCCTAGGCCTTCAGTACCTATTTATTTGTCCATGGGTTATGCATATATGCATACAAGGTCTTTGGTTGATTACCTCCCACCCACCCATCCTCCCCTTTCTTCCCTCGGAGATTCTGAACTCTGTTCCATGCTTCCATGTCTGGATCCACTGCGTTCATCAGTTATTTTGTTCCTTACACTGAGTGGCCAGATTATTATGATCTCTGAACACATAATAATCTGGCCACTCAGTGTATATCCTATATAATAAAAGGCTTATATGCAAATTGTCCCCTCTACCAGGAGTTTGACCAGCAGGCAGGCCGGCCAACTGCCCATGTCCCCTCCTGCTGGCCAGACTGGTCAGACCCCACCCATGCCTGAATTCATGCACTGGACCTCTAAAATACGCGCGCACGCACGCGCGCGCACACACACACACACACACACACACACACTGAATGGCCAGATTATTATGCGTTCAGAGATCATAATAATCTGGCCACTCAAGAGTAGATTCCACATATGATTGCAATTCTGTGATACTTGTCTTTCTCTGACTGACTTATTTCACTTAGCATAACTCTCCAGATCCCTCCATGCTGTGTCAAAGGGTAAGAGATTCTTCTTTTTTACTGCTGTATAGTATATATTTTTATTGATTTCAGAGAGGAAGGGAGAGGGAGAGAGAGACATCAATGATCAGAATCATTGATCAGTTGCCTCCTGCACGCCTCTACTGGGGATTGAGCCCGCAACCTGGGCATGTGCCCTTGACCGGAATCAAACCTGGGACCTTTCCATCCACAGGCTGATTGATGCTCTATCCAGCTAGGGACATTCATATAACTTTAGAACAGAAGCTTTTGTTTTTAAATTCTTTCTGTGGATGGATTTTTTTTAAACTCTGCAATGTAATAATTATTGTATTCTTTTGGTCGTCTTTAATGGCTAATTTATAATGATATCTGACCTTGAGATAAAATCCTCAGGAATAATTACTAAATCTGGATTGAATTTATTTGCCTCCTTTGTTCTGATTCCTTTAGGTTATCTCTATGAACATGAGGTTATGTCAGGCTAAGCTGTCTTCTCCAGTTTTGTGTTTTAATAAAAAGTGAGAATTGAAAGTATCCTAAAATGTGAGAGTTTGTTAATTATTTAGACAGCTCTCAATACTAGTAGAGTATAATTTCATTGTTTCCTTCTATATTTAATAAACATCTGATTTTCAATAACTATATTGAATCAATGTTCCTTTTATATATACTCGTATTTAAAATCTTTTGACCCACATATAAAAATGATAGATCTTTGAAGATGTTTTACTTTTTAGACCATAGTGCACATTAGGTTTCTGACCCAAGCAGAGTAAACTCTCCCTCCACCCTGAAATTCTTCCCTTATCATGTATATTCAATGAAAACATTCGTCTTTCAAGATTTGTGTTTGATTTTACCTTCTCTAAAGACTTCCCTGACCCTCCTACTACGCCAGGACTAACTGCTTGTACTCTAGGGGTAGGTACATAATGCTTTACTTTAAAATTACTTTAATATACTTCAAGATACTATGACTTGAAAGCACTGGGAAGAAAAAAGGAAGTGAAATTAATAATCAACTAAGAATATGTTAGTGGCTACAGTAGGCACATTTGACATGAATTATTTCCTTTAATTCTGTGACCATTGGAGTATGTATGATGTTGCTAGTAATTTAGGAGTTTACAATAATGTTGTATTAGAACCTCTAGAAACAGTCTCCAGAGGGTTAGAGAAGATCTTTTTTAATGTGTAAAGGCCACTTGTTTTTTTTTTGCAACCTTAAATGTACTAGCAAGAGTCTCTATTTAGATGACAAGCCCAAAGGCTATACCTTACCAGAATTTAGGAGTGCTCATTCATTCTTTCTTAGGAAAATACCAAAAACTGTATTATAGCGGATTATAGATAGTGACTGGTTCTATATTAGGTATATAAAACTTTTTGTTTATTTATTTTTAATTATTTATTTATTTTTGGTTGATCCTCACCCGAGGATATTTTTCCATTGATTTTTGAGAGAGGGGGGAGGGAGGGTGGGAGGGAGGGAAGGAGGAAAATAGGAAGGAAGATAGGAAGATGTGAGAGAGATGTTGATTGGTTGCCTCCTGCACGTACCCTGACCAGGGCCGGGGAACCTGCAACTGGGGAACCTGCAACTGGGAAACCTGCAACCAAGGCAGGTGCCCTTGACTGGACTAGAATCTGGGACCCTTCAGTCCATGGGCTGATGTTCTAGCCACTGAGCCAGCTAAAGTTTTTTAAAACAAATAATTATCTCTGTATTTGTTAAAAGTACTAAAATGTGATGATAAATTGGATTTCTATAAGGAATTGTATCTTATTTTAGGATGGTCTTCACAATACCCTCTACAGTCCCTTCTAACTGGTTATCAGTGCAACTCTAATGATGAACACACTTCTTATGGAGAAACAGGAGTCCCAGTTCCTCCTTTTGGATGCACTTTCTCTTCTGGTAAGAAAATTATTATCTAGCTAGGCTTGGTAAAAAATTAACTATTTCACACTTAGAGGAAAAATATACAGAGATTTCCCCCTTTCAAAAAAAAAGTAAGATAGGTGATAGAGTTGTTCTAAGACTGTTCTTCATGATTCATGAAATAGACTTTCCTTAATCTCTATGCATAATTATATATATCCTCTAAAGCATAGGACCTTATAGCACTTTAAAAAACTGATATAGGGAAAGGGTTGCAAAGGTTCAGCCATCATGAAAACTGTTTTGATCTGATTGAATTTATCTTTCTGGAATGCCTTGGGGAACAAAAGAACAGAAACAGAAATACTTGTTACCACTGTTAATATTCTAAAACAGGAAAAGTAAAAGGTTGTGAAAAGGGGATTTTAAACTAATAAATTCAGTCTGCTGGTGGCCTACATCATATACCTTTATTAGCCATTGACCAGTACCACTCTTGTTTTGTTTGAGTACACTCTTTATTCACCCCTTTTTTAAAATAAGAGGTTATCTGAAGATAATTTTGGTAGTTTTAAGTCATTTACTGAATTAGAAAATATGGCAAATTTTAAGTAATTTTTAATTCAAATTACCTCTGGACCATATCAGATGCCATTTGGGTAGAATCATCTTTCCTCTTTTCTAACAGATTCTTCGTGTTTATCCAGCAGCTTTCAATTAATCTGTATTATATATAAGTTATATGTACTTTTATATATACATATGTATATAACATAATAAGTTGTAAAATTAATGTTATTCTTTATACCTTCTATTCTTTCTTATTTAGCTCCAAATATGAAGCATATACTAGCAGTTGCCAATGAAGAAGGCTTCGTTAGATTATATAACACAGAATTGCAAACTTACAGAAAGAAGTGTGTTAAAGGTAAGTCTAGGTCTAAGATTTTTGTTTTACCATTTTAAATTCATACAGCCTCAAGTAAATTATTATTTGACTACATTTTCCCAATTATATTCACTTCTGATTAAGTCTGTTTAAGGACCAGGCTATACAGTAAATGTTAGTTATGGCATGACTTTACTGAAAATTAAGAAAAATACATTCTAGGTTTTTTAAAAAAGGTTCAATCTTTTACACTTAATATCATTGGGAGAAACATTGTTTTAAAATACTTATATTGACCAAGCATCTTTCATATATAAGACTAAGTTCTATTGACCTTAAGAAGCTGATAATTTGGAACTAGTAAGTCATCTGTTGAAATAACTAAAACAAAGACTACATGATATAGACATAACAAAGAAAATGCTATAGAAGTCAAAGAGCAGGTCCTCATGTGCTAAAGAAGGGGAAGAAAAAATTTTTTGAAGGATAGGACATTTGAGTTAGACTGGTATTTAGACCAATGGCAATAGAATAGGATACTCCCAGTGGAGGGAAAAGCATGAGCAAAGACCTAGAAGTAAGAAAGAATAGGATATAATAAGGAAATAGGTGTAATTGGTTTTTCTTTGAATGTGGTATGTAGGGAACAGTGAAAGATAAATCTTGTGATAAAGGACAAAGCCTACAGAACCTTGAGGTGTCAAACTAAAGTACTTTAGACTCTTCGGAGAGCAGGATGAAGATTTTTGAACTGGAAAATGTTTCAGAAAGATTTCATTTTAGAGAATATATTACTAGTCACCTCGTGGAAAGGAATTTGATATCAAATGTTAGTTCTGTGTGGTAATAGTGGGGATGTTTTGTATTATATCACTCTTTAAATCTTCCTTCTCCATTGTAATGCTCTTTGGTCAACGGACCTTAGGGTGCTGACCACTGATTTTTTCACTACAGCTTTCAAGGTATTTAAATTGCTATTGATATGACTACCCCAGGGCATAGTCTAGACATTTCACATTCATCATTTTCTTTATTTAGAATGGATGGCTCACTGGAATGCTGTCTTTGACCTGGCCTGGGTCCCAGGTGAATTTAAACTTGTAAGTGGCTTTCATTTTATTTGGGTGTGAGTAGATAATGGTTAACGGTTGCTTTATTCAATTGTGATAACATTTTTTTTAAGGTTACAGCAGCAGGTGATCAATCGGCAAAATTTTGGGATGTAAAAGCTGGGGAGTTGCTTGGAACATGCAAAGGTCATCAATGCAGCCTCAAGTCAGTTGCCTTTTCTAAGTTTGAGAAAGGTAGGTTTGTACCTGTCTTCTTTGATCTCCTCAACCTCCTTTACAATGGGGTAATTAGAAACTATAATTCTTTCCTCATTTTCTGCTATCAAAATTGCTGTTTTATGTATATAGATGATTGAGATTCTAATATGACTGAAAACCTAAATGAAATTAAGTTGGGTTTTAGTCTTATTCTTATGGACATTATCTCCAGCTTGTCCCTGAAAGTCAAACATCGTCAGGTAATTTTTTTCTATAACCTTGCCGATAAGGTAAGGATTTGTTAATAGCTAATATACCTCTATCCAATTCTGAGTGTCCTTTCAAGTTTAAACCCTGTACTGGCCACTGATTAATGATTTGCCTCTTCGGCACATTCATATAAATAGGAACTATATGTGGTCTTTTGTGACTGGCTTCTTTCACTCAAGTTGAATGATTTCTGTTGCTCTAGCTTCAAGTTCACTGACTTTTTCTCTGTTCTCTTCATTCTGCTCTTGAAGTTATCCAGTGAATTTTGTCATTTCAGAAATTGTCTTTTCTGTTCTAAATCTTTCTTTTTTATAAGCTCTCTCTGCTGAGATTTTTCATCTTTTCAATGTAAGTGTCTACTTCTTTACTTCATTGGACATAGTTATATTTGCTTTACAATCTTATCTGATAAAGCAACATGTGAGTTGTTTCAAGGTTGGCCTCTGTTGATTTCTTTTACCTTGAGGATGACTCGTTTTCCGAACTCTTTATATGTCAGATAATTTAGTTATGTCTTGAGCATTGTGAATGGTACGTTGGATTCTGAATTCTGTTATATTGCTTAGGGAAGAGTTGATGTTTTTGTTCTAATGGGCAATTAATTGAGTAAGACTCAAGTTGCAGGCTATCAAACCTGCAACAGGGCATTGGGTTCTATCTCAATTCTGTTCAGCAATTTAAATCTTAGTTGCAAGCTGCTTTAAGTTTTCCCCTTCATAAATGGTTCAGAGGTCAGTCAGAAACTTAGCCTGAGTTAAACACAGAATCAGGCCTTCCCTTTCTCTGGCTTTTTCTAGGGTTTCCCCTTCCCTCTGGCAGCTCTTGTTGCCCAACCTCTCCTTTTCCAGTTTCTCTGGCTTGGAAGATGGCAGGTTTTTCTATTGGCATTTTAGTTGCTTGCCCACTGGTTGCCCTCAAGGTAAAACCACAAAATACCAGTAACTTAGCCCAAGCCATTCACTTGCTTCAGTTATTGGCTCTCCAAAACATGCATGTTTTCGTTCAGTCTCTATAGAGCCCTCAGGTCATTTTTTATATTTTTTTTCCAGAGTTTAAAAGCTAATGCAAGTGGATTGGTTTGGTAAGTGTCCACTCTTCCATACAGAAGCAGAGTTGTTTTGGCTTAATTTTAAAGAATAGTACATTGCAGATAAATTGAAATTCCTCTATGTTTTCTTCTCTAATCCCATTGCCCTCCTTCCACCCCCAGAGGTAACCCCTTTCACAAATTTTGTTTGGATCTGTTCCATGGTTTTCTACTGAGACAGCACAACTTGGAGGTTTGGAGTATCGCCTCTGGATTCATACTGTCAAGAATACCTTTACAAATTACTCGTGCTCTCTGTGCCTTAGTTTTCTCATTTTCCCAGTAAAATGGGAATAATAATGCCCACTAATAGGATTAATACCAAGGATTGAGATAATTTCTATAAAGCACTTAGGGTAGTGTATAGCACTTAGTAAGCACTCAATATATTTTGGTTATTGCTTGTTTATCATTCTTACTATAACTTTACCATATATACAGTGTCTTATGTGGTTTAAGAAAATTTACACAGGGATTCTGTTGAGTTTTTGTTTAATATTTAACATGTATTTTGAGTTTTTTGTAATTCTTTACCTTCACAACTTTGTTTTCTCTTACTTGTTGAGCCATATATTTTTTAATTTTTAGTCTCCAGTGCCAATAGAACCTAGCATATAATAGATACTCTAGGAAACTTAAGTTGAAATGTATATGTCATTGACCAGTTTTTTAAATTTCTTGATAAATTATTTCCCTACAGCTGTCTTCTGTACAGGTGGAAGAGATGGCAACATTATGGTCTGGGACACCAGATGTAACAAAAAAGGTAGTTTAGTTTCATTTTAATTTTGATAAATGTGGCCTGCCCATACTTATTTTTAATGAAAGGTTTATTGAATTCATCTGATAACCACTAGGGGGCACATGTTCTCAATCCTTTATTTCTGCTTACTGTTCTAAGCTCATGATCTTAGTGATTGTTGCAAGTATTACCCTCTGTATTTACCTCATATTATCTTCTGCACTATATTGTTTATCTAAATGATTGATGGAATTGAAATTATTAATTCATGGGCTCATTGGTAAATGATCTTTTATAATTTTTTTGGCATTAAAGAATTAAGTTAGATTAAATATAATTATGCTCACCTTGTCCATTGATGCCATTAAGCAGAAACTAATGATCATCTTCCCTTTTTTAAAAAAATTATTTTTAACAGACTATTTTATAGAGCAGTTTTAGTTATATAACAAAATTGAGCAGAAAGTATAGAGCATTCTCTCTGTACTGCTATGCCCCATCTCACACAGTCTCTTCCACTATCAACATCCACACCAGAGTTAAACATTTATTACAACTGATGAACCTACATGGATACATCACTATCACTCAAGGTCTATGTATACTTTACACTAGGGTTCATTCTTAGGATTAATATTCTATTGGTTTCAACAAGTATAAAATGACATGTATCTACTATTATAGTATCATACAGGATAGTTCACTGCTCTAAAAATACTCTACTCCACCTATTAATCCTCCCCTCCCCCAATCCTGGCAACCACTCATCTTTTTATTGTCTCCATGGCTTTGCTTTTTTTTCTTTCCATGGTTTTGCCTTTCCCAGAATGTCATAAATACAGTATGTAGCCTTTTCACATTGGCTTTTCTTGATTAGTAATATGCATATAAGGTTCCTCTGTGTCTTTATGGCATGGAAGCTCACTTTGTAGCGCTGAATATGTCATTGTCTGGATGTACCACAGTTTATTCATACATTCAAATACTGAAGCACATCTTGGTTGTTTCCAAATCCTGGCAATTATGAATAAAGCTGTTAAAAACATCTGTGTGCTTATTTCTTTTTATGCATTATAAACTCAACACAAAAGATGTAATGTGGTAGCACTGCTGGCTTTGAATTTCACTAATAA
This sequence comes from Corynorhinus townsendii, assembly GCA_026230045.1. Taxonomy (NCBI): domain Eukaryota; kingdom Metazoa; phylum Chordata; class Mammalia; order Chiroptera; family Vespertilionidae; genus Corynorhinus; species Corynorhinus townsendii. The sequence goes on along the minus strand of JAPDVU010000013.1, from coordinate 30,158,603 downwards.
AGAATGTAATTAATCTTGAAATACTGTATATAAACTAGAGGCCCAGTGCACAGATTCATGCATGGGTGGGGTCCCTCGGCCAGGCCGGCCTGATCCGTGCCATCTTGCCCAGTCCCAATCGGGGCCCATGGGGCCGGCTAGCCGGGGAGGAACCGCGGGAGGGCTCCAGGGCATGTGTGGCCCTCTTGCCCAGTCCCAATCGGCTGGACCCCAGCAGCAAGCTAACCTACCAGTTGGAGCATCTGCCCCCTAGCGGTCTGTATGCGTCATAGCAACTGGTTGAATGGTTTGGTTGGATACTTAGCATATTACGCTTCTGTTATATAGGATGTTACATTCAGCATAGGAATAACGTTCTGAAAACTAAATAAATTTCCTCGGAATATCTTTCAGATGGATTTTATAGGCAAGTGAATCAAATCAGTGGTGCTCACAATACCTTAGACAAGCAAACCCCTTCAAAACCTAAGAAGAAACAGAATTCAAAAGGACTTGCTCCTTCTGTGGTAAGGTTTTATAGCTGTATACACGTGTGCAGATCTTAACAGTGGAATAGAATCTCGTGTTAGGGAATTTGTTGGGCATAAAAATAGGAGCTGTAGATTAAGTGAGTGAGAATCTTCATTTCCTCTTGATAGCAGTGGGGTTTTTGTTAATGCTAATTCAATACCTACAATAATGGTTTTCAAAACCAAGTTTGCAACAGAGAAACCTGGGAAGCATATTAAAAATCTAGCTTCCTAAGCCTCATCCCTAGGGTTTCCATGTACACACTTATCTACAGCATAATGTGATTCACTAGGAAAGGAGCAGTTAGTTTGAAGAAGTATATTAAGTACTATGATACAGTTTCTGTTGGGAAGGAATCCCTGTTTTCATATAGTACCTTTCTAGCATCTGATAGTCAAAGTTTACACAACGCCCAGAATACATTTTTTTGTCTTAAAAAATAAGTCACCATTGCTCTTACTTTAATGTGTTTATTTTTCTAATACTCCTAGTCTGTAGGATCCAACTTAATATTTTGGGGGGAGGTATGGTTGTTAAAACAGGACTTAAAATTGCATACCATGAACAGGACACAAGCAAGCATGGAAACTAGCAGGGTTAGCATGAGGTCTTTGGAGGTTAGATGATAGATGAAGTTAAAATGAGTAATATTTCAGACATTTAATCAGATTCTGAGCCAAGAAAACCTGTTAACAACAATTAGGTAAAAACCTCCGTTGAGCACCTTTAAATTTTTCAGAGCATGTAATAACCATCTTTGATTGGTAATTCTTTGATTACTCTTATATGATAATCTAGGTAAAAATCTGGGTAGACGGTGATATTTCATAGATGAAACAGGCATGGGAAAGTTAAGTGAATTTCCTAAGGATACACAGCTTATTAGTGGGTCTGATTCTAAGTAGAGCCAGTAGGCTTAAACAACTTAAATCTTTTAATAACCAGTATGTTTAAGTGTAAGTCAATGTAATTTCCTAGCTAAAATTACTTCTTGGTCAGCACTGATTAGGATTATTAGAAAGGGAAGATTTAGTATAACTCAGAGTTTGGGAGAAAAAAAGCCATTTTAGCACCAGGTCTCTTGATGGTGAAGATTGTGCTATCCAAAATAGGATTTACTCCTTTTCTTTTTCTTTGTGTTATTAGGATTCCCAGCAGAGTGTTACTGTGGTCCTCTTTCAAGATGAGAATACATTGGTCTCAGCAGGAGCTGTGGATGGGTAAGAGCTTTATTTCTGGGTTCTTTTGATAAGGTCTCTTTCATGAACTGTGATGGGGAAGTTACCTAGTCCCATTATAATTGTATATGTGCACTTTTAACTTTCAACGTAGTGAATGCCCGGCTGAGAAGAGGACCTGCAGATCACACTGGAAAATACCTAGTTAGGACTCTTGCTTAAATAATTAAGTGAGATAATACATGTGTTTACACTTAGCACATTGTCTAGCACATATGAGCAATATTGGCTGCTCCTATTATAGAGAGGCTAGATAGGTAGCTTGTTTATCTATGAAGGATAATTTATTTAGTAATTCTTATTTGAGAAGTAAAATTGCTACTATCTTAGATTTTATCTTCTCAGGTTTAGTAATAACCTAAAAGAAGAAATCTGATTTTGGGCATTTCTGGGAGTGCTCGTAACTAGATTACTATAATAAGGCCTGATGACTTTCAATTCACATACCTGTCATCCATGATTGGTCTGAATTTTTAGCTTCAGATAATTTTGTGGTGCTTCCTGATTGGTTGCTTTGTTCAAATATAACTTATTTGAGTATAGGGACTCTCTTTTGTAAGCCCCTGTCTTTGTCCCCTTATTTGCTCATTATATCTCCCAATACATCTTCCCTTCAGAAAAACAACTTAGCCTGGCCAATGTGGCTCAATGGTTGAGTGTCAACCTATGAACCAGGAGGTCATGGTTCGATTCCTGGTCAGGGCACATGCTGGGGTTTCAGGCTTGATCCCCAGTAGGAGGCATGCATGAGGCAGCCGATTAATGATTCTCTTTCATCGTTTATGTTTCTATTTCTCTCTCCTGCTCCTTTCCTCTCTGAAATCAATGAAAAAATATTTTTTTAAAAACACAATTTAAAAAGATCATGACTTTTAGGGTTTCCATTGTGTTTGTTGTCTTCTGGACACTAAAACTCTTTCCTTTGTGGACCAAAGTCTGAGGCACAAATGAAGTATTATCTAAAGGTTATCAGTTGTGCTTGTGAATGGATGTGAAAGCTTGCTCTGTTTGTTTCCAAGGATACCGCTCTGTTACAAGCTTGTGTTTTCAAATAGCCTACAAACTAGATCTAGAAATTAAGACAACAATCACAATTGATGAAATGAAAAAATACTTTATTTTACAGGAAAATTTGTTTAGCTTACTTAAGGAGTTACATATAGAGATACAACCTTATGGACAAAATTTGTTACTTATGCTGTCAAAGGTTACATGCAGGGTGTTAAAAGCTTAGGAAATGGTTTTTTTTCTGCAAACAATGAAACAATGACTATCAGCAGCTAACCTTCATCTTCCTTTTCCGCTCCCTTGATGTAAACTCAAGGTAACCCATCACTGGGTCAGATCACATCTGTTTCCGTTATGCCAGAATTGTAAGCCTGATACTAGAAAAAACAGTATGAGACATTTCAGTCTGTTTCCCAATGAGATAACCTAACTGTACCTGGTTCATGTGCCAGAGGTGTTAGATTAAAAGTCATTTCTCGTTCAATATAGTTGAAACTGGTTGGAGTTGGAGAAGGACTACCAAATAACTATCTCTTTACATTGATTTTTAGGGTAATTAAAATATGGGATTTACGTAAGAATTATACTGCTTATCGACAAGAACCTATAGCATCCAAGTATTTCCTGTACCCAGGTAGCAGCACTCGAAAATTAGGTAAGCCTTTTTATAGACTGGAGGACTTTTTGGAAGGACTTTTCGGGGATGTAAGTTTTTGTTAAAACTTTAAAATAAATATCAAGCTCATTTTCAGCAACATAGACTTGAAAAACTCTAATAAATGTGGCTCTATCTTTTTGGAGTTCAAAAAATAAAAACCAGAATATTTTTGGTTTGCATATATTTTGGATAAAAAGAATTTTAGTGATTCTTTTTGTAAAATGATCATTTGGCCTCAGCATTTTTACCTCATTTCTATTCGTTGTCACCAGGTCATGCTAACTAGAGTTCCTTTTCCCAGGATACTCAAGTCTGATTTTGGATTCTACTGGCTCTACTTTATTTGCTAACTGCACAGATGACAACATCTACATGTTTAATATGACTGGATTAAAGACTTCTCCTGGTAAGATCTTAGTCATTCAAATTCTTACCCGGAAACTAACAGTCTTTTTTGTTAATGACAATTTGATGTTGGTTCTTTTCCAAGCCAAATTTATTATTAAGTCTTATGAGGATTTTAGGATCTTTGATTAGTTCTACTGATGAATTATCTCGTGGGACCGAGAAGGATGTTCCCAGTTTTTGTTCTGTTTGGGGGTTGTTCATTAAATTAGGGAGCTGACTTTTTTAATCCCCCACAATAATTCTTACCAGCCTTCTCAATATTGGACAGTTGCCTCTTTTATGTTTTCCTTATCTTCACCCTTTTTACACTTCAAGAAAATTAAAAGTAAAATCTGATATTTAAAGCTGATAAATAACATTTAAAAAAAAACACAGTTTCTTAAGCATACACTAAGAGGGTTATTTGGGTTACATAATTTCTAGAATATTACTAATTGCTTAAGCAAGCTACATATTAGTAACCTGCTTTTTCTTACAGACTTTGAATTCTATAACCAATCCTCAGATTTACCCAGTTCCCACTAAAGTAAGATGTGCTGATAAATAAATCTCAAAATAGTATACAGTTAGCAGGGCTCTTAACAGAAGTTTCCAAAGACTGCCCCCAAAGCCATTATTAGGATTTTGTATCTGTTGCAGCATTACAGTTGGTATTGCCAATGCTCTGCAATAGGTCTAAATAAGAACAAGAATATTTGGGAAAGGAAAGAGTTTTTGTAACTAATTTTGCTATTTTCCTGAATGGAATCCAAACTTACACAACTTCTAATTTAGTTATCATTTTGTTATATTGTGGCTTGAAAAGGAACCTTGAGTTCAGATTATCCTTCTGCAATCAAACAGATATGTCCAAGGCTACTTTACTAACAATTTAGCAACCTTTTTTACTGTGTTCCTAAAATAATTTAATTGGCTGTCATAAATAGAATGATATAGATACAGATATTATGTTTCTTTAAGACTGAGTAACAAATAGATGTGTGTATGCATGGCACATAAGGTAATTGCTTGCTTTTTTCAAAACTTCAGAAAGGGTCCTGGGCTCAATATTTGTTCTCCCATACTTTTTTTAAATTATTATTTTAAATATATTTTTATTGATTTTAGAGAGAGAGGAAGGGAGAGGGATAGAGAGATAGAAACATCAATGGGAAAGAAACATCCACGATCGACTATCTCTTGCACGCCCCCTATTAGGGATTGAGCCCACAATCTGGGCATGTGCCCCAGTTGGGAATCGAACTAGTGACCTCTTGGTTCATGGGTGGAAGCTTAAGCACTTAGCAACACTGGGCAGGCTACTCTCCCATACTTTTAATTCACAATATTTTATTATACTAAGTGATATTCATAAGGATGACTCTGAAGTACTTTAGTGAGGCATTTTAAGAGCCCAAATCATCAAAGAAAAATTAAATTGACCCCAATATAGGTTTTAGAAGGATTTTTTGCATGGTTTGAAACATTAATAGTGTACTTTATGCTAGTCTTACACCAGCAGAGGGCAATAAATACTTATAGGTTTAGTGGGAAATTTGGTCTGTAGTGTTCTATTCATAGTTTAGAGTTGAGAAAGATGAATGGTTACAGTTTTGGAGTTGTAATCTGAATAAAGGAGCCTGTTTATTTTGGGGGAATTTATTTCTTGTTAGGGAGGTTATTAGGCTGATTTTTTTCCCCCCAAGGGAACTTTATTGACTTCCATAAAGTCAATCTTAGTTCCTTAAAACTGCCTGGTCGTATCCGAGTCTCTCCAATATGACATTTTACTCAAATCCTTGGTAATATAGCCAATGTTCCCAATTGTGTCTTGTTACAAAGAGAACAGATTCTTAGAGAATGTATGTAAATAACTATATTGCATGAAAATATAATACTCACTAAGATTTTCCAAATTTTGTAGGGATCAGGTAGGAAGAAAAAGATGTTTCAATTTTGCTTAGAAAGGTATAGTTTACCAGATTGCTGTGGGTCATAGGTAGGTCAGGAGGAGAAAAACATGTCCTTATATCTGAAAAACAAAGATTAAAGAACCAATAATATTTCAAATAAAAAATCATGAAAATTATCATGTTCATGTAGTTCTTCTTGATCTTGATTTTTTAGTCTCATGTAGTTCTTCTTGATCTTGATTTTTTTGTTAGCAGTTTTATGAAGCCATCAATTTCTCCATTAGAAATCTACATATTCTTACCCAAATCAATAGCATGATCTGAAAGTTATTAGAACGCTATATTCCAAAGTACTTTCCATGAATCTCTTTGAAGATAAAACACATTTTGCAAAAGCGTCAGAGTGAAACAATGACTGTTTGTAAGTGACAAAAGACTTGAAATATAAAGATCTGATTATCATGCAGTTGACAGGGAAATTTGCTTATTTCTGTAGCACATTTTAAAGTGCAACTAGAGCTGCACTTTTCCCAAGTAGAATTATATCACCAGGACATTATTTTAGAAATTACATGTAATTTTTAGAACATTTATTATATTAATAACATTCACCTATGCAATATAAGTTAAGAAGGCTTACTTAGCATGACTTATTTGGCAATGTTTGCCATATAATTTAACATTCCAAATAAGCCCAATTAGTTTGATATCTCCCTTTTTATAAAAAGAGAACAAATCTTTTGAAATGTTTTAGGGACCCTCTGAAAAATTAGTTAGTTGAAATAAAAAAGACTTCATTTAGAATTTGATTATGGGAAGTTTGTCAAAACTTTAAAGTTTAAAATAATCAAAAAGGATCATAGGTCACTGTGAAACAGTACTTAGCTATTCATTTAACCATGATGACCAAGATTTTGCAGGCAAATTCAGAAAGTTAAGTACTTGTAATCAAAAACTCTTATAATAAAAAACCTGATAAAACATCATAGATTATTTAGATAAAACATAAAATTCCTACTTTTTAAGTAGATTACTCAAAGGTTAAAAAAAAAAAAGCCATTCATAATCTCTTTATCAAGAGCAGACCAAAAGTCCAATAACACTTCATTCTTTTAACAGAGAAAATTGAATTCTAATTTTTCATCAGCTTACTTTTGATATTAAAACACATTTACTTAATTAAATTTTATCTCTATGTTAGCCAGCTTGACCATGCATAAAATTCTTTTCTTTTTTTATTGATTTCAGAGAGGGAAGGAAAGGGAGAAATAGAAATATCAATGATGAGAAAGAATCATTGATTGGCTTCCTCCTGTACGCCCCCTAGTGGGGATCAAACCCGCAACCTGGGACCTTTCAGTCCACAGGCCAACGCTCTGTCCAGTAAACCAAACTGACCAGGACAAAACTTTTTTCTTAAGATTCCTTTTTTACAAACCTTCTATAATTTACTTTTTTACATTGAAATTTTGTCCTATGCTTTTTCCCTCTCTTTTTAAAACCGGGCTTTGAGATACTTACTTTCTTTTCTCTTAACAAAATACATTTTCATTTCTTATACCATTTTTCTTTTTCAACTGAAAATACAAATCTTATTTTCCTTGCATACGAGGATGTTTCCTTTATTATTTTAGTAGCTTTAACTACATACATTAATTAGAATTTTCAACCCTTAGAAACCTTAATTTCTAGTGAAAACTAAGAGGTAAGCAATTGTGGACTATTATACCGGTGTTTTTTATTAGCAAACTATGAACCCATTCCATAATTTCTAGAAACATATTTGTTCATAGATAGTCTTTTACTAAAGCACAAAAACACAGTTTACTAACAGACCCAAACATAGTAGATTTATAATATGTGTAACTGAAATGATTCATATCCTGCTTAACTTCACAGTGAAAGTGCTTGATGTAGTGAGTATTTGATATGTAGGCTTTTTCTTGAAAAGGTATAAATAGAAAAGTATTTTTCTAGTTTTATTCTAGCAAGGGAAGAGATTTCTGGGAGCACTAATGGAAGCTGTTTTTACTGTGTTGTGACCTGGAGTTCACCATTAAAAGGGTCACCCAAGCAGAGTCATGGAGTTTATTTGGTTATTAATTATTCTTGGCATATCCTATGCAATATATCTAAATTGAATTATGGTACCAGATAAAATTATAGATGGATATGAAGCTTATGTATCATCCATTATCATGTGTAATCAATAAACAATATACTTGAATGACAACTGTATATATTTCTTAATTATTTATTTCCTTCTGTTAGAAGATTGGAGTGGAAATTTGTTTCCTGCCTAAATGTTTTCTTAAAGTCTCCAAAAAAATTTTTTTTTTAATTTACTAATGTTCTGATGCTGGAGACTTCAAATTTTGGTCTCCTTAGGATAGAAGAACCTATCAAGCACATTATGCTAGACTGGATTACTTGCCCTTTTACCATGTACAGTGAGAAGGCTAAAACTAAAAGCCTAACCTAACCTAGTTGGAGTATCTTACATATGAACATATAGTTTACCACAATAGCAACTTTTACTGTTCAGCCTATTTCAAGTGCTAGGTTAAAAAGATGACCTTATCCCAGATAAGCTATCTATAAATCATAACTCTTTTTATTGATTTTTACCTATTTGTGCAACAGATGTTTGAAGATCTCTATTCAAAGCACTGTAAGGATAGCGAGGAAAGAATAAGATAGGTAATTTATCCTCAAGAGATCGAAAGTCTAAGAGAAAGAAAGACCAGTGCGTTGTGTAATGGGGAAAGCCATGCCCTGAGGTAGGGAGAGAGGATCTATAAAGGCACTTGACTGAAAAATTGGACGTTGGCTCTATTTTTGTCCATTAAGAATGTTTTTCACTACTTCCCTGTAGTCAGCTCCATTCCAAGTATTTGGGTTCAGATCATGAGATTGGATTCCATATAATATGGAATTTCCTTTATTTTCTGACATTGTCCAGTTTTGGTGAATGTAGCTTGACCATCTGCTTCAGAAGTCAATACACTGATTTTTTTCCCCATCTGGCAGTGGCTGTCTTCAATGGACATCAGAACTCTACTTTTTATATTAAATCTAGTCTTAGTCCAGATGACCAGTTTTTAATCAGTGGCTCGAGTGATGAAGCTGCCTATATCTGGAAGGTAAGTTGCTAAATTTCCCCCACAAATGTGAAAATAAAGTATTCTTGCAAATACTTCTTTTTTTCCAGGAAGAGGTAAGTTTATTATAAACACATAAATGATTAACCTTTTCTAGTTGAGATGTTTAGTAAAAGTTGCTTCCTGCCTTTTAATATAGCCAAAACTTCACTCTGTTGTCACAAAATACATCACACTTTCATGGCTAGAAATTGACAATCTGTAGCCTCCTATAGTTTCAGATTATCCAGAAATTGAGAATTCAGAAAACTGTAAAGAACTTGAATTACTTTGTCCTGCTTCCTGGAAAAACATACTTGGCTGCTTTTCTGCCCTTTGTTTTCAAACTCCAATTCAAACTACATGGAGTATTTTAATCTCTAGGATTCAGTCTATACCCAAATCAGCCATAGAACCTTGCACAAAACACTCAAAAATATTTGTATAGTAATTGTGTTCCTTATTCTCTTGTCTTAAAAGTGTTTTAATCTTCAGGCTACTAAAATAAATGTGGCTTAATTGCATTATTTAAATTTTTTTGATTTTACAGATTTCTCATTTCTGCTCCACAAACACATATGTACGTGTGTGTGTGTGTGTGTGTATGTATTTATATTACTTTTAGAATATGTGGTTCTAAAATGACTACTGTAAGCTAGGAAATTTAAAGCTATTCATTTGAAGTCCAATGGAGAAAATTGAAATGTTATACTCAAATAGCACTTGCTGACCACTGAAAAGTGGCTCTTGTGGTAATAATTAATTATAGAAATGTCTGGGAGTTTAAGAGAGACGAGCATTGAGGCATTGTTTTCCTAGGGCTAGAAATTAATGATCTTCTAGGTTGCCCTGTAATTTCATAACTGTCATTGACATTGGTGAATTGAATGATCAGAGTTCACACATTTTGGGTTTTAGAGTCATAATGTCCAAAACTTTATAGGTCCATAAGTTCAATATTACCAAATCTTTTCTCAAGAGAAATTATGTCATTGTTAGTCCTGCCAACCTCTAGGAAGTCATTATCTTTATTCTTTTAAGACAATGATAGAACCTTTCAGGTATGAAGCATAATTCTTCAACTTAATTTCATGTGATCCTGGGGGGACTACTAAAAATGATTTCTCTATATATCTAGAGTTGCAAAAATGCAAACACCTTATCAAAAGTTTTTAGTAACAATATCCTAGATGGTCACATGGTGGAGATATTGTTCTGTCCAAGATGCTTTTGTATTTGGCTTGTCTCTTTTTCTACAATATATTTCTTATATTTGTTGTATTTTTAAGTGAAAATTTGTTTATGAAACATATATTTGAGACCCCCATCTTGTGATAAAACTTTTCACCTAGCTTTTTATCTGTAAAACTTTTCGGACTTGAGCTTTAAACTTTAACAATATGTGTCACTAGCATTAATATTTCTGTCTTATATTTTAAATTTTGAGTCTCAAATTAGATCTTATGTGTCTTATTTTACTTTCTTTTTGTTTTTTCCTTTCTCCTTCCCTCACTTTCTTACCTACATTTTTTTTTCTCTAACTTTGGCTCCCAACTTAGCAGTAAGATTTTATTCCTACCAAAATCTTATCTTTTTAAGTTTCTTATTTCTTTAAAAAAAAAAAATTTTTTTTTCAGACACACCAAAAAGCATAATAAAGGATTATCCAAAAAATACTTATGCCCTGATCATTTTTAAAAATAATTTAAAGTAAGTTTCTTAGTTACATACATAATTAAGATACAAATACCATTTTATTGACAGTTCTTACAAAGTTACTCCCTAGCCCTCTTCACTAGTACAAAGGCTTTTTTTGTGGTGGTGGTGGTTGTTTCAGAGAATGAGGGTTGAAGGATGCTCCCCCCCTTTAAAGACATACAATAAAATTATTTGGCTGTTGTTAGTAACCCATTTTCAGATATCTAAGTAATGGCTATCATATATATGGGTGACTTTCTGAATTCCTAGGCTGGGTCACATGTTAGTACTGAATGACGTAGGTCAGACATGATGTTCTTCTGCCTGTCCACACATAACTCAGCCTGCAAGCAATGATATTTGAGATCCTGGCAAGCTTACTGCACCTAAAATTGAATTAGCCTACTGGGGTGGCTCAGTTTTTCTTTTCCATGATAAAACAAGGTGGTTGAGATTTTAAGAGAAAATTTCACACAAGGCAAGTATCCAGCCTGTTTGGTTGTCTATAACTCTGCTACATTTCCAAAAGTCTAATTCTTTCAAGTGTTGGTATTTTTTCTACACTAAAAATTCTGTGGGCATAACACTTTCACAAGGAAGTGTTAGATTTTGAGACGTAAGAGAATGGCCTTTTCCTTCTCACCACTGCTCAGCAAATGGGAGATGTAATATAAACTCTTTGATACTAACATCCAAGACTTAAAAAAGATTTAATATTGTATTTTTTCTTTGTAATTTCCTACCCCTTGTCCCACCGTCACCCTTACTCCCTCTTTCTCTGGTTCATTTCTGATATAGTGACTGAATAGTATTGAAGTGGTTATAAATAAACTGATTTGGCACAGTCATTGTACCGCTGACTGGTGAAACATTGAGCCTGACACTTTAGGAAGTGTAAATGATCTCATGGCAGAAATAAAGATTATATTTGGTTTCTCACTGGGCAGAGTAAGGAGATTTTTTTTGAGGAAGGGTGCTGATCTTTTTGCATGTTTAAGTATATAAATGTTTTATGAGGTCTGTGGGTTAGAGCCAGTTACTACTAGAAGTACCTTCATAGTTCTGTGAGTTTAACTTTGGGATTCTTATGTCTTTATAACAAGTAGAATATGTAAGAGGACAGTTTTCTATGTTTTGACCATCCCAGAATGCATAGATGTAAATGTCTTTTGGACTTACTGGTCTCCTCTTTTTAAAAGTAGAGAAAGGCTTAAAAAAAAATCATGTAATTATGGTAATGTTTTTATAATAATGAAGTGACAATAAATAAAAATTTATTTGAATAAAAATGAAGGATTTAAAAGCCACTGAGTTTCATTCAAGGAAACTAATCTTCCTTGAAGCATACCATACTAGGATAATCCTAACCTGCATTCATAAATACATATTGGACATTAGTTCTTATTTCAATTCACAACATGCCCTTCCCTCCACTTTTCTTATTTAGATAGACTTCATATAAAATTCCCCATGTTAGTCATTTTTTTGTGTACATTTCAGTGATTTTGAGTATAATCACAATACTATGCAACTATCACCACCATCTCATTTCCAAACATTTTTATTGCTCCAGAAAGAAACTCCGTACCCTTTACTACTCACCTGCCCCTAGCAACCACTAACCTATGTTCTGTGTATGGGTTTGCGTCTTCTGGACATTTAATATAAATGGAATCATACAATATGTGATCTTTTATATTTGAGTTCTTTCACTTAACATGTTCTTTTTTTAAAATATGTTTTTATTGATTTCAGAGAAGAAGGGAAGGGGAGAAATAGAAATGTCAATGATGAAAGAGAATCATTGATTGGCTGCCTCCTGCACACCCCCACTGGGGATTGAGCCCACAACCCCAAATCTAACCCAGGACCCTTTGGTCCTCAGGCCAATGCTCTATCCAATGAGCCAAACCAACTGGGGTTTACTTAGCATGTTTTTAAGATTTATCATTGTTATTGCATGTATCAGTAGGTCATTCCTTTTTATGGCTGAATATTCCATTGTATAGCTAGTAAACATTTTGTTTATCCATTCATCTATTGGTAGACATTGGACTTATTCTACTCTGGCTTTATGAATAAAACTATGAATATTCATGTACAGGGTTTTTGTTTGAACGTGTTTTCAATTCTCCTAGGAGTATATACCTAAGAGAATTGCTGGGTTATATGGTAACTAATTCTATATTTGGCTTTTTGATGTTTTCATTTTTAATGCTGTGTAAAGTGCCTACGGTAATTATTCAACAAATGCTGGCTTTTATTGTCATTATTATTCCTACCTTATTATCAAATTGTAAAAAGTTTTTCTAGAGGATCTGTTCTTTGTTTTTTCTCTTAGAGCCTATAGATAAATGCAGTAATGTACATACATTCTACTAGTAGATGTTTGATTTTTTTTTAAATTTATTTTGATGTTTGAGTACACGTTTAGGTTCTTCTAGATATTATAATACCTGGGACTGAGGAAGGGGTTGTATCATGAAATGAAAAGCTAGAGGCAACAAGCAGAGCAGAGTAAACCAATGGAGAATAATGTGTTTCTACCAGGGAAGGTCAAGAGGGCATGAGGATTTCCTTTTCCTTTAAATTTGCTGCTATCAGACCTACTTGGGTCTTGGGTGATTAGAAACTTAATGGGCTGGGACCCATTAGTAGATTAGGAAGGAGAATTTCTGTAGCTATTCAGATAGTTAAAGACTATCTTGAAAGTCTTTTCTAAAATATGCTAACTCGTAGGAGAATAAGTTATTGTTGTCTGTGACATTGTAGGAATAGGCAGTAAGTGAAATCCTTTCAGATAGTACCAGAAAAAGCTTCCTTTCTGTTAAACTTTCATTGACACAGCAAGGCAAAGTAGACTCTGTTCTTTGTCTTCTTTTGCTCTTTGAATCATTATATATGTGCCATTTAACCCAAGAGAGGAGTAGTAATAAGTAGGGTAACCTTATGATTCGGTGTATCAAGTCTTTTCACTACAATCTGAGGAATCTATTAAGTTTACTTAGTCATATTCACAAATACTCTTTTTTAGAGTCGCTTCCACTTTTTTTATAGAAATGAGCAATGATTCAGAGCCTCAGGAAAAATGACGAGAATAATTTCTCTTTTTCAAACATACGTGCTAATAATAATTATGTGAGTTTGTTCTTCATATTGTGCTGAACAATTCCCATGGCCTCTGAAAGAGATTAATAGCTCTTAAATCAGACAGCTGTTAAATACTAGTACATACTACTATTGGCATCCAATGAGGGGGGAAATAGGATTCTTAATCACATGTGTAATACTTCACAGTGTGACCTTTTTTATATATTAAATTGTGGCAATACTTACTTGAAAATTCAAGGTTTCTTTAGCAAATTAACTGAAATAAAATTTTGGAGGAGTTTTTTTTTTTTTACAAAAATGTTATCAAAGTGCCATGTAAAATAGAGTTTATATCCTTCAAAATGAAGGGGCATAACTTTAGACGTTGATAAAAGTCAGTCTTCTTTTGGAAGAAAGACTATCCTCTTGTCCTAAGAATGTTAATAGCTTGTCTCAGGTACCTTAAGGATATATATAGTTCATGTAATATTCCTGGAGGTAGCTGGCTAGAGAAGATCTAAAAACGTCTAGGGTATGGAAAAGCAGGCTTCTGCTTGAAGTGCACTACCTAGCAGATGAACTTCATCCTTCTATAAAGTTTTACCAGCTAAAGGAAAGGGACATACCATTTTGAGTTTTAGTCAAAATATATATAGATATAGATAAAAAATATAGATAGTCTAGATTGGAAATAAAGACCTGTACTGGTATCTAAACTCATTATTTACTTATTTGGCCTGTTTTATCAGATCAATGATAAAAATACTTCTATTGCCCATTGGGACTCTTTTCTAAGCTATAACTAAAGCATAGCTAGGGGCCTTTGGTAACAACCCTAAAGATCTCTATGGCACAAATATGAAAAGCTTGAAAGCCTTTATGTGGGAGTCCTAACGCTGCTCTGCTGACTTATTTATTTTTGATGGTCCGCTAGGTGTCCACACCCTGGCATCCTCCAACTGTGCTCCTGGGTCATTCTCAAGAGGTCACATCTGTGTGCTGGTGTCCATCAGATTTCACAAAGGTTTGTAAACAAATCTCCATAGTTGGATTAAAAAACAGATCATAGATTTGTACGTTCTCTCAAGGTTAGTTTGAGTTACATAGATTTTCATGCTTAAATATTTAAAAGATCTAGAGGCCAACCATTGTTTATATCAGCATCAGAGTCATTCCTTTCCTAAACATAGAATTAAGTTTTTAACATAAATAAAATTAAATCTTACAAGGTAAAAAGAAAATCTAAAGTGAGAACTTGTTTGTTTTTAACTTTTCTACATATAAATGTGGTGTACTGAAGGTAACATCTTCACTTCTTCACAGTCCAGCTTAGATTTTCACATGCCTAAAAAATGCTTAGTGTGAAGTTTTACAGTGTTAGGCTATCTGTGATTAAACTACACAAGAAGTAGTTTCAAAATGTTTAGACACTGAAAAAAAGAAAATACTATCACTTCAATTTTTTTAATAGTGAAAACAGATATTAAAACCCCGAAATATAGAAAGGCCAGAAACAAACAAATCCCTAGGAGTTTATGTAGGGATTTTATATAATACTAGCCCCAGGTCCACTCACTCACCCTCTACTGCCTCTATTCTTTGGATTATTCTAGGTTTATAGGAAATCTCAATTATGTAGAGATCTCTTCTTTCTCATTTTGACATTTTAAGATTTTGACATTTGCCTATTTTGCCATCTGTTTTTTATCTTCTGGGAACTTTTCGTGGTCTGGTCTACTCCTGGCATCCCTCCTAGTAGCCCTGTATGACCATTTCTGTGGTCAGCTTCATGACAGACCTTTTTTTGAAATCATTACTTTCATTACCAATAATTACATTGACATTACACTAGTGACATTTGTCCTTAGAGATTCTATTTTTACAGTAAAATATCTCCTTTTAACATGAAGTTCTGTGTCATCATAGAACTTACTAAGATAGTTTTTAAATTATTCAGTTATGTCATCTGTTTGCAACCATCATATGTTGCCCTTATCTCTACGCACAGAAAAGATTCAAAAAAGTGGCAGGGTAGTTTACCAATGCTAATCTAATGACCTTCTTTTTAAAAAGTTCTTTGAAATAATTTTGTCCCAAGCATAGAGTCAGGAAGGTAAAATATGGTTTTAAAAATAAAAAGATCTTGCCTTTGAAATGGGAAAAATTTGTATCTAGATCTGCCACTCAATTATGGTAGTCTTTGGCAAATAATTTTATTCCCATTATGTAGATGAGATTATTTAAGTACAAGTATTTTTATATTGTGAGAATTAAATAAGATAAAACATGCAGATTGTCAAAACACACGGTAGGTGCCCTATAAATAATAACTCTTGTTAACAGACTGTATAGTAACTGGAGATTCCAGGCATTTTTTTGTTGAGCAGTTAAATATGTGTGTCTTCTTTTGGCCTCCCATTAAGGAAAGGAAAAAGCTGCCAGTCTCTTGGGGCCAAGACTTAAGAGAACGTGTGTTCTTTTTTTTCTATCTCTTTAGTGACTGAAATAGAGAAATTATATAAACAAATGCTGGGGAACAGCTCTGGTACCAGTGGCCATTTGCCACAAGCTCTTCAAGTTGGACTTTCTCTGCCATAAAAGGCTTGGGACCAAGATCAGGAATGGTCAGATATTTTTAAAGGGGCAAAGGTTATTTTTAACTTCTTTCAGCCTAGTGAACTTGTTTTCCCAGATTGTTCCTTTACCTACCTGAAGAAAAATCAAAGGATTGGTTTCATTCAGCTTGTCACAGCCTACTAGAGTCATGTACTAAGTCTGATCTTGGAAATTATCCCATTACTTTGGCAGTAAGCCAGAACATGCAGGATTCAGAGGAAAGTCGTTGAAATTGAATGTTGGTGGCATACACTGATTGATCATTTAAGAGAAAGAGAAAGCAAAATGAATATCTTAATTAAATATTTCATAGTTACATAGAGGTGATAAAGTTAATGACTTGCCCACCTTCTTGAGAATAAAATACACCTGGTTTATAGTAGAGCTTTAGGTTAATAAGAAATGACTGGTAACAAAAGACATGATCAGCAGAATGTATATTAAAATGAAACTAGAGAATTGATTTCTTTGGAAATCTGCCATGATTCCTCAAAGCAAGGAATAGAAATATATGATCTTTCAGATGCCATTTTCTATATCCTGTTATATCAAACAAAATAATTTTCCAGTCATGATGAGCCTTTAGACATACCTACTTTTTACTTTGTTGTGAATCTTTGATTAAAACTTCCTAACTCCCTTTCTGGTTCTTAGATTGCTACCTGCTCTGATGACAATACACTGAAAATCTGGCGCTTGCATAGAGGCTTAGAGGAGAAATCAGGTGATAAACTCTCCACAGTGGGTTGGGCCTCTCAGAAGAAAAAAGAGGCTAGAGCTGACCCAGGTAAGGATCTTGTACATTTTTTCTACATGTTTTATGGTTTGATTTGTTTAGTTCTGCAATACAGAGTGTTAAGCTAGAATTGATGTTTTGTTATATTTTTAAAGAAAAGCATCTTCTTAACATTCTTTTCAATAAATATTTTCTGAGTACTGTTTATCAGCTATATAAAATACTTCAATACACTGGTGGTTTTATTTGTAAAATATTTATTGAACAACTACTAGGCACTGTTCTAAGTTGAACAAAAGAATCATGAATATAAAATGCTAATGAAGGTTACATGTTAGTGTGAAAGGCAATAGACAAGTTAAAGAAGTAAATTATGTACTATGTCAGATAGCAGCAGTGCTTAGGAAAAATAAAAGCAAGGAAGGGAGATTGGCAAAGGGTGCTATTAAAATTTTGGATTAGGTGCCCAGGGAAACCTCAGTGAAAGATGACATTTAAGTGAAGGCAGTAGCCTCGCCTGTGTTGCTCAGTGGTTGAACCAGGAGGTCACTGTTTGATTCCCGGTTAGGGCACATGCCCGGGTTGTAGGCTCAATCCCCAGTAGAGGGCATATAGGTGGCAACAGATCAATGATTGTCATCATTGATGTTTCTATCCCTCTCTCCCTCTCCCTTCCTCTCTCTGAAATCAATAAAAACAATTTTTTAAAAAAAGAAAGTAAAATAGTGGACCATGTGGATATTTTGTCAGGCAAAACAAATACAAAGGCCCTGATGCAGGAGCAGGCCTGGCATACAGGGTAGGACAAAAGTAGGTTTACAGTTGTGAGTATGAAAAATAGTTTATTCTTATATTATTTATTAATTATTGTATTGTTTTTCCATACAGACAACTATAAGCCTACTTTTGCCCCACCCTGTATTAACATGCATAAATGCACCCATTTAAAATATATAGTTTAGTGGTCTTTAATATATTCAGAGTTGGGCAGTCATCAACACAGTCTAATTTTAGGGTATTTCAACACCTGAAATGAGGGTTACAATTTCTTCATATCCTTACTAACATTTGTTTTTGTTCATCTGTTTAATTTTAACTATCCTTGTGAGTTCAGTGAATTGGTATCCCATTGCAGTTTTGATTTGTATTTCCCTGATGGATGATGATGATGAACATCTTTGCATGTGCTTTTGTATATTTTTATATTTTGTATATTTTCTTTGAAGAAATAACCTGTGTAGATCCTTTGCCCATATTTTAATTGGGTTATTTCTCTTTTTATTGTTGAGTTATAAGCATTCTTTATATATTATGGATATAGTCCTTGTCATATAATAATTTTCAAATACATTTTTCTTATTCTGTAGGGTTGTTTTTTTCCACTTTCTTGGTGGTGTCCTTCAACACACAAAAATTTCTAACTTTGATGAAGTACAATTTATCTCTCTTTTGTCATTTGTGTTTTTGATGCTGTATCCAAGAAGCCATTGCCTATCCTAAGTTCACAAATATTTACTCCTATGTTTTTCTTCTAGCTAGGAGTTGTTTTATTTTAAAACTTGTCCATTTTGTATTATTTTTGTGTACAATGTGAGGCAAGGATCCAAATTCATTCTTTTGCTTGTGGATATCTAGTTTTTTCTCAGCATCGTTTATTTTAAAGAGACTATTCATTATCCCATTGAATTGTTTTTCCATCCTTGCCAAAAATCAAATGATTATAAATGTAAGGCTTTGTTTCTGCACTCTCAATTTTATTTCATTGATCTATATGACTGTTCTTATGCCAGTAGTACCACATTGTCTTGATTACTGTAGCTTTGTAGTAGGTTTTGAAATGGGCAAGTCTGAGTCTCCAATTTTCTTCTTTTTCAATATTTTTTTTTTTACTATTATATTCTTATATTATTTCTATATTTCTATACAAATTTTAGGACCAGTTTGTCAATTTCTGCAAAATAGCTCTCTGGGCCCTAGCCAGTTTGGCTCAGTAGATAGAGCGTCGGCCTGTGGACCAAGGGTCCCAGGTTTGATTGCTGTCAAGGGCACATAACTTGGTTGCAGGCTCCTCCCTGGCTCAGGCTCTAGTCAGGACTCGTGCAGGAGGCAACCAATCTGTGTTTCTTTCTACATTGATATTTCTCTCTGTGTTTCCCTCTCTCTTATACTCTCTCTAAAAGTCAATGGAAAAATATCCTCGGGTTTGGATTAACAAAAAAACAACAACAAAAAATAGCTCTCTGGGATTTTGATAGGGATTGCACTGAATGTGTAGATCAGTTTTATTAGTATTGTCATGTTAATAATATTGTCTTCTGACCCATGAATATGGGATGTCTATCTGCTGCCTTGTCTTTATATGGACCTTTCCCTAATTTTAGAAAACATAGAAGAATCATATGAGGAAAGGGCTATCAATATTTCTACCATTCATATATAATTTTAACATTTTGAGGGTTTTTCTATTTTTTTCCTTTATCCACAGAGATTCTTAACAGAGTCATAGTAATATTGTATATACATTTGTATTTCTTGGGGATTTTGTCCACTAAATGTGCTCTTCTAAGCACCTTCTATGTTATCTTTTTAACAAAACATGTAGAATAGTCCACTTATTCTCTTTTAGTTAGACACCTTGTTCCCAATATTATGTGAAATTTTTTTCTGAATTTAGTGTCGTCGTCCTCCCCGCCCCCCGCCTTCCATTAAAATAAATCCCCAGTGATGGAATTCTGTGTCAATGGGCATAACAATTTTAAGATGAAAAGTACATTGCTTTTAACATTATACTTAGTGTGTCATTAATTATTCTTACTTTCTGAAGCTAAGTTCCCTATATGGACCAAATTTGGACCATCATAATAACATATAGCCATTATTGAGTACTAGCACAATTGTTTTAAGGACCTACTTGAATATCTCATTTAATTCCCAAAATAACTAAAACTGAAGCTCAAGGAAGTTAGACCTGTCTAAGATCACATAGCTATGAAGTTGAAGTACAACCAGAGTTCAAAGCTTTCAGTCTGATTCTAGAGCATGTACTTGGAAACACTGCAGTATTGCCTTCTTTAGAAGCCCACACAGCAAAGCTAAGTTCAAGGTAAGACCAGACAAGGACTTACACCTAGGTTTCTCTTATTTCTGGGTGATGCTGGAGTTACTCTGAAGAGCACTACAGGATAACAACCTGACATGAGTGCCAAAGGCTGTCACACTGGTCATTACACTCTGTAATCCACCATTCAGCAGCAGACTGGCGGCTGCTGCTAATCACACTGCCATTTTGAAAATTATGTTCCTCTGCTTTCCCAAGCTTCTAAAGGCCACCCCAATTTCTCTTGCTGTCCTGGACTGCATATCTTCTCTCTGGCCCTTTTAACACACCAGCTGAAAGGCTTTAAATCCCAAGACCCTCTGCCCTACTTTTCCCAGCCAGTACCTGCTCTGTGGCTTACTATTAGTTCACTATTTCAGCCAGAGATCTGACAAGGCCAATGCTTCTCAACCCTGGCTGTGCATCAGAACCACTTGTGGAGTTTTTTAAACGTTTGAGCGTCCCAGAGATTGTTCACCAGGTCTGGAGTGGAGGCCAAGTACCTGTATTTTTATAAAACTCCAAGTAAGTCTGGTATGCAGCCAGGATTGAGAACCTCTGGTCGAGGCATTATTGAGTACAGATGATTATCCTTATCTTGAAGAGAAGGAAAACTTACCTGTTCTATCTTAAGTGCTTGCTGCAGTCTCAAAAGTCAACAGAATACTTACAAAGACTTTTTTTCTTAATGCCTGGAACCTCACCCTCATCCCTCTCAGGAGTCATGAGATTTAACAAACATTGTTTAATAATTCCTGACTAGCTACATTTTAGGCACTGGACTAAAAATGACTAAAACATCATCACCCACCCTCCAGGTGCTTGCAGTTTAGTCCAGGAGGCAGATTTAAAAAAAAAAAAAAAAGGCTATGTAATACATTCTAAACATCACTCCTAGCTGTATAAACAGAAGGCTCTGAAAATGCATTTCCTATGGGAGAGAGAAAAAGAAGTTTGTGAATTGCATGCAATTGTCATCAGAGCCTGAAAACGTGAGGAGAATTTTTGCCTGGCAAAGAAGGGGCAGAGTTGGCAAGAAAACCGCATAAATAAAGACAGAGATGTGACAGTGCACAGCTTGTTCAGGAAGCAGTGAGTAGTCAGTCTCCTGTAACAGGATCCTAAAGTAGCATAGTACCTGATAAGGCTGAAAAGGTAGTCAAGCCAGATGGCACACCTTTATGTAGAAAGAAGTTACAAATTAACTGATTATTGTAAGCTTTTCCATAATTTCTCGAAGGAACTAAATGTTAGGAAGCCTTTAGAGCAGTGGTTCTCAACCTTTCTAATGCTGTGACCCTTCAATAGGTGTTCCTCATGTTGTGGTGACCCCCAACCATAAACTCATTTTTGTTGCTACTTCATAACTGTAATTTTGCTACTGTTATGAGTCGTAATGTAAATATCTGTGTTTTCCGGTGTCGCGACCCACAGGTTGAGAACCGCTGCTGTAGAGCCTAAGACCATTAGAAAACACAGATATTTACATTACAATTCATAACAGTAGCAAAATTACAGTTATGAAGTAGCAACAAAAATGAGTTTATGGTTGGGGGTCACCACAACATGAGGAACTGTATTAAAGGGTTGCGGCATTAGAAAGGTTGAGAACCACTGCTTTAGAGCAATAACCCAGTCTATACTGTGTCATCAGACCTCATGCAGTGTTTAAGGTTAAATAGGGGTTGATTCACTTAAGTAGATGAAGTACGAAATGGTATGTCATATTTGAATCTATAGGCCAATAAAGTGAGATACTATCCACCTGGTAAAAAAAAAAAAGTAATGTTTCTAAGTGTACTTTCATGAAAAGATATAAAGAGGAAAAGATATACTGTTCAGAGAAAAGAACGAATTGCAGAACATGTGTGTTTAATAATCCCTTGTGGTCTTTTTAAGGTATATACATATATATATATACCTTTGTTTGTGCTAGTAATAAGCACATAGAAAATTGAGGAATGCACATAAGAGTGAAATGAGAAGGTTGAAAAGAGGATTTTTATTTCATAATCTAATTACAGTTAAAAATAAAGGATTTGAATTTGACCCAGAGTTTAACTTCTGTTAAGCTTCAAAGTTAACAAAAACTTATCTTTGACCCCCATGGTTTACTCCTTTCTTCATTATAACATCTTGAAGGAAAAAGAAATGCTCCAGTTTTCCACCAGATCAGATTTCCCGCCGATCTTTAATAAACGCTTCAGGTGTCTGCCACTCAAGTAACAGAAACTTAAATACCTGCTTTGTCCCTGGCCCAGCTTTTCCTTCTCCCCTAATCCTGCCTATGAATCTTCATGTTGTAAGACTCATACTTTTAGAATTTTCTGCCCTAAACGTACATTTCATCCCATTTTCATGACACTAATGACTGCAGGGCTATGCAGTGACTGTTGACTTGCACTGAGGAGTGAAGCAAATGGAAGGTTTCTTTCCTTTTGAAATAAGGACTGTAATCAAGCTCTAGAGCAGGAATGTGAGACCTATCACCTGTAGTTCCATGGACAGGTCCCTATCTCTAGTTCCCCTTCTATAGTACATTATAACAAAATGGGGTTTTCTAGTAATGATCTTTATTGAAGGTGCAGTATCATTTTGGCCATTTCTAAACACACAGTTGATGAGAAAAGTTTAGGCATAATTCAATTTGTAGAATTTCTCTATCTTAACACATTGGGGATGGATCACTAGAATTCTTGCTTCGTATTACACAGTGTTTTACAAAGCATCATACTTCAAAAAGATATTAGCTTGTAAGAACATATAATAAATAACTTCAAATGCAATGGGTATTTAATTTTAAAGCGACCCTTTAACATTTATGTAAAACGTTTTTTGTACTCGTTCAATAGAAATTTATCTGGCCAATGGGTAAAGCTAGCATTAAAACTACTGGTCCACAATGTGTTAAGGCAAGGTAGCTTGAGAAGTGAAAAGCACAGCATAAAATGCACAGAGTAACTAAATGACTGAAATTAGTAAATTTTTATTCCAAATAAAAGATTCTATTTTTGTCAGCCCATTCTAAATTCAGTTGCATATAAATGCAATTCAATAATTAAATTGAGTTAAATATCAGAGTTATAATTCAAAGACTTAGTGACTAAGAAATAGGTGACCTTATTATTTGAAGACAGAAACACTACACCAGAAATCTAGAAAGTTCAGGAAAAAAGTGAGAAAATATAGTGTTGTCTTGTGGTGGGCCTGAGGGGGAAGAAATGTGAAGTTTATAAGAATTTGCCTGAAATACTTGCCATTGCCTGTAAACAAGTGCCAGGACATATAGAAAAAAGTTCTATCACTACTTCATGTGCTTTACAGAGAGCAAGCATTGAGTTTCTGAAATGGTCTTTGGCATATTTTGGCTTGTGGAGTAGAGTAGCCATGTGTAAATTAAGGTGGGAAACCACATGAGGCCTGGTAACCTTAAGTAATTGATGGAATTCTTGTGGAAATTAAAAACGAACTCTAGCCCTGGCTGGGTAGCTCAGTTGATTAGAGCACAGTTCCCATATACCAAGGCTGCGGGTTCAATCTCCGGTTATAGCACATACAAGAGTCAATCAATGCATGCATAAATAGGAGGAACAATAAATTGATGTCTGTCAATCTTTCTCCCTCTCCCTCCCTTCCTCTCTCTAAAATCAATAAAATTTTTTAAAATTATTTTTAAAAAATTATGTTTGAACAAATAAGGAAACTGAGGCAGAGAAGGTAAGGGATTGTTTTTCAAGTTTCATAGTAAATGGTTGTGCCTGATTTTAGACCTGTGGGCTCTTATTTGACAGCTCCTTTCTGCCCTAACATTGCTCAGAAGTATATATAGGAATGCTAATGGCAACTTTACTTATGAAGACAAAATATCATTAGCAACCTAAATGTTTTACTGTTACCTTAGAATACTTTGTAGCTATTAAAAGTTATATAAATCTGTATTAATGTGGGAAATGTTCATACTATGTTAAGAAGTACGTTACTAAATAGTATTTACATTAGTCCCTTTTTTTAGAGAAAAAAATTTAAAGTGTATAATATATATTACATGCACAAATAAAGGAAAAAAACACTAAAAGTGGTTCACCTGGATGCTTTTAATCTTTTTTCCCCCCTGAATTTTCTAGATTTTTGCAAGTATATGTTTTACCATGGGGTGGTTGGGAGGCTGGCAGTTAGGAAAGGGGAAGGAAAATGCTAAGAGGATGTGGTAAGAATCAAATGATTTATGTGATCACTTCACTGGGAAATCAACCCCTGGATGATTAAGTTAGCTGTAATTTTCCTTGATGCTAATTCAGGGATTTTGTTTGGCTTTCACTTCTGATTTTTGTGACCCTCTTTTCTTTTTCAGTAACAGTGACAAGTAGCCAGAGTACTCCTGCCAAAGCCCCCAGAGTAAAGAGCAGTCCATCTAGTTCCTCCCCTTCTTCAGCATCTTGTGCTCCAAGCTGTGCTGGAGACCTCCCTCTTCCTTCAAATACTCCCACGTTTTCTATTAAAAACTCTCCTGGCAAGACCCGGTCTCCGATTAGCAGAAGAGGCTCCATCTCCTCGATCTCTCCTAAGCCACCTTCATCTTTCAAGATGTCCATTAGAAATTGGATGACCCAAACACCTTCCTCATCACCCCCCATCACTCCACCTGCTTCTGAGACAAAGATCACATCTCCAAGAAAAGCCCTCATTCCTGTGAGCCTGAAATCAGCCCAAGCAGTGGCTTGCTCCGAGTCTAGAAATAGGGTAAAGAGGAGGCTAGACTCAAGTTGTCTGGAGAATGTGAAACAAAAGTGTGTGAAGAGTTGCAGCTGTGTGACTGAGCTTGATGACCCAGTTGAAAAGCTTCATTTGGATCTGTGCTGCCTTACTGGTAACCAGGAAGACCTTGGTAAAGACTCTCTAGGTCCTACCAAATCAAGCAAGATTGAAGGAGCCAGTATGAGTGTCTCAGAGCCTCCTTCTCCTGCCAGTCCTTATGCTTCAGAAGGCTGTGGGACACTGCCTCTTCCTTTGGGATCTTGTGGAGAAGGGTCTGAATTGGTGGGCAAAGAGAATAGCTCCCCAGAGAATAAAAACTGGTTATTGGCCATGGCAGCCAAACGGAAGGCTGAAAATTCGTCACCGCGAAGTCCATCATCCCAGACTTCCAATTCCCGGAGACAGAGCGGAAAGACTTCTCCAGGCCCGGTAAGCAGCGGAGGGAAGATGCATTTCCTAATTTGAACAGGGCAGGTACAGATTTCTTCTCAGAAGCCAGGATACTTTTTTTTTTTTTTTAAGTAAATCTAGTTATTTTAGGGTTGGCAGACTTAGCATATAAGTATACCGGACAAATTTATATGTAATCTGTACATATTTATATTAAAAAGTTATTTGTTTGTTTGAAATTCAAATGTAACTGGGTGTGTGCTGTATTTTTATCTGGTAACCCTATTTATTCCCATTAAAATCACTTCTGTCAAGGTCCATGCCCCTCAACCCTGTTGCCTGATTCATCAAAGCCGCCTCATCCTCCAGGATATCAATTCGAAAATATCTTCCCTGTCCTTCGACATTATTTCCTCCCTGCCCCCTTTTTTTCTTATATCCCCCACCCCCAAACCCTTGGCAACACCTTTTTATAGACACCCTTCCAGTTTTACAGATAAAGCTGTCCTTCATGGGCAACTTGCCAATATACATAAATAGATTACCAGTTTATAATTACAGTTTCTGATTATTTAAAACTAGAGGCCTGGTGCACGAAATTTGTGCACAGGGGTTGCGGGGGGGGGGGGGGGGGTCCCCTCAGCCCAGCCTGCACTCTCTCCAATCTAGGACCCCTCTCACAATCCAGGACTGCTGGCTCCCTACTGCTCACCTGCCTGCCTTCCTGATTGCCCCTAACCACTTCTGCCTGCCAGCCTGATCACCCCCTAACCACTCCCCTGCCAGCCCGATTGCCCCTAACTGCCCTCCCCTGCCAGCCTGGTCACCCCTAACTGCCCTCCCCTGCCTGCCTGGTCCCCCTCCCCTGCCCTCCCAGTCCCCCTAACTGCCCTCCCCTGCTGGTCTGGTCCCCCCCTCAACTACCCTCCCCTACCAGCCTCATCACCCCTAACTGCTCTCCCCTGCTGGTCTAGTCCCCCCCCCGCCCCAAAACTTCCCTCCCCTTCATGCCTGGTTCCTCCCGCAACTGCCCTCCCCTGCAAGCCTGGTCACCCCTAACTGCCCTCCCCTGCAGGCCTGACCCCCCCCCCCCCCGCAACTGCCCTCTCTTGCTGGCCTGGTCTCTTCCAACTGCCCTCCCCTGCCGGCCTGGTCACCCCCAACTGCCCTCCCCTGCTGGCCTGGTCTCCCACAACTGCCCTCCCCTGCAGGCCTGGTCCCCCCGCCAACTGCCCTCCCCTGCAGGCCTGGTCCCCCCCACCAACTGCCCTCCCCTGCAGGCCCGGTCCCTCTCCCAACTGCCCTCCCTTGCAGGCTTGGGTCCCCCCAAACTGCCCTCCCCTGCAGGCCTGACCCGACACCTCCCCCCCCCCCCCCCCCGCAACTGTCCTCTCTTGCCTGCCTGGTCTCCTCCAACTCCCCTCCCTTGCTGGCCTGGTCACCCCCAACTGTCCTCCTCTTCTGGCCTGGTCATTCACAACTGCCCTTCCCTGTAGGACATCTTGTGACAGCCATCTTGTGTCCACATGGGGGCATCCATCTTTGATCACATGGGGGTGGCCATCTTGTGTCTTGGAGTGATGGTCTATTTGCATATTACTCCTTTATTAGATAGGATAAAGTCAAACTTAGTTATCTGCAAACAGTTTAAGTGCAGAATCCTTTTAGATTTTAATGATTATCCCTAATCTCTTATAGTCATCTTGCTCACATCAATTTTTGTGAACTCACATGTATCTACACTTTTTTAAACATTGAGCTTAGCTTTACTTATCTCTTTAGGGCTCATATTTAATTGGTTGATATACTATTTAAGTTAGATAATTTCAAAAACAGATACTGCTGGTTTATGAACCTTAAAAAGCAAGTGACTCATAATGGTGGAGGCATAAGTAGCTGTGAGCATTAGGTGAGCTGTGGGCACCAATCAAAGGGGATAAAGATTCTGTTAACCAGTTTGTAAGTTAAGGGGAGGGGAGTTAAGGAAGTTGCTGCTGTAGTTCATGGGAGCTCTTGCTCTGTGTTCAGAAGAAGGTGCAGTAGAATGATTAAAATCCAATCCAGGAGTCATGATCAGCAACACCTGCCCTTTTATTATTTTGCATTATTATTATTTTGTTAATCCACACTCGAGGATATTTCTATTAATTTTAAGGGAGGGGGAGAAAGAAAAAGAAACATCAATCTTATACATGCCCCAACTGGGAATCAAACCCAAAACCTTTGGTGTACAGGACAATGCTCCAACCAACAGAGCCACCCCGCTGGGCTACATCTGCCCTTTTAAAAGATAGAAGCTGGATATCTTAGGCCAGGTCAGTAAATGTTTATATCACCCACCTACTATCATGAAGCCTATCCCATATTTTAGGAGTAAACTAGAAATATTTTAAAGATTCTTGGAACACAAACTCCAATTAAACCTTGCAACAGAACTTTTTTTTTTTTTTTTAATGCTATAAGGAGTTTCTCCTTCTCAATATCATCACTATATCTGTTCTTTGCCCCTAGCCAAAATTTCTGTTAAGACAGAAACGGGGAGGGAAAGGAAAATTGAAAGAATGAATTATTTCGGGCAAGGTCACCTTTCCTTAGAAGACAGGGGATCTATCAAGTAGATGTGCCTCCCTGGTACTGATCAGGAAATCTCAGATTGACTGCCTAAAGATACATTACTGGGAGAGGCTGAAACTGCAAATAGATTATGTATTGCTAGTTGTAGTTTGCTGCGGTGGAGCTTAGCACATGTGACTCCATTTTGGGCCAGTTGTCTCTTTAACACTGGTTTTATTTTTTCAATCTTTGAAGCTAAAGTTTCTTTAAAAGAATTTCTCTTTATGTGACAATAATGTAGACTTCTTTAGAAGAGAGTAGCAGCTGTCATTTGAATACCTGTCTTGTTTGTAAATTTGGGAGGGTCATTTACTCATTTCAAAGAGGATGGTAATTTTAATTGCTTTGGTTCCTATTAGGAAGTTTAACTGGTAAATATTTTCTGTTCACAAGAAAAGCCCCTGCCTTCATTCCTTACATCATGTCTATTAAGTTTTTACTATATTCAGTACAAGTCAACCAAAAGAGGCATTATCATCCAACTATTTGGATCAAATTTCTAGGCATCCTAATTTAAAATACCTGTTAATGATAACTTGCTTGAGTAGCAGCTGGACTTTTTCTTACAAAATGTCTGAAATCTAAACTTTCTTCTTCTAGGTCACTATTACTCCCAACTCCATGAGGAAAATTTGTACATACTTCCATAGAAAGTCCCAAGATGACTACTGTAGTCCTGAACAGTCAACAGAATTATAGATCCTAATCTGAGTAAGTTAACTGAACTTTGGCTCATTAAAACAAGATAAAAATACAACAGAGTGACTCTATAACTCTGGTCTTTAAGAAAACTACCATTTTTTTTTCATTTTTAGAGACAATCCTTTCAACTGAAATTTACCTAGTCTGGTTCTACTATCGTAATGTATATGCAGCTTCCTCACGGTGAATGCTGTGTTTAAATTTCATAAACATTTTCAATTAAGTAGTCTTCACTTTTTTATTCATGCATCTTCTCTATAATAATAACATCCCAGACTGTGGAAGTGAAAAACAAGACTTGTCTCTTGTTACTTTGAGACTTTCTATGCACAGTTTCAAGTATCTGCGGCCATAGCAGGAGGCCTCTCTGTGAAGGCCCACTGCTAAAGAAGTCTTCTGTTGAAGACCCCTGGATCTGTGCTGCCTCAAGCTAATATACTTGCATTTAAAATATATAATCTTTTCACTATACTTTTGGAGTTTTTTTTTAAGTATGTGTAAAAATGTTATGTTCAGATAAGTACATTTACATTGATTTAGCATGTGATTCAATGATACAGTCCCTGTAGTTAAAATCATCTTTATTTTAAAAACAGTCAACTCTTTGGAGAAAGTAGAACAACACTAGAAACCTTTGTCTTTTTTCTCCAAAATATATCTCCTACACAAGATTTAAGTTCCCCATATTTTTTGCTATGCAATCTACTATATTACCAACTCAACATCATCTTCCATAAGAGGTTGTGATTTTTGCCATTTACAAGAGGAGATGTTTATAAAGTCAGTAGTCATACACTGAAGCTGGGATTTGAATTTAGTCCTCAGTTCTCCAGGTGCTGCATCTTAAAAAAAAAAAAGGTCATCAGATTTTAAGAAAAAGTAACAGTTTCTTATTGATACTTTTATAAAAGAAGATAGCTGAGCTGAAAATCCGGAACCTCAAAAATAAATCTTGGCTTTAACTTGCTTTTTTGGCTTCTCTTCATATACATAAAAAGCAATGGTCTTCTAATATAGCCCTGAGTCAAAAAGTCATCGGATTTTTTGTAGATATTTAATATAAAGTGTATAGACTAGCTCTAAGTTATAATGTGCAAAATATTTTGAACATTAATCAACAGTTACATATCAATCATCTTGAGATGAACTATTGTTTTATATTTTCCCCCGTCATAACCTCATAGAAACAAGCTTCATGTAGTTTCTATGTGCTATTGTCCTTGCAAGGGAGTCCCTTTCCAACCATGAAACTTGACTCATTTTATCTATATATCTGAGGACTATGGAGACTTCATTCATATATTTGTGATAATTTTCAAGTTTATTCTTAATGATAAGTCTTTAATTCCTCTGATTCTTGTAAGTTGAGCTTGTCACTGCAAAGGTCAATTAAGCATGGGTTCTCTTGGTTTTATCCGAGGAGAAAAATAAGGGAAGCTATAAAATTGTCATTTCAAAGCAAAGCACGCCCTAGTATTAACTGAATTTTTAGGAACTCTACACATATTTGTTTTTTATTTTTGAGTATTAGACTGTGGGAAGGTATCTATGGCCAATACTTGCAGGTAATGTTATCTATCCATCCATCTTTTTATTTGAAAGCCAGTAGGGAAAATAATCCTTGAAAAAGAAAAGGATAACTAAAATAGATGATTTTGTTCTTTGTATCCCTGCACAACTCCTGACAGCTCTACTGAGTGAAATTGGGGTAAATGTGGCTGTCAGAAGCTATTGGGAAGCTGCTGGGTATAACATGTCTCACTTGGAAAACTAGTACTTCAAATGGGTGCCAAAGGTCAAATGTAATGAGATAATTATCCCTGTTTGTGTCAATGTCATTCTTTGAGCTGATCCTGAATAATAAAGCCTTTTACCTTATCTGATGTCCTCTTCTGAGCTTTTTGCATTAATTTGAAGCATGCTACACAAAAGAACTATAGTAGTAATCAAGAATCCTTTCTACTTGTTCATTGAATAAAAGTTATTCAAGGATATGATCTAGGTCAAGCTGAAAGAGGTTTTGTTTTAATAAAATACATCTTGTGCCCTAGCCAGTTTGGCTTAGTAGTTAGAGCATCGGCCCAGGGACTCAACTGGGGTTTGATTCTGTGTAGGGGTGAGTCGAGTACCTGGGTTGCAGGCTCAGGAGGCAACCAATTGCTGTGTCTCACATTGATGTTTCTACCCCTCCCTTCCACTCTCTCTAAAAAAAAACCAATGGAAAAAATATCCTCGGGTGAGGATTAACATAAATAAATAAATACATCTTGCTTGATCAGACCTTGAGCACTAGGATGGCTTGGATTACTTGATGAAGGAGGGTGGAGTGATGTAGTTCTTTTTCTAAACAAGTATTTCCAGCCCAAGCTTTACCATTTGAATACACTCCAAGCACTATTGCTACGTTGGATTAGTTTCCTTTTGGCTGTT
The DNA here is from genome assembly GCA_026230045.1 of Corynorhinus townsendii. Classification (NCBI taxonomy): domain Eukaryota; kingdom Metazoa; phylum Chordata; class Mammalia; order Chiroptera; family Vespertilionidae; genus Corynorhinus; species Corynorhinus townsendii. The sequence goes on along the minus strand of JAPDVU010000013.1, from coordinate 30,127,622 downwards.
TTAATACAGGCCCTTAATTTACTTTTTTGAGGGTTCACTAATTAATCCTTTAAAATGTCTCTTTTAATCTTGGCTGCACATTTAACTGATGATAATCAAGACCATCTGTAGCTAACCCTGTTGGACTGGCAGAGGGTGGGTTCAGCCCATCACCCCACACTCAGCCTTAATAACTTAAAACTTCACCAAAGACTTTTGGGACAGCCTGTATAGGAGACATTTTTTAAAGCCTCCACTGTGTAATATGGATGCCTGGAAATAACTTTTTAAGTATGTATGTGTGTGTCTATGGCCATGGTCTCTTATAGGTCATGTATCAGTTAAGTTTAGGAGCCTATAACAAACCCACTGCTGCTCCTAGGTCTGTTTTTCTATTTTCCTAGTCCCAAGATGGTCTGAACTTCTTTCACATTCCTCCTCTTTTTTTTTTAAAATTTATTGGAGTAATATTGGTTAATAGGGTTATATAGGTTTCAAGTATGTATTTCTATGATACATGGTCTGTGTATTGCATCATGTGTTTATCACCCAAAGTCAAATCCTCTTCTGGCACCAAATATTGGGTTCCCTTTACCCCCACCACAACCACCCCCCTTCCCCTCTGGTAACTACCATACTGTTGTCTGTGTCTATGAGTTTCAGTTTTATATCCCACACATGAGTGAAATCATACAGTTTTTAACTTTTTCTGACTGACTTATCTCACTTAGTATATTTTCAAGGTCCACTCATGTTGTCACAATGGCAGTATTTTATTGTTTTTTATAACTGAGTAGTATCTATATGTACCACATCTTCTTTATTTAATCTTCTATTGAAGGACACTTTGATTGTCTTCATGTCTTGCCCATGGTGAGTAATGCTGCAGTGAACATAGGGGTGTGTATATCTTTGCTAATAAATGTTTTTTAGTTTCTCTGGTAGATACCCAGGAGAGGGATTGCTGGGTCATATGGTAACTCTAGTCTTACTTTTTTTTTTTTTTAATCCTCACACAAGGGTATTTTTAATTGATTTCAAAGAGAGAGAAACATTGATTGGTTGCCTCCCGTATGCTCCCAAACCAGGGATCTAACCTGCAACCTAGGTATGTGCCATGATCAGTAATCAAACTCACAATCTTTTGGTGTACAGAACGATGCTCCAACCAACCAAGCCACCCAGCCAGAGCTATTATTAATTTTTTGAGACTCTTTTTCTCATCATTTTCGATAGTGGCTGTATCATTCTACATTCCCACCAGCAGTAAATGATGGTTTGCTTTTCTCCACTCCAATACTTGTTACTACTTGTCTTGTTGATAATAGCCATTCTAAAAGGTGTGAGGTGGTATCTCATTGTAGTTTTTGATTTGCATTTCTCTAATAGCTAGTGAGGTTGAACATCTTTTCATATATTTTTGGCCATTTTTATGTCTTCTTGGTGGAAATATCTGTTCAGGTCCTCTGCTCATTTTTTTGTTGGATTGTTTAGTGTTGAGTTTTATGAGTTCTTTATATATTTTGGGTAATAATCCCTTGTTGGAGCTATTGTTTGCAAATACCATCTCCTATTTGGTTGCTTCTTTTTTTTTTTTTTGCTGTAGGTTTGTTCACACTGCTCTTAAAGCAAAGACCCAGTAGTCTCTCAGAATCAGTTCCACAGCTAGGTAGTGTGGACAACATTTTACAGACATGCAAAGAAGAGGACTAAAGAATGTCATACGATTGGCGCTCCGTATCCAAGGGTTCAACCAATCTCTGATAGAAATGTTACATTGTTGGGGATATGCACTATGTAGTTAGGCCTACTATTAGTGCGTCCATACTCAACAGTCTTTTTTCTCATTATTATTCCTTAAACAATACAGTATAACAACTATTTATATAGCATTTCATTGTATTAGGTATTAGAAGTAATCTAGGGATTTGAGCACCCACAGATTTTGATTGGGAGGTGTCCTGGAACCAATCACCCTCAAATACCAAGGGATGACTACTAGAGAAACTGAGTTATTGGCCTCTTTATGGCAATTGGGCGTAGGTGGTTTCTGCTTCAAGTTTTATAAAGCAGCGGTCGCCAGCCAGTGGTCCGCGGACCACTGGTGGTGCATGAGGTCCGAAAGGTTGGCAACTGCTATTATACAGGGCTGAATGTAGGCCCAGCTGAGCTCTTGCTTGTCAAATCTCACTGCTTCTCACACAGGTCTTCATGGGAGAATCTTTGCCTGGCCAGGTTTAGATCATGAATTAACCTCAGTTACTCCATTACATTCTTGGGAACTATGGGGAAATCTGCATTATTCATTAGGTCCTTAGATATTGGTTGGAAATTATAGGCAGGCCAAACACAGCATTTTGTTGAACATGAGGTTGAGTGTAATACTTCATTAGATCTGATGCCAGGAATTAAGCCCAACTTGTTATAAAGGACCTGTTTTATTGTCTAAAGTGGTGGAAAATCCCATTTTCTGTTAAAAAGTGTAGGGGTTGTTAAAGAATGATGTAAGATAAAGTCAGTCTTTTTTTAAAAAGTCACCTGAGCATATTAAGCAGCTTGTTTAGAATAATATATCTATAGCAAGTATGTACAATACAAAGAGGTATTATACTGTTAAAGAACAGGCTTGTTTCATCTGAAAAGCTCATCCCTCCCACTTCCCTGCTAAGCCAGGAAAGAGGATTTCAAAGATCTTTGAAACCAGGATCTTCATTTTGACTTCCAAAGTTTTAATATTTTACTTATAACCCCATTTCTCTTTAATTTCCTTAACTTGCCACATGCCCCCTTCCTGTTTGGACATTCTAAATAATTTATACTCAAGCCATTTTGTGGAATATGAAGAGCACATTTCAAAATAACTTTGATTAGAAAGTATTCATTTCAGCCAGCACTTACTTATTCATCACTTGGGTGCTACGCCCTGTGTGAGGTACCTAGTCTGCAAAGAGTTCTTCCCTTTATTTTCACTTGTCAAAGGATTCACTTTATCTAGGGCACTTCAATAGGCTAAAGTCAGCATTTAAGAGAAATGGGCAAAGATCAGATTTTCAGGTCTTTTGAATGAAGTTGTTTGTGAATAGCTATTATGTAGCAAGTGCTATCTAGATGCATACTCTTTCCTCCAGAACTTCATTCAACTGCTATTAAAAGCGTCTTTAACTTTTCAGAGTAAAATGCTTTTCTCATGCATATTTTTATTCTTTACAACATTACAAATAATATTTAAAAAGGACCTCTAAAGCCAAGCCACCTAGCTTTGAATCCAAGTCCTAACTGTATGACCTTGAGCAAGTTCCTTAACCTCTGTGAATTGGTTTCCTGGTCTGTAAAATGGGATTGGGTGGTTATTACATGGATAGTTCTTAGGACAGTTCCTGGTACACAATAGCTAACACTTACTAAACAATTATTATTAGAATTATTCTCATAAGGTATGGAATGCAGGGGTTTTTTACAAATGGATGTAAAGGTTTGAGTAACTTTTCAGTTTTCTTTACTCATTCCTGTCCCATTTTTACTGGAACTGTGGTCCTCAAAGGTATGTTGCCTGGGTCTCCCAGTCGTAGCACTTTTTAAAAGGATCAGGTAAGCCTCTGAGGGGGAAAATCCTCAGGTGTTAGAAATTCATGACTCTTTCCCACCAGGTTGACATGAAAAGAATAGAAGTTATTTCATATCTATGGTCTCAGCCACTATTTAAAGAGGCTATCATTTGCAAATCTGTACCCTGGACTCTTAAGCAAGCCAAAGTCTTTGCTCCCACAAAGCCCACCCTCCCATTTCCTGACTGCTGCCTCCAGCTCGGCTACAGTGTCTAAGATGTGTTCACCTTTAGGAAGGAAGCTACAGCTGCCAGGCCTTTAGACCCAGTACTTGATCACTTGTTAGGCTTTTGTGTTCCCTGGCTAGTCTATAGGCAAATAAAATCAAAGAGGAGGTGCTCAATTAGTAGCTCTGATTTTGTAGGATATGAGTCAAACATTTGAGGAGTATTATGTAGACTCTAGATTCTTTACTTACTTAATGAGATTCTTCCCTGGGCTCCTTTATGATGCCAGTAATGCTTGTTGCCAGGCCCTGGCCAGGTGGGTTGGTTGGTGTGTTGTCCCATAGACTAAAAGATTGTGGGTTCAATCCCCAGTCAGGGTACATACAAGAATCAATCAATGAATGCATAAATAAGTGGAACAACAAATTGATATTTCTTTCTCTCTCCCCCCTTCTCTCTCTAAAAGCAATTTATTTTAAAAAATATTACTAATACTTGTTGCCGTTGTCACATCAGTGACAAAATACCAGCCATGTGTTTGACGTTTTGGTGGATAAGACTAGCATCAAGGTTTCAGTGGCATTTGAGCATCAAATTACGCTGCCACTGCTGCTGTTCAAGACCCTGGCTTCCAGTTTATAGGAACTTAGAGAATGTGGCATTCTCTTATTAGGAGGTAGCATCTGCATCTCTGCAAACAGTCCCACCATGAAGGAGCTCCTTCCTGGGTTTTTGCCAAAGTTATTTCTAATGAATATGTTAAGGGGTGATTTTTTTCTTCTATTAACAGCCTCAAAAGAAATGTGGCTTTCTTTAAAAAATGTGGCTCTCAAAAGAAATTTCAATCATTGTACTGTTGATAATTGCCTCTGTTGACTAATGAGTTTGCCGACCACTGTCTTAGTGGATTTAGAGAGCTTTATGTGGGAGTAAGATCTCAGCATGCAAAAGCCAATGTCTTCACAAAAGGATTGACTAGCACAGTAGTCCGCAAATTTTTTAAACTTAAACTACTACTAACGCCACTTCTTCCAAATAGCCCAGGCCGTGGTATTTTGTGGAAGAGCCACACTCAAGGGGCCAAAGAGCCGCATGTGGCTCACGAGCCACGGTTTGCCGACCACAAGTGAATGATAATAATTTTAGGTTGGGGGTAGGAAGACGATGGTTTATAATTAACGCTTCTTAGCTCCCTAATTAGGTAATGAGGTATTGGCCTTGAAGTGTTGCACATTAGAATCTGGCCCTAGAATTATACATGGAGTGCCTGCAAGATAAGGAAAGTGGGGTTTTTTAAAGATTAGGAAAAGTTTCTGTCCCAGCCAACTGTCCTGTAAGATAAATTGTACAAAGACAGGATGCCATGTAGATCCACTTGTTGAGTTGTCCTGTGGTATTCTCTTGCCTTCTTGTTGACAGCATTTCTAATCCCATTTACTTTTTCCTTTTTGGTTTCATTTTGGCCAGTTGAATAGTCATGAAGCCAGGGTTGTGGGTTTGATTCCCAAATGGGTCAGTTCACTTCACTCTGTGTTCTGTGGCTACACAGGGAGCATCTCACCTGCCTATCGTGGCCAGCCACCCCACAAGAAAGGGTGAACAGAGTGTTTAGGCTCAGTGTAAAAACTCAATACAAACTCAGTATGTATCCTCACTGAAGGCATTTTTAATGATTGTCTTTTCTGCCTGAAGACCACGTTTATAAACCTCTCTTGATCAACTTAGAGATCATTACGTGTAACACACACAATAACCATATAAGTGATACAACTTTTAGCCACATTTTGGCAGATAAGGAAACTAAAGCACAAAAGAAGTTAAGGACACACAGCCAACAAGTAGCAGGTTGTGGATTTGGTCTGATTCAAAAGCCCACAGTAGTAAGTCCCATAATATAATGCCTTGCAGAAAGAGGTCTGTCCCTGGCCCTGTACTAATCAAATATATGTTTTCTATTTTGTGTACATTTCAAAAAGAACTCTCGAAATGTCCCAAATACATTTTCTAATTGAATAATAAAAGAAATTACTCCTTGGGAGAGGAAACCACTTTTAATTAAAGGGGGGAGGTGGTATACAAGTCTAGAATCAGTACTGAAACATAGGAACACGAGAAGAAGATTGACAAACACAATCAAAAGTTCAAAAAACAGGGACAAAGACAAAGAAGTTAAAATTCTTTAGGGAAAAAAAAAAAGTAGAGAAAGGCCCACAAATATAAAGGGAAAGAATGAAGATGAAGACACACCGTACAACCCAGCAGTTCCACCCCAATACCTTAGGGATGTGCACACATACAGGGATGTTCATAGCATTGTTTATACAGTAGTACCCAAAGGCTGGAAACAGCCCAAATATGCATTCACACTAGAATGGATAAACTAAGATACTCAGAACACCATATAACCGTGAAATGAAAAAGAATGAACTAGCTACTAGATGACAGAGTGACATGTTAGAATGTTGAGAAAAGAAGCAAGAAATAAGAATTTATATAGTATGATTTTGTTAACACCATGTGTTAACAAAAAACAGGCAATGCTGAACTAGTATTGAGGAATACATACATAGGTAGTAAGAGGTAAAACGAAGATTATTATTACAATAAATCAAGACTGCTTCTCTCTGGAGAATAGTGCTTTGGAAGTAACACCTGGAGAGCTAACTAGGTTATGGCAGAGTCTGCCTCACTCTGGTTGTGAATACATTAGTGTTTGCTCTATAATATCTTGCATTTATGTTTTATGCACTTTTCTATATGTCTATTAATAGTGTTTTAAAGATTTTTAAAAAGGAATGAAAATCAGTTCTCTAGGGAAGATGTACAAAGGGTGGGATAGGAGAGTTCTAGATAGACTGAATCATATAACTATTATTCAAAGGGAACAAATTACTAGGGGAGCCTGTGGGATCTTGATACTTTTAAAGGAGAAAGGAGAATCCTCTTTTCCCTTAAAGCAGAAGGATGGACCAAATTGCCTTACATATACTGTCAGGATTCAATATGTTCATTCAGTTTGAAAAAGCAGAACTGAGCCTTCAGCAAACCATGTGATGGCTCAAATAAGGGGTTGGAACTGAGCCAGACGTTTGCAGGTAGCAGGGAGGCCTAACTAGCAGTGGGTCCCACAGCATTTAGCCTCTTAAAATTTTCACACTATATACATTTCTTCCTTTCTCCTTTTTCCTCACTCTTGTATTTTATTTCTGTTCCCAAGGTCAGTCATCAAACTTAGAGATCATTACATGTAACACACACAAGGCAGAAATGGGCCATGGCATCAAATTCTTATTTTAAAGATGCAGAAACTGGCCTGGAGAAGTTAACCAACTTGAACGGGTTCACAAAACTGTGACAGAATCCATTCTGATATCCTACATTCTTTGCATCCCAGTCCTGCTGATGTATTAGCCATTCCTCTAAATACTGTACTATCCTGTCTTTGTTCAAGGTGTTCCCTCTACCTGGCATAGTTTTTACCCCTTATGCCTGCCTTTAAAGTCCTCACTCTTCAAGATCCAGTTCAAATTCTCCTCCCTCTGTATGGAAAATACAGATTTTCCTACTTAAGCCTTCATTCCACTCAACCCTGTAGGGCCTTGTTTAAACATTACAATAATGCTATCACATTTGTCTTAGAATTATTTCTGTACTAGAGGCCCGGTGTATGGATTCGTGCACTGGTGGGGTCCCTCAGCGTAGCCTGCGGGGATCAGGCCAAAACCGGCAGTCCAACGCTGCCTGCTGCTCCTGCCTGCCGCTCCTGCTCATCCTGGCCCCAGTGCGCCTGCTGCCACTGCCATTCCTGCTGCTGCTCGGTCTCCATCTGCCCCCTGGTGGTCAGTGCACGTCAAAGTGACCAGTCGACTGGTCGGTCAGTCGCTTAGGCTTTTATATACATAGATTCCCTCCTGGTTATACCCTCCTAGGTATCAAACTGGTCTTTTTCACTTCTGTATACCTAGTGATGTGCTGGAGCTGGCTCATATTCATGAGAGCCAATTATTAAATATTCAGGAGTTTTGTGAGCTGGTTGTTAAAATGAACCTGAAATCAGTTGTGGTGAGAGTATCTACACCATGAAATAGACAAAAGGCACAAATTAGGGACCTTTCCCCCCCCCTAAAGAGTCAGCTTACCAGCACATTACTGCAGATATCCCACTATCACCACCCACCCCTGTGCTTTTAAAGGAGAAAGGAGGTACCTGGCATAGCAGTTGCAAGAAGCTTGAAGAAAGGGAACCAGTGAAAGTGCAGACCAGACCACAAAGTAAAGAGGATTCAAAAAGTGTCAGCTCAGGAGCCCAAGGAAAATAGGTTTTTGAGAAACGGGTGTTTACGTGCTGCAGAGAAGTTAAGGAAAATGAGAGCTTGAATAAGGCCAAATTGGTGGTCAGTTGTCCCCAAGGGCTATTTCGGTAGTATGATGGGGTGAAATATGGCTGGGGTGAAGAAATAGGGGTGTTAGGGAATAGGCAGTAAATGTAAATGCCTTTCAAGAAAAGAGAAAGGAGTCTTTCTCTTAGTAAGCAGCTATTTGCCAAGCACCTACTATATGTCAGGATTGCAGTAAACAAAGATAGCATACCGGCCTGTCCTCAAGCTGCTTCCAGGACAAACAAAAGAACAACACGGTGTCCCAATAGCTCTGTGGGGGCTGTGGGAACACATCAAACAAACTGGGCATCCAGGGAAGGTTTCACACAGAAGCCGACTCACTACTGACCACTAGAAGAAAATTGTCCCGATGGGTAAGTGAAGGAAGGGCATTCCTCACAAAGGAAATGGCAAAATAGCATGAACATCCGTGTGGGTGTGAGAAAGAGCGGCCTGACTATGGTACTCTTAACTCCAGTTTCCCCCTAGGGCCAGAGCAGAGTGCACATGTAAAGAACAGCAGGAGATGAGGCTGCGGAGGCAAGCAGGGGTCAGGGCATAAAGGCACCTGCACTGTCTCCATACTGTTTGGACTTTATCTCAAAGGCACTGGACACCCACTGAATGACTAAGCCGGGGACAATTACAGTTAGATTTTTATTTTAAAAGATGATTGTGGTAGCAATGTGGAGGGAAGATTGGAAAGAGAACAGACCAGGAAGTTGACCCAATTAGAAGGTAATTGTTGTAGTCCAAGTTGTGAGGAGGGTGGGCCAGAAGTAGTCATGGCAGTGCAGATGAGAGGTTATTGCCAATTTGAGAGATACTTCTGAAATGACAAACGTGGTTTTTTAGGTAGGTAAATGTGAGAGGGTTCAAATGAATCACAGGGTCTTGGCACTGGACCTGAGTAGATGGTACTTTCATTTGGGGAATGGAGATACAGAAATGATAGGATTATGGGAGGAGATTCTTTTCCTAGCAGACACCTAATGGATAGCCAGTGGAGATGCCCTATCACTGGTTGATGTATAGGATTGGAGCTCTGGAAAGCACTGGAATGGAAGACGTTTTAGGAGTGTTCAGTATGGGGGCAAAGAAATTGAAGTGGAGCTTAGAGGAGATTGTCCAGGGAGAATATGTAGCATAGCGGTTCTCCCTGCCAGTTTTTGATTCAGGAAGTCTGCAGTGGAGCTTTAAAATTTGCATTCCTAACAAGTTCCCAGGCCAGGGTAATGCTGCTGGTCTGGGAATCACACTTTGAGAGCCAATAGTGTGGAGAAAAGCCAGCATGTTGGGATGATTAGAGAAAGAAGAGCTTACTGAAGTGACTGAGAAGGAGCCATTTTAGGAAGGGACAGTCTAGGACAGAGTTTCAGGGAGTAAAATTGAATAAAGGCAAGCAAAATGAAGAAAAATATTGTCAATTGCATTTGACAATTGAGCAGGAGCTCTGATGAAATTCAAACTTTCTACAGAGTGTATGATCATCTTATGATGAGACATACTATAATGTCCTACCCAGGTCCCCTAATCTTGACTCTGCCACTTACTAATTCTATGACTTGATGCAATTTACTTAATCTCTCTGAGCTCCAGTTTCCTCATTAAAAAAAAGGAGAGAGAGAAAAGTAATAACAGTAATTCTCATTGCCAGGGGAGGATTCTATGAGTTGGTATAAGTAAAGTGCCAGGCATGTACTAAGTTTTAACTTTTATAATTGTTTTGTGGTTTCAGAATTCCTACCTTGAAGAGCAGTAGTGGGGAAGAGTCAGACATGCATGGTCTTAATGGAATGGCTCAAACACCACAGAAAGCTTATAAATTTCCAGCAGAGCTCAGCAATCTGGGAGCAAAAGAAAGCTGACTTAGGGATTACCCACGTTGGGAAGTCAGCAAAGAAGGCCCAGGGAAGAAGAAGGAATCCATGAGTACTCTGGAAACTAGTCCAAGGGGTTCAGACTCAGTATGGAGGAAGCAAGAGATTCTGGGAAAAGTGAACAGGTGAGGAGGAAATGCCTCACGTAGAAATGAGTACGCTGTGGTCGGAGTAGAATGAGAACTTGAGATGACGTGGACCCTTCCAAATGTTGGCACAGTGAGTGACAGGTTGGGCAGAATTTAGGGACATTTGTAGTTTTTCAAAATGATGGTGAAGTTAGGGTATCAAATGGATCAAAAACAGATGGCTGGGATGAAGCGGCCAGGAAAGCTGTGAGGCAGGGGCTAAGCCACTGAGGAGGGTAAGAGAGTGCTGGAGAGCAGTAGATCTAAAGGACAGGGCGGCAGTAAGATAGATTGGTGTGCCCAGGGGAGCTGTGGCCTGGAGAATGCCAACCTGTTCTCCTGATCTCAATTGAGAACCAGGGAAGGAAGGAAAGCTGCCTGTTCTGGAGAAGGCTGGGCTGGATAATAGGGCAAACTAGGTTTTCATTCAGGATGAGGTGGAAAAGAGCGTGTGTTGAAAGATGGAGGAAGTAGGGAAGTGTATTTACAGTTAACTGGTGCTATAGAGCCCAAGGGGGGAGGAGATACTTTCAAAGGCCTAGAAACAGAAGCGAAGCCCTGTCCTGTAATGAGATTACTGCCTGACAGGAAGTGAGAGTGGGAGGCCAGGTCATGTCCCCAAACAGTTTTGCCTGAACCCACCTCCCCAGGACAGGGCCCTGCCAGAGGAAAGAGTGCTAGCCTCCTGGGTCAGTGCACTCAGCCTATTTCTGTACATTCAGGCTGCTGAGTAATGGCTCCAAAGGCAGTGCCAGCATCTTACAGGGCACAAGGGGAAAGTGAGAAGTAGGGCTTGGCACCTTATTTTGGGAGCTGTCGTCAAAGGCCCAGCCCTCTGGTTCTGTGTGCCTGACACTTAGCCACAGCTCTCCCTAGGAGCCTGGAAAAGCAGTCCTGCAGGCTCTGGCTGAAGTGCCTGGAGAGATGGGCCCTGTGAGAAAGAAGAGCTCTGCAGTTTCCCCAAAGACAGTGAATTCTGAGCACTTCCTGAGGGAGAATCGCCACTCGGTCCTATTGGTCAATCCACCAGGCTAGTGCCTCAGCCTAAAGGGCACTTAGGAGTGAACCGTGTCTCTCTTAAGTTACTGTGAAATGACCATGACATGCAGGATAGGTACACTCTGCTCCAAACTGAGGTGTTGAGGTGTGCAGTTTGAGCTAGAATGTAATTTGAGCTGGTTTCCAAAGGTGGGGAGCTACCTATACTCTCTCACCCAATCCCCAGTGATGCACATGTGTGACTTCTAGCTGGGGCTAGGGCTCAGTCTAATGTGGAAACAGTCGCATGTACACAAAGGTCAAACCTGTGACCCCATATGCACAGGGCTCTGGCATCTAGAGGCCACTGGCTCTGAAAGCCTTTGGAACAAGCCTTTGGGTGAGTTGCTGCTGGACAGATAGGTCTGAAGACTCAGCCCTGGAGACACTTGTGGATCGTGGATAGTACATCTGGTTGCCTTTAACCCCTAATAATCCTTAGATCCATTTGAGGCCCTCAAGTCTGGAGTCTGGGTGAATCCTCATTAATATCTCAACTTCCTATATACCTCCCCCTTTTCTTAAAAAGTAAACCTTGTTAATTTTCTAGGATTACCTCTTGGGAATTCAAATTCTCTTTTCTTACCTTAAATACCCTGTGAAATAAGGGAGTTGGGATCCAACCACATTGAGTGGTTTGCACTGAATTACTAGTAAAAGAACTCTACAGCACAGCTGTAATGAGAGACCAACGGGGTTTCTGCATCTTTTCGTTGGCCCAGCCTCCACCTGTTTGCCTCTGATTTATTAGACTGCTAAGAGCCAATCCATTGATGGGTACAGGCCCCTTTTCTATCCCTGCCACCTGTCTCACTGTGACAGTCTTGGATATCATTACATCAAGCAGAGATTTTCGTTACACTGGGGAACTTTTCTTACACATACCTCTGGTAATTACACATACCTGGGTGGGATTCTACACAGCTCAGAGATTACTGTCCTGCATTAGGCTCTGGTGGTTCTTTTCGGTCATTGTCTGTCAAGGGGGTTGCAAACTCACCTGTAGGTAGAATAGCTATCTCATGCATAGACATGCTCAGTTCTTTGTTCAGAATTCCATGGTTACAACCAGGACTTACTCATTTATCAGATTAAATGCAATAATGTTGGGAGCATAAATTTCTACACCTCTCTAAAAAGTTCAAGGATTTCTTAACCATTTGGGGCTTATCCATGTGTTTTAGAATCTTTGAAATCTAGAGGTACACTCCTCAGAAAAAAATTGTAAAATACTTTTACATAAAATGTTGCTTATAAGATAGTGGGGAGAGGATGCAAGTTTATAGACCCTATGAAGCCCACTGTGGACGTTGGGGTCTCCACAGGTCTATGTTAAGGATGCTGACTCAAGCTACTATAGGGCAATTTGGCTCCTGCATGGTGCTAATGGAACAAGGTTTCATGGGTTTGGTCCCTCTGTGGTTGAGTTGACTTTGCACACAGGAGCGCTTATCTCAGAACCACAGAATAATCTCAAAAGTTCAGACCTGGAAGTAAGTTTAGCATGTACTCCAACCTCTCCTTTTTATAGATTAAAAAGGAAAAAAAAAACAATTAGTCATTCATTTGAAGTCACATAGCTAATTAGTGGCAGGCCTAGAGCCCAAGTCACAACACACAAATACCAAGTGAATGGTCTTTTAATGGTGTATCAGGAATATAACTTTGTATATAGAGGAAAGCACATGATTATAGTCTCCTCATTTTTAAACCTGAACAAAGATAAGCAGCCAACATTTATTCAGTGTCTACCATACATCTGCTCATTTATTCAGTTATCAAAAAACCATATCTAATGTACTCTATGTGCCAAACACTATGCTAAGTAATGTTTACAATAAGGCTCAAACCTTCCTTAACATATTATTAACAAAACACACACACACATATACACAGTTTGGTGCTAGCATCCCCTTTAATGACACGGCATATTTTTCTCACCACACACAGGTATCAATTTAAGTGCTGTCCACACTCCAGGTTCAGTGGGCTATGGCTTCAAGGTTTTTTCATGTCATGAATTGATTTGGAGGGAGACAGTTTTAAGGTGCTATGCCATCTAGGCCGGACCAATTCCAAACTTGTCTTATGTAGGCATATGACTGGAATAGAGAAACTCAAAAAGTTTAAGTACCTTGAAGACTAAACAATTAAACTCAACAAGGGAGGCACATCCCCTACTGAGTGCAGGCGAACTAGCTCTTATAAGTGCCTGGAGCAAGCTACGGACCCCTTTCTGATTCTGCCCTGTGTATCCCACCATCTTGCTCCTCCTTGTCCTCCCTCACTTCTTGACATTCTTTAATTTGCATGCAAACTTTCTCTCATCCTAACTTGACTCCAACTGCACCTGGAGCCTTTTCCTGGAAATGCAAGCATCACCTTTAGGCCTAGACAATGGTTTCTTCTGAGACAATGGTTTATGCTTGTACTCCTGCCACTGCAGGTTCTGTGTACACACAGACTTTCAATTGGGTGACCTTGCATTAAGCCAGGGTCATATCAGTTCAGGCCAGCTGTCCTGAACCCTTCCTAACCTGGAGTCACATTCCCACAGCTGGGCTTCTTCGAGATCATTATGCTGCACTATGCTAAATACCTTACATAGATAATCTCACTAATCTTTTTCATTTGTTTAGATCGAGGAATGCCTTCTCATTAGATGTTAGGAGAAGGCAGTCCTCTTATTAAATTAAATGTTATAATTTAATTTACATTCTTTTTCTTTAATTTTAGCTTTATTGAGGTATAATAGACATAAACTAAGATATTTAAAGTTTACATTATTGTCTTATATATTTATCCTTTTTTGGTGAGAACATTTAAGTTCTAATCTCTTAGCAAATTTCATTTACACAATACAGTGTTATCAACTGTAACGACCATAATATACATTAGATCCTCAGGTCTTATTCATATTACAGTTGAAACTTTATATCTTTTTACCAACCTCTCCCTATTATGCCCTGGCAACCACTTTTCTATCCTCTGTTTCTATGAGTTTAACCTTCTTTTTCAGATTTCACATATAAATGATACCATGCAGTATTTGTGCTTTTTCACCTAGCACAATGCCTCAAGGTTCATCTATGTTGTTTCAAAAGCAGGATTTCCTTCTTTACCATGGCTGAATAATATTTCATTCTATATATACCAGTCTTCTTTATTCATCCATCCATTGATGGCATTGGAAACAGGCTGGCCTTGGGAAGAAAGCCATTTCTCACTCTCACCCCAACATACATACTCTAACCAACCAGGGAAAGGCCAACCCCATTTTTCTGTGTGTCTTTGCTTCCTCTTGGCAGGGAACCCAATTTAAATGTTAAGCCACTGGCCAGCTGACAAGAACTGGTACACTTGCCATCTCTTGGCCTGTTACTTCATCTATACCCTAAGAGTTGAACAGGATGATTTCCAAGGCCTGATTGGGGAACGTTATTCACACATCAGCTGAGCCAACAGTGGCTCACCCCTATGTTCACTCTCTCACCTCTGTTCTCTAGTAGAAGCCGTGGCTGAGGCCGATGCCTGAGCTGGAACCTGATTTCATCACTCCTTTCATCCTCCTCCACCAGCCCTTCCCTTCCCAAAGCCAACTCTAGCCCAGTGACCAAGATAGGAATGTCACACATGCACAAATTATAACTTGGCTTCCCTGTTTCTCCTTCTTGGATAAAAAGCCCAGAGCTGAGGACAATAAGTGTCTCCATTCTTTGTTGCTTTCCACAGAAGCCAAGAACCAGTGGAAAGTGAAGTCCCGTTGCTTCTTAGGCAGTCTTGGCACCGGAGTATCAAGTGAGTTGGAGCATTAAAGAAGGCTGTTTTGTCCTCACTAGATGTTAACAGTGAGGTCAAGCCCTGTCCCTCCCGTGTACTCACAAGCACAGTATGGATCAAGAAGCAGCACATATAAAAAGATCTTTCTGAAGACTGAAAGGGATTGTTCCTGACAAGTCAGCAGGAAAAGCAAACGGCTTATGGGGAACTGAGTTCTAGTGGTGAATGTGTCGGGCTAACAAAGGGCCAGCTCTCCCAGGGACAGGAAGTTTGGAAGGTGAACTGCAGGGAAACTCATTTACTGGGGACAGAGGAACCACCCTCTTCCTTTTCCCCTCTGGCTGTGCTTCCATAGAAGAGCCAGGCAGCTTACTAATCCCCAGCCCTGAAAGCAAGTGGGAGAAATTTTTCTTCTCCTGTATGGCTAAATCCCAACCCCAGATGAATCAACCTATCTGCTTCCTTATTTCTTGCACCCAAACAACCACATACTACTAAAGGAAATCTCACCATCAGGCAGTTTGCTTCCAGTATAATTCAGGATCACCAACCCCACATGGAACCAAGGGATGGCTGAAAATTTTACATTTCTCTGGTCAGCTTGCACTCCTACCCATCAATAGCTGTTTCCAACCTTCTCCACTTTCCTGCTCTCCTAAGGCCTCTGGTACTCCCACCTCACTCTCCACACATCTTTGAGTTCTTTATGCTACCAAAGGTTTCAAACCTATTTACACCTTTACTTTTTCTTCTTTAAAAAAATTATTTTTCAATTGCTGTTTACAGTCAATATTACTTTATATTAGTTTCAGGTATACAGCATGGTGGTTAGACATACACAGGTATCCCCCTAAAATGTATACACACTCTGAATAATTATAAAGACAGTATTTATTAAAATACATGTCATTTTTAAAATGTACTAGAATCAGCTGTTAAATTGTGTATACATTTTTTGGGACACCTTGTATTTTACAAAGTGTTCCCCTCAATATTCCCAGTACCCACCTGGCACCATACATAATTATTATAATGTTATTGACTATATTCCCTATGTTGTACTTTACATCCCTGTGACTATTCTGTAACTACCACTTTTTACTTCTTAATTCCTTCATCTTTTTCACCCAGTCCCCTAACCCCTCTCCCTTCTGGCAACCATCAGTCTGTTCTCTGTATCTAAGAGTCAGTTTAAATTTGTTTATTTTGTTCTTTAGATTCCATATGTGTGGCCTTCTTCCACATATAAATGAAATCATATGGTATTTGCCTTTCTCTGACTACTTATTTCACTTAGCATAATACCCTATAAGTCCATCCATATTGTGGCAAATGGTAAGCTTTTATTCTTTTTAATAGCCAAGTAATATTCAATTGTATGTATGTACCACAACCTTTTTATCCACTCATCTATTGATGGGCACTTGTCATCCTTTCTTCTTGCTTCCTGTTACAAATGAAGAGTTTTCTTCTTACTAACCAAGAACAATTTCACCACTTGTGTTTTATAACCTGTCCTCCCCTGGCTTTCCTGAACCTTAACTGTAATTTATCCAATCTTTCTCTTGTGTATCCAGTCTCTCCCTCTACTGGATCCATCTTACGGTTATTTGAATAAATTCATAATTCTCTCAATAATAAAAGAATACCTGACATACACCCTCTATCTGTTGCCTTCTTTCTCTCTTTCTCTACACAATCTAATTCCTCAGAATAGTTCCACTTTCTCACCTCCCATTTACCCTTCAACTCACTCCAATCTGACTCTTGCTCTCATTGTTCTACTGAAACAACTATTGCCATAGCCATCAGTGACATCCATGGTTGATACAGTGGTCATCTTTCAGCCCTCATCTTGCCTCTTCAGCATTTGATTCTGTTGAAGGGTTAAATGACCGTTCCCTTTTTCTTTAAAAAAAAAAATATATATCTCCATGGTTTCTATGATTCAGCATGCTTCTTGTGTGATTTCTATAGCTTTAATCACTCTTTCTCAGTCTCCTGTGCAGGCCATCTATCTCTACCTAGCCATTAATGTTTGAATTCAAGATATAGCATTCTCTTTAAGTCTGTTTATTTTAAAGTGCTTTAAACACTATATTCTGTCCTGCCTTGTTAAAATGTTTAAATCATCAGTATATTACAGACATCTTCTGCAAAATTATTTTAATGAGTGTATTTATGGATGTACCATAACTTACTCAATCGCCTATTGTTGATTATGTGGGTCATTTCTAATATTTTTAATTTTATAAATAGTACAATGTTCAACATCCTTATACAATCCTTTTCCCACATGACTACATGAATGATGCTAATATTAATTACTACTATCCAGTCAGTAATAAGCTGCTATGAGGAAATTGGAGGTCAGTAACATAGAGGACAGCTACCAAGGTTGCACACACAGCAGTACTGTGCGGGACTGAATCTTAGGCAGAAGAAACTGACTTGTTCGAATGAGATATATCTGCTATTTCCCTGTTCAGAGCACTCAACCTGGGAGGTACCACCACAGCTGATAAGGATTCTGGCCAAGGCACTGTTCACTCTGGAAGTCAAGAGCCATTTGCCTTATTCCCACCCTATACTTTGGCAGAGGAATCAGTCCTGATGGTGCCAGATGGATTTCAAGTGACTCCAGAGGACTGTGAGGACATGGATTGGCTAAAACAATTTCCAAGGCCTGAGAGCAGCCCTGGAACTGATCTGTTAGGGCTAGACTTGGATGGCCACAGGACAAAACAGGTCAGCAGAAGTCCCTGCCAGAAAAGTGGCAAGAGTAGGCTGGTTGAGCAGATAGGACAGGGCATAGTCATGGGAGTGAGAGAATTGTGTGGATGAGGGAGAGGAAGAGGTGGCACAAACAACTCAAGGGTTCCTCTTCATCTGCCCAAATATTAATAATGGAGTGCCCCAGGGCTCAGTTCCTGTACTTCTCTTTTCTGTCTACACTCACTTCTTGAGTGATCTCATTCAGACTCATGGCTTCGAACACCATCTATACAGGGACAATTCCCAGTTTTATATTTCTAGCCTGATCTCCAGCTTGATCACCTGACTCGTATATTTAACTGAAAAGTCAATATCCTTACTTGGATGTCTAACAGGCATCTCAAATTTAACATCTTAACAACTAAATCCCTAATTTTATCTTGCTCCTATTCCCCAATTCTGATCTAACCGCAAATAATGGCAAGAACTCCCTTCTAGTTTCAGGCCAAAAACTTGAAGTCATCCTCAGCATCTCTTTTTTTCTGACAACCTACCTCCAACTCAATCAAATCCTGTTGTCTTTCACTTAAAATATATTCAGGGTGTGCTTCCACCCATGAAAAACAAGACTTACTCTCTTACCATAAACAATGGAAAAACTGGATCGAAGGTATGAAACTATTTGCAGACGTTGGATGAGAGGCAGTATAGGACTGTGATCCCTAAAGGAAAGAAAACAAATGAGGTGAGCCCTCAACTGTGGAAGCAATTTTCAGATTGCTCATCCCCCAATATGGCATCATTGCAATTTTACGGATTGTTTAGGAAAAACCTTAACAGAGCCCAGTGGTCTTGCTGAGTTGAAGAGAAAGAGATTACAGTTTGGGGAAGCTGAGTTGGCTAGAATTCACTATAAAAATGCCAAAAGGGAAGGAGCTACACAGAGGAAGAACTTCATATAAGAAGTTGAGTCTTTGGCTGAATACAGTCTGCAAACATAAGGTGACACTTCACAAGGTCAAGCCAAAGAACAACTGCTGGGGAAAGAACAGTTACTAGGAAGCTGGGAGCTGAAAAATTCCTAGAGATCATGTAGGGCTGGGAATCGTGCAAGTTCTCACCAGCCAGAGTAGGGAAATCTTGTGGCAGATTGTATTTTCTAAAGATGACTCAGTAATTCCCACATACTCTTCTACGATGTGACCCTGCCATGCACACATCAAGAGGTAGAGTCTGGTCCTGGCCAGGTAGCTCAGTTGGTTAGAGCATCATCTGCCAAGGTTGCAGGTTCAGTCCCCAGTCAGGGCACATACAAGAATCAATCAATGAATGCATAAATAAGTGGAACAAATCTCTCTCAAAATAAAACATTTTTAAGGTAGAGTCTGATTCTCTTGGAAGGCTTGTGACTGCTTCTACAAATTGAATATGGTAGTACTGCCATGTTAACTTGAAGGCTAGGTTGGAAAGGTTCTGTAGCTTCCAGGCACCCTTGTCATCTACACCACCTCTCCCTTAGCTCACACTTGTAGCCACATGAGCCTTATGATCAACTGACAGAGGAGGATAAAGCCACACTTTGTTCATGGATGGGTCAAGTCACAAGTGGACTGTTTCATTATTGCCCATCCAGGGGTCGCTGTGAAAAATGGGTGAGGCAATACCCTAGCTGGTTTGGCTCAGTGAATAGAGCGTCGGCCTGTGGACTGAAGGGTCCCAGGTTCACTTCTGGCCAAGGGCACATGCCTGGGTTGCGGGCTCAATTCCCAGTAGGGGCCGTGTAGGAGGCAGCCAATCAATGATTCTCTCTCATCATTGATGTCTCTCTCTCTTTTTTTTTCTCTCTCTCTCTCTCTCCCTCTCTTCCCCCCTTCCTCTCTTAAATCAATAAAGAAATACTTTTTTTTTTTTTTTAAAGAAAAATGGGTGAGGTGAAATCTTCACGGTAGACAGCGCATTCATGTATCTGTCATTGTCTTGTGAGCAAAGAGAAATAACCTAAGGTAAGGAATATAAAAGGACTCACAGGTGGTGGTGAATGGTCTGGCTCTATGGGTCTAGACTCTGGGAAGGAAAAAGAAGATAAGGGACAAGGAGGCCTGGAGGAGAGGCATGTGGATAGACCTATGGAAGTGGGCATGAAGCATGAAGACCTTTTTACTACATATCAGTGACCACCAGAAAGCAGCTGCCAATAAACGCCCAAGTAGACAGAATGACTAAGCCAGTTGATGTCAGATAGTTTCTGTCATTTTGCTACCTCAGTGCAAACTCCCAATCACAAAGGCTAGTCCACCTACTTTCACCACAGATGACCAACATGGTAGGAACAGAAACTGATGCTTAGTACCCCACGTGGCATCGTTCTTCAATTTGTGGCAAGTTGATTACACTGGGCCTTTTCACCCTGGAAGAGGAAACAGTTTATCTTGACTAGGATTAAAACATTTTATTGACTCAAAATGGATCATGGACCTACATGTAACATTTAAACTATAAAATTTTTAGAAAAGAGAACAGGAGAAAACATTTGGGAACTAGGGGTAGGCAAAGAATTCTTTGACTTCACACCAAAAGCATGATCCATACAAGGAAAAATTGATAAATTTGACCTTGGCACAATTAAAAATTTCATTCTGTGGAAGACCCTGTGAAGAGGATGAAAAGACAAACTACAATTGGGAGAAAATATAAGCAAGGCACATATCTGACAAAGGATTAGTATTCAAAATATATAAAGAACTCTTAGCACTCACTAGGAAAAATCATCCAATTAGAAAATGGCTAAAAGATATGAGCATACATTTTACTGAAGAATATATACAGATGGCAAATAAGTACATGGAAAGGTGTTCAATATCATTAGCCATTAGAGAAATACAAACTAAAGTTACAATGAGATATCACTACACACTTAACTAAAATGAAAAATAGTTGCCTGGCTGGCATGGCTCAGTGGTTGAGCGTCAACCTATGAACCGGGAGTTCATGGTTCATTCCCGATCAGGGCCCAGGCCCAGGTTGTGGGCTCGATCCCCAGTGTGGGGCGTGCAGGAGGCAACCGTTCAATGATTCTGTCTCATCATTGATGTTTCTATCTCCCCCTTTCCCTTTCTCTCTGAAATAAATAAATTAATTTTAAAATTTGTG
This sequence comes from Corynorhinus townsendii, assembly GCA_026230045.1. Taxonomy (NCBI): domain Eukaryota; kingdom Metazoa; phylum Chordata; class Mammalia; order Chiroptera; family Vespertilionidae; genus Corynorhinus; species Corynorhinus townsendii. The sequence continues at coordinate 30,106,801 of JAPDVU010000013.1, read as the reverse complement.
GTAACATCACATGAAAAACTGGATCGCTCACATGTTGATGGGACTGTAAATTGATACAGCTGCACTAGAAAAAATATTGGCAGTATTTTTTTAACAAAACTAAATGTATAATTACCATATGACCCAGCAATTGCACTCTTGGGCATTTATCCCAGAGAAATTAAGACTTATGTTCACACCGAAACCTGTACATAGATGTTTATAGAAGCTTTATTCACTTCAGCCAAAACAGGAAGCAGCCCCAGATGTGCTTCAAACTGGTATATTCATACTCCATAATAAAAAGTATGAGCTATTGATGAACACAACTTGGATGAATCTTCAGGGAATTTATACTGAATTTAAAAGGCCAATTCCAAAGGTTAAGCACTATATGATTCTGTTTCTAAAACATCTTTGAAATGAAAAATATTTAGAATGGAGAACAGATTAATGGTTGACGTGGGTTAAGAATGGGAGAAGGGAGAGAGAATAGTGTGGTTTATAAAAGGCCAACACAGGGATCCTTGTGGGGATGGAACTATTCTGTATGTTGACTATGGTGATGGATACCTACACTATAAAAATTGTATAGAACTAAGCACATGTGTGCACATACACACAAATGAGTACATTGTATTCATGTTCATATCCTGGTTGTGACATGTACTACAGTTTTGCAGATGTACCATTGAAAGAAACTGGATAAAGGAGTACATGGGATTTCTGTTTTAATTTTTATAACTGCATGCACATTTACAATTATCAAATAAAGATTTAATAAAAACAACATATGCCTGGTTGATATTCCAGATTTGGATTTGCCTTTCCAACTTGCAGAGCCTTGGTCAACAGCACAGTCCAGAGGTTTACTGAGCATTAGATCTGCTGACATGGGGTCAAACATAACCTGGCCTGGGACCGTGTGCTTCACTTTTGAGCAAAGAAGGTGTGGAGTGATCACATGACCATGGTATCCCCTAATCCTACCTCATACCCAGAAGTTGCTGGCGTGATAGTGGTGAAGTGGCTGCTTACAGATGCAGTTGGGGCACCAACATGGAGTTGATATCCTGCAAAGTTGATATGTTGTGGTCTCACCCTTAACCAACAACCATTATATGGTACTGTGTCTCCAATAAGCAGAATACATAGGTCCAGGAACCAAGAAGTGGACCCGCTCACCATCACTCCAGTGACCTCCTTGAGCAATTTTTGCTTCCAGCCCTACAACTTTAGACTTTGTGGGCCTGGAGATCCTGGTTGCCAAAGAAAGAATGCTTCTACCAGGATGAGGTATAGTAGGATTTCCAGTAAGCTAGAAGCCATTGGCTGCTGCTGGTCACTTCAGAATCCTAATGCCAAGAGACGGACAGAAAAGGAAAGGCTCACCACAAGGCCGAAGTGATTGACCTGTTCATCAGGATGTGATAGCCTATGTTACCCTGTGGGGACAAGGAAGAATATTGGCACTCATGTGATCCACTAGGATATCTCCTGATACTCCCCCTCCTGATTAAAAAGGTAAATGGCAAGTGCAGCAGCTTTGATCTGAGAAGGGCATGGGGACCCACTGCTCAGATCCTTAGGGATGAGAATCTGGATCACACCAGCAGGTAAGCCACTTGGAATAGTGGAGGTGCCTGCCAAGGATGAGGGGACTCTGGAATGGGTAATATAGGACGGAGGTTATCAGTATTGGTTGGGGTCTCAAGACTAGCTGCAGTAGTAGAGATAGAAGTAGGGATGACTAGTTCATGTCACTAACCTTTCATAAGTTTCCTAAGTAAACAGACCAACCAGAATCCTGGAGAATCTGTTCCCAGGTGGAATGGATTTGAATGTGGATACTATGGTGTGCCATCCAGGTCCCCGCTTCAGTACTAAGACACACATTCCCTCAACTTCGAGTAGAGTTGCCAATTGATGCCTCACAGCTGTATCCCTCTCTGGGCAATGCTGTCAGCTGAGGGAGCTTCCTTGACTCACTTCTACACCCGCCACTAGGGGCAGCCCACATCCAGAAACGAGTCATTGTGGGGCTAGTGCTTCCATTTGGGACATCTCTACGAAGCATCTCAGAATCAACTTGTTCAAAACCAAACACTTGGAGTCCTCACTAAACCTGTCCCCTTTCTCCATTTCCATAAGTGCCAATTCCATGCTTCAGTTGTTCAGTCCAAAAGCTGGGGTCTTTGACTCCTGTCTTTATCTGGTTACCTGGATATCTAATATGCCAGTGATCTTGTTGGCTCTACCTCCATATCCACAATTTGACCACTTCTCTGCACCACAACTGCTAACCCTCTGGTGCAAATCACTAAAGGCTCTCACCTGGAACACACTGTAGCCTCCTAACTGGCCTCCCTGCTTTTGCGCTTGCCTCCTGTCTGTTCCATGCAAGTAGCCAAGTGATCTAAGAGCTGAGTCAGATCATCACTCTAACAAATTTTTCTAGTGGCTTCTCATCACACTCAGACTACAAGTTAAAACTTTTACAACAAAGCCCTACATGATCTGGCCCTATGCCACCTGTCTGACCTCATCTCCTGCCACTCTTCCCCTCCCGGTTCCTGCCCCAGCCTCTGGTCTCCTGCGGTTCCTCAAGCACCCCAAAGATGCTCCTGCTTTATGGTCTCTGTACTTGCTTCTCCTCCTGCCTGGAATGCTATTACCTGAGATGGCCACATGGCTCCATCCCTCATTTCCTTTGGGGCTCTGCTCCAATATCATCTCAAAGGCATGTTTTCTGACCATGTTATATGTAATGGCAAACTCCATTCCCTCCTTATCACCACCTGCTCTCTCTACCCACATACCACCTGACATAATTTTTTGGTTTCTTGTCTATTTCCCTTCACTAGAAGATAAGCTACAATTTTTGTTCATTGCACTGTATCTTCCGTTCCTGTTACAGGGCTTGGCATGTAGTAAATACTAAAAAAAAAAAAAAATCACTGGATGAACCAATAAAATTTGTAATTTCAGCTTTCATATTACCCCGTCTACTAAAAACAGCTACATCCTGAAATACACGTACACTGGGACCTCCACAGGAACACCAGTAATATGCAGTGCACACCCTTACTGACCCAGTAAACATGTTAGGGGTAAAATGCTGCTTCAGTTTTGAATACTCTCCTGAACCATCTGGGACTCAAAAGATTCAGGAAGAAGGAAGAGACCCAAGCCCGTGGGAATGGCTCACGGTCTGACACCAGAGCTGAACTCTGTTAGGCATGCCAGGATCCATGATTTTAGGGGTCCACAAAAAAATTTCTAATTTTAATTTTGTTAAATCCCAAGAAAAATGAGTCTAATAATAATTACATGTTAATAAATCTAGCTTGAAAGTCAATGGGCCCCTGCCTGACACAGCTAACCTGAAAGGCTCTGGCTAATATCAAGTGCCAGCAGAACAGGGAGATACAGAAGAACTGATGTTCAGCATGCTTTCTCACTTGCCATCCGGCGTAGCTTTTTAGGCCCACGCTATTAAAGGGAAACAAGCCCCGAAAAGGTAAATGATTTTGCCAGGGCCATCAGGATAGTAAATGGCCACGCTAAGATTTGAGCGAGGGATACCAAGCCACAGGTTACCTTGCCACACTGCAGCTGCCAAGTGGAGCCTGCAAAGCCTCAGAGAGGATGTTAGACACTTCTCTCCGATCTGCCTCTGCCTGCCAAAGACTGCCCACACTGGGTCCTGCCCCCCTGACTCACCCTTGCTCCACCCTGCAATCCAAATTTCCCTCATGTACCTCATCCCCAGTGCCAAGCCCATGCCCCACCCCTAGCTCTTCGTCTTAATCATGAAACTTTGGAGCAATAAGGTCAAATGGTAATACCCCACCCTATGACGGGGCAGGTCTGGCTCCCTCTCCTGCCTGTTAGTCCTTCCAGAGAACAGTAACTTGGCCTGCAGAAGAGAAGAGCAGCCAGGGAGGGACTCATCCTTATTATTCCCACCACAGGCTGGGTGCCAGGTTCTCCCCGCTTATGCCATAAAAAGGTCTGCAAAGACTGAGGGCCTCTTCTAGACACCTAGTCCTTCCCAGCAAGCTCAGTGGGAAGTTCTTTCCTCAGGTCCAAGCAGAGGCTCTCTAAGGGAGACCCCCTATCGGTCTCTCCTCAATCCCTGCTTTTATTTGGTAAATCCTCAAATAGGGGCAGTCAGGTAGTGTTCAGTATCCAGGAGAGCTAGAAAGGACATGGGCTTGGGAACAGAAGAACCGAGTTGAATTCCAGCTCTGCAGATAAATAACTTTTCCAAATGTAAATAAAACGTGCTAACACACAGAAAAAGCAAAAGGTCCATTAAGTGGTTAGCACAGAACCTGGAATAGAGTTGCACCAATAAATGTTAATGAAGTTTTATGCCTAGTATGCCTTCCACTCTAATTTGCCTGGCTTTGTGGTGGTCGTGTTTCTGGATTTCTCATTAATTCGTTACACATTCATTGAACACTTGTGGTATTCGGCCACTATGTGAGCATTGGAGACATGATGTAGAAAAGAAGAAATCTTTGCCGTTTGAAGGTCTTGTGCTCTAATGGGAATTGTAGAAAAGTGTCATCTCCAGTATAGTGTGGTAATTGTCCAGCTCTCAACCGATGCTGTTGCCATTAGCAATGTTGCTCATTGCTTTCCTACCAAAAAGTCAGATGGTAGGAAAGCAATTAGCCTCCAAAGGTCAGGTAGTGCATAGGTAAACAACAGGAAACCAATCCTATTAGTAAACAAGATGGACCAGAATAGCTAATAAAAATTTGTCCATTTTATATAAAGTAGAATGTATAGTCCTAGCTGTTTCTGGTTATTCCATTTAAGAGTGAATCCCATAGAAGGGTCCCAGGGATTTAGCCTTACGGGTGTTTTTTTTTAATATCCTTTTTATTTTATTTTATTTTTTTATTGACTTCAGAGAGGAAAGGGGGAAGAGAGAGAGAGAGAGAGAGAGAGACCCCAATGATGAGGAAGAATCACTGATTGGCTGCCTCCAGTATGCCTCCTACTGGGATCGAGCCCACAACCCGGGCATGTGCCCCAACCAGGAATCGAACTGTGACCTCCTGGTTCATAGGTCAACGCTCAAACATTGAGCCACGCCAACCAGGCTAGCCTTAGAAGTTTTCTAAAATGGTACTTATTTTTATCAGGGCTGGCTCTATAGTAAGGGTAGTAGGTTGCCAACCACATGTGTGTTCTGAGAGAAATGAGAGGGTGCCTCAGCCAAATACCAAAATGTTTCCTTGCGTCACTTTCCTGGAAGTCCATCATTAGAGTCAGTCCTTAGGGACAGTTTAGCCCTCAGAATCCTCTTAAAGGCATATAGTCCAGAGAGAGAAGAGCCTTTGCTCTGGCTATTTCTTTAGGTTGCTCTTTTCCACATATTCAGATCTTACCTGTCATTCAGGCCCAGAACACTTCCTCAGTGGTTTTGTTCCAGCCTGGCCTGCTCCTATCTTTAGACTTGGTATTGCTGGTGTATAAGTCTTGCTTTGGCTTCTGGGTTGGATTGTGTGTGTGTGTGTGCACTCGAGCACTCTTTCCAATTAGTATATCTCTCAATTACCTATTGTTACATTACAGACCACCCCAAAACTGAATGAATAAAAATGACTATTTACTCACAACTCTATAATGTGGGCTGGGATCAGTTGGGTGGGTATTCAACTGGTTGGCTTATGGTAGCTCATGCAGTTGTGGTTATCTGTAGGCTCAACTGTGATGGGAGGATCCAAGAGGACTTCCTGTGTCTGATACCTCAGCTGAGGAGATGAGAACAGCTGGCCCCTCTCTCCATGTGGTGTCTCATTCACCAGGGCCTCTACAGGAGCTCCTCTCCAGCAGGCTATCCTGGGCTTCCTTACAGCTAAGTTCTAAAAGGGAGCATTTCAAGAAATAGAGCCCCAGTGTACAAGCACTTCCCTACTTGCTTCATGTTTGTTAATGTCTTATTGGCTAAGGAAGTCCATAACCAACCGCAAAGTCAGTATGAGAAAGGACTTTAAAAGATTTTGAGAAGCCCGGCCAGTGTGGCTCAGTGGTTGAGTGTCAACCTATGAACCAGGAGGTTGTGGTTCAATTTGCGGTCAGGGCACATGACCAGGAGGGGGCCCGCAGGAGGCCGCCAATCAATGATTCTCATCACTGATGTTTCTATTTCTCCCTCTCCCTTCTCTGAAATCAATAAAAAAATATTTTTGAAAAGGGGAGAAGGTTTGAGTAGTGGGAGGTATGGATATTGGGAATTTGGGTAGGGAGGTGGGGGACACAACGTCTACCACAGTTCATAAACACTTAGATTAGAGATTTCATCTTTATGTTTTGAAATGTTTATATTACCAGCATCGTCTAGACTCTAGAGTATCTTGGCAGGTGCTCAGTAAATATTTGTTGACTGATGAGTGGTGACTGAAGTTAACAGCCAGCAAAGCTTTGTGGAATGGGCCTTGTAGGCAAGACATGAGGAAAGCAGAGGCCTGGAAGGAAAGATGATTGAACACCAAATACAAATGGGTAGAATTTAGTGAATTTAACTAGAGCCCTCCTCCCGTTGATTTTAAGGCCCCAAAAATGCAAGTTTAGGTAAATAGCGTAAGTATGCCTAGCTTAGCACTCATAGAGGATACAGAAGAAAACAGAGCCTTTGAGGTCATTGAAGAAACAAGAGATAAAAACTGGAACACTTAAATATCACAAGGTCTAATAATGTCCTTAACACTGTGCATATCACATAAGAAGAAACAGGATATGGTCAGCAAATGAAAGATAGGTTAGTCTGGGGTTCAGCAAACTACAACCCACAGACCAAATCCGGCCCTCCGTTTTTGTGAATAACGTTTTCTATAATAGCCATACCCGTTTATTTACGTATTATCCATGGCTGCTTTTGTACTATAACAGCAGAATTAAATAGTTGCAACAAAGACCTGCAAGTCTAAAATACGTACTACCTGGCTCTTCGCAGAAAGTTTGCCAACTCCCAGGTGGGTCTACTGATTCAGTAATGCTTCCCTAGACTCAGTAAAATTGGCACAACTTTTCTGGATGGAGGAGAAGGTAGGTGAATGCTAGGTTCAATTAAATATTTTGTGCTCAAAACCATGAATATTCTGGTCCCAGAGAAAAACGTGTTTTTTGGGGATCTTAGCAAAAAAGAGTTTTTGTTGATAAGCAATACTTGTCAAGCCCTGGGCCATTGTTTGGCTAAGTGGTCCAGGTAATTCCTCCAGGCCTCCACTTCTCATTACCCTGTTTGTGCATGCTCCTCCACATTTTTGTCCTGAGGTGGAGCAAGCTGTCCAGATATTGAAGGTAGACATCAGGGAGCCATTGACAAGGTGAATATACTTTCCATTATGAATATATACCCATATATCCATATATCCATAGGAGGAAAGGGAGCATTTAACTATAAAGAAAAAGGCTTAATACCTTAAACCTTATTTCTTCAGCTTATGTGGGTCTCCAAAGGTCATCTTGGTCCTTCCCCAGTGTACAGGCTGGATTAATTTTACATCATCCCCTAGATCTAATACACACACACCTCACTGTACCCCACACCCACATGCCTAAAGATAACATAGCTGACTTATCCACAGGCACAGTGCTGAGGGTCCATATTTTAGGGTCCATTAAAAACATTTTAGTTATAAAATTTTTTAAACCAGAAAAAACTAATTTAATAATAATCTATATATATAAAACCCTAATATGCAAATAGATCAAATGGTCGAACAACCAAACAACTGGTCGCTATGATGTGTGCTGACCACAAGGGGGCACTTGCAGAACATGGCAGGCATTGCCCACGGTGTGATGGTGGAGCAGGTGAGCGGGGTGTCAGACCAAGACAGGGTGCCGGTTGCTGTCATCGGGGTGAGCCTCTGGTGGTTACTGAAAATTCTTTGCTCCTGTGTACTGCGGTCCTGTTGGGTGCTTGCATCTGCTGCCGGTGTCCACACCTGCTGCCAGCACCAGCTCCACTTGGCGCTGTCAGTGGGTGTGAGTGGCGGCTGCCAGCCCCGGTCGCTCCTCAGGGCTTCTCCACCTCCCCCTGCTCCTGAGGGGCGATTAGAGCCGGCAGCCGCCTCTTGTACCCACTGCTGGCGCCAAGTGCCAGTCCCGATTGCTCGGCGCCATTAGCGGGTGTGAGCAGCGGCTGCCGGCCCCGATCACCTTTCAAGGCTTCTCCACCTCCCCCTGCTCCTGAGAGGCGGTCAGGGGCAGCAGTCGCAGCTCGCACCTGCTGACAGTGCTGGCCCCGCTTGCACCCGCTGCTGGTGCCATCCCTAATCACTCCGCGCCATGCGAGCAGGTGGGAGCAGGGCCAGCGCTATCAGCACAAGGCAGCAGCAGCGGTGGCGGCTGCCAGCAGACAAGGAACTGGGGGCCGCGATGGGAGGGACTAGGCAGGGGTGCAGAATATGGGCCAAGACCTGCCCCTGTGCCCACTGCAGCCTCATGGCCCACAGTTCCTTTCAAGGTGCACACATTTGTGCACTGGGCCCCTAGTGGATATACAATAAAAAAAATCCAGCCCAATTATATAATACTAGAGGCTTGGTGCATGAAATTCATGCACAGGTAGGGTCCCTATGCCTGGCCGGCAATCAGGGCCAATCAGGTTCCCGCCTCCCTGCCTCCCTGCTTCCTCCTTCACTTGCTCCCTAAGCACACCACTGCCACCACTGGTCGCCTGCCATGTTCTGCACCGCCCCCTAGTGGTCAGCACACATCATAGTGAGCGATCGAACTCCTGGTCTCCTGGTCCAGGGGACAATTTGCATATTAGCCTTTTATTATATAGGCTATAATTTTAATATATTTTATGGAAGAAGGGGGCCACAAAGGCAAAAGTGCAAAGCGCTAGGGAAAGCCATAATGCAGCCATCTTTTTTTTTTTTTTTTTGGAGAGAGGGAATGGGGGAGGAGAGAGAGAGAAAAACATTGATGTGAGAAAGACACATCAATTGGTTGCCTCCTGTACACACCCGCCCAGAGTAGGATCAAACCTGCAACCCAGATACAAGCCCTTGACTGGGAATTGAATCTGTGCCCCTTCAGTACATGGGCCAATGCTTAAACACTGAGCCACACTAGCCAGGGCCAGCCCTGTCTTTTTTTCTCCGCCGCCCTCCCCCCGCCAATGTTTTCATTGACTTCAGAGAAAGGAAGGGAGAGGAAGAGAGGCAGAGGAACATCAATGATAAGAGAGAATCATTGATCAACTGCTTCCTGCATGCCCCCTACTGGGGATTAAGCCCACAACCCAGGCATGTACCTTGACCAGGAATTGAAGCATGACCTTCTGGTTCATGAGTCAAGGCTCAACCACTGAGCCACATCAGCCAGGCCAGCCCTGTCTTTCTTAAGTAACATATTTCAGGGTCCGCAAACTTCATGGAGCATGGATTCTTCCTAAGATCTGAGCAGAATTGCTGCTGTGATCCTGTCCTTCTTTGGCCTAGTTCTTGAGAGACCTGGACACAGCTGCCTTTGACCTTGATTCAGAATAAAAGACAGAAAAGCTCTAGGGAGGCAGTAGAGACCTGCAGCCAGGAAGGCGGAGTTCTGGTGTTGATTCATCTGGCTCCATGGCCTGGAAAGGCCTGGCTGCATAGTAATGCTCCTGCCATGATGTGTCCATTCTTTGGGCAAAGCAGAGCTGCTCAGACCCTCCATGAATAAGTATTGCTCAGGCCCAAGTGTGTTGACTGAGGAAGCTGTGGTTCCTTACCCTTCCCCTGGCAGAGCAGACTGCTCGGGGGAGCCACACTCCAGATAAGAGCTCTCCAAGGAGTGAGCTGCAGCCTGGAATTTGCTTTCAAGCTTTGGTCACTGCTGCTCCAGGTGCTCCTCCTCTCGGGGGCCAAGATTCCATTTGTTGGTTAACCAGCTGCTTTGATTTTCCTCCAGAACATCTCTCTACTTCCCTTTGTTTCTCCCTTCACAGGGTTTCTTTTAGGAAGAGTGGGAAGGGTGACGTCTGCTTTCCATAAAGTCAGGGCAGCTGGTGCTACTTAAAATGCAACTTAAAATTTACCTCCGACTTAGTCTTTGTTATGGGTTGAATTGTGTTCCTCAAACAAGATACATTGACCTCCTAATCCTCAGTACTTCAGAGCGTGACTGTTGGGAAATAGGGTCTTTGGAGGTGATATCATGTTAAGATGGTGTAACACTGGAGCAGGGTGGGCCCCTAATCCATTATGACTGGTTTTCTTCTGAAAAGAAAGTCGTGTGAAGAGACAGAGACACAGAGTGAAGACAGCCCTGGGAAAACAGAAGCAGAGAGAGTAGTTATGCTGCAGGAGCCAAGGAAGCCCGTAACCACCGGAAGTTGGAAGAGGCAAGGACAGATCATCTCCTAGAGGCTTCGGGGGGAGCATGGCCATGCCAGCACCTTGATTTCAGACGTCTAGCCACCAGAAATGGGAGAGAATGAATTTATGTTGTTCTAAGCCACTAGTTTGTGGTACTTTGTTCCTGCAGCTCTAGGAAACAGGCTGGCCTGGCTGGTGTGGTTCAGCTGTTGAACCAGAAGCTCACAGTTTGATTCTGTGTCAGGGCACATGCCTGGGTTGTGGGCTTAACCCCCAGTAGGGGGCGTGCAGGAGTCAGCCGATCAATGATTCTCTTTTATCATTTTTAAACATTTAAAAACATATAGTCTTCAAAACAAATAATCCACACAGCTGGAATTTCAAGAACAAATATTTTACTTCTCAAAGTTCTTTCTCTATTATCTCATTTTAGCCTCATGGTTACTTTGTGACACAAGGCAGATTTTATTAGCCTTCATTTTACAGATGCAAAATCTGAAGCTCAGGATGTAAAGTCATTTTCCCCAAGTCATACAGAAATGTCTTTGTGATTTAGAAGAATAATGACTCATAGAAATTCAAATTCAACGCCTCCCCTGACTAGATGTACAGGGCCATTGGTGAGTAACCTAACCCTGTGGTATCTAAACACTGGAATTTCAACTACTTCCTTTTCAAGAGCATTAAAAATCACCTGCCATCTACTATCAACATAATTTCATAAAAGAAATGGCATTTTGCCCTACCTGGTTTGGCTCAGTGGATAAAGCGTCGGCCTGTGGACTAAAGGGTCCCGGGTTCGATTCCGGTCAAGGGCACATGCCCAGGTTGTGGGCTCAATCCCCAGTGTGGGGCATGCAGGAGGCAGCCAAATCAATGATTCTATCTTATCAGTGATGTTTCTGTCTCTCTCTCCCCTCTCCCTTCCTCTCTGAAATCAATCAATCAATATATATATATATATATAAAAGAAATGGCATTTTAACATTAAAAACAAGGAAAGACCATAATGTCAGAATAAAGGGCATGTCTTTTTAATTAAATAAATTATTTTAACTCACTGCTTTGCCCTTATTGTCTTCATTTTTTCCGAAGACTGACATGTCAGGATTGGCATTTGGGAACTTCTGAAATCTCTCTGGCCTCATTTACCTTATCACAGGGTGTTGGATTTCCCCTCGATTCCTTCTACCTCTTAACATTTTATGATTTTCTGACTCAAACCCAGATTCCCTTTCTACTAACACGGCTGGAAATGGGAATTCCTGGGTCTGGGGCAGTGATGGCCAGAACGCCCTGGTCAGAGGAGCTAGTTGAAAGCATGTCCAGGTCCTGTCCCGAGACCTTGCCTGACTCTGAGAGAGTGACTAAGAGTTGTTTCGGTGGTATCAAACAAGCAGCAGGAAGAAATGATTTCCTCTTAGAATTCTTTGTATTTGAGGCAAAACAGCTTGCTATTTGATGTGCAAACTGCAGCCTGCCATCAGGCTGGTTCTGGCTGGCTTAGCTTTTGCCCTGGGCTGGAGAGCTCCTTGCCTCCCAGACCATCAGTACTCCCCTGCTAAACACGGTCACAGTTTGGAAAAGCAGCCTGGAAAATACAGTGGGTCTACCACAGGCTGCCATTGGGCTAAGCCTGAAGCTTGAATGTGCCCACAGCTAAAGTGGATGATTTTATTATCAATGATAGTAATAGTCCTTTGCACATTGTTTTTAAAGTTTTTTAATCTAGAATATTTTTTGCATATTATCAGTGCTTAGGAAAATCTTTGTGAAAGAGATAGGACTAGAAGGGCACCCCTGTGTAGGGGTTTAGAATGAGTCACCCCAAGATGTGCTTCTGTGGAATGCAGATTATTTTAAGCTAAGGCAACTTGAGACTCTGGGCTCAAGAGAAACTTTTGCACCCTCTTCCTCCCCTTTAACTACTCAGAACAATTTAAATTAGGAGCCTTGTTCATGATCAGAGGTTATCAGAAATAACCTTTTTGATCTTTCTATATGGCAGGTCAACTTCTAATTACTGAACATTTGCTCCTCTTATCTAAGTACAATGACTTTCCTCCACTCTGAAACCTTAAGGCACCATATGTTACCTTCTGCTCAGCATGCCATACATACCTCATTTTAACTCTCTGTCCTAAACCTCTCATATATGTGGATTCTCTGACTCTTATGTATGTGGGAGTTCCCATACGTACATAACGTATGTAAGTAAATATGATTATTTTCTCTTGTTAATCTGTCTCATGTCAATTTTTTTAAAAAAATATTTTTATTGGCCCTAAACGGTTTGGCTCAGTGGATAGAGCGTCGGCCTGCGGATTCAAGGGTCCCAGGTTCGATTCCAGTCAAGGGCATGTACCTTGGTTGCAGGCACATCCCCCGTGGGAGGTGTGCAGGAGGCAGCTGATCGATGTTTCTCTCTCACTGATGTTTCTAACTCTCTCTCCCTCTCTCTTCCTCTCTGTAAAAAATCAATAAAAATATATTTTAAAAATATATTTTTATTGATTTTAGGGAGAGGGAGAGAGAGATAGAAACATCAATGATGATAGAGAATCATCGATCAGCTGCCTCCTGCGTGCCCCCTACTGGGGATCAAGCCCACAACCCAGGCATGTGCCCTTGACCAGAATTGAACCCAGGACCCTTCAGTCTGCAGGCCGATGCTCTATCCTCTGAGCCAAACCGGATAGGGCTGACAAGGATTCTTTTTATTAAAAAGTTGTTCAGGGAAACAAATTACCTATATCCTCTCAATCTTTTGAACTAGTTGTTTTGGTCCCTCCTTTTCCCAGAAAGAGAATTTCCATGGTGACAAAAATCCATGAAAATTGATAGTTCTTTCAGACAAACTTGACCCCTGTAGGGCCATTTGACCAAACCCCAAGCCAAAGAACAGTCCTTGCTCCCAGGCGGGGTCCACAATAAGGACTGAGGAAGTGACCTTTTCTCGGGAAGTGGGTGGACAACTGACCTAAAATTCAACCCTTCCCTTCTTGGAAGGAACTTATCATCTAGAGGAGGAAAGCTTTAAAATGTGCACCTTTCCCAGTGCAGACAAAAAAAGGAGTGGGAGGAATAATTTACTGTCCTGCAGTAGGTTTTGGAATATAGAGGAATACTATTTTCTACCAATGGGCACCTGTTCCCTCCAATCTACTCTGAGTAGAGAGTTTGCAGCTTTAAAGAGGCCCTTCTCTAGAAACGTAAGCCTCTACTTTTATAATTGTCCCCATTGGAAACCTGAAGTGACTTTTATCCTATGTAATATTGATGTGTTCATTTATTTACTATATTTTGTTTTCCCATCACCTCCTGTTGCAGCTGTTGAGTGTGTGAGGACATGAGGCCGGGGCTGAGAAGGAAGAGACTGGTGAGGGAGCTGACCTAAGAACCTTTGTTTGCTTAGGGAGCAAACTCCTAAGTAAAATGTGTTTGGCTTTCCATGACTTTATTTGAATTTGCACTTGTATTATGAAAGTAATATATGTAATTGGTCAACTCTGTGTTTTTATTGTAAAAGTAATTTAAGTATGTAGTACAGAATATAAAATTAATATAAGTACCTAGTGTAAAGTTGTTCTTTTTCCTAGCATGACCAATCAGCTCCTTATATAGTTTTATTTTTAAAAAAGCATTTATACCTATGTAATTATGAGAATGTATTTAAATAAACACACATACACACAGATGAAATCATGCTAGGCATATCGTTATACATCTTGTTCTTTTCACCTAAAAATCTTCCTTGGAGACCAATTATTATCAATATAATCCAGCGATTTTTTTAACCTTTTTCATCTGATGGTAGACATAAGCTAATTATTAAAATTCTGTGGCATGCCAAAAAAATATATATATTGTCAATCTGACAAAAATTATGTATAATTTTGACTCATTCACACCAGATGGCTATTATTATATTGGCTGTTGTCATTTTTTAATTTGACAATCTAAAGGAAAAGAGGTCAGTGCCCTGATTAAATAGTCAGGCTTTGCATGTTTTAAAATTTCTTGCAGCACACCAGTTGAAAATTGCTGGTATAGTCATACCCCCATTTGCCTCAGACAGTTCTGGTTTATACCTTCTATCTTGTATAATTATCAGTAGAATCCCTTTCCACTCTCAAAAGTATCCTGATTTGGATAGATCTCTTGATCATTCTACTCATCCGGCCAAATGGATGTATCTTTTTGCTTTAAATAAGTGTCATGGAAGGACACAGCACAGATACCTCAAATGTAACTCATCACCCACTTGGCAGTGTTGTAATCAAAGGACTGGGAAGGGACAAAGAGGATTTAGGCTGGAATGGTAGGGCCTTCTTTTTCTTCCCAGTGTTAGTATAGCATTTAGCACATTAAAAGAACTCATAAACATTCACTGAATAAATGAAGTAGTGAATCCTGCATTTACCCTAGTTCTAGTTAATAACAGAGGGTCCTATCCACTCTGGATAGTTCTAGACCCAGTAGAGCATATTCTACTGGGGACCCTCCCAGAAATTTTACACTGTGTCTACAGAGTACCCTAGTCTCCAAAGAAACTATATCTCAGTTCCACGTAGCTGTACCACAGTCATAAACACAACCACAAAGGAATCGAAACAAACCACCAAAACACTGAGTGGGAGGCCCAACTCCTCTCAACCAGTGGAGAGCATTTCTAAACAAACAATGGGGATTACACCTGCTCCGGATCTTGCCAAAAGCATAGAAAGAAAACCCAGGAAAGTCAGACTGGCAACAAGTGACAACCCAATGGGGCCAAACAGGAAGTTGCCTGGAGGAGGAGAGAGTCCAGGGATTAGTGGTGGTAGGAGGTTGAACTAATTCCACTGTCTTCAAGGATTATAATTGCATAGTCCAGTGAGTCATACAATTCAGGCACATCATATGATTTTAACCAGAGATAATAAGAACAATTGACTTTCATTGAATGATCACTGACTACCAGGTGCTATGTTAAGCACTCTTTAACATAAGCTCAGTTACTCCCCAGAGCAGCCCTGACAGCTTCTAAGCTGTGGGCAGGGAGGTAATCAAGTCCAGAGTCATCTGGGAAGTTTGCAAAAGACAGCTTCTGGGTCCTCCTCAGACTGACAGAATCAGAATTTCTAAGAGCAAGGCCCAGAAATCTGTATTTTAACCTATATTTTAAAATCTCTATCTTTAAAATAGTTATCCTGAATTCCCACTCATTCATGTATTGAATACAGATGGGCCCTTAAAGAAAGTGCAAATGTTAAAATAACCCAGGACCCTGCCTTGGCTTATTCTCAAACTACTTTCATTTAACCCCAGCTCTACCTGGTCCTAAATTCATGACTGAGATCCCAAGGCTTTGGGGCCTGAGGAATTGGTCCTTCTCCGCACTACATTCAATCTTTGAATATGAGCCAGTCCCCATATCCTTGGATGAACTTGATTTCTTTGATGTTTTGTGTTACCTAAGATGGTTATGTCCTCCAACCCCAGCCTTTTTTGCATCCAGCTGAAGCAGTGAGGGTGGGGGAAGGGACACTTGGACTCAGGGTACCAACAATCAGAGCATTATACAGTAAAACGAGGCTATTACTAGACATGGCCCAACCAAGGGCTTGTTATCTACTTCCTGTTAGGAGAAGAATTAATCCCTTCTCAGTCCTGAGGCCACAGATCTGAGAATGCACGTAAGAAGGAGAATGAGAAGTCTGAGCTTAAAGGTAGAGCTAGGATCATTTCAATAAGACTCCCTGGTTCTAAATGCTGTTCACAAACCTTCTGTGTCCTGCATCAATAACCACCTCCACCAACCCCTGTCACTGGTCTGTACCACAGACAAACACCTCTGCTCATTCTTGGCAGCCACCCATGACCCACAGACAAAAATAGACCAGCTGGCCTCTGCAAGCACTTTGCTTTCACTGATGGAAAACAAACGCCCATTTGGTTTACTTTCCCTTCAAAAGTCCAGGAAGCCTCTTGACAGAAGACATTGAGAAGGTTTAGTGAAGGCCAAGGTTTAAGTTGTGAAACTTAAGCCATTCGACAAGTACTGTGAAGGTGATGAAAGCTAAGAAACTTACAGTCAAGTTGAAACTCTTGCACTCTGTGTCTCATGTCTCATCCATTGGATGTAGTAAGACATCAGGGTTGTTTAGATGCCGAAAAAATTTCAACTATGGTCAGGCAGGTTTGTTCCCCCACAGAAGAAAAAACTTTCTTATAGATTTGGCCTCCAGTCATTTGAAAAGTTGGCCCTAGGAGGTGTGAAATCCTTTCCACTGGATGTAACTTCAACTCATCTGCCATCCTTGCCATGGGTATGAGGTTGGAGCAGGATGACCTTTAAAATATCTTCCAATCCCTAATTCTATGGCTCAAAAGTTTATCACCATAAACTTTGAAGGCTAGACTGGGCAGTTTCTCCAAATATAGTGAACAAATAGGCTCAAAAAAGGCATAGTTGAGAATCTGAACTAATCATATTCTTGGAAATTTCAGTCATTGAGAATCCAAGCAGCCTTACCTCTGAGCAGTGTCTGCTAATTCATTCTCTTTTCTAAAATGGTCAGGTTTGGTCTTGCACATGCTCGTGCCTCTCTCTAGCTCACTCTGACCCTAATTATCTGCATGTCTTTCTCCCTCCTTTCTTTCAAATATTTGCTCAGTTGTTACTGTCATAGTAAGACCTTCCTAAATCATCCTATTTATCTAGCCTCCCTTTTAATTGTAGTGTTTAAACCATTTATATTTAGTATAATAATTATTGATACAGCTGGATTTAAATCTCACTATTTATTTTCAATTTAGCCCTTCTATTCTCTGTTCCTTTTTACCTCCTTTCTTGCTTTCTTTTGCATTAAGAAAAAAAAATTTTTTAGTGTTCCATTTTATTTTCTGTATTGGCATTTCAGCTATTCATTTTTGTTTGATAATTTTATGCTTGCTCTGGAAATTATATGCATTCATAACTTATCACAGGTTTATCTTGAAATAAGATTATAATATATATCATTTTAGGTATAAGTTAAGAAATATACAATAATATATTTATCCCCTTTCTGGCTTTTGTGTTATTGTTGTAATATATTTAATTATTTCTACATATGTTATAAGTTCCACAGATTGTTAAATTTTAAAGTCAGTTGTATGGACTCATGGATTTTAATTTTGTTCAGACTTTTAATCTATTACTATCATTTTTTTGATCTTCAAATTGTCCCACATTAGGTCAGTAGGAATCCCTTCAAGTTATCTCTTGTGTCCTTTTGGTATGTCTCCATCATTCTTTGAGTACTTTGTTACTTTTGGTAACAGGCTCTAGGCTCATCTTATACTTCCCTGCCCTTGCTCTGAAATAATTTCTCCAAGGAGCCTTGATTCATGTTAGTGGAAGGTGATATTCATAAACCAGGATCTGAATAATCAGTGTGCTCATTGTTACTGGGGTGTTGTTCACTGCTTCTAGGTCCTTGTGCTTCAGTGGACAGAGCTAGGATAAATAAATAAATTGTGTGTGTGTGTGTGTGTGTGTGTGTGTGTGTGTGTGTGTGTGTGTGTTGGCAAAAGTAGGTTTACAGTTGTGAGTTCAAAAATTTGTTCTTGTATTATTAATTATTGTATTGTTTTCCATATGAACAACTGTAAACCTACTTTTGTTCACCTCTGTATACATATATACCCACATGCACATCTGTATCTAGTTCCATATCTACCTATTGAAAACCATGAGTTTTCACCAATACCTCTACTTGCAATCTAACATCACAGGGTTTATTTTAGCTGTCTCCTTTCTATATTTGTACCTTCCTTCATTAATAGTGAGAAAAATGGCTTTCATTATCTTCATTATATTACATACTTGCTCAACTACATATTTGTTCCTCCTGTATATAACCAATGTTCTAGCTACACTGAGATCAGTCCTTGGTCCTGCAGTCCCACTTATTACCACCAGTGACATCAGGGCTAAATCCTTCTTCTTCAGCCCCTCTAATCTCTTCTGGTCAAGACTTAGACCCTGATGAAGGGGGCTCAGTAGCCCTGACATAGAAGCAGAAGAGATGGCTGCATTGATCCAAGGTTAGTGATCTACAAGAAAATACGACGAGAAAATCAGGGATCTTGGATGCTAAGAATGCTAGAGGATATGCGATGTGTTTCAGGAAGGATGTAGAAGAAAAATATGCCAAGAGGTGTGCTGAATTTGTTGTTTTTTTTTTTTAATGGAGCGGTGGAAGCACTGGCGATCTTGATAAAGTCAGAGAATGGGCATGGTGGGAGCTAAGCTCTCTGGAGAACCCAGTCATTTCCAATGAGCCAGCCAAACGTCTGATTATATCTACACATGAACTGCTCTGTAGTGAGACCTTGTTCCATTGGAACTTTTACTGTCGAGTGGGTCACATCCGGGAGAATTGTCATTAAATGGACATTTTTCCAAACAGGGATTACAGGTGCTTCCCCTCCAGTAAATTAAATCCCTAATAACAGAAGTAAAGGAAGCACATGTACACTCATACACAGACTGAATATAATACTGGCCCCCAATCAAAAATCATCAGGAAGTCAGCCTTCAAGGCAAGCCCCTGTCCTGAAATGACTCATGATCAAACAGCACAGGTATCAAAGAGAAACAGCATAGATGGAGCTTTTGCAAGTGTCTGAACCCAGAAGCCATGGTGTTCTGAGAGACCGACTGGAAACTGATGAGTTAATACCTAAATAAGTGAATAAACAAACCTGAGCGAGGCCTTGCCAATTGAGTAGGATTTCTGTAAATAAGAGGGAGAAGGAGTGGAATTCATGTGGAAAGCAACACAGTCAAGATTCCAGAAAAAACCACGAGGGCGCCAGACTGTGTGGCAGAACAGTGGATACATCTGCTACACTGGAGGTGACATAGGTCAGGGCCAAAGCCAGGTGCTCATTGCCGCTGGCAATGTCTCTGTTTGTCAGTTTCCTCTTCCATTCCCTACGGTGGCTATTCAAAATCTCCCCGCTCAGAAGACAGCCTTGCTGGCTTCAGTAATAGATGTCAAGACTTTCAGCCATGAACTTCCTCTACCTGTCTCCGCACCTACAAATTATTGCATTTACACCTACTCCCCACCTTTCCTCCCCAGTCACAGGAAGACATGTCCTGTCCAAGGCTAAGTCCTCAAACTGCACTCATGCTCCCTTCCCTTCTCCCCCTCAGAAACATTGTGGCCTCCGTTCTCACCCTCAACTCCTGTCAGGCTCTTTCCCAAAAGCCATGAATGGGCACATGTCTGTCCCATCATGGGCACTTGAAACATCAATCCTATACCCTTTAGTTGTTGCTTTTTCTTTGCCTTTCCTTTAACACCAAAGCTTGTTTTTGTGTTAAAAATCATTTTACAACCCAACCAGCATGGCTCAGTGGTTGAGTGTCGACCTCTGAACCAGGAGGTCACTGTTTCATTCCCGGTCAGGACACAGGCCCTGGTTGCGGGCTTGATCCCCAGTGTGGAGTGTACAGGAGGCAACTGATCAATGATTCTCTCCCATCAATGATGTTTCTATCTCTCCCTCTCCCTTCCTCTCTGAAATAAATAAAAATATCTTTTTTAAAAAATTATTTTACATGTTTCTCTAATTATAAAAGTAGTACATGTTCATTACAGAATATTTTTACATAAGAACGTTATAATCTCACCACTCAGTTTCAGATGTATATATCCATGTGTATATGTCTATGTCTGACATTTAATAGTGGACATGTTTTTGAGTGTTTCTGTGTGCCAGGCTCACTGTGATGCAGTGAGGGACTTACCCACAGTTGCACATTGAGTTAGTGGCAGAGTCTAGATTCAGTACCAGGAAGTCTGGTTCCAGAATACAAGCTCTTAAATCAGCTCTTTCTGCCTCTAATTTATACTGTGATCAGAATAATATTAGAGTGAGCATTTTTTAATATCACAAAGTATGTTTTAGAAAAGTGATTTCTAGGGCATAACCAAGATTTTCGATATAATGGTTTGTCATCTCCCATGCAGTTGTCCACCCATTGCACTTTTCCCCTTACTCCTTGGCACTCAACAGCACATGACCCCACAAGAGTTAAATTAAAGGTAATGTCTGATGCTAAATCCAGTGGACACTTTAGACCCTTTTTCTTTTTTGACTCCTTAGTAATATTTAGCACCATTTAGTTCCTTCCTCCCATCTGTCCTTTAGTCCATAAATATTTATTGAGCACCATTTGCACATTAAACACAGAGCTAAGTATCAGAAACTTCCTCCTTTATTGATTTGCAGGACATATTCTCCTTAGCTTTGCTATTCCTTCTCTCACCATATTTTCTTAGTTACAAACTTTCTGGTCCCTCAGCCCCACGCTGGGGTCTTCACCAGTGTTTCTCGGCCCTGGCTGCATCTCAGAATCATCTGCAATATGTGCCTAGAGTTTCTGATTTAGAGGGAAGCCAACACATCAGTATTTTGAAGATGCTACATGTCCTCCAGTTAACAGATGTCTTCCTTCTGTGTTCCTCATCTCAGGGATGGCATACCTCTCAATCCACTTATTTAAGTTAGAAACCTTGCCTTCTCCTCCTCTTCCCCTTATTCACTATGTCCTATTGATTCTACCTCCTTATTATTTTTTAAATCTTTCTACATCTCCTCATCTCCATTGTCATTACCTGTATTCAACCCCTCATCATTTCTTACCTGGATTATTAAAATGCCCTCCTAATTGATCTTCCCTCCAATCTTGCTGCACTCCATTTTTTTAAAAAGTACAAATAGCTTTGTTGTCTTTTTCCTGATTATGTAAATAACACAAGAGCAATCATGTGAATATAAAGAAGAAATAAATTATTACCTGAAATCTCATTATACTGAGATACCCCCATTCCTCTATTAACTTTTTAAAATTGATTTTATAGAGAGAGAGGAAGAGAGAGAGAGAGACTTGTTGTTCCACCCATTTATGCATTCTTTGGTTGATTCTTACATGTTCCATGACTGGAAATCAAACTTGCAATCTTGTTGCATCCAGACAATGCTCTAACCAACTGAGCTATCTGGCCAGCCAGGGCCCTCCATTAACTTTTTGATGATCCTTCTTTCAGGCACTTTTTTATGTTGACCAATCATGTAAGAAAAGGGTCTAAACCTTGTCTCCTCATTGAGATTCAGATGCCACAGGATGATACTAAGGGAGGAATAATTTTAAGGAGGAACAAAGAGGGGCTAAAAGGAGTTAGTATATAATTTAAAACAAATGAGATAAAATCAGAATGCTATTTTGTTTTGAATACAAGGCATATTTTATTTAAATATTTTTTCTGTACCTTCCCTCTCTTTCTCTACACCCGACATCCCCATCCCACCCCAGATAATCAATGCAAAGAACTTGGTATACATACTTTCAGATCTTTTCTTCATGTTCACATAATTTATTATGTTTGGCTTCTTATAATAATGACCCAATAACAGAAGTTTAATCACTGGAGGGTTTATTTTGATATGTTTGAAGTCCAGGGTTCCACAAAGTGATCAGGAAGGCAGCTTTCTTCAAACTGTCTGCTTTGCAATCTTTTACACTGTGATGTCCCCAAAGTCATAAAATGACTGTCAGAGTACTGGCTACTACATCCTTATTTCTGATTGGAAAAGGGGAAGACAAGAAGCAATAAATTTCACCACTCTATCCAAAACTCACTCCTATCCTCAAGACAGTATGGGGAAAACACCACCACCACCCCGCCCTCCCCCCCGCCACACACACGGTTTCGGGGTTATTGTTTTGCCATTAGTAGATGTCTTTATTTTCTGAAAATCTGATCAGAGTACATCTACAACTTTGCATATAACCATTCCCACTTAATCACACTTCACAGAAACACCTGCAAGTCAATTAATATAGATCTAACTTATACTCTTACTAGTAAATGACTATATAATTGCCCTGGCCAGTGTGGCTTAGTTGGGTGGAGCATCGTCCTGTGCACTGAAGGGTTGTGGGTTTGATCCCCAGTCAGGGAACATGCCCAGTTGCTGGTTTGCTCCCCAGTTGGACTGCATGCGGGAGGCAACTGATCGAGGTTTTGCTCTCACATCAATGCTTCTCTCTCTCTCCCTCTCCTTTCCTCTCTCTTTTAAAAGAAAATTAATATGAACAAATGGCTACAATTTATTAAATCATCACCCTAATGGTAGGCATTCACTTTGTTTTCAGTGTTTTTCCAACCACAAACAATGCAGCAATAATCACCTTTTTACACGTATCCTTTGTGTGGTGCTTTTATTTCTAGGCTAAATGCCTAGTAGTGGGATTGCTGGGTTAAAGGCAAATGTATTAACATTTTATAGTCTTTGCCAGATTGCAAAAAAGTTCACATTTTAGCTAGCAATGTATGAACAGCTCTTTCCTCTTTTTTTCACCAATAGTAGGTGTCATCATTTATATTAATTTTTACCAATCATTAAGGTTATGAAGTGATGTTACATTATTACTTTTTCATTAGCATCTTTTAAATATATTTATTGGACATTTAGAGTTTCTCTTTTATGAATTGCACATTTATATCATTTACCCATTTCTACTAGGTTTGTCTTTTCTAATCAGTTCTGGAACTCTTTGTATATTATGAATTTTAATCATTAATTGGTATAGTGTAATTAGTATACTAATATACTCTGTAAAAACTTTATTGGACCCTCTTTGCCTACAGAATAAAGCTCAAGTACTTCAACAAAGCCAGGTGTGTTGTCTGAGCAGGAGAAGGTGTTCAGATGCCTTTGATAAGAACAGTTAGGCAAGTCCCTTCTCTCCATGTATCCATTTACATCCACTGATTTACACACAGAGTGAATAGTGTAGCCTATGAGAAACAGTCTGAACCTTGTTCCAGGTTGGATTTCAGTCGTTTGATGGATGGGGGTGGCTCTGAGGGAGGCGTGATACTAAGTAGTGGGGCCTGAGAACTAAGTCATCATAGATAAGGCCATTGACTCAAATCCCACATTTGGGCCAAAGTGCTCAAGGGGAATGGTGTTCTGGGCTCATTGTGAAAGCAGACCCTAGAATGACAGGATTGGATAGCAACATAAAAATAAAGTAAATCCATTTTTCACTTGTTAAAATAGCAAAGATTAAAATATAGATGAGCCCTGGCTGGTTTGGCTCAATGGGTAGAGTGTCAGCCTGTGGATTGGAGGGTCCTAGGATTGATTCCTGTCAAGGGCATATGCCTGGGTTGCAGGCTCGATCCCTAGTGGAGGGCGTGCAGTGGGCAGCCGATCAATGATTCTCTCTCATCATTGATGTTTCTATCTCCCTCCCTTCTTCGCTGAAGTCAATAAAAATATATTTTTTAAAAATAAAATAAAATAGAGATGATATGTGGCCCTGGTGCGGGTGTGGTGAAGTGAGTACTATTCTACACTATTAGTGGAAAGTAAATTGATACACATTTTCTTGAAGGCAATTTAGCACCATATATCAAGAATTTCAAAAATGTTCCTACTCTTTTGACCCAGCAGTTCTATTTCTAGTAACTTATATTAAGGAAATAATCAGAGACCTGGACACTTATTTACGAGGATATTAATAGCATTGTTATTTTTAATGGAAAAAATAAAAGCAGCCTAAATGTTGAACAATAGGGAATCAGTGAAATAGCTTATGATTCATCTGTATAATGGACATTATGCAGCTGTGAAAATTTATGTTTTTCTGAGGATTTTATCTTTATGGGAACTTTTCATATCCTAACAGTAAGTGAAAACGAAACCATTTATGTTACGCATCCACATTTTCTAGCCATGAGAACACTGAAAGGCAATATATCCAAGATGTTTGCAGCAGAGAAATTATGGATAGTTCTTTTTTTCCTTCTTTATCATTTCCTTTATTTTCCAAATTTTCTACAATTAGAAAATGGTTTTAATTTTTTTTAAATAAAACAAAACTGATAGGACAAGAGAGTTTATGGCCAAGACAGGATGAGCACATAACAGCAAACTTACATTCAGACAGATGATTGGGTCGTGTCTCCAACTGGCTTTCATGCTGTGTAGCTGGTCCTTGACAATTTATGGAAGTTTTGTGGGTGGGACAGTTTGTAGGCCATGCATCATCTTATTCCGTGAATCTTTTCTCATCTTCCTTTGTTACACTTGTTGAGGGAAAGGTCAGAGCGACACAGGTCTTGAGAGGGTTTGCAAAGCAAGCAGAGAAAGGCTCCTCACACTTACACCAGCAAAAAATAATAATCACTTCTGTCCCTAAGAGCCCTTAATGAACATTCAGGAACAGCTGGCCTGCACCAGGCACAATGGAGTGAACAGTAAAGTAGTGTCTCAATTCTTTTGACTTCATGGAGGGGTGGGACTGAAGTAGGGATTGAATGGGCAGAGAAGAAGAGGCAGGCGAAGATGTCAAGATATCATTAGAGAGCCTAGGAAGTCAACCCAATAATTATAGATGCTTCAAGCAGATGATCAATGAGCACTTGCCATGTTCGTTGTATCACTTTTGCCCCCAGTCACTAAGGGCTTTTACATTTATAACTTTATTTGATCCTAACCACAACCCTTTGAGGCAGGCATTAGTCTCCCATTTTATAGATGATATCATTGAGGCTCAACAAGATTAAAGTATTTGCCCAAGGTTTCTCTCAGGTAATAAGAACTGGAGCTGGAATCCATGACTTTTGATTCTTCTTTCTTGTTTAACACGTTTATGCCCTGACATACACGGACACACAAATAATACTGAAAAGTGAGAAGAAATCTCTGCTGGAAGTTTGTTCACATGACCTTAAGTAATATTTCCCCTTTGGAAATTATTTTTCATTTCTCAATGCCAAGGAGACACACCACAGGGCCAAGGCACCACCCCTGGGCCTTTGTGCTGTGTTTGTGTTGTGTTGTGTTGTGTTGTCCAGGCACAGCTGCAGAGCCTGGGCTTAAGTGGGAGTTCCCAGGGGCAGCCCTATCTACCAAAGACAGTGGAGAGGCATGAGCCATATGGCTCCTGTGTCCTGGGCCTGTCTTCGACAGGCATCGTGGGTTTGAGTTGGTTCACCCCCAGATAGCACCTATTAGAGGAAAGCACAAGTTAAGTCCCCAAATTGGGCACATCAGTTCATCTAACTCCTTAATCCTTCTCCATCTCAGGTCCTGCCCTCCCACTCTGTTTCTGACGTGTCCATAAATAAATAGAGCTCCTTTCAGCCCAGGGCTATATATTGTCACACTTCATTCTCAGTCCAACCCTGTGAAGTGATTATCCCCATTTTATATTTGAAAATCTTCTGGAATCAGAGAGGTCATGCAACTTCTCAAGGAGACACGACTAATAAGTGACACAGACAGGACTTAAATCCAGCTCTTTCAACAGAGCAAGGATGCTTTTCAATATACTGCCCAGCCTCCTTGGGCAGTAAGAGCTCACTCTGATCCAGCCAAGGACAGTCCACCCACTTGACTGTTTAAAAGCTGCACCACTACTATTGTGGATGAGGGGCATGTACACGGAGGAACATTTGTAGACCATGCCTGAGACAGACGAGAGCTCCTCTTCCTCAGCCACGTAGATTTGAAATCCATTTTCTGGAAAACTTTCCTGGCCCTGCCTGAATCTGCTTAGCTTTAGAGTGTCATACCTCTCCCCATCCGTAGCTTAGCTTCCAAACGATGCTCCCTTGGAACATTTATGGAGCAGTCATAGAAGCATTTCAGACCATCCACATGGCAACTGCCCGAGGGTTTGCATGGCGGAAATGTTCTCAGGGTTCTGGCTCACAGAAGCAGGGTCCTGGGCTGCCTAAGTCACTGTGAACAAGGCAGGGAACCCCAAATCAGCCCTGAATCCTCTGCACCTGCCCCTCTCTCACACCAGCCACATGTCTAGAAGGAACCCCTGAATCATCTTCTCTCCTTCAGAAAGTTCACTTCTCGGCTGAAACAATAGCAGAGTCCCTCTCCCCAGGAGGGAAGAGATTTTCAGCCTCAGGTTAAAAAAAGGGAGGGTTTGGGCTTTTAATTTAAATTTAAATTTTTCAATTACAGTTTACATTCAATATTATTTTGTATTGTTTCATTGGCTAGACAATCATATACTTTACATAAAGTGTTCCCCCTGATATTTCCAGTACCTGTCTGACCCTATACATAGTTATCACAATATTGTTGACTATATTACCTTCACTATACTTCACATCCCTGTGACTGTTTTGTAACTACCAATTTGTACTTCTTAATCCCTTCACCTCTTTCTCCCAGTCCCCCAATTCACCTCCCATCTGGCAGCCACCCGTTCGCTCTATGTGTCTGTTTCAATTTTGTCATTATTTTGTTCTTTAGCTTCCACATATAAGTGAAATCATATGGTATTTGTCTTTTTCTGACTGACTGAGCATAATACCCTCTAGGTCCATCTATGCTGCAGCAAATGGTAAGCTTTCATTCAAAAAGGGGTTCTTTTTATAGATTTTTTTTTCCCCTTCCAATCTGTTCTATGACTACTTTTCTGACATCTGTCTTCTCACCCTACGTAGGATGTGTCCAGTCTTGGGCCCTGCTGTCAGTGGCCTAGGGCCTGACTGTGGACCACAACCTATAAAGATCATGCTCAAGACAGAAAGTCGAGGTTTGACTCCATCAGTGTATTTCCTGTTGCTTAGCATTTGTATCTTCTCGATGTGTTTATCCAGTCCCCTCCTATATACTGGACCACAGAGTGTTAGGAATGGGAGGAACTTACAGGCCCTCTAGTTCACAGAGCACCTCCATGGCTTGCTCCTAAATGCTTACCTCCTGGGTCTTTGACCCAGAGCTCTCGGGTTACCGCAGCAGCTCCTAGGGGGAACCGCCTCCTCTTTTCCTTGCATCTCTGCCTGGTTGCTTCCAAAACAGAGCCAGGGCTCTTCACAGTCAGTGCTCAATGTTGCTGACCAGAGAAGCAGAATCTTCTAGCTCTAATCACCCTCAGGAGACCTCTTAGGTTAGCCAACAGACCACAGGCACAGGCATGGCTGTTTAGCCCACTTCTGTGGTGCCAAGGAATGGTAGGCATGACTTCTCTGGGGGCCTGGGGGCAAGCCATCTGACCTCCTCTGGTCTTGCTCCTGTGCCCCCATCATAGCCCCAGGCCTCTCTTCTCTGGACTAAGCTGCTTCCATTCCTGTGAGCAGGGGAAGTGGGCCTTCAGTCTAGAGGCTGTTCCATATCCTCTTCTGGACAGTCTTGTCCCCACACGTCCTAGCCTGGGAATCTCGTCAGGGCATTTGTGCTCAGTGAGGGCTTGGATTGGCAACAGTAATCACACCCTGGTGAGGATTAACGAGCTCCCCGGGCCTGTTCAGCGACTCTGCCTTGGGAAGCATCCAGTCCACAGCTGGGTCTATCCCCACAATGCAGCGTGCTCTGCTATGAGTCACAGCTCACAAAGGCTCACCATGAGCCTCTGTGCCTCGGGATGACACACTCTGTCAGATGCTCTCACTGTAGCCTCCCTCCCACAGCAGGCTTTACACCTGGTCTGCAAGTTGGCTTTGGGCTTCAGTTGAGTTTCTTTTTGTGTCAATTCTTAGTTATTCCTGCAACATTTACTTGGATAATCCAAAGGCACAGATTATCTTAAAATAATTTAAATTTGTCTCTGGAATGTGTTAGGGGATTTGTTTTAGCAGAGCATTTACCTTCCTAATGATGTTTTAATTTAGGGTAATGAGAGAAAGAAATGGCATTCCATCATCCCAGATTAGTTAGATAGGCAGCTCTGGGGGTGGAGTACAGAGGATGGGTGAGGGGAGGGGAGACAGTAGGGCATTTTATAAAACAATGTGCTCACCCAGTCAGTGTGGCTCAGTGGTTGAGCATTGGCCTATGACCCAGGAGGTCACAGTTCGGTTCTTGGTCAGGGCACATGCCCAGGTTGCAGGCTTGATCCCCAGTAGGGGGTGTGCAGGAGGCACCCGATGGATGATTCTCTCTCATCGTTGATGTTTCTGTCTCTCTCTCTCCCTTTCCCTTCCTCTCTGAAATCAATAAAAATATATCTAATAAAAACAATGTGCTCTACATTCACATTGGCCACGGATGTCCCACTCACCTTCCACAATGCCCTGGGGTTTTCAAGGGCTCAGTGCTTTTGCTCCCAGATGTAGGCACACATCTTGACATATTTTCATTGGTATGGAGAGGCCTGCCATGCTGGGAGCAACAGAGGAGCATATCAGGCAGAGAAAGAAATGCTGCTTATGTCCAGGAAGCTGGGAACTGTACCCTAAAATAAAGAAGGGTGGGATATAAGTGTAGGAAGTTCCCCTTAAGAGAGAGTGTGTGTGCTTTCAGGACCCTACAGATGACCCACTCCCTATAGCCCTTTCCAGGATCTTAGAACTCAGCCCTGAACATCAGGACACAAAAATACTCCAATGAGTAGAGAAGGGGACAAGGCAGGCAGGTAGAGGGCGAACTGTACAGGATCTGGACTCAGAGGAAAAGGATTGCCTCTTGTTGGCTATGGGATCTTGGGCAAGTTATTTAATTGCTCTGACCCTCGGTATACTCAGCATATTAAGTTTAAGGTTAGTGGCCTTCTGGATGAGTGGCAGGTAAATACTGATATTTATTAAAGTATCTTGGAAGCTGTAAAATTTTGTGCAAATCTCAGTTATTAACAATGACTGGCTCAGTGAGACTCATCCACAGTCCTGAAAACGCAACTCAAGGGGCATACCTTCTTTGAGGTTGAAGGACTGTGTGTTCAGCACATAAGAGGTGTAGGCAGGAATGTACTTGCATTGCTGTTCTCATTCTGACGTAGGTAGTGATAGCACAAGAATCCAGAGTAAGACTGCCTTCCTGCACGTAGTCTTCTCGCATTTTCCTGACATTTGGTCAAATTTGTTAATGATTGTAGATCTCAGCCTCTTCAGAAATGCTTGACAGTAATATTACCATCTACTTGGGAAGCCAGGTTGGAATCTGTCCAGACTCTGAATTAGAGGGTGCTTCCAAACACTGCCCAGGCTCCCTTATCTAAGATCCTTTCTTCAAAGGATGGGGAGGTGGTGGGAAGATAGGAGAGCAGGGAAGAATAGGGGTGTGGGTGTGTGTGTGTGTGTGTGTGTGTGTGTGTGTGTGTGTGTGATAGTCACTGCTGATCTTTAGCTTTCTCATTTGACTATCTTCTTCTTGCACAGAGGAGGGGAAAGAAAGAACCACGATTGAAGTGTCAGGATACCCTAAGTTTTCCTTCCCTGATCTGAGCCTACGCTCTCATCTCTCAATTTGTCCCCTTCTTCCTTTTAACTGTGGCTCCCACCCCTGGCTCTGGTGTCTCTGTTCTCTGGCCTTTCTATCTTAAAACCACAGGGCCTCTGGGATCAAATGGCAGGCTTCTTTAGAGGAAAATGAGATATGCACCCTGGGACCAACGAGGTAACCTGCAGGCTCTTATGGTTGCTGAGAACATGAGCAACACCCTCATGTGAGCTTAAGGCTGGCTCTTCCTAAGTCTTCATGGATTTGTGTTTTTAACCTGTCCAAACCCGATGGAATGTTAATCCTCATTCTACCCGTAGCCATCTGCTACGATCAGGCCTTCACCTCAGGACCTTTAGTTAATCTTGCCATCTCCAAGCACTCCCTACCCTTCCTGGTAACTGGGTTTCAGATTGTCTCCAGGGGACATAGCATTTCTAAAAATAGAATTTTTAATAAGGATTTAGTAAATCAGGGATCTTCAAACCGTTTATATCCTCCCATAGGTGGGTAACCTAGAGGAAGAGTCAGATGTGAGGATTCTTGTGCAGGTGACTTTTGGGGCACTGTTCGAGAAGAATTCTGAAAGGGAGGGAGAGGAGCAGCATCGGGAAGGGGCCGAAGGTAAAGCAGGAATGCGGCTTCAGGAGAAATGTTGCCTCCACCTGGTCCGGGGAGCTCTGGAATATAAATGGCACCACAGAGCTTATCCTGCATTGAGGCAAGGAGATTCAGTAACTGGCTGTAGGCAGTGTAGGGGTGTCATTCCTAGGTGTGTGGCAGGTGGCTCCAGTGGCCCACTCTGTGAGTCGTCAGCAGCACCTGTAGCCGCTAGATGAAGGACACGCCTGACTGTAAAATGAATCCCAGGTGCACCAACAGCCTCTGCTATATACCTACTCGCTGACTCTTTTAAGTCCAGCCCTGGAATTCTGCCATATTGAAATAATTCTAAGTATAGAAAACACACACACACACACACACACACACACACACACACACACACACAGATGTCATTTTTTATGAATTTTGTGTCATTTATTATAGAACATTTTAAAATGCAAAAATGTAAAGTTTTAATGGGATAGGAGTAAGTAAGTCAATGATGTAATAGTGCAATTAAGTAAATAAATTACGTACTTGCATGGCATTCTTTGCCCCAAAGTCTTGGCCCTTGTCTACCTCTCTGAGTTTGTCTGGTAACACTCTGCCCCCTTGCTCATTCTACTCTAACCAAACTGGTCTCCTCTCTGTTCCTCCAACATGCCAAGCTTGCCACTTTCCTAGGGCTCCCGCACTATGTTCTCTCTGCCTAGAACACTCTGTGCTAGGCTGCTCCTAAATCACTCAGGGCTTAGACCTCGTGATATCCCTTCAGAGAGGACTTCCCTAAACCCCCATCTTCAATAGCTGCCCTTGTCATTCTCCAATGTATCACCCTGTCTTATGGCTCTTGTTGCTCTATGATTTGCTCATTTATTTCTTATCTTTTACCGGTCTTCTGTCCACCAGAGTAAAAACTCCCGAGGGTGGCGATCTTACCTGTTCCGTTCACTGCATTTTCCAGAGCCTGGAGCATAGGAGTTAATCAGTCAATTACTATTTGATAATGAATGAAAGTAAACAGCTTAAAATTATGTTTACCAAAATTATGCAGTAAGATGGAGAAATCACAAAAATGTACTGTTAAGTGAAAACATCATGGTGTAAAATATTATGCTCTATAGTTAAATCTGCATTGAGATAACTTCTGCTTCTGCTTCTGGCCATGATGAAGTAACAGGGGCTCCAGGAATTTATTCTCTTGCCTTAAAGAACTAAAAATCTAGACAAAGTATGACACAGTGGCTTCAGATCTGGGACAATAGTCAGCACAGGACTGTGGTCCCTGAGAGGAGAAAAAACAAGTCAGTCCTATGATTACTTCAGCTTAGTTAGGCAGGATCCAGGCTGCTCTGTGGAGAGGGGGAACCCAAACAGAAACTGGCGCTCTTATGGAATTGAGAGATTGGAGTTTGGAAGCCACAATGGCTAGAGTTAGAGATGCAGCATATCAGAGAGGGGGGTTCTGCCCAGAGAAAAAGCTCCAGCGATCTCCAGATTGCGTCTTTGGTTGAATACGGATCTGTGCATGTGTGAGAAAAAGCCACATGCATCTGGGGAGGGAGGATATACAGTAATATAAAGCATGACTTCCCCAAATTCCTGGAGCGCATGGAATTCTGCTCCCGTTAGCAAGAGTGAAAAGGTCTCCCAATACACAGAGCATCAGGTAGAATCCTCAGAAGGGCATTGTCATAGAAGTGGGGCTAAATTAGCCCTATACTCACTGCTGCTTAGGACCCACCCTAACAAAGCTTGAAGCAAGCCTTGCAGGAATCAAACTGACTCCAAGTAACTTAACTGCATGCCAGAACGACCAGAGCACCACTTAAAGGCTTACAACAAAATGTAGCACCCAACAACGTCAAATTCACAATAGCCTGCAACCAAGCAAAACTTGCCAAGCTTGCCTCCAAATAGGAAAATACTACCCATAACTAGGAGGAAAATCAGTCAGTAGAAACAGACCCATAAATGACAGAGATGATGGATTAGGTAGACAAGAACATTAAAAAAGCTATTATTCGTATGTTCCACAGGCTGCGGAAGATAGAGAAAAACATAAAAACAATGAAGAGAGAAATGGAAGATACCAAAAAAGCTCCAATGGAACTTCTAAAGGTGAAAATGCAATATTTGAGATAAAAAATATACGGCATGTGGTTAAGAGCAAATCAGATAACACAGAAGAAAAGATTGGTGCATTGAAGACATAACAATAAAAACTGTCTAAAGAAAAAAGACTAAAAAGGAGTCTCAGTTACTTGTGAGACAATATTAAGTGGTATAACATGCCTGTAATTTGAATTCCAGGAGAGGAAGGGAGATAAAAAAAAACATTTTGGAAAAATAATGGCTGAAATTTCCCCAAATTTGATAAAAACTATAAACTAATCCCAAGAAGAATAAACGTAAATAAAACCACATCAAGGCACATCATAATCAAATTGGTGAAAACTAGTGATAAAAATTAAAATCTTGCCCTGGCCAGATAGCTCAATTGGTTAGAGTTTCAGGTTTGATCCCCTGTCAGGGCACACTCAAGAATCAACCAATGAAGGCATAAATAAGTGGAACAGCAAATTGATGTTCTCTCTCTCTCTCTCTCTCTCTCTCTCTCTCATCATCATCATCATCATTATCATCAGTAAACAAAAAAGAAAAATTAAAATCTTAAAAGTGGTCAAAGGAGAGAAACATAATGTTCTCTAAGCAAAAACAAGAATGACAGCATTCTTCTTGTCAGAAACTTGGCAAATAAGAAAGTGGAACAACATCATTACTGTACTGAAATAAAAACTGCCAACCTGGAAATCTATCTATACCATATGAAAATACCTTTCAGAGACAAAAGCAAAATAAGTACATATTCAGGCACACATGCAAAAAGGATTTGTTGCCAATGGACCTGCATTAGAAAAAATGTTAAAGGAAGTTCTTCGGGCAGAAGGTGATGGAAATTTGGATAGGAATAGAGAGCATCAGAAATGATTAAATATAAAAGAAAATTTCCTTGCTCTTAAATCTCTTTACAAGAATAATGCAAGAATAATTACAATGTATCTTGGAGTTTATAGCATATGTCTAAGTAAAATGTATGGCAATAATAGCACAAAAGATAAGATGGAGGAAATGAAAGTATGGTTGTGTCTTTCACTATGTGTGAAGTAATGTAAGATTATTTGAAGGGAGACTGTGATAAATTAAATATATATCTTGTAAACCAGGAAGAAATCCCCAAAAACTTTTTAAGAGATATGGCTCATAAGCCAGCAGTGGAAATAAAATGGAATTATAAAAAAAAAATACTCAACAAATCCAAAAGAAGAGGAAAAGAAACAAAGAAGAGATGGGTCACATAAAAAACAAAACGAAACAAAAACACA
This sequence comes from Corynorhinus townsendii, assembly GCA_026230045.1. Classification (NCBI taxonomy): domain Eukaryota; kingdom Metazoa; phylum Chordata; class Mammalia; order Chiroptera; family Vespertilionidae; genus Corynorhinus; species Corynorhinus townsendii. The sequence goes on along the minus strand of JAPDVU010000013.1, from coordinate 30,073,263 downwards.
ACCCCTTAAATAGCTTAAACTTTTCAACTAACACAGGTGAATGAAATACATCTCCCAACCTTCTGATTTGGGAGAAGGAAAGCCACTTGGTTCAGCCAGGGCCACACCTTGGACTCTTATGGGCAGAGGGAGTTACGGTGTGAATCATGGCTACACTAGATAGTCCCTGAGGACAACCTTCCTGAACACTATCCTAAAAGACACTCTAGGAAAAACACCCTTGGGCCTTCATTTCTCACCCAGAAAATCTGTCAGCCAGTCCATCAGGCAAATCACAGCAGTGAACACCCTTTGTGTGGAGAGAAGAGTCAGCGTGCTAGGATAGAACAAGAGGGCCCCAAGACCTCAGCTGTGCAGAAGAATGTCCCTGCCAAGACTTCTTCGTGTGTCATCTTCTACCCTCACAAGCACTAGAAAGGTGGGCTCTTCTGAGACACCATGAAAGCATAACCTGAATCTAAAGAACAAAATAAACGAATAAAACATAATCATAAAGACAGAGAACAAACTGAGGGTTGGGAGATGGGGGAGATGGGAACTGGGTGAAAAGGTGAAGGAATTAAGAAGTACAAATGGGCAGTTTTGAAAACAGTCCCAGGGATGTAAAGTACAGCATAGGGAACATAGTCAATGATATTGTAATCACAATGTCTGGTGCCAGGTGGGGACTATACTTACTGGGGGTATCACTTACTAAATTATACAAATGTCTAACCATTATGCTGTATACCGGAAATTAATATAATATTGAATGTCAACGGTAATTAAAATATAAAATTAGGACAACAGGGGAGTGGGGGCATGCGCGGGGAAGGGTTCAGGAGGGAAATGGGGGAATGAGCACAAATATGTGATACCTTAATCAATAAAGAAATTAAAATAAATAAGTAAATAAATAAATAAATATAAAGTTATTTTAAAAGGACTCATTTATTACTCCTCAAATCCATCTCTTGCATAATCATAAAACAAAGTTCTTAGGTGTTCTAATCAACACCGCTTTTTTGGGTTTCGGTGGCATTTTTCATGCGTTGGGGTGGGGTATTTCTGACTCCATGTTACCCCATTCCTCTTTCTAAAAGAAAGTTTGCATCCCTCTCTATACCCTGTGGCATGATTTGCTTGACTCAATATTCTGAAATATGCTGAAACCTCGGTTGTAGCAAAAAAATTAACTTTATGCATTAATCAACATTTGACAACGCGTGTGAAAGCATCAGCTAGAGCAGAAAGTAAATAGGAAGCAGGGTTCCAGCCCCAGGAAGTTCAACCCGATTCGACCAAGGCTAACTAAACACCTGCCACATCCAAGGCCCTGAGCCTGATCAGGTCACACGGGGTGGACTCCTGTCACCAGCAGATGCTGTTCAGCCTTGAGCTGTATCAGGAGCCTGGAGCAGGGCCAATTAAAAGTGAGGAAACCACTTATGTACGTCAGAGATATGGTTTCTCTTTTTTTCCCTTTGGAAAGATGTTCTTGGGAGTTCTTTGCCAGGAAGTTGGTCACTTCCTGCCCCAATGATGAGGTTTCCGAAAGGCATAAATAGCTTCTTTTACCGCATGGAGATGCCTCCACACACCAGAAGGCAGGCCTCAGGGAGGGTACTTTCCAGCATCAGGAAAGGTGAGCATGTCAGGAGCTTGGGGACAGGAGGCAAGAAGTACAGGGCAACCGGTCTGGGCTCCGCAGAGTGGGCTGGAGGGCTGATGGCAGGGGGCAAAGGGACCTGAAAAGTAGCAAGTCTGCTGGAGAAACTGCTATAATTAATGCACTGAGAGTGTGGGGAAGCACCTGAGAGAAAAACATGGCGTCACTTGTGAGGGAGAGTAAGGAAATGTGTTGTTAGGGTCTGCAGAAGTAACAACAAAGCCCTAACAGAAATGTCGGTAGCTGGATGAGCCATATGCAGGAAGGGGTCACAGGGTATGAGAAGGGGAAGAAATGACAACTGGTAGGGCTGAAAGCTATGAAACTTACCATGCCAGACTAAAGAATCCCCAAGTGTGGGTGTTGATGCTATGTTCAATTTGTATCGTGCATGTATTATTTTTGTATAATTTAAATGTATACTAAGTTCTATTGGTAATTTATCCATGGGTGTAATTAATTCATTATCAAATACATCCTTTCTTGCTAAAGGTAGTGGTGTACGCAGGCAAGAGGGACCCCTGCCTTAGGCCCATGCTTTAGAGCTATTCAAAGTCTGGTCCTTGTACCAGAAGTATTGGCATCGTCTGGGAGCTTGCTAGACATGCAGACTCTCAGGCCCCACCCCAGACCTACTGAAGCAGATCCCAGGTGATTCTCACGCACAGTAAAGTCTGAGAACCATGCTTCTTCCAGTTGCATCTCACCTCACTGGATGAGGAATCCACTGGGCCAGGGACATGTGGCCACCCATATCTAGACCACAACCACCTCCCCTCTAGACCTGGCTCCAGGTGGTTTGGACTCCAGAATCCTCTGCCCAAATGGCTCTCCCTGATCCTGCCTGCAGGGCCTGTGTGACCTGTCCCCGGCCCATCCTCCCAGAGGCGACCTCACTGCCAATGTGAGATCTCTGGGACAGAAAGGGGGCCTCATGCAGCTATCTGCAGGGCATGTGGACAGAGGTTGGCCTACAGGCTGGAATACCCACGAGCTTGCATGTGAAGCCAGATAAATCCCAATGGAGAAATAGTTTACAAAATACCTGATTAGTATCCTATATGATAAAGAGCTAACATGCTAATTAGACCGAACAGCGCAACCACCATCTGGACGAACTTCCAGACAAAGTCAGGGCTGCGAATTTCATGCTTTGGGCCTCTAGTGTCTAAGAAGCTGTCACAGCCAAGAGGAGCCTAAGAAGACATGACACTAAATGTAATGTGGCATTGTGGATGGGGTCCTGGAACAGGAAAAAAAAAAAAAAAGATTTTAGGTAAAAATAATTTTAAGGAAATCTGAATCAAGTTAATAATTTAGTTAATAATAATGTTCAATATTGGTTCACTAATTGTAACAAATGTATGTTATTTTCTTTACAATCTTTCTGTAAATCTAAAAGTATTCTAAAAATAAATTTAATTTTTAAAAGGTAATGAACACACTGGTGTGGTTTTTACCCTATAGTGTGTGTCTATTTGTCTTTAGAAATGATGTGCCCATGCCAGCACAGTGGGCAAAGCATGGCACACCTGTGTCCAGTGGGAGCTTGAGAGAGGCAGCAACTCTTACCAATCAACAGTCTCCTCTCCTTATTAGGCATCCTGTGATTTCAGCATCCATTGTTATGCTATTCCGTGTTTATTGTGGCCTAAACATTTACACACTATTCCTTAAAATTCTGCGCTGGGCAGACGGAGGATGTGGTATATAGTCTTAGTCTGCTCTGGCTGCCATAACAAAATACCACAGACTGAGTGGCTTAAACAGCAGACACGTATTCCTCACAGTTGTGAAGGCTGGCACCCCAAGATCAAGGTGCAGGCAGGTAGGTTTCATTCTAAGACCTCTTTTCTTTTCTTTTTTTTTTTTTTTTTAAGACCTCTTTTCTTGTGACAGGCAGCCTCCACCTTGTTGCACGCTCACATGACCTCTTCTTTGTGCACACACAGAATATAGTTGAATATGTAACTTCATCCTTTTGTTCTAAGTTAAAAGTCAGAATGTGCCAAGAACATCAAATTCCAGCCTGACAAATGCGGTGGAGAACAAAGGGAGAAAATGACAACTTTGGGGGCTGGGTGTTTTAGATAGAGAGAGAAAGAGAGAGAGAGAGAGAGAGAGAGAGAGAGAGAGAGAGGTGTCTTGTGTCTCTTCTTCTAATCTCATAAGGGGGCCCACCCTCATCACCTCATCTAAATCTAGTTACCTTCCAAAGGCCCCATCTCCAAATACCATCACATTGGGGTTAGAATTTCAACATAGGTGTTTGGGGGGAACACTGTCACTCAGTCCACAACAGTGGTTCAGGGCTTCAGGATCTGAAGCCCAACTGCTTTGAACTATGAACTCTGTGGCTTGTCTGTGCCTCCATTTCCTCATCTGTACAATGGGAGGTAACAATATCTATCTTGCAAGTTGCTCTGAGGATGGAGCCGATGTGTATAAAGCACTTAGAAGGCATGTAAGTGTCAGCGAAAGCTAGCTATTGTCATCATTATTATGATGTAGCCAATGAGCTCTTACTGGGGTTTTTCCTCAATTTATTCTATATTAAAAGTGTTCTGAAGTCAGACATTTGAGAAATGCTGCAGCAAACAAGGGGGAAGCTTTTCTTTGCAGATGTGCCCATCCAAGACACCCAGCCAAAGTTACTACTTCCTCCCTTTGTTCCTCACCTCATTTGTCAGGCTGGGATTTTATGTTCTTGGCACGGTCTGACTTTTAGCTTGGGGAGAAATGTATGAAGTTACATATTCAATGGTATAATATTATGAGAGTTCTCGGCTCCATCTCACATTCATTCTTTTGGCAATTATATAAATAAATAAAAACAGACATCTTAATGACTCTATAGCACCTAGTTATGCATTCAATTGATTTGAATTCCCAATATGATTTTGATTTCTTAACAAATACTTTTATCCATTGGTGAACTTTAATGGTCATTTTCTTCCTTACCTAACTCGTGGTATAGCATAGTTATTGACTGCTTCTGCCCTTCAATTAGGCTAAAATGGCTAGTCTGTCTTCCCCCATAAGTTTGTGATCTCTCACAGCTTCCATTTTGAATTCGCTACACTTATTTGAATGGTTGATATCATACACTGACTGCACTTTTTTACCTTTTCAATTATGGTGAAATACATATAACATAAAATTTATTATCTTAACTGTTTTAAGTGTACAGTTCAGCTTGGACTATATTTTTATTGTTAATGCCTGTTTTATTGGACCCACCTGCATTTAACTTGTGACTTGTGTAAACGCGATATATACAAATCTTTTTAAAAAAAAAATCCTCAGATGCCTGGTAACCACATCCCGAAGGAGGCTGTAGAAGGTTTTTCTTTGCTTCCTTCTGTTTGTTTGCTTTTCTAAAATCACCCAGCTCTGTTCAACGGAAAAGGGTTTGGTTTTCTAAGAAAATCTTAATAATCTGGATAATGGTGACAATTACTGTCATAAACTTCCCTGGAAAGTTCATAATGCTTTCTGTTTCCCTGATATCTTATCTTTTGAATAAGAAAGTAAACATTGCTTTGATTCTCTCCCTTCTGGTGAGGAAAGAAACGGGCCAGAGGAATATGGTTCCTGTTTGGCCAGGAAGGGAAACAGGCACAGAGTCAGGGAAATGCAGTGCCCAGGGAGGCCCTAGGGCCTAGGCCATGGCTGATAGAGCTGCTCCCTGGTTCCTCTCGAAAGCTGTGCTCAGCTCAGCGAGACACTGTCACTCACAGAGCTCTGCCTGTGAAGGGTTTACAGCCTCGTCGGGAAAGTGAGATGCACATCTATATATATAAAACCCTAATAAGCAAATAGACCGAATGGCAGAACAACCAAACAACTGGTCACTATGACATGCGCTGACCACCAGGGGGGCACCCGCAGAATATGGCAGGCAAAGGCAGCAGGCAGCAGAGCGGGACATGGCAGGCATCAGCTGCGGTGGAATGGTGGAGCAAGTGAGCACCAGACGAAGGCGGGGCACTGGTCGCTGTCATTGGGACAAGCCTGTGGTGGTTACTGAAAATTCTTTGCTCTATTGTGCCATGGTCCCACCGGTGCTCCCACCTGCTGCTGGTGCCAGCCCCACTCGCACCTGCTGCGGGGCCTGGTACTGGCCCCAATCGCTCAGCACCATCAGGGGGTGCAAGCAGCGGCTGCCAGCCCTGATTGCTCCTGAGGGCTTCTCCATCTCCCCCTGCTCCTGAGGGGCGATCGGGGCAGCAGCTGCTGCTTGCACCCGCTGCTGGCGCTGGCCCCAATCACTCTGCACCATCAGTGGGTGCGAGCAGGGCCAGTGATATCAGCGCCTAGGAGCGGTGGCACCAGGAATGGGGCTGCTGGCAGACAGGACCAGGCACTGTGGTGGGAGGGACTGGGTGGGGGCATGGAGGGTGGGTCTAGAGCCGCCCCTGTGCCCACTGCAGCCTTGCAGCCCACAGTTCCTTCCAAAGTGCACCAGTTCATGCACTGGGCCCCTAGTATTTCAATATGTTAAAAAGCAGCTCAAGGCCCTGTATAAGTGGCAAATGAAGGATACAGATAGTAAAGGCAGGATTAGAGGGTTAGAAAAATCTTCATGGGAGAAGTGGGATTCTTGATGGACCTTGGATCAAAATGGGTAGATTGTTGGAGAAACAAAGGGAGAACTAATGGCCTGCTGCTAGAGAAAGTATATATGCAGAGAAGAAAATGAACATGCATGTTGAGAAAACCCTTGTCTCTTTACCAGGGGTGGGAAACCTCTCTTCTGCCAAGGGCCATTTGGATATTTATAACATCATTCACGGGTCATACAAAATGATCAACTTACAAATTAGCCTGCTATATTTGGTCAAACATTTAATTAACTCACCCCTAATGCCTTGGCAGGACCAGGCCAAATGATTTTGCGGGCCTCATACTGCCCCTGGGCTGGACGTTCCCCACCCCTCCAACTGTTTTACTATTAATTTTGATCTCCTGAACTTCATTTGGTTGAGTTGGTTTTCATCATTTGCAAAGGCTCACTTTTGCTTCCACTCTCGAATCCCGCAGGCACCTTCTATCATTGACCTTTTTATATTTCTGTGGAGGAGAAGCAGATCTGTCTCTTCCCCTTTTTGGACATTGGCTTCATGTGCAACATGTCAGGGAAAAACACAAGGAGATATCCTTGCCTGAATCAGGCTATGTATCCAGTGTTAGACTTTTCTCCCAGAAGAGATGCCTGGGAAGAGTTGGGGGCAGGAGGTGATCATATCTTCAGACATTTCTATGAATAGCTAACTTTGGGAGGTTCTATGCCATAGCTGATCTTGAATTTCTCCAGACGGAGATCACATGTGGTTTCCATGACTGCATTTATTCAATAGCAACACTGACCAGTCTGGCCTCAGGGCCAGGTCTGGCTTAAGTCTGGACGGTGAAGGCACTGATCAATTTTGTGGTCTTTCCAGACCCTCTGGTGTCTCAGTCTGGTTACTCAACTTATCCTAATCACATGGTTTAGCCAAGAAAAAAGGGCTTCTGGGCAGAATGCCATTAGGGAGAATGTCCCTCAGGAAACAACACACACTTTTATTTATGGTCTTTTTCTCCCCCCTCCCCCATCAAATCAGATTTTGCTTTCTCACACTACTGAGGTGAAAGAGACAAAGACTTGTGTTTAATATGCAAAAGCAGTAGCTCACATCCAAATTGCTATTATCCCTGCAAAAAAAGAGTGCTTTCACTGCTTTAAAACCCTTTAGCTGTTTACTTTCATTGTGTGGGTTACATTTACCTATTTTTTGTTCAGGTTTTATATAGCATAATCACAAGGAAAGGGAAGCAGTTCTATACTATTTTTCTAGCCATTCATCCCATTGAATTTTTGTTTTTTAAAAAAGAAAAATTTACCTGGATTTTATGTAAAGGAATTACAAATAAGATTAAAATTTTTTAAAATTATTTTTTATCTTATATCTTAAAATCACTGACACATGCAAGTATAAAAACACTATATGCCCTGGTTTCTTTTGGTTTTCTTGTCTGTAAAATGAAAGGTTGGCCCTGAGTAGATTATTTTTATTTCCTTTTGGTTTAATATTTATGATTCTTCAGGAGGATATGGCGCTGTTTTTGTTGGAAGTTTAATATGGCAACATCAGTTTTTTAAAAAAAAAAAAAAGGGCTAGAAGGCAAGACAAAAATTAGGCTTGGAGTAGATGGACGACTACCACTTAAGACCCCCTGGATCTAAGAAGGGCCAGCATTCCTCCCACTGAGTCATTCTACCTGGAGTTTAACACTTGCAGCCAAGGGTTTTGAGGCAGGTAAAGAATGTGTGAAGTGGTTGAATGAGAGTCCTAGGGGAGTGGTAGGAGCTCAGTCAATACCTAACCCCTACCTGAAAGTATATAAATAAACTAAACTCTAAAACACTGTGTTGGCCAAAACTCACAAACAAATCTCTGACTATATTCAACCCACAGGCTATTAGCTTCCAGTGCTTAAATTCTAATCCAACCAATCTCTTTATTTTTTAAGTAAACATCTGAGATCCAGAGAGGGACAGTAATTTGCTGGAGATCACATAGCTATTTAGTGGTGTAGCAAGGAAGAGACACCAGGTTTCTTTTTTGTTGTTGCTATTAATTCTCACTTGAGGAACGTTTCCATTGATTTTTAGAGAGAGGGGCATGGAGAGGGAGAGAAACATCTATGTGAGAGAGGCACATCGATTGGTTGCTTCACATACGTGCCCCAACCAGGGACAGGGATCAAGCCTGCAACGGGGATATGTGCCTTTGACCGGAATCGAACCCACAACCCTTCAGTCCGAGGGCTGACTCTCCAACCATAAAGCCAAACTGGCCAGGGCGAGAAGCTAGGTTTCTTGATTCCCACATCAGTGTTCTTCCATCTGATTATTCCCCAGCTTGCATCTGCTCCAGTCAAGAAAGTCTACTGATTGTCTAAACACAGAATGTGACGTGGTCTTATCTGAAAAACAGTTTTAGCAATAACACTTCATAAAGGTAAAAGGAGATCTATTTAAAATCACTTTTTAAAACTCTTGGCACATTAAGTCATTATTAAATTGTGAAGGTTAGAACAGCATCATGCAACAGCCACATAGGTAATATGAAATTGTCTGGTAGCCATATTAACAAAAGTAAAACCAATATATAAATATATTATTTCAACTTGTAACAAATTATAAATATTAATAAGACATTTACATTCTTCATTATAGAAATCTTCAAAATTTGGTGTGCATTGTACACTTTTGGCATATCTTAGTTTGGGCAGTCACATTTCACTTGCTCAATAGCTACTGTGGCTCCATATTGGACAGTGCAAGTTCTGGAAGCTTCTTTATTGTTCCATTCTCACCCTGCTCACAGCCAACCAAGAACGAGAGAAAGTCCCCAGAGATTTATCTCTTTCAAGCCTTCTATTGCTGGTTAATTAAATCTCTAAGCAACGGCTGAGTCACTTGCAACTGAGGAAGACAATTTAAGAAATCTGTCTCAAAGCCAAGAACATAGCTCCCATACAAGGAGGGAAGGTGCGTCCTTAGAGCTTAGATGCCTTGAAGGAGGAAGAGTCAGCTTTGAATCAGGTGCCGCTGTGTGGGAGGGGACAGGATAAGTCATTAACAGGGAGAGAGAAAAGCAGAGAAGAGGAATGGGTCCCATTAGAGTCACTGTTTCCTTCTAAGCCACCATGAAGTAGAATCTACAGTGCTTTACTCAGTCCTCACAACTTGTCCATGAGGTGGCCACTAAAATTTCCATTTTACAGAGGAGGAAACTGAGACACAGAGAGGTCATGTAGCTTGCCTGAGGTCATGTAGCTAGTAATCAGAAGAGCTAGTGCTCAACGTCTAGGTCTGATGGACTTCCACACCTAGTTCTTAACCATTGTGCTAAACTTAGGATGTTCTCACACCTTCTCCCAATACCTGGGAGGGCCACATGGAAATTTGCATAAAATGTGCATGTGTGTTGGTATTTACATATAATTTATTATTGCTCGCATAACTGAGGGGGTCTATTTGCAGGCAAATTCCCATCTAAAACAGAATCACTGCTCCCCAATAAAGTGCTAATTTTTTCGTCTTTCCCTTTGCTATTCCTTTTCACCCACCCACTGTTTATGGGGGATTCCTGGGAACAACTGTGTGAGGGGGCGATAGAGAGCAAAGAAGTAGGAGGTGAATGTCAGAAATCAGCGGGGCTGGCTACCAGCAGAGGAGTTGGCATATCTGCAGTACCTGATTTGAGGTGGGAGAGGAGACAAATAGCAAAAATTGGGTGTAATTTTTCCTCATACCATATCTACTCTTGGATTATGATACTTGGATTCACACAGTGTCCATGATCTATATGTGGTTTGAGCCAACATTGTATTTGGTTATTTCTCAGTATTCCCAGAGATGGTGGCCAGCAGCAGTGCAAATGGGGGCAGCCCAAAGAAGGGAGCCATTCACAGACTCAGCCTGGGGGTGTCCTGAAGCCAAATGAGAATGTCTTGGGTGTTATTTACAGCCTCGAACTCCACAGGATGAAAGTTCTATGGGCTTCAGCAACAGAAACACTTAAAACACCCCCAGGCTGAGTGCAATCTATGAATGACTCCCTTCTTTGGGCTGCCTTCAGTTATGTACTTACTGAAACCCCTAGCACATAGTAGGCACCTAATACGTTTGAACCCATTAGACAAACCACTTTACAAAAAAATAATAGCTGTCATTCATATACTTCTTTATAGAGCATTTTCATAAATGTTATTTCTTTAATTGTCAAAACTTCTTTGATTGTGAGGTAGGAAAGAAAAATCTTATTATATTTTCCAGGAAACAAATAAATAAACAAACTGAGGTTCAGAGGACGTAAGTCAATAGCCCAAGGCTCATACAGCTAGCAAGTGAAAGGTCTGTCTCTTGAATTCAGGTTTCGGGTTCCAAATCCCAAATGTTTCCCATTGCCTGGGGAGGAGCTGGAAAGCTGTTGGTTTCCCTCTTCCCTCTACCTCTCCGTTGCCCTCTGCCCAAGAAAGCCTGAGATGGACAGAGCCAGCTTTTAGAGGAGCCATAACAGAGCTACCCTTCTCTAGTCTGAGTCTCACTTCCCATGCAATAACGAGCCACTGGTTCAGCCGAGGACCACCTTGGAGCCAAGTACTGTGCTAAGTGCTGAGATGTTGAGAGGAATAAGACAGGTGAGGAACGCTCCAGCCGAGGTTCCTGGATGTTTCTGCTGCACACCCGAGAGAGCAATGGGGAGCATGTGCTCTTGTAAAAAGGACAAAAAGCAGCAACGATCAGAATAAAATCAAAATGCCAATAACAGCCCCAAAGCAAGAAGAGTCATAAAGTGAACAATAAAGAGACAACCGCAAGGAAAGTGGGAACTGATCTTTGAACTCCTCTTTCCCTTCTCTCCCCCTCTTCCCAATATCCCCTGCTAGAATGTCTTACAGCTAGAAAAGACATGGTAAAACTGATGCAGGTGTTCCAGACAGGTCCACCACCCCCTGTGGGTTCTTGGCTTTGAGCAGGAAAGAATTCCATCTGAGGCCAGCCTAGACTTTAAAGCTAAAGTGAGTTTCTTGGTGAAGCAATGGGACAGAGTTGCTCCTCCACAGACAGAGCAGCCCCAACCCCTCTCCCTTAGCAGAATTTGCTTCCTTTATTGAGGTTCACTTAATCAAGGGGTAGAGTATTCAATAAGGGGGAGGAATATTCAGGATTTTCCTGGGAAAAGGGAGAGGATTTCTCAAAGGCGCTCCATTGACCATTTTGAGTCCTTATATGGCCTTCCTGTTTCTGATCATGGTGGCTCAGGGTGTGTAGTTTAGCATGCTAATGTATTACAATGAGTGTGTAATGAGGCTAGGGGTTTGAAATTAGTTGCCATGTTGGATCGAGCTGATCTCTGCTGGTTTTAACCCATCAATCCAGAGCGGGGTAGTCTTACTTCCTTGTTCCTGTAGCTTTTATCGATTGCAGCTGTTTCACTACATACCCTAATCTCAAAAGTGGCCATATCTTGAGCTAGCTGAACCCAAGAACATCTGGGGAAATTTCCCCTTTGATGGCTTCTTCCTCACTCGGATAGATGGGGGACTATTGCTTGGGGATCCGGGTGGGATATGGGAAGCAGGGAGGGGAAAATTGTTGTGCCTGTCATCTCTGTTGACTATGCCTCAGAACCTCTTTCGGTTTGGCTGTGTGTTACTGCTTTTGTGCCATGATGTGCATGAACCAGTATGTGCATTTAAGGTTGAGAATTAGGTCATTCTATTCCAACACTAACTCAAGAAGTGAATGCAGGGAGATATCAAAAGGACTCTTCCCCTGGATGGAAGGGAACACCACCAACAACAACCATAACACACAGTTCACCTCCCTTTTCAATAGGCCTCAGCCCAGTTGGGATGTTTTTGTTCAGCTGACAGGGAGAGAATATCCCTAAGGCTAATTTTAAAAAATGGACAGTTTATTTTTTTTAAAAATAAGGAAATAGCCAAAGGAGCTGTCTCCATGGCCCAGCTTCCCTGCTACTGTCACCTCTGAGCTGGCACCATCCTCAGTGACCCACCACCAGTGACCTAGCAGCTGTTCCTTCTGAAGGAAATTCCGTTCCATTCAATGCCTAAAGGCCAGCTGCATGGCTGGACAGCTCAACTGCCACCAGGGAAGCTCCCAGAAGCTATATTTCCCAATTTCCCAGAATGAAGGGAAGGCTCCCTCCTGAAAAGACCAGTGATGCTAACATTGGCTGACCACCAGGTGCTGCCTTGCTCAAATTAATATCACCATAAGCTTGAAGAAAACTATAATGATCTCTGCTACAGAGGTGGGGAAACTGAGGCTCAGAGAGATGAAATGCCTTTCCCACAGTCATGTAGCTGGCAATTGACTGGGCCCGAGTTTCATCACTGACCTGTATGACTTCAAAGCCAGTGCCTTTCTCACTACATCGCTTTGCCTCTCGGGGTTTTTGGCACCACCTGGGTAATGACTTAGTATTCTAGTACACAGTACCTTCCAAGGCAGGTGACAGTGTGGTTTGTTTGTAACCCCTCCCCCATCTTGGGAAAACAACTTTGCTCAGATCCCAGGGTTCCCCATTAAGTGCCTGGGACCTTGTATTATTTTTTAAATATATTTTTATTGATTTCAGGGAGAAAGGGAGAGGGAGAAAGAAATAGAAACATCAATGATGAGAGAGAATCATTGACTGGCTCCCTCCTGCATGCCCCAATGGGATGGAGCCTGCAACCTGGGCATGTGCTCTGATCGGGAATTGAACTGTGACCTCTTAGTTCATAGGTCAATGCTCACGACCTTAGTTCATAGGTCGACACTGAGCCACGCTGGCCAGGAGGGCCCTTATATTTTAATAAACTTTCCCGGTGATCACAATGTGAAACCCTGGTCAAGGACCACCAAACTAGGCATGCTCAAAGCCCATACTTTGTGCACCATTGGATTATTGAGTGCTAATTGTCTCACTTAACCCTCTTGAAAACCCTAGCAGGTAAAGAAATCTCTTTAAACTGTATAAGTGCCACAGCTGGAAAAAATGGCAGACCAGGATGTCCAACACCAGCAATGGCACCAGAGGCTGCAGGCTTGGGGCCTTCTAGAGAAAATATTTTCCCTCCAGTTAGATGAATTGACTAAGGGGAATAACTCACTTAACCACATGCTGAGGTTGATAGGATATTTTGAGAGAAACAAAATTTTCAGCATTTCCCTCCTCTCCCACCTCAGACCAGATGCTATAGATATGCCAACCCCACTGGTTCCTGGCATTCACCTCCTACTTTTTTCTCTGTGCTTCCCCCACATACAGTTTTGCTCCCAGGAGTCCACCAGAAACGGTGGGTGGGTGAAAAGGAATAGCAAAGAGAAAGATTAAGAAAGTAGCACTTTTTGCAAAGCAGTGATACTGTTTTAGATTGAAATTTGCCTTAAAATAGACCATTCAGTCATGCAGACAATAATAAACAGTGTTAGCTAAGACTCGCTTCCACCCATGGTTGAGGCACTATTCCTAGTGATTTACAAATATAACTCATTTAATCTTTACAAGAACCCCACCAGGTGGGTTGTATTGCTATCCTCGTTTTCATATGAGGACACTGAGGCACTGAGGTTTCAGAAACTTGTCCCAAATCTCTCAGATTTGAATGGTGGGGCCATGATTGATTTGAACTCAGGCAGTCTTGCACCAAAGGAAACTGGGCCAGCTCTTGACCTTGGGAGCAGCCTCTGGGACAGCCTGTGGACTCTTCCCAGAAGGAGGGGCAGCGCACTCTGAACCACTGCTCAGTGAACACAACCTCTCTCCAGTGCTCTCCAGGATTACCACCAGATCATAAGTGCTTTTCAAGGGTTCAGGAAGAGGAGACTCCACTCTTTATTCTATTTTGTTATACTTCTTATTATAAAGATAAAAGAAAAGGTAATATGACTGTCCTATAGATGTAAAATGAACACATGTTAAAGATTGTTTAAACTCATTCTTAATGAGAGAACTAGGCAGATGCTGCAACTGGTTTCAAGGAATCCCAAGAATAACACATTTATAGATCAGGAATTTGCAAATGGATGCAAAGCTGCTTTTTCTAGGGTGGAGAGAGACATTGTCCCTCTACTGGACAGAATTCCCTTGTATGATTATAGGTGAGCATTATTTTGCATTGCCATTAGTTATCTACTACTTACAGAGTTGTAGGATAGCTCCAAGGCAATGAAAGGCTAGAATGAAATGATCCTAAAGAGGTTGCTCTGAGTAATGCACAGTTTTCTATTGGAAACATCTAGTAATTTTTTTTCTTATTTCATATTTCCTTACAGTCTTCATTGCTAGAATCTTTACGACATGCATTATCATTGTATTATTTGAGTAATTATATAAGTTAACTGTATTTTTAAAATACCCCACACAAGTTCAACACTATTTAATTTAATTTCCTATTGCTCTTCATTCTCTCACCTTTTTCTGCACCCCCTTCACCCCCAAGACTTCTTTCCTTTACTTATTCCACTGAGTTGGAATGTTTATGGTTATATTTATAAACTAATTTATATTCTGGTTTGATATTTATATTCCAACGAGAGGCCCGATGCACAAAGTTTGTGCAAGAGTAGGCCTTCCTTCCCCTGGCTGCTGACACTGGCTTCCCTCTGGCACCCGGGACCCGGGCTTCCCTCACAGCCCCGGCTTCATCAGGAAGGTCGTCCGGAAGGATGTCCAGTCTAATTAGCATATTATGCTTTTATTATTATAAATAGATATCTGAAGTCTGCTTCTTCTGATTGTTGTTTCTATTGACTCTCACAACTCTCACTTACGGCATTGTTTCCTTTTGAGTTTATATTTATTGGCTCTTTACCTGCTGGAATTCTTTGGGGCCTGGCTGAGAGTGGTGTGTTCCTCTGAGAGAATTTACATTTGCTTTTACTAGGCACTCAGAATCATATCTACCCAGGGTCAGTTTAAAGGAAATTATCAATTTGAGGTTTCCCAGAATATGCAGATAGAGTGAATTTGGACCCAAACCTGAGTTGAGGGCTGGCTTATGGTAACACATACCTCAAGGCAACTTTTTTCCAAAACAAGTAATTCCTTATTAGTCCTTTTGTAGGGTACCCCACTGCCACCATAGTTCAGGCCTTCAGAAGTCCAGCTTCATGCTGGGATCTTGGATCTGATCCTTCAGCTGCTATGGGCCCTGTGGTCTCTAGAAATTGACAGATTTTCCCTGAGAGTGCCTCTACCATTAGCACTCACTTAACTTTCTAGATTTGCTATTGCTTAAAAAAAATTTTTTTTTGCCTTTTAGTTTTTCTGGTGTGTGTGTGTGTGTGTGTGTGTGTGTGTGCATGCCAGATCAGCAATATATTTTTAAAGTTATTTAATTGTTTTGATTATTTTTAGATATTTTAGGTATTTGGCAGTGGCAGGATTTTTAAGAATACCTAATGTACCGTGGGGTGGGAAATAGAAGTTATCTATTATTTCCAAAGTAGTAGCATAGATTAATAAAATAAGCCTCATATTTGAGCTCATTTTTATTCAAAATGGCCACTCTCTGACAAGCACTGTAATAGATACTGATGAATGATATCCTGCCCTCACCTTCAGGGCAATGCCGGTCCCATCTCCATGAAGTCAGAACTGGATTGGATTTGGACTAAGCTGCTTCCTAGCTGTATTAACTTAACTGCATTCCTTAATCTGTAAAAAGGAAATAGGTATTATGGGAACAATGGTAAAGACTAAGTGAACTAACCTGTGGATCTCAGGATGATTTTTGATGCAAGTAACAGGATCCCCAATTTAATATGGTTTAAGCAATAAGAAAATGATTGTATTATATACTAGGAAGTCATATAACATACTAAGTCCAGAGTTATGCCAGGTTCCAAAGAGCAATATCAGGATTCTTGGCTCTACCCTCCTCTATGTGCTGACATTCGTCCTTAGGCTGATAACAAGTTGAATACAGCAATTTCAGGAATCCCATCTGGACACAATACCCAGAGAGAAAAGCCCTGTCTTTCTGTCTCTCCCCCAGAACCTTCAGCCTCCCCCCCTAAAATGATTTCCCTTTATGCTTTATTGGCCAGAATTGTATCACATGACCTTTCCCAATCCACTCATTGTTAAGGGAAATGGAAATATCACAATTGTGTAGACTAATACTCATCTTTGGAATGGAATAGGGTCACCTTTCTCTGAGCCTCAAAAGGAAAGGATAGATGAACAAAACTGATTCTGACAGCAAGGAAGAAAGGAAGAGATCTTAACTAGGCCACCAGCAGGTTCCACTACAGCCTACAATTGCCCAGGACAGTGATGACTACCTAGCAGATATGTGTCCAAGATATGTTAGTCATCAGTTCTCTCAGCTACACCCAAATCTAATCTATACAAACTGGTTTGAAGGCAACATCCTAATGCAACTTTTCACTTAGAAATCAAGTCATTTGGATGGTATCAATGAAAATGTTTTCAAAAGCTTAAGATTGACAGTGTCCAGAAGTGGATGCTAGTTCTTTACAGCGTGCTCCATGCTGCACAGCACACATATTGCCAAGCGGTGTTCTTGGGTTGACTCGTTCCTCTTTCTGCTCTTGTTTGTGTTGGTGGATCCTCTGAACCTCTATACCGCTTTCATCCCACAACTGGCAAACAAAATGTCCTCTGAGATACAGCCACTGCCATACACACACCCCATGCCTGGAAGGGAGGACTCCCAGCCCCGTCCTTTCACTTCAAATAAAATATAACAAATATGAAAGTCAAACAAAAGACAGACAGACAAGAAGCAGACTTAGGAAGACAGAATAAGGAAAACACACATACTTTCACAAAGGCGAGAGAGAATAAAAGGCAACGAGGAAAACCTCTGTGTGCACTGGAGTTCTGGGGAATCCAGATTTTTAAAAACTACTTTTCTTATTTAAAGATTTATTACTTATTCTCCCCTTCTTAATAACGCTCTTTATAGCAGTTTTCTTTATTCATCTGGAGGCAGGAGGATGAACAAGAAACACCCCCTCCTTCCTTGTCTCCACACCCCTGTCCTCGGAATCCATGACTCCAGGAAGCATTTCAGATAAAACAATTCCAGTTACTGGAAAATCTCAAGGCTTTCCTCTGTGGGTTTACAACGAGCTGGCCTCTGACTCACAAATAAAAGAGATTTACCAAGAGATAGTAACACCTTTTATGGATCTTAAATCACTTCTCTTTCCCGGATTCAGACACAATGATGAAGCTTGGAATGGATTAGTGCAGTGGTCGGCGAACTGCGGCTCTCGAGCCACATGCAACTCGCGAGCTGCGGTTTGCTGCTCTGTTGACTAATGAGTTTGCCGACCACTGGGATAGGGGCTTAATCACAAGGAACAACAACAGCCTGTAATTATTGGAATCGAGAGTCTAGGTCAATGGTCAGCAAACTCGTTAGTCAACAGAGCGGCAAACCACGGCTCACGAGCCGCATGTGGCTTGCGAGCCGCAGTTTGCCGACCACTGGATTAGTGGTTTTCAAACTGTCCGTGTGTGATTGTGTGTGCATACATGTGTCTATGTATTTACTTAAATGACAGGAAGTCTTTTTGAATGATGACATCTTAAGTGGAACCACAATATAACATACAGACAGAGGCAGTGCGCTTTAGTGGAAAGGAAGGTGGGAGTGGTAAGGGTGGGTAAGAGAAGGCCGAGGATCTTTAAAGGGCCCACTCTTGGCCCCAGCAGCCCCTTGAAGTACTGCCCCTAGCTGGGTCTTCCCAGAGCCAACTAACAACCACTGGTCTAGCTGTTTCCTATAGTCCCTTCTGGACTAAAATGCTAATCTTTCTTTCTCAAAAAGGAAAGTCCAATTCTTCCATTCTAGATTCTGACAGTAGCACAACACACCTTCCATAAATTTAAAGTAGGAGAAAATATATTTCCTTCCTAACCCCATTTCTCTCTGTAATTTTGAAGAAAAAAAAAAGTGAATAAAGGAAATAATATATATGAAATAATATGACTAATACCTACCACTTATAATCAGAAAACTACAATTTGACATATTTGTTTCAGATAACTTTATTAAAGCAAAGAAATAAAATCTCAGAGATAAAGTTGAAGTTCTCTTATCTCATCTCCCCAATCCCATTTTCCTCCTTCTCTCCTCACATAAACACTATTATGACTGAGTAATGGCTCCCCGAAAGATGTCCAAATCCTAATCCCTGGAATCTATGGATATGTTACCTTACATGGCAAAGGGGAATTTGCAACTGTGATTAAGGATTTTGAAATGGGAAGGTAATTCTGGATTATCCAGCTGAGGCCAATGTAATTACAAGTGTCTTTGTTAGAGGGAGGGTTAGAGTCAGAGAAGATGTGATGATGGAAACAGAGGTTGGTGTGATGCAGCCAAGAGCCAAGGAATGTGGGCAGCCTCTAGAAGATGGAAAAGGCAAAGATTCTCTCCTAGAATCTCCAGAAGAAACAGTCAGTTGATCCCAAGAATAGTTGTGTTCTTTCAAGTTACTAAATTTGTGCTAATAGGAAATTGATATAATGAGTTAGGTGAATGTTCATCTGGTCCATGTTTTTATACTTGACTAGATAGATAGATAGTTAGTAAATAGATTTAGAGAAATACCTTTATGTATTTTCTACACTCACCTGATGTTTTTGAGAATCTATCCATTTGATACATAAATATCTAGTTTAACTGCTATGTAGTATTTTGTTACATGAATATACCAGATTTATTTATGTAGCTCTCTAAATTGGGGATTAAGATATTTTTAATTTTTCACAACAATAAACATCATTGTATATATTGCCTTATACACAGATATTCTTGCGCAAATATGCAAAAGATCTACTAGTATCTATACCTAGAATTTGCAGATTCTGGCTTTACCCAAGCCAGATTACAAAATAAAATTCAAAATCCTTAACACACATGCCCAGATTACTGACAGCACCTCTCTGTGGAGGGGAACAGGATGAGGAGGATGAATGGAGAGGGGAACTTTAATTATTTGATGTTTGAATTATTTATAGGCATACATTACTGCAATAATAATAATAATTAAAAAAAACTTATCCAGGAATTTAGGACTTAAAATGGAAGTTGAAAACCAGAGGCTCTCAGGCTGGATATAGCTGGAAGTTATGCTTTGTTTGTCCCACATGGGTTTTTAAAGTATTGAAATATTCATTTATATGAAATAATTAGGAGATTTCACATAAAAATCAAGAATTCTAACTTATCTTGAAAAAACAAAGACAACCATCAGAAGAATTAGAAACATCAGACCTGCATTGTCATGTGGCAGCAATTGGTGGGAGCAAAGTTGGATTGCTCCCCAAGTGGAACAAGCATTCTCTTGTTTTGCCATGGTCCCCACCTTGCTCTATTGCCTTACTTCCTGCCCATATTACTCAGCTATTTGATCTCTTAGCCTTTTATAGGCATTTGAGTTTGCCGCCTCAGCTACAGTTGCCAGATTAAAAAAAAAAAAACAACTTCCAATTAAATTTGAACTTCAGATAAACAACAAATAATTTTTTAGTATAAGCATGTCCCAAATATTACTGAGTATGCTGTGTTTCAATTTGGTAAACCTATCAACTCTGACCCCAGGTCTCCAGCTCTCAACAGCCTGGCCTCCCCCACCCCCATTTCTACCTTATCCCTCACTGATCCCCTTACAGGCTCTATGCTCTGGCCAAATCAGACTACTCACCAGTTTGCTGAAGGTGTTGTTTGCATTTTTCTGCTCTTGTAGAGATCCCTACCCCTGTTCCTCTCCAGTCACCTAAGACTAAATCAGTGCCTTTCAAGACCAAGTTGAAGTTCCAGCTCCTACAGAAATTTTCTCTGCCATGGGGATCACTTCTTCCTCCCAATTCCTATAGAACTATTGGTAGAACTCACCAAGCATTAACATTTTGAACTTTAGTGTTACTTATCTTTATACAGGTAAAACATCTCCATAACTAGATTATAACCTTTCTTACTTATTATAGTAACCCTAGTGCCTAACAAATGCTTTAAACACAGGAGAAAGTTGATAAGAGTGTGTAAGACACAAGGATGATATGTCAGTTAGCTTTTATATCAAAATACCTCAAAACCTGGGGACTTCAAATAACAAACTTTGATGATAGTTCATGATTTTGTAGGTTGTTTGAGTGGTTTTTCTGGTTTGGTTGGGGGTAAATGGTCTGGGATGGCCTCACTCGTATGTCTGAGGCCTCAAGTAGAATGCTAGAGCAATGGGTATGGCCAGAGCCTCTTCCCAGGTAGTTCTTCTCATCCTCAAGGAGGCAGGACCAGCAGTTGTTCACATAGTGGCAAAGGGTTCTCACCAGCGAGAGCCTCTGCTTGTGTCACATTTGCTACTGTCCATTCAGTAAAGAAAGTCATACAGCCAAGTCCAAATGCAACAGACAGAGAAACAGATTCTGCTGCTTGTTGGGAAGAGGGACAAAATCATATTGCAAAGCGGTATGTATGCAGGGAGAAAGGGTCAAATTGGAGGCTATACTGCAACAAGCTATTTCTGATAATGAGGAGAACTCAGCTTAAAATGTGCTTAATTAAATAAGTATGCTTTTCCATCTTGGCCTCTGCAGGTCAGTAGAACTGGGTTTCTTTTGGTATGCCAAGCTCCTTCCCCCAGGGGCCTTTCCCTTGCTGTTTGCTCTGCCTGGAATGCTCCTCCCACCTCCTTGCCAGTCTAATTATTACATTTCCTTCAAGTCTTTTCCTAAAGTCACTTCCTTAGGGGAGTCTTTCCTGACTCTTTAGACCGCAGAGCACCATGCATGGGGCTTTTACAGCATTCACACCATTGTTATGAATTGTTTCGTTATGAAGTTATTTGTTTAATGTCATCTCTCCCGGCTCAATAAAGAGAGAGCTCCAGGGCTGATACTGGGTCTATCTCATTGAACTGCTGAATCCCCAGCATCTAGCTCCATGCCTAGTGTAGAGTAAGTGCTCAGTATTGGAGGAAAAAGTGAAAGAACATATGAATGAATGGCCTACGATGTGCTCAGCATGGAATAGGCCTGTTCAGGGTACACTGAACTCTGTCAGAATAGAACACACGGGAAACTGCAATCTGACAGGAAGATAAGAATGGGTTGCACAAAATCCTTCAACAACAACTCAAGACCAAATAGTTACATATCAGGAAGAAGAGATCAGGATAGACCAGGCGGTTACAGAAAGCGCCACGCAGGAGAGGAGGTAACACTTGAATTAGTTCCAGAGAAGGAACAGGATTTGGATGCAATGAAATTAGGGAAGGAGCTTAATAAGTTAAGGTCATGAGTTTGATCCTCTGCAGCTCCCATTATACTGGGATCTTCATAAGCTATTGAGCAGAGAGGGAAGAGGCAGGAGAGTAAGTTGGATGGAGCCATTCCCACTATCACTGGAACGGCTCAAGAAGACTATGATTCAAAAGATATTGCAAAGTTGAGTGCTGTCCACACATAAATAACAGTTCCATCAGAGACCAGAATCCTCTAAGCCATTGAAAAAGAACAGCAATAAACATGTGCTCTACTCTTCTGGAAACATGTGGTCTGGATTCTCTCTCTCTCTCTCTCTCTCTCTCTCACTCACTTTTCCTCTTTCTCACTTTAACTATTTATTATAAAAACTTCCAAACATACACAAAGAAAGGAGTACAAGAAATGCCATCACCAACCTCAACAAGCATCAGTACTTTGCCATGTATATTTCATCTCTCTTCCTCTCCAAGCCTATCTTTCTTTTTTCAAAGCATATCCCAGATACCATGTCATAAAACTTCTAAATACTTAAGTGTGCATCTCTAAAAGAAATAAGGCCATTTTCTTACATAATCACTGTACTTTTTTCACACTCAACAAAATGAAGCCTAATTCCTCAATATCATTTAACACCCAGTTATTCAATATTTCCTGATTATCTAAAACATATCTTCATATATATATATATATGTGTGTGTGTGTGTGTGTGTGTGTGTGTGTGTGTGTGTATAATTGATTTCAGAGAGGAAGGGAGAGGGAGAGAGAAATAGAAACATCAATGATGAGAGAGATCACTGATCAGCTGCCTCTTGCACACCCCCAACTGGGGATGGAGCCCACAACCTAGGCATGTGTCCTGACCAGGAATTGAACCATGACCTCCTGGTTCATAGGTCAGTGCTCAACTATTGAGCCACACCGTCTGGGCTAAAACATATCTTTTTACAATTGGTTTGTTTAGATCCGGATCTAAACAAGATCCACACATTAATTTAGCTGACATGTCTCTTAAATCTCTTTTAACCTAAACTACTGTTAAATTAATTAAACCAGGAGGCCCTTAGACTGAGCTGACCCTAACATCTGTGATGGCCAATGAAAGTAAACCAAAATCTAAGCCTGTAAATGCCTCAAGGTTATGAAATCAAAACACAAAGGACAGCCAGTCACGAAGAGCCAACTAGGCTTTAAGCTATAGCAATCAAATGATTTCCTTTCTTTGCTTCTGCACTTTCGCTGTGTGTCTTTCCCTGGCTTCTGTCAGAGGAGCGCTTCTAATCAATTTCTGCTCACAAAAACTCTTAAAATTGTTACTATTGCTCATTGTATCTTTTAATACCATGATACTGTCTTTTCATTGAGGCTTCTTTTTGCTAACAACCCACCTCATATTCACTGCCTTTATCTCAGCCCTGGATCAGCAAGCAGCAGGGAGATGAGACGATCTCATCCGTGGAGAGAGGGTGGGAGGGATGGAGTGAGTATCAGAGTCCTCAGATCTCATGAAAAAGAAACCCCTAGTTGGCTTCAGAAGAAAAATTAAAATACTGTAAGAGATTCATAAGAACTAAAGTTGATCTGCACATTCTTCTAATACCTAAGAATGACAAAAATGTACGGAGATTGCAAGAATGATTGTTGTGGGCAAGAGAGGGAGGGTGAGAGGAAGGTAATGGGGATGAATCTGATGGACATGATACAAACACAGGTAGGACCAACTACATAATTTTCAAAGCTCAGTGCAAAATAAAGATCCCACAGCCCTTGCTAAAAAATAATTAGGAATTTCAAGATGGCAGCAAACGAACATTAAACCACATGTAGGGTCCTTCTGAGCACAGGTACCAGTGTGACTGCACAGTCACATGCCCACCCATGAGGCTGGCCCTAGCATAGGGGGCAGAGTCCGGAAGGCCCCAGGGAGTTTTTCTACAAGGCGATGCTTTACCAGCCTGTGTCTCACTTGCATTTGAGAGATACTCACAGGCAGTGGGAATTGTTACATATCTTGTAGCTACTACCAACAACTTGGACTTCAGGTATCTCTGTGACCTTCTGGAGGGTCACAGAGATCAGCACTGCATAGTTTACGAATAGCAATGGTCTGGAGCCTTTAGGTCAACATGGGCTCTAGAGCCAGAATGCCTGGCTT
Source organism: Corynorhinus townsendii (assembly GCA_026230045.1). Lineage (NCBI taxonomy): Eukaryota > Metazoa > Chordata > Mammalia > Chiroptera > Vespertilionidae > Corynorhinus > Corynorhinus townsendii. The sequence goes on along the minus strand of JAPDVU010000013.1, from coordinate 30,049,646 downwards.
CACATTCAGACTCTACTGCTTACTCGTTACCATGTAACCTTGGTCAAGTTACTTGACCTGTCTGTGTTTCAGTTTCCTCATCTATAAAATAGGCTAATTAAAAGTATCTATCTCAGTCCTAGCCGGGGTGGCTCCACTGGGTGGAGTGTTGTTGTCCCATACCCCAAAAAGATTGCTGGTTCAATTTCCAGTCAGGGCACATACCTAGGTTGTGGGTTCGATTCCCGGTTCGGGGAGCTTATAAGAGGCAACTGATTGTTGTTTCTTACATTAATGCTTCTCCCTCCTCCCCTCCCCCACACCTACCCCTTCCTCTATCTCTAAAATCACTAAACATACTAGTATTCTCTGGTGAGGATTTTTTAAAAGTATCTACCTCATAGAGTTGTTTGAGGATTAAATTGGTTGGTATTTGCTGGCACATGGCAAACACTATAGGTATCTGTTAAAACAAACCCAGAGGTTGGAGCATGAAGGGCCCAGACAGATCTCTGATAGTAGTAGTACCTGCAGGTTGAAGACTGATTTTGCTCTTCTAGTGAAAGGAAGCTGTGCTTGGCGTCCTCATCCTGTTCCCCAACAACGCACACAGTGGTCATTTACTCAATGCGTGTTTATTGAACACCTATTACATGCCAGGCACTTACTGAGTAGAGTTAGCCAGATATGGTCCTTGTCCTTAAGATGCTGATTGCCAATGGTCTGGCCTGAAGAGGGCTCCACCTGCAGTCAGTCCTGCCCAGGTCTGGGGCCTGCCAGGCCTGGCTCCAGGTGGGAGGAAGAAGGAAGAGATGCCCTCAGTCAGTCGCCCACCAAGGCGATGCTGCTGCTAGTAAGCATGGTTTGACTGCAGTATCCTCATTTCCTGTTATCAATCTGCTTTGTAATGTTCTCTTTTGACCATCCCCTGCTTGAGGATTCATCATACCCCTCTAAAATCCAGCGTATTATTTCCTGCACTGGAACCTGGACACCATAGCTTGAATTTCAATACCTGCTGCGGAAACCCCAAGATGCTCTCAGCTGCCTGGCTCACTACCTTGGAGAAGCTCCCAGGATCTTGAACTAGGAGGTTAACCCCACCCTTGATTAACCATAATTATGTCACAGTAACCTTCTCGGGCTGGTCGAGGCCCATGTGTGCCCAACTCTCCAGTAATTAGCTCCCAACTTTGCCCTCCTATCCTTAACTCCTGGCCATCCCTTGACTTTGAGCAGGTGTATGGATTTGGATTCTCATCCCCACAACACTCAAGCCCAGAATCTGAAGGTTCCGGGCAGGGGAGGCTGTGGGAGTCTTCACCAGTGTCAGTCTGACATTGAAACCAGACTCCTTCAACTAATAAATTAGTGTCCCTCTGCCAAGGTCTTTGAAGGGTAGTTTGTGGCACTACGGCCATGGGAAGAAGAGGCGAGGTCATAGAGGTGGAGGGAGAGTGATGGATAGAGACACCAGCTGCTTTCCCAATGGCGCATTCCAACCCCGAGGCCATTTTGCTGCCGTTCTAGCCAGCAGCCTAGGGACACTGTCCAGTACACCACCATCCTGGCCAAAGACCTCCAGATACTGGACTCTTCAGGAAGCTAGTGATAAGAAGAAGTGACAGGTGGAAGTCAAGGGAGAGTCAATGGTCTTAGGCTCTACAGCAGCGGTTCTCAACCTGTGAGTCATGACCCACAGGTTGAGAACTGCTAGCAGGGTTGCCTAAGACCATCAGAAAACACAGATATTTACATTATGGTTCATAACAGTAGCAAAATTACAGTTATGAAGTAGCAACGAAAATAATTTTATGATTGGGGGTCACCACAACATGAGGAACTGTATTAAAGGGTCGGGGCATTAGAAAGGTTGAGAACCACTGGTCTAGGGAGACCTTTAAGGGAAAAAATGCCCTGTGAAAGTTGTTTATTTTAACAAATAAACGTTTGCATTGCACCATTTCTTTCCCCAGGAGCACCTTTCATTTTGAGATTGTCAATTCTTCTTCACAGGAATCATCAGAATTGACTTCAACTTTGTGTCTTCTGAGGGCTGCTTCAGAGCTCCTTGCCCCTGGACTGTGGCTAAGGGAAGGTCTGAGATAGTCATGATGGTGTGAATTTTCTAGAAATACTATTGAGATCAGTTGGCACAATTGTGTTTGCTTAAAAAAAATTTTTTTTCCCAAGGGGCATTTCCCAAATTCTGCACAAAGGGACCCTTAGCCCCACTGCCTAATGGTTAGTCCTGAGTTACTCAGAACATTGGAGGTTTTACAAGGTAGCTCTTTTCTCAGGAAAAGCTGGATTGCAGGAAAAGGGCACGGCAGAAAATGACTTTTGTTCTAATGCCCAATCCCTGGGTGACTGGTACTTGGAATGTTTACATCCTCCTGACTTTTTACATGATTTCTCCAACTCTTACATATTTCATACACCAAGAGCAAACTAGAACTTGACCCTGGTTATTGCATGGTGGGCCTGCCAGGCTGGCCATGGAACTGTGGCTTTGCCATGTGCACTGGCCAGTTAGTCAGGAGACTGGAGCAGAGGGCAAGTCAGGTCAAAGTCATGGTTAAAATTCCTATAAGGCCAATTGGCCAGGCAAACCCTGCCCTCTGCTCTCTCTGGCCCAGGTCATATAGGGGTAGGAGGGTAGGGATGGCTCAACAGAGCCCAACCCCATTCTCTTCAATCACATTGCTGTCCTGAATGGGAGTCAGTGATTGGAACTTCAGACATGATGAGACCTTGATTAAGAAACCCTCTGGGAAGCAAACACCATTATATGTTGTAGCTGTGTGTTTTTCCAGCCTTCATTAGTGGTGTGGAGCAGTGTTGACTGCAGCGACTTTACTCCTAAACAGAAAACATTTTATCTGCTGTTTCACACAAAACTACCCGCCTTACAGCTTCAGTTTGCCCCCAAACAGTTTTCCTTCCTCTTTCTCGGCACCTGTGGCCTCTTCTCCCCTGGCAGCCCCTGGAGACCTTTCTTCTCCCTATCAAAGCAGGAAAGGTTCTTATAAAGGCTGTTTGTACTCACAGATTGACAGGTTAATGATTTCTGTCACTGTTACTTCAACGGGGCATTGCATTTCAAGGTGTTTCCCGGGAGACTGGAGGTGGAGGATCACAGTTAGGAGTAGGCTGTCCAGAACCGGATCACAGCCAGGTTGGTATGGGGCCCTGACAGCTGTATGATGTGGGGTAGGTACTTCACTTGCCAACCCTCAGTTTCCCCTTTCTTTAAAGAAGAGCCCATAATGCAGTGTTGTTGTTGGGACTAAAGAAAAAAACTCATGTTAGTGCTCAGAATTTCCTGTCATATGCTAAATGTTAGTTATGATTACTTGTTGGCTAATTGACACACAAATGGTTTTATTCTACTACAGTCCTTAGTATCACAGCTCACAAGTAGAGGGAATTTTAAAATTTATTTAATTATGAAAATTTTCAAATGTGTAGCAAAGTTGAAAGAATAGTACAATGGACTCAAATCCCTCTCCCAGATTCTACAATTGTTTGCACTTTGCTGTATATATATATTTTTCAGAACATTTCAAAGTAAGATATAGACATGATCCCTGAATACTTTAACACCATCTCTTGAAAAATAGGACAATTTCCTACATATTCACAATAATCTTTATTATGCTTAAGAAAATTAATGATAATTTTCTAAATCACCTAATTCCTAATCAATATAAAAATTTCCCTCATATGTCTTCTAAGATATTTTTTCAAAGAAGATCCAATCAAAATTCTTACATTGGCCCTGGCCGGGATTGCTTGGTGGTTAGAGCATCAACCCTAAGATGGAAGGGTCACAGGTTCAATTCCCAGGCAAGGACACATACCTGAGTTGCAGGTTCATTCCCCAGCCCCAGTTTCGTTGCGTGCAGGAGGCAACCAATTGATGTGTCTCTCTCACATCAATGTTTCTCTCTTTCCTCCCTCCCTTCCTCCTACCATCCCTCCCTCCCTCTCTTCCTCCCTTCCTCTGTTCCACTCCATCTAAAAATCAATGGGGAAATATCCTCAGGTGAGGATTAAAAATAAAATTCTTACCTTGAATGTAGTAGTTATATCTCTTTATTCTCTTTTAATCTAGAGCAGTAGGTGTGAAAGAATTTTGAGAACTACACTGTTACTGAAATCAGCTGCATGAACTGTTGGCTTCCACAGAGGCCCGCTGGGTCTGGCACATTGACTAAGACAGTCTCTGTGATATGTTTGCATTGCTTGGTTTGTCGAACATGTTGGTTACCAGTTTCACTACTTCATAACTTGAGGTTAGGGACTCTTATTATCTTCACTTCCCACCACCTACACAGTACCTGACACACAGGTGGTCAATAAAAGGGGATGGAAGGAAAGGAGTCAGGGAGGGAAGGAGAAAAAGAGAGCAGTGGGAAGGAGTTAGGCCTGGCAGGCACCTACTTCCACATCTGATCTGTGCCTCCAGCAGACATTCTGCTTTCCTGGGAAACACCCATCCTCCTTGGCTTTGGGGAAGACCATTTTCTTCTGTGACGTTCTTCCTTCTCATGCTCCTTTTCCCTATTTCCTGTCTTCCTTGCCTGAGCACTAGTTGGCTCCCCTTAGATCCTCCGCTAATTTTAATCTCTCCCTTTTTTCTCCAGAGACAAGATTAATATTTGACAGTATTAAAATACTGCTCTAGAGCAGATTATCTTTTCCTACAGCCACACTCATTTTTCCAGTATCCTGGAAGGTAACTACTATAGGATTTCCACCTTCAGTAATGAAGTTCCTGACCACACAGTAAGTCATGGGGAATGTACCCTCTTTGTTAGGAGAGATGCCATGGTGTCTATAAGGGATATGCTCTGCTGGAGGGAGAAACACACATGTGGATTAGCTCCCATAGCCAGGAAGAGCTGTCCTCCAAACACAAGCAACAAAGACTGGCTCAGGCTTTAGGGTCAAACTATTGCTTCTATTGGGTGTAGAGAGAGCAATGACTGAATTGGCTGGAGTAGACCAAAGTTTGTACAGTAAACTTTCTCCATACCTTATATTTAATCCATATATAGAATTTTGAGTTAAAACAAAATTTAGCAGAAAACATTTGAGACAGCATGGATGGATCTTGAGAGTATTACACCATGTGAAATAAGTCAGACAGAAATGGACAGAAACTATATGATTTCACTTATATATGGAATACAAAACAATAAAGTAACAAATGAACTAACAACGCAAAACAAAGACAAGTTTCTTGATCCAGGCAACAGAATGGTGGTTAGTCGGGGGCAGGGGGGGATGGGGGGAGCAAAATGGGTAACTGGGGTCAATTATATGGAAACTAGACTTTTCGTGGTGAGCATGCAATAGACTATACATATCTCAAATTATAATGTTCTACACCTAAAATATATGTTATTAACCATTGTTACCTCAATAAAATAAATTATTTGTATTTATTTATTTGTAAATATATTTTTATTGATTTTGGAGAGGAAGGGAGAGGGAGAGAGAGATAGATACATCAATGATGAGAGAGAATCATTGATTGGCTGCCTCCTGCACCCCCACACAGGGGATCAAGCCTGCAACCTGAGCATGTGCCCAGGACCATGACCTCCTGGTTCATAGGTAGGTGCTCAAACACTGAGCCATGCTGGCTGGGACAATAATTTTTTTTTAAGGCAAAGAAGATATAGGGAATGAATGTAAGAATCTCTAGATTATCTGCATGGCGGACTGGCTAATTTTCTTTCCAGGCTGACCTCATTGATATGCTTCTCTGTTGTCTTTCCTAGCTGAGCATTTGGCTTCTATTCAAAGTACACAGGGCCATTTAATTATTAATCTGAGCAAAACATTATTAGGAAAGTTCAACTGTTGAGTGTATGTATATATGCACACACGAGGATACTTTTCTTGATTATCTGGCTGTTTTGTTTTTGCTATTTAGCTTTCTGGGACCCTGTTTCTCTCTACCTGTGGAAATACTTATAAGATGACTATGATCAACAGTGAATCCCTAAGAGCTTTTTGGTCCTGCACCCCCTTTCTTGGATGTGTGTGGAAATGTTTGCCAGCTGTGGAGGGCACACATACACAAGAAGAGTGACTGACCTTGACCTTTGAATGGACTGTGTATCTGTGACCAGGAAAAAGTTCAGTGTTTATATTTGATGATGGTTTTATGTCCTGCTGTCAGTAGAGAGTACTTTATAGGGCTTGCTGGTGGCCTGGGGCTCCAGAAACCATCATGATTATTTAGCCAACAGTTTTAATAAGTCTATAAACTCATCTTATTTTTATGTAACATGGAGAGAAAATTTGGAAGATTAAATATAGAGAAAGATGGATTTTAGCTTCACTGCTCAGGACCATTGGGAATTCTTCTGCAGAATTAGATCCAGTCTTTTCTCATTGTTTCCTTCTTCCTACGTCTGTCATTCTATTCTTTCTTCCTTTCTTCTTTTCTTTCTTTGTTTTCCACTTTTATTGCATGCTTAGCACTTATTAGACTGTGTTAAGTGCTGGGAATACAGAGATGAATAACATGACCCAGACCTCCTTGAAGCTGGTTTTGTGGGAGAGGCAGACAATGGGTAATTATAGAAGTAAGCTCAGTGGAGGGGCCTCAAGCCAGCTTGGCTTGTGAAAGAAGGCAGGAAACTTCCTGGAAGAGATAACTGGGCAATTGATTAAGGAGTGGGATTGAGAGAGGAGCAGGGCCCAAGGCCTTTACACAGCAGGTCAAAGCCATTTGTGTAGTTTAAGAGCACTGGACAAAGGGATCAGGATGAAGGACTTTGAGGATATGGGTTTTCCTTGGATAGATGACAACAGATTTTGATGTCACTGGGTCCGGTTGGGGCTACGTGGCAGGGTAGAAATGATGCCTGCTTCTATTCTGGGAAAGTACAGATGACCCATCCATGAAGTACTGGGTATGTTCCAAGGTGCCTTCTCAGATGGCTGACCCTAGGAAGTGAACGTTAAAATGAAGGAAAGATCACCCTTTAAGGCCAATGCATGATATGTGCTCAGGGGTGAAGAGTTGTATAAGGGGAAGTGGGCAAGGGTAAAAAGGTATGGATGAAGATCAGTGCTCACCAGGGTGGGGTAATGAGGATTGGAGAGGTGGAGGAGGATTCCTGGCCTCCTAACAAACAAGGCCTAACTTGTGTTGCAAGTCTTACTGGGTGCTCAGGACTTGGGAGGAGTTCTTGCAGCTAATAGTGAAGCAAGTGGCCACAATACTAGTTCTGATGCTCAACAAGGGCAGGGCCCTACATGGGCTGCTCCATGAGATACAGAAAGCAGATCTTTCACAATCTCAGGGAAGGTGAAATGGGGTCTACTGAGGGAAACTTAAGTCCTGATTCTTAGAAGTCTCAGCCTAAGAATAGAAAGAGCACAAGGAGCCAAAAAGACCCTAAGTATCATGACCAATCATATCAACTACAGCAATAGTAATAGCCACTGAATATTCAGTGTCTAACTGTGGCAGAGTGTTTCATGTCTATTTAATTTACCCTTCACATGACTATATAATCCTATATAATACTCGTGTAGTATGCAAATTGTCCCCTCGACTGGGAGTTGTCCGGGAGTTTGACCAGGGGGTGGGGCTGGCCGGGGAAAGGGAGGGAGACCTGGCCAGCAGCCAGCAGCCGCTAGGGACCATACCAGTACACGAATTTCATGCACTGGGTCTCTAGTGGTATATGATGATAGAAGGTATAATTCCTTCCATTTTATAGATGGGGTAATCAAACTTTGGGAAGGTCATAAGTAGAAAGCCACAGAATGACATTGGAGGCCAGATCATAACTCTAGAGACCCTGATCTCCACTGTTCTTCTTACTTTGAATACATATTCAGTGCAGCTCATATTTGACCTGACCGTTGGACCACAGCCCATCAGGAATAGTGAAGTGGAGAGACTAGAGACCAATGCACTGCATTTCTACAGCACTACTAGTTTTATGAAGATGTATAATTTTAAAATTTCCATTTCTCTATTAGTGTAGTCTTAGTGTACTTAAAAAACATTAGTGTCAGTCAAGAGCATATGAATTAAGGAAGAAAATATGGATTAGAAATTGGGCTCTCTGAAGTCTCTTACTTGGTGGTTGTTATGAATTGAATGTCTGTATCCCTTCAAAATTCATATGTTGAAGTCCTAATCTATAACATGATGGTATTTGGAGGTGGGACCTTGGGAGGTCATTAGGGTTAAATGAAATAATAACAATGGGGCTTCATTATGGGATTAATGCCCTTATAAAAAAAGGAAAGACACACCAGAGTTGCCCTCTCTCCTTCCCGCTCCGCTCCCCTTCTCTTTCTCTCTTTTTCTTTCCTTCGCCTTCTCCCTCTCCATGTACACACCCTGAGGAAAGACCATGCAAAGACACAGTGAGAAAGCAGCTATCTATAAGCTTGGAAAAGAGACCTTGCCAAGAATTTAATATGCAGGCACCTTGATCTTGGACTTCCCAGCCTCCAGAACTACAAGAAAATAAATGTCTGTTGTTTAAGTCACCCAGTTTATGGTATTTTTTTATAGCAACCCAAACAGACCAAATTAGTAGTTATATCAGCAACTGGATGGACATGTTCCCTGTGTATGTGTCCATGAACTAGATCCTCCTAGACAGAGATTGTTGGCCATATCTTGAGACCCTCTCACTCTCCACATGAGATTTTGGTGTTCTTTTTCTCATTGGTTTCTATGGATAATATATGCAATGACTTTTACAAGACCTTCTTGGGAAAATTTATGAGTTGCCTTATGATTCTTCACCAGAGGAGATGCTGGGTGCTGCCTGCCATCTGTAGCCCCCGATGAATGAACAGGGAAGTATGCAGGTGGTTCCCACAACTGAGAGAAGAGCCAGGATCTGCACAAACCACTGGATCACTGCCTTGCTCCTTGCTCTGGGAGTCCTTGATAGGCCTGAGAGAGGCACACCTTGAGGGGCGCCTACAGTCCCTCTGGACACACAGCAGACTCCCAAGCCTTGTGGTCTTCCAGGGATTTGCCACAGAGGGCCTGATGTGTTCAGAGAGACTATAGCTGCAGCCCCTTGAGGTTACATGTTCTGTAAACACAGATGAGTAGAAAGCTGTGGCAACCAGGTCCTCCCTCTGCAGATGGCCACACTGCTTCTCCTCTGGGGGTGATCCATCAAATCCTCAAGTAGGAAGAATCTGAAAAGGTCATTTAGTCCAGCATTTCTTGGTCTGTTAGGTACTTGTGTTTCGCCTGAGAGTTTTGTTATAGGGGAGATTCTTAATTAGTAGGTCAAGGGTAGGGTCTCAGAGTCTGCAGCTTTAACAAGCTCCCAGGTGAGGTTATTGCTGCTGGTCCAGGAATCACACTTTGAATAGCAAGGGTTTAGTCTATCTCTCCATGTCAAGGTAGGCTGAGTTTCAGTGACCATCTCAGCCAAGAGAGAATCCATTCTGCTGCAGAAAAGGAAATTCTCTTGTTTAGCAGCTTTCTTATCTTTTAGAAGTTCTTACTTAGCAAAAGCCAAATTCCTTTAGTCAAGGCCATTGAGGCGATTTTTGTCTAGCTAGAGACCCAAAGAAGCCCTCTGTCATATCATAATCCTCGGCTATTTAAAGACTACTAAGTCAGATCTATTTTTAAAAGCACAGCTTCTCTCTGTGTGTTCTTATTCTTGCATTATCCAGCCTGGTCAGGAGGAACGAAACACTGGGGCACCTTGCTGGAGGAATTGGCATTTGGAACATTCATGTGGCTGCTCATCCAATTGGAACATCCCCACACAACCAGATACTCTCACGCTCAGTTCTCTGTAATAAAGGGGATGGCGGAAGTTATGGACGTCACAATCTGAAGAGAGAACGACAATCTCAATTTAACCTTTAACATCATCACTACTCTTATCAGAACTTGATCATGGTGTTGTTCACACGTAACACGTGACCTAGTTTGGGTTTTCTCCTTTCTCCCAGCTCAGAGCCCTGGAAGCAAGGATGCAGCCATCTACTGCGGACAAGCAAAGGAACCTGAATAACCGACAACATGAATGAGAGTCGGTAGGTTGTACTTTTAAGTACCCAATAATCTGTGATGGGTGCCAAGTCAATTCCGCCTCTGGTTTTTTTAATTTATGTTTAAGTTACAGTTGACATACAATATTATATTAGTTTCAGATGTACAACAGAGTGATTAGACATTTATATAACTTATAAACTTCCACCTCTGTTTTAATCCCCCTGAACTCTTCCTTCTTTCTGCCCCAGAAAGGTCTGCCATCAACTTTTTTGCTCTTTTCTGTGACTTTCGATCAATGTATTTCCTCTTCCAGGGGTGCTTGTATTTTAAACCTTTCTCTCTGTCCTTTGTTAAAGAGGCTAACGGTCTCCTGGTGACAGGTTTGGTTACTTACCTGCCTGGAGGATTGCTGCAGAACTTGCCCACAGTAAAGAAGCTGTGACCACGTACAGGTTCACATGGACATCCTCGGGGGAGGGACGAACTCTTCCAGTGGAGAGTGAGGTTTCCAGGAGAACCTGTGCATTTTGCAAAGTGCAAGAGTATCTAGAAGTTTGCTGTTACTCTGACCCCACCCTCTGCAGAGCATCCTTTGTCATTTCAAGAAGGTAAAATGAGACAATGAGAGCAGAGGGCGAGATGGTGACTTCTCCTGATTTATTCTGACAGCCAGTGTGTAGGGTGCTCGGAATGGGGAATATGACTCACCAGCCTTTTCATGACTCTGGGCCCAGGATTCACAAGTGTTCCAAAATTAGCAAGCAGCCTTGTACACCCACAGAGTAGTAAGACACTTCCCTGTGGAAACACTCAATCAATGGGTAAATATATGAAGAAAGGAAAGGTTAAAAGAGTTATAGATTATTACAGCCGGGAAAATCTTTCTGGAGAACATAGTTCTCTTTGCTTCACCATTTATTATCTATCACTCACCTATTCATAATTTTTTAAAATATATTTTTCTTGATTTCAGAGAGGAAGGTAGAGGGAGAGAGAGATAGAAACAGCAATGATGAGAGAGAATCATTGATTGGCTGCCTCCTGCACGCCCCCTTCTGGGGATTGAGCCTGCAACCCAGGCTTATGTCCTTGACCGGAATTAAACCCGCGACCCTTCAGTCGCATGCTGACGCTCTATCCACTGAGCCAACCCTGAGCATTGTCCCTGTGTCTAGTACTACTCTAGGTCTGAAGAAGTCAGTCCTTCCTCTCATGGAGTTCATAATTCAGTGGGGAACCCTGAGCAAGTGACTTAATCTCTTATAGTTTCCTCATCTGTAAAATGGGGATATAATGTACCTGATTCATTGGAATATTTATATATATCATTGGAATGCCTGACACTTAGCTGCCATTAACTGTTAGTTGCTGGCTTCCATTGAGAAACAACTTGTGTGGGACTACTGGTGTCCTGATGTGCCTGTTGGTGCCAATGTTAAATCTCCCCCCTGGGAGTTTAGGGCCTCAGCAATGCCATAGCTGGAAACTCAACTCCAATGGCGATGGGACCAGAGATGCTAAGTTCAGCATAAGCCTCCTCCCCCTTGGACAAACCTTGTCCTCACTCCACTTGATTTAAAAGGAACTGGATAATCAATCAGTGCTTGATGATGATAGTGAAGAAGAATCTGTGTAAAGTATAACTCGATTTTATAGTCATTTATTTTACAAACTCAACTTTATATAGTCATCATTCATTTCCTCTTCAGTGTGGGGAACCACCTAATCCACTGCACAATGAAAATTAAGTCCGGGAATGCCAAGATGTGTCACTGGTTGTACTCCCACAGCCAGAAAGGGGAAAGTCAGATTGCAAAACCAAAGTCGCCTGCCTCAGCTGTTAAACCCTGCTGCCTCCCGGGCCTGCACACTCTCTAGGTCTCAGTCCCTTCCCTGGTCACCGCCTTGAGGAGGTTTCTGGACACCTGCAGGCATTGACAGTTTCTGGTTTTGAGTGCTCACATAAAGCTCCTTACAGGTTACCTGTAAACACAGTCTCATGGTATTAATCATTATGTGTCTGTGAGTTTCTTAATAATCCTATCTGTTTCTATATTCCTGGTGACCCTTCCAAGAGATCCTTCAGGGTTTGGGAGAGATGGGGCAGATCCTCTGACCTATCCCAGTGAGGACCCTGCTGGTGGTGATGGTCAGGGGTCAGCAGGCAAAACCATCTTTTCTTTAAGTGCCTGAAATAGCTCTGCCACCAGCCGGTCACTCAGTCCCATTAACAAGGGGCAAGTCTTCTTTACCAGTCGGGGAGAAAGGCTTTAAACATACAATAAAGACATAACTGTTGCTTTAAGTAGCTTTGATTCTAGAATCTTAACTGTCTTGAGCTGAAGATAGTTTGAAGCTGAGCAAGGGGGGCGGGGGAAACTCAGCAGAGAGAGAAGAGGAAAAAAACTAGATGGCTTGGAAAGTAAGCAGGAAGGGTGCGAAAAGCTCTGATGTTTTTCCATTTGGAGGTTTGGCTGCATTTAGAGCCATTTTTTCAGCTCTGCTGGGTTCACCTTTTTAAAAGGCATGCTGCTCTGAGATTAAAATGGGTTCACCAGTCCTGCTAATTGGTGGGTTTGAAAGTGACAAAGGAGCAGGGAATCAGAGGCCTGGCTCCTTGGCTGTGCCTGGCACTCCCTCCAGCAGACCCAACTTGCACATCCCCCAGGCCACTCAGCATTCTCCCGTCCTTTTTCACAGTCTTCTCTCTGTGTCAACATGTCATGGAGCCGGTCAGGCTGGCTGGAAATCCACCACTTGTTAATTATGTGACTTGAACATATTTAACTTCTCTGAGCTTCAGTTTTCTTATCCATAAAATGGGTCCACATGAACCGCTCAGCTATTAGAGTAACTGTGAGAATTAAACGTGTACATGCACACATGACCATACTGAAATGTTCATTGTAAAGCCTTTGAGTAGGGAATAGGTGCCTGTCGAGGTGTGCCATTTAGTAGCTGTGGGACCTTAGCAAGTTACTTAATTTCTGTGCCTCCGTTTCCTCATCTGTAAAATGGAGATAATATTACCTATTCCACTGATTTGGGGTAATGATTAAGTGAGTTAATATGTATAAAACACTTGGAATAGTAATTGTCAGGTGGTATGTGCTATGTGTTAGCTGTTAATGTTATTATTGTGATGAAACATACCCAGCATATGCTTGGCACAGAGAAGTACTAACACCTTTAGTATGATACCTTTAGTACGAAACTTGCTGCTGGACCTCTGTAACTCCTTCCTCTCTAGTTGTCCTGTGTAGCTGAGCTTCCCTGAAGCTAATATGATGCTGGGGCTACATGAGCTGCTCAGCCATCAGGCATTTAAGGTCCAGGTTTGGTGGCCCAGGTATGTCAGCAGGTAGGGCCAAAGGAGACTAAAGGGGTGAGAAGGACCAACAACTTTCACTTCCTTCCTTCCATTATTTGTCCAGGGCTCTAGCCTCAGGGACACCCCAGAAAGGGGAACCAGTGTGCTCCCTTCCTAGAGGGAGGATTCCCCAAAGCAAATTGCACGCCCCTCCTCCCCCCTACATTTTGTCAAGTCAAGCACATGCCAGAGGAGGCTGTGGGTTAGCTTTGGTGAGGATGTTTTTCAAAGCCTTCGAACTGAAGTAGAATATAATTACTTCCAGTCCCAGGAATTTGCTCTGCACACAGCGAAGCTCCCACTTGCCTGGGAGAGCTGCTGGTTCATTGCCATCCAGGGAGAACTGCTTCGTGAAGGCTGCGGAGGGGGTGGGGGAGCTGGGCTGCTGGCCCAGCTGACCACTCTGCTGGTCCAAACTGGCTGTGCAAGACTGCATGGAAAATACTCTCTCTTCAGTCCGCAGAATCAATCGCATATTAGGCACTGAGCCTGCACAAGGCACAGTGGAGGGCACAACGGAACTTGAGGTAGCCCTGACCCTCAAGGAGGTCAGGAATCTGGTGGAAGAAACGTAAGTCCTTAAAGAGTAAACTAATAATAGCAGGGTATCTGAAGTCATCAGCTTGTCCTTGCAGATATCAGTGACCTGTATGACTCTTTAAATTCCTGAGATACTAGGTAGAGCAAACCCTACCAGCAGAGGCATAATAACCACATCCACTGTATACTAGGCACTGTTCTAAAGGCCTTCAGAGCTATCATTCCACTTAGCTTTCACAGTAGCCTTTTGTAGCAGGCCTTGTCCTTATTTTCCTATGGGGAAACTCAGGAACAGAGAGGCTAAGGGACTAACTTAAGATCACACAGGTAAGAAGCTACAGAGCCAGGACCCAAACCCAGCCTTCCCAGCTCCAGAGACCACAGCTTTGCCCTCCTGGTTAAACTGCCATGATCCAGGGAGGATGAGCCCTGGGAATCACACAGGAAAGGATTCCTTCTTCTCTCAGGTTGCGGAGAACCCACTGGTTACTTTGGTTCATGGGGATTCTCTTGCCTGCCCTTCTATGGAGGCTGCTCATAAGCATTCAACACCCTCAGGGAGAATCTGCTGAGCTCCGTAGTCCACCACCTAGGAAAGAAATCTCTCTCAGGGCAGAGGTCTCCTGCCAGGCCCCTCATAGGCTTTTTTTGTTTTAAGTATTACAAATAGTAGTACATATGTCTCCTTTTTTCCCCCCCATGGACCTCCCCTCCACCTCCCCTATCCCCCAGTACATGCCTTCACCTGCCCGCCCTCCCCCCGCCCACCAGTGTCTTGTATCCATTGGTTGTGCTTATATGCATGTGTACAAGTCCTTCGGTTGGTCTCTTACATCCCCCCTCACCCAACCTCCCCTGTCTTCCTGATGTAGTTTGACAGTCTGTTCAATGCTTCTTTGCCTCTGTATCTTTTTCCCACCATTTCTTTCCTTTAAAAAGTTTTGCCTTTGCAGACTAGAAATAAATATATAATAACAAAACAAAAAAAAAATGTTTGAGTCCCAATTTCAATGTCCAATAGGCTTTTGACCAGCCTCCAGATGGCTGCCTTTGGGAAGGAGACGATGCCAATCCAGTTGTGACCAGGGTGGTGAGCGGTCATGTGGTACAGAGGCATCAAATAGTTCTCTGCACCTGAAAGAATCTGACTAACACATGAACCCACCAGGAAGGGAAGGGGTGTGACTGCTCTGCATGCTTAATCATACTGATGCTCCCGGCTACTCACTCAGAAGTCTTAGAAAAAATACACACACACACACACAAATATATGTACATATGTTTGTACAAAGTATATTTCTAAGGTTGTTTATAATAATTAAATATAAAACTATATAGCCATAAGGGATTGGTTAAATAAATCAAGGTGCACCCAAACATCAGATTACTAGATACTAGTAAAATGAATGCTATATATTTATTAACATAGAAAGATGTTTTCAGTATATTGTTAAGTGTCAAGATCAAGTTAAAAACAAAATGGATATTCTGATCCTATTATAAAAAAAAATAAATGTGCATGTATAGAAAAAATTTTATTTATAGGCACAAAATGTTGATAGAGGCTACCTTTGATAGGGAGTATTGGAGATTCAGTTCTTTCCTTTATACTTACTTAATATTTTCTATAATAAACATCTATTTCTTATATAATAAACTTGTTATGTGTTTTTAAAAGCTAATGGTAGCCCTAGCTGGTTTAGTTCAGTGGATAGAACATCAGGCTTGGGTTTGATTCTGGTCAAGGGCATGTACCTCGGTTGCAGGCCGCATCCCAGGGGCACGTGCAAGAGGCAACCAAATCAATGTGTCTCTCTCACATCGATGTTTCTCTCTCTGTGTCTCTCCCCCTCCCTCTAAAAATCAATGGAAAAATATCCTCGGGTGAGGATTAACAAAAATACAAAAACAAAATATACAAAAAGTTAATGGTATGTTAGAAATAAGCTTAATTTTATAAGAAGAATCATTATACCTTAAATATGAGGGGGGAATATCTGAATTTCTTGTTCTCTTTCCTCCTTGTCCCTCCTGCAAATAGTTTTTATTGTGGAGAATGATTCCAGGCCAGTAATTTACCATTGAGGAATGGCATATGAGAGCTAGGAGGGATTTTAGAGACCAGCTAGCCCAACTCCTTATTTAACAAGTTGGGGAACTGGACCCAGAGGCTTAGCTAGTCTTCTAAGGACTTGGTAGAAAAACCTCAGCTGGAATCCAGGTCCTTGGACTCCCAGTCCAAGCATTTTCTACACTGTCATGCCAGGCCATTGCATTTGCCCTATTGACATACAGAGCAGATTAGAATAATTTAATGTGGAGGTGACAACTCTAAGCATAGGAAAGGCTGTTAGGTTGACAATGGTCAGTCACTGTTCTTCAGCTCTACTGAGAGGCAAACATGGAAGCTGGGTTTAACTTACTGGAGCTCTGATAGTGCAAGTTAAGACCTTGTGGTGGGTGGTGAAAAGATAACTCTTGCACTCTCTTCTGGAAATCTCCTGTCCAGAAAACTCATATGTGATTCCACATGAAGGCAGAGGCCAGTCCATGAGTCTCTTCCCCAGATCCCTTTCTCATCTTCAGTAGTTGAATCATAAATGCAGCTTGGGATATTTTCACTCTTCTTCCCAACACTTATCTTGTAGGTGAGCAGAGTAGTAACAGTAATTCAAAGTCAGTATGCCATAAACATTGCTCCTAACCCTTTGTGAAACCAAGTTTGAGAAGCTGCACCGATAATATTGCTTTTTCAACCTCCCTAGAGAATTCTTGGCATTGGCACTAGTGTATTAACGAAGACGTTTGATTGCATGCATCAGGGATCCCACTTGAACTAGTTTAGGCAAAAGAGGAATTGTATTTGCTAATAGAATCCAAGGAAAGGTTGGGTATCCAAACACAGCAAAGGTCAGGGATAGGAGCTAGGCCTTGGGAACCACAAGGAATAAGGACCTCAGTGCCAGGCTTTTGTCTCTGCCTCTCATTTGTGTTTCTCACTAATGGTCGCTTCATTCTCTTTCACTGTGACAGGCTGACTCCACTTTCCATGGCCATATTTTTTATCTGACAGTCTCCGTCACCAGATGATCCCTCACTTGTCCCCAGTTAAGAAATCCCATGGGAGGGCCAGTACGCTGGGCCATCTAAGAACATGACAATTACAACAGGAACACATTGTTTGGCTAAGAGGAGAAGCATGTCCCTAAAGACTGGAAGGTATTTGCTGAGACAAGGATATCCCCTACCCTCTCCTTAGAGGTAATGAGTTTGAAGAGAAGAGACTGAACAATTAAATGATGAGTGAAATCCTGAGGGAGTCAAAATAAAAATCCTGAGAATGGGATGTGCCTGACTAGGGACACCTTTTTTACAGTGATTGACATCCTGGGGGGGAGGGGGTAACTAGTAAATCTGTCTTTGACTGGGCCCCCAAAGAGGCACACCTGGATATTTTAGGACCTGAGACAAGTTTCCAACACTATGCTCCCCCTTTCCCAGCCCATTCTTCAGAGAACTAAACCATGGGGATAACAATCCTGTAATTTTAACTGTATTTATAAGTCCCTGATCCTTTATGCAGTGCTTTTTTCTACTCTGTGCTTAGTTTGAATGTTGCTATTTTCACAGAGGAAGTCAGAGGAAAGAGGCTATAATTATAGGCCAAGCACCAGCTCCGGAAGCAGGGAAGGCAGCAGAGTGCCTATGGCTCCCTGCCCTCTTCCGGGTTGCACCCTGGACATTTCCCCCTTTCCTTGGGCCTAGGTCAGGTCTTTGTGTCTTTATCCTCATATCTTTTCTCCCTTTTGTTTGCCAGTCCAGCATATCACGAGACAAAAAGGGAAAGTTTGAGCTAAAAGCCAACAAATTAAAACCGCACGTTGCTTGGGCAGGCCTGCCTCTTGGAGATAATTCAAGTGGAAAAGAAAAGGAAAAAAAAAACAAAACATTTCAGGTCATTGGCCTTTTTAAACAGACCGCCGGCAATATTTACTCCTCCTGAAATAGCACAGTCACATGAAATAAAACCGTGTTCGGTAAAGTCTGCAAAACAAAAGGACAATTTACAGGCTGGCACGCTCACTGAGGGCCCTCTGTGTGCGGCCGGCTCAGGGCCTCTGCTTCCTGGCTCTCCTGGCCACCTTCTGCCCAAGGCCTCTAGGAGATCCATCAGGGTCAAGGTCAGATTGCCTTGGAGACCCTCCCAGACTTTTTTGCCCTCAAATAACTTGGAAAGGTAGCCAGAGAATTAAGGTTGTCATAATACCCGGGCCTGGGAAGCACAGGGTGTGGATGACGCAGGAACAGCTACCAGTGGTGCCCATCACCCTCCAGCACAGTCAAGTCTATTTCCTGTCTCTCCTTTACCTCTTGCTTCTTTCTTTAAAATATATATGTATATTATTGATTTCAGAGAGGAAGGGAGAGAGAGAGATAGAAACATCAATGACAAGAGAGAATCATTGATTGGCTGTCTCCTGCACGCCCCACACTGGGGATCAAGCCCACAACTCAGGGAATCGAACCGTGATCTTCTGGTTTGTAGGTTGACACTCAACCTCTGAGCTACACTGGCCAGGCTACCACTTACTTCTTTATCTGTTACCCACTCAGGTCCAATTCCTTCATTTTGCCTCTCACCCTTTCTTCTATTCATCTTTTGTTTTCCCTCCTTACCTCTTAATTCTGCTCGGGCCCCTCATGGACCTTTATTGCCAAGTCCTGCTGTACGCCCTGAACAGGAGTCTGGTGGCAGGTTAATGAGTGTGAGGTCACAGGCCAGGTCTGCAGTCCAAGTAACTCCCAATGAGACCCAGACTCCCTGAGGACTCAGGGAACTTTCTTAGCCTCACTCTTTGAAACTTGTCAGTTGCCCAGGATTCCTTTAAAAAATAAAAAGCTATTTTAAAAAATAATTTGCTGTTTGTGAGCACATTATGTTTCTCAAAGCCCTTCCACATTCATTGATTTAATCTTTACATCAGCCTTGGGGTGTGGGCAAAGCCATTGAGGAAACAGAAAAATAAAGAGATTCAGACATATGCCCAACACAATCAGAAAACCGTTCTCTGCTCCCTCGGCTTCTATGCACATAGAAAAAGAAGAAAGGGTCGCCCATTCCGGATGTCAGAGAGGGACTCTTCTAGCATCCATGGTGAGAAGTAAGTTAGCCTGAGTCCCTGGTTTATCAAATGTTGACCACTGACTTTGTCACCTGGAACCAGAGAAAGTCAATGTCCCTGAGTGTCTAAGTTGCCTTCCTTTACAGCCACACTCTAGCACGTACTGCCTTCATTTCCCTTTGCACTTGCCAAGGTACGTAGAGTAAGTGTGGAAGAGTAAGGCAGATGTGTACAATGTCCTCCATCTTTTCAAGCATTTAATGGTTGTAATAAAAATTACCTTCAGGGCTTCAATGAAGTCTGTCCACTGATCTGTTGATTGATCAACCTATCTATTATATCCTATCAACAAATATTGAGTGTCAGTACCGAGTTATATGCTAGCTTCTGATGCTTGTGGGGAAAGGAGACCTGGAGAAAGAGAGTGTAGCAGAGCCTATGCGTGTCCATTTCTGACAGCCAGCACCTTTGTCTCTTTGTCAAAGGGCTGCTCTCCAGCTGCAAGGATGTCCTTCACCTGGGGTCCTTAAGAGCTGCAGGGCCTGGACTACACACACCTGGGGAGCAGACCTCAACTGATGACTGTCAGGTACAGGTTCAAACACCCCACTCGGAGGCCTGACATGCACTGTTGCTCCCCTGTGGGCTGAGCTGCAGTTACCCCTGTGGGACTCCCTTTTTTAGCGTCCATGCTACTTTCCCACATCCCTACTGGTTTTTCCTGGGAACACATCCTCAGAAATCACTGCCACTCCAATTCTTGTGGTAGGATGTGCTTGTTTTGTCTTGGGCTCCTTCCCACCCTGGTCTCTAGGGTCAGAGTGAATGAGAGAGATGGGGAAGCTGACGACCAGGCCCTCCTCCAGGTGCCAGAGAGGGATGTGGCTACAAGCTGAGGGCCAGGGGACAGGGCAGCACTCAGGCAGGGAGAAAGACCATGTCCTCAAGTCTGTACAGGGTATAGGTCAAGTGTGAGGAGGGACGGACAGATGGGAGCTGAGTGTCTTGACATCTTAGGGCAGGGGTGGGAAACATCCGGCCTGGGAAATCATTTGGTCTGGCTCTGCCAAGGCATTAGGGGTGAGTTAATTAAATGTTTGGCCAAATATAGCAGGTTAATTTTTTTCCTTTTTTCAAAATTAAATTTATTGGGGTGACATTGATTAATAAAATAACATAAGTTTCAAGTATACAATTCTATATCACATCATCTGTATGTTGCAATCTGTGTTTACCACTCAAAGTCAAAACTCTTTCTGTCACCATATTTTTTTAAAAATATATTTTATTGATTTTTTACAGAGAGGAAGGGAGAGAGATAGAGAGTTAGAAACATCGATGAGAGAAACATCGATCAGCTGCCTCCTGCACCCCCCCTACTGGGGATGTGCCCACAACCCAGGTACATGCCCTTGACCGGAATCGAACCCGGGACCCCTCAGTCCGCAGGCTGACGCTCTATCCACTGAGCCAAACCGGTTTCAGCTGTCACCATATTTTGACCCCCATACCTTTACTTCCTCCCTCCTCCCTCCTTTTCCCTCTGGTAACTACCATACTGTTGTCTAGCTATGAGTTTTTTTGTTTTGTTTTGTTTTGTTTTAAAAAAGTATTGTCTATCATTAAAAAAAAATTTTTTTTATTGATTTCAGAGAGGAAGGGAGAGGGAGAGATTGGAACATCAATGATGAGAGAAAATCATTGATCGGCTGCCTTCCTCATGTCCCCTAATGGGGATCAAGCCCGCAACCCACAACCCAGGCATGTGCCCTTGATCAGGATCAAACCCAGGACCCTTCAGTCCACAGGCCGATACTCTATCTGCACAGCCAAACCAGCTAGGGCTATCTATGAGTTTTTAGCAGGTTAATTTTTAAGTTGATGATTTTGTATGGACCTCAAATGATGTTATAAATATCCAAATGGCCCTTGGCAGAGAAAAGGTTCCCCACCCCTGCCTTAGGGGCTGGAGGCAGGAGAGGTAGCAGCCGTGGGACTCTTCTCCCAAGTAGCTTCTAGGGAGCAGATGTTCATGAACAGACTTGTACCTGAGCACAGGGGACCACCATCTGGATGCCCAGAAAGAACCAAGGAAAGGAATAAATATTGATATATGCGACATAGATGATCCTTGAAAATATGCTAAGTAAACGATGCCAGACACAAAAGGCCACGTAGTCCATGACTCCACTTACATGAACTGTTCAGAACAGGCAAATCCATAGGGACAGAAAGAATAGTGGTTGCCCTGACCGGTTTGACTCAGTGGATAGAGCGTCAGTCGGCCTGTGGACTCAAAGGTCCCGGGTTCGATTCCGGTCAAGGGCATGTACCTTAGTTGTGGGCACATATCCAGTAGGGATTGTGCAGGAGGCAGCTGATCGATGTTTCTCTCTTAATTGATGTTTCTAACTCTCTATCCCTCTCCCTTCCTCTCTGTAAAAAAATATCAATAAAATATATTTTTTGAACAAGAATAGTGGTTGACAGGGGCTTGGGGGAGGGGGTCTGGAGAGTGCTTGCTTAATGGCACAGGTGGGGTTTTTAGTGATGACAATGCTCTGGAATTAGATAGTGGTGATGGTTGCAAAAACTTGTGAATATACTTAAAACCACTAAATTGTATACTTTAAAATAGTAAACTGTGTGGCATATCTAAATAAAGGAAAGACAGAACAAACTGGGAAACTTTGGGGTAGTAGAAGGAGGGGCTGAGGTCCTGATTCACCAGGGCTGCCAGTTAGTGAAATTTTGGTTATTAATGTTGTGCCCCTTCCTCATTTGGCTGGTGGTGGTTGGGATGCTTAGTGCTATACAGGTGTTGGAGGGGGTCTGGCTGTACAGACTGTGTGTGGTACAACCTTTATGGTGACCCTGCTCAGTTACACATTTCTGTACATTTCTTCAACACGTGGGATCTCCACTGCTCAAGACAGAAAATTGCAGACCTTTTTCAACGGTTTCATGAGTGCCCGTTGTATTTCCCTAATTGCAATGTAAACTTTCTTTTTAGGGAATTAGAGATTCCCTCTTCTTGTCCTGCTCTAGGCTGAGCACCCATAGGTGTCCCTTAACCCTGTGACCTCTCCATGCTGACTCGAAAGTGAATATAGATCCAGGGCCTGGAACCAGGGCCCACCCTGGGTGAGTTTTCAGCCCTGGACAGGCCTCTGTTCTCTTTGCTGCTGATCTTTCCAGATTCTTCTCTGAGGGTCAGGTTGGTTCACTGGTCCAGAGCTTTCCTCATTTCTGTCCTGATACTTGGCACCATTTGCTCCCTTTACCGGGAAAACAGGTTTGATCTATGGAGGACACGGGACTCCTGCTTTTTCTGGGTGACAATACACTTCAACACGGAGCAGGGTGTCTCCGTGTCTTTGATATTAAATTCCAGCAAAATTGAGGTCTAAGCACCAAAGCCCGTTCAAGCCACTACAAGCTTTATTTTTCAGTGGAAATAAAGGAACTTCCAATTAAAGTGTATAATTTAGCTCCCTCCATCCAGTTCCTCCTGCATTTCCTAAACGTACGGGATTAAAAAGAAACCATTTTGACAGTGATTAGTTAGGTCCCTTCTGCTCTGAAAACCACGGTCAGGAAGGCAGTTACTTCCCCATAGTTCTTTGTGTGTGATAAAGACGCCGGCAGCCGGGCCTGCACTTCCTAAGGGGTCTGTCTCCAGACATCCAGGTTGGGTGTTTACTTGAGAGCTTGGATGAACAGGAATGTCACTTCCCTGTTCCAGAGCTGGCAGAGTGCCCGCCCCTCTCTGTTGGCTGAGAGCCGAGATGGCCTGAGGTCTACACGTGCTCTCTGCAGGCACGTCCTCAGCACCCCTGAGGCTGGGGCCCATCTGGACTCAAGAGTTCCTGAGGGAGTATGCGTGTTTGTGTGCTTTATGTGTGTATCTGTGGGGTTTGCATACGCATACTATGGGTTGGATGTGTTTGTGCGGGTGTGTGTATTTTAGGAGTTGAAATAACTAAGTGTATATAAAAATCAATATGTATTGTAAAATAGTCTAACAATAAAGAAAATATAGGTAAAAAAAACAAAAAACAACCCACTCAGTATCTCTCTCTCTCTCTCTCTCTCTCTCTCTCACACACACACACACACACACACACACACACACACACACACACACAATTTTCCATAAGTGGTATCAAACAGTATACTGGAGGACTTAATAATAATAATGGACAGTTACTGAATCCTAGCTATATGTCAGGCAGGCACCATGCTGGTCTCTTGACATGGCCTAATCTCTTTTAATGTTCATGGCCATTCTATAAGGTAGATACTATCAATATCCCCATTTTACAGATGAGGAGACTAAACCATTGGGAGGGTAAATAAGGTTAGCCTCCAGTGCCTGACTACAAAGCTAATAAAGGTGCAGAACCTGTATCTGAACTCATCTGAACTCAGGGACTCTGCTGTTGAACACAGAGCCCAAGAACAGTAGACAAAACAAGCTGACAAGAGTCTTAGAATTCATTCGTTCATTTTTTTGTTCAACATTAACTGAGTGCCTAACACGGGCTAGGTCATGGGGGTAAAAACATGAATAAGACACAGATCTTCTTCAGATTCAAAGTCTTTTGAGAGAGACAGATGTGTAAATAAATCCTCGCAACTAAGAGTAATGAGGCAAATTACAAAGAGAACAAAGGGGAAGCCCTTCATGCCACCTGGGAAGTTGCTGAGGTGACAGTCTCACTGAGTCTTAAAAAAAGAAAAAGTTAATTCCTGGAGATTTAAGGTGGGGAAGAGAAAAGAGGGAAAGCCACTTCAGACTGAGCAGACAGCATGTGCAAAGGTACTGGAAATCCCAAGTCTGTGGTGTGGCTGCAGGTGGAGATAAGGAAAGGGAAGCTTGCAGATGAGAATGCAAATTAAAGTGTCTGGAAACTCCGCTGAGGAGTTTGGCCTTCGCTGTACAGGCACAGGGGAGATCCTGGGGTGTCTGATCACAGTGGTATTTTACAGAGACAGCCAGACAGCATTCTGGAGGAAGGTTAGTAGAGGGGACTGGGAGCAGGGAAAGTCATTGTACATAGAGACAGGAAAGCATCACCTGAGCTCAAGAGAGGTCTGAGCTATCTCTCCCTGATACACAATTCTGCACAGTAGAGCTTAATAAATTCTCTTTAGCAAGTATTTATTGAGGAGCTGGTATGTGAAAAATTCTTAATAACACTAAAGCCAAACACACACACACACAGACTTTCTCTTTGGAAGTTTGTATGTATATATACAAAAGCTAGGTCAAATGCAGGAAAAGGCAAGGTATAAGGGTTGGAATGAATGGTCTATAAATGATACCACAAAGGTTGTAATCAGTCAAATCCAGAATGTGGTGCTTTCTACAGGGCAGTTAACCTGGTTTTGTTTATTTATTTCATCAATGACATAGGGAAAAAATGGAGGAAGGACTATTTTAGTTTAAAAGAAGTTAATAGAGACCTCACAGGTATAACCAAATATGATGACTAAGGGGACCTTGTTTGGATCCTGAGTACAACACACCCAACTCTAAAAATGATTATTTTAGACAGTTTGGAAGACTTGAATATAGACTAAGAAATATGGGTGATAGGAAGAAATTATTATCAATTTTGTTAGGTATGATCATGGCATTGTTGCTATGAAAGAAAATGTCCCTTTTAAGATGCATGCTGAGGTATTTGGGAAT
The DNA here is from genome assembly GCA_026230045.1 of Corynorhinus townsendii. NCBI lineage: Eukaryota > Metazoa > Chordata > Mammalia > Chiroptera > Vespertilionidae > Corynorhinus > Corynorhinus townsendii. The sequence goes on along the minus strand of JAPDVU010000013.1, from coordinate 30,024,915 downwards.
AAACTGACATAATGTGAAAAGTTTGCTTTGAAATGGTCCACTCTCCCACCTCTCTCCAAAGAGGTAGAGGGAAGACAGATGAAATAAACTTTGACAAACTTGATGGCTACCAAGCTAGCAAATGGGTTCATGAGGATTTCTTTATGTAGGTTCGGAAATCTTCATAGTAAAATTTTTTTGGGTTTGCTGTTCGATTTTTAATGAGTCATGTAGACACGGATGGTGGGGAGCAGTTCAGAGCAGGGTGCAAGTGGAAAGAACTAGAATGATTTGTGGAGATGGAGCTGGGCACTCCCTTCCTTCCTCCTTCCCTCCCTCTCTCCCTTCCTATGAGTGAGCATCTCCCTCCCACCAAGCAGAGGGCAGTATTAAAAACAGCCTGGCAGGGGGGAGCAGCAGGTGTCTTTTGGGGAGTGGGGAGAGTGCCTAGGGAAGGGGACAGGAGAATGAGGGGAATGCCAGCTGGGTGTCTGGCTGGACTTTGCACTGCAGGCAGTGATGAGGCTGCTGTGCAGAAACAGGAGTGATGAAATCTGGGCTCTGGGTGGGTGAATGTCAACATTCTAGGCAGCATGGAGTGAGTGGGGGAGGCCTGGGGGGGGGCATGTTACCGAGAGGTCCAGGCATGAGGAAGTGATAAAGACTTGAACTGTAGAGGAGTGACAGTGATGAGGGGCCATTGGAGTGACATTTCAGATGAATCAGGAATCAGTCAAATCTGTTGGTGACTGTTTATGAAGCTAACAGGTGTGAGTCAAAGATTAACTTGAACTAGATAAATGGTGGTACTGTTTAATAGAAATGAGGAAACTGAGCTGATTTTGGAGATGAGGATGAAGGGTTGATTTCAAATGTGCAAAATCTGAGGTGAGGACAGACAACCAAGCCACGATATTTCAGACTGTTTCAAACCATAGGCCATTTCATGGGGAGGTGAGGAGACCCAAAGTCAAATAAATTGTTTAAATCTTTCACTTTTGCCACCCCTCCCTCAAATAAAGCCAGGTTAAAGTTTGGAGACTAAAGTCTGAAAAAGAACTTGGGCCCTGGCCAGTATTGCTAAGTGGTTAGAATGTTGGCCCATGCACCTAAGGGTTCCGCGTTCAATTCCTGGTCAAGGGCATGTACCTGGGTTGCAGGATCCATCCCTGGCCCCAGTAGGGGTGCATTCAGGAGGCAACCACAACCAATCGATGTATCTCTCACATCGATGTTCCTATCTATCCATCTATCTATCTCCCCCTCCTTGTATCCCTTCCACTCTCTAAAAATCAATGGAAAAAATATCCTTGGATGAGGATTAACAAAAAAAAAAAATAAATAATTCATCTCTTATCTCTGCTCAAATAAGTGAGCATTTGAGCAGAGATAAGAGATGAAACCATGGGGGAGGGGTGTTTCCAAGGTGCTGAAGAAACCTTGATTTTGAAATCTTGCTCTGCTATGAGTTTTGCTTCCTGTTTGTGATAACAGAACCTTCCCAGGGTTCTGTGGGGCCCGGCTCTGGTGGCTGATTCGATGTGCACTGAGCTACATCTCACTTGGGTAGCTGATGGCTGCAGGACACTAGGCGCTCCCTGAGGGCTCCAGCCCCAGGATACAGCGTGTTCTTGCTGGAGATGCCTTGGTAGCTGGGGATGACCTCCCAGGTCCATGCCCCACAGAACTGAGGGACTGTTCTGTCATGACTATTTAATTACTGGGTAAACAAACGAGAAGAAAAAAAAAGTCACACGGGGCAGGGTTTCAAGAGCAGAATTACTTCAGCTGCCTGTGGAAATAACACCAGGTTGTGTAACAGACTTTTGGGGTGAAAAAGGCACATTAGGTCTTGATCTGACAGTCAGACCATTTGTAAAACACAGCCCATTTTTTCTTTTTGGAGCTGCAGATAGGCCACCCCCCCCCCCCCCCCAAAAAAAAAATCCAAGAAAGGTCTGATATTTTGTGACAACCCTAGAAGCCTTGTGTTGGTTTCTCTTTCTGATTCTTCAGTTCCAGAAAATGACACCAAGAAGCCAATAAGACACAAAGTGGATTATTTTTTTTTCTCAACTGCCTTCCTTCCTGCTAAAACTCTCTCAAACTTTGCCCATCCCCTCTTCTTTACCTCACCCTCTCCCCACCACAAACCTACTTCCTCCCCAGAGTCCTAGGCCGCCCACTGACACCCCATTTTTCTCTGCCCCTCATCTCATGCTCCTCCTCCCACAGCTGTCAGCTCAGGGGTCATGCCCAGGCAGCCTGATCCTGGCCGAGATTCTTACCTCACTCAGCAACCCTGGACAGAGCTGGCACCGCCGCGCTGGGTCACCTTGGGAGAAGGCAGGCAGAAGTGCCTGGGGATGTGGCCTGAGAGCACAGCAGACCTGAGCCCTATCTTGCTGTAATCATTTTAAATGTGACTTCCTGTTATTACTATTCTTAATAATATTACTTTATAAAGAAGAGCTACCACTGAGTGAGCACCTAACTATAGGCCAAGCACAGGGCTAAATGCCTTATGTGCCTTTTGTCATTTAAACCCCCTGCAAAGTAGGTGCTGTTGCCATCCCCTTTTTAAACATAAGGAAATAAAGTTTAAAGAAGTTAAGCAACCTGCCCAAGACCAGATGGCAAACAAGTGGCAGTGATGGGATACAGATGCAGATGTGCCTACTTCTCAATGCCCCGCTCTTAACCATCAGAATGCACTGCTTGAAAGGCATTTAGCTCAACTTATTTCTACCTGCTGAAGTGGGATAGACCATCTCAAAAAGGAAGGTATTTTGTGGAGGAGGCTGGTCACCAGAAATCTGGGGTCAGACTGCCCCAAAAGCCATAGGGACCTGAACTGGTCATCTGTAGGATAGCTTGCTCTTTCTCAAGTTTGCAGTCACCAAGCTCCAGCTTGGCAAAGCCTCTGGGCCCACATCCTACTTGGGTGAGTGGTAATAGGGCCAAGGTCACAAATCTGATTTCTTTGTGCACCAATTCATTTCCATCCATCCTGTGGTCACAGATAGTACTTCTAACTTTGGTCAGCACTTCTAAAGTGTGGAACATTGGATGAGAACAGAAGTGGTTTAACACAACTTCTATTTTTAAAATTAATAAATAAATCATAAAACATATACCTTATTGATAGATGGCCAAGAGTTACAACCTTATGGAAAGATAGCTTTCTATTTGCAACAGAGACCTAGAATTTTAGTGAATCTCAATCCTTGAAAGGCCTGGCTCCCCCAAAAGATATAGTGGGAAATTGTAGCAGTGTTCCTACCAATTGTGATATCACCTTTTGTTGCATTGTTTTGAGTTTGTTGAGGTCATGATAAACTACCTCCAGATCAGATATTCCTGAGACAGATGGGAAATCTCTTAGTAACAGCACAGGGCTTAGTAACAGCACAGGGCTCTATATACAGTGAAAACGAATAACTACAGGAATAGTTATACAAATTGGCCTCTTGCAGTGATGGCTGCAGACTGTAAGATTCTGATTGTCCCAAAAAGGCTTTGGGCCAGTGAAGGAGGCATACAGCATGCAGTAGGCCTAGTGGAGAGCCATGGCTTTCTGCAAAACTTTGACCTGAGTGTAGGAGACAAGGCAACACACCCATGTTTGCAAAAATAGACACAGAAACATCTACCCAAAAATATAGCCCACTTGATGAGGGGGCAGAGACACGAACAGAAAAGAACCAAGTGGGTTTAAACAGGGAACAGATTTCCAAAAGAGGGAGAACATGGAGCTTGGAGTTGAAGAGTCCAAGTCTAGACGGAGAGAATAATGTGTGTGTGGATGAAGGGCCCTAGTCAGAGAGTACCTGAGGAGCTTAAGGCTTATGCCCAGGAGAGAACTGGCTATAAAGCCATCTATATTCTATCATAGCATGCCAAGGATAGATCATTGGATAGTTCCACCCCAATCCATACCTAACTAATCAGCTCATCAACATTTATTGAGCTTCCATAAATGATTGGCTTGTGCAAGACACCCGAAATACAGTGATGGTTAATATACAGCCTTACCTCTCAAGAGCTTATGGTTTAATCTAGTCAGGGAGACAGTAACGCAAAGAAGCAATTACAGTATCCTGTAATAAAGACTAAGGTAGGGCCCTGGTTGGGTAGCTCAGTTGGTTGGAGCACTGTCCTGTCGCACCAAGGTTGCGAGTTCCATCTCCAGTTGGGGCGCACACAGGAGGCAACTGATGAGTGCATGAATTGGTGGAGCAGTGGATTGATCTCTCTCTCTCTCTCTCTTTCTCTCTCTCTTCTCCCTTCCTCCCTAAAAATCAATCAATCAATAAAATTAAAAAAAGAAAAGACAGAGGTAGAGATCTGCCTGGGTGCCCAGAGATAACCGAAGGGGGAGACCAAGCTCAAGTGGGTAATAAGGATGGGGCACCTGATTTGTCTTAGGGAACAAATAGAAAGGGAAGGTGAAGAAGGTAGGAAAAGGTATCCTGATAGAATTCAGCATAGACAAAGACATTGAAAGGGGAGTGCACATGGGGAATTACAAGTATTGAGGTGTTATAGGGAGTGTTGAGAAATGAATTTGGTGATAGTAGGCAGGACCAAAATTGAATGTCAAACCAAGGGTTCAAAGGCAAGCATTCTTGGGATGAAAGATTTTAGATAAGGAAATAATAGGGTGGTTACTAGTCATGGGCCTAGGGTGAGAAGATAGCTTTATGGAAAATAACTGCAACACCTCACCTGAATGCCCACCATTCCTCCCAATGCCCTGACTGCCCCAACATTTCTTTTTCCCTTTTCCACTTGTATGGTTTAGTGCACACAACAGAATATTGGGAAGAACAGCCTGATTCTTCTTTCACTAAGGACACGAGCAGGCCTAGTTCAGAGCCTAAAGGTCTCCACATGAATTTCTAGAACTCATTCCAAGGTGGCCTCCAAAAGTGTCCAGGAGACTGAGAAGTGATTTGCTATGAAGATGCCTTCCAAAGTATTATAGATATCTCTTACTTGCTGTCTCAGGAACAAAGAGTCAGCATATTTGTGACCTTTTTGATGCTTGACCTTTTTGGTAGGTAGGTAGGTAGGTAGGTAGGTAGGTTAAGTAGATAGATAGATAAGTACTAGTTTTGGTATTGCAGTCATATCCTGCTACCAATGTTGTTCTTTGCAACAGCTACCCTCTGCATTGTGAGAACTTTAAGCTATTTACATCTGATTATTTTTCCTCTAAAATAATTAAAATGCCCATTTGATTTTTAAGATGCAGTGGGTTTTGGGAACACAGACTAGCCTTTTAAATGGGGTTGTCTCTTTCAAAACAGGAAGCAGCATTGGCCAACTTCATTAAAAATCAGGATCAGAGAACACTTATTGACTTACTGAGTGCTTAATTATGTAATCAGATTTTGGCTTGGGGGCTGGGATTAAAGTTGGAAAGAAAGAGAAAGAGACTGGTTGTACCTAGGTGAATTAAAAGAGAGCATGAATAAGGAACCAAAATCGTTCTGTCCCTTTCCATGGATGTTGGCCTCTGTTAGTCCTATGTCCTTGAGCCTGGTGGCAAGGTAACCAGATTTGAGATGTCTTACTTCCCCAAGTCCAGTGATTAGTGACCCTATTCCCTGGGGAGGGAGGGTCAGTCCCCTTCCAGTCATGCTTATCACTGGTGCATCATGCCTATTGACAACAGTTTAACTTTAGAATAAAAATTTGAGGCAGAAAGGCATCCTGTATTTTTCAAATCCAAATGGGTTAGTACCCAAACTCACACTGAAGTTGGTTCTAAGGCCTGAGTCATGCCTCTTCTGATTCCCACCACGCTGGCTCCCCTTCTCCTTGCCAATTCACCATCACTTTGGAGGCACAAAAATGCAAAACAAACTTGAACCTTGTGTTGAGAGTTAAGCCCATGAGTCATGGTTGAACAACAGCTTCTTTCTCTCCACGTTAGCTGTGTTTTTCCTCCACTGTGGCCCAGACAAAAATCAACCAAGTGACATTAACCCATTCAGTAGTTAGAGTGCCCATTATGGAGCAAGCACTGTGTTTAGATTCTACAGTGGCCCAGGCAGTAAGGTGTCTTCTCCTGACAGGAAGATTTGTAAGTGCAGAAGGCAGGAGAGGAGGGCGCCTGTCCTATTCACTTTCAAGTGGTCAGCCAAGACTAATGCAGAAGGAAGGATTTCCAAATACCTTAAATACCTGGGTGTGGGGAAGGCTCTGAGGGCAGGAGGAAGGAAGCTCTGGGAATAAGCTGTCTGAGATCGGCAAGAGAACTAATAGGGATAAAACCTTGGGTGGCTTTCTAAAATTGGATGAGGCTAGAACTAGCTCTTAAAAGGACTATAGGAGAAGGAGCTTTGGCTTGAGTTCTAGGACTGCACTGCAGGATGGGTATCCACTTTGCTCCCTCCCTGACCTTTGCTCTGTCCCTGGCTACCACCTTTGCCCTTCTCACATCCCACATCAACTCTGTTCGACCCTTTCACACTTATCTCAAACTTTTGCTTAAAGCTTTATCTTTTCAGTGACACTCTTTGTTCTTTGTAGAGGATACTTGGATATCTCAAGTTAAATTTCTTTTTCCCCCCTAAAATTTTTCCAAATGTTCCCACTTGTTGATCAACTTTTTTTTTTTTTTAGCAATTATGTGCTATGGGGAATTCACAAATTATAAAATATTCATCCTAACCTGACCAGGGATTTATACAATAAGTAATAAAAGGTAGTATATGATTAAATACACAAAAAATGCTCAGGAATTTAGAGGAGAGAGAGACACCATACTGGGCTGGAGTCCACATTGAGGGCCTCATGGGAAAGTGGGCCTTCAGTCTAGATGCCAAGTAGAACTAGGGAGACTCTAAGTAAGGTGGGTTTAGGGAACAAATACTCGCAGAGGAGTTTCTCAAAGGAGAATAATAAAAATTACGTTTAACAACTAAAGAGCCCCTTATGGCCCAGCTGGCATGGCTCAGTGGTTGAGCACCCACCTATGAACCAGCAAATCAAGGTTCGATTACCAGTGAGGGCACATGCCAGGGTTGCAGACTCAATCCCCAGTGTAGGGCCTGCAGGAGGCAGCCGATCAGTGATTCTCTCTTATCATTGATGTTTCTATCTCTCTCCCTCTCCTTTCCTCTCTGAAATAAAAATATTAAAATAAATAAATAGCTCCTTATGGTTTGCAACTGCTTTCACATACACTATTGAGTTTAAGAATAGCGAGCTGAGCCAGATAACAGAGACTTCTGAATACCAGCTAAGATCTCGGAAATACATCAAGCATGTGGTGGGCGGTTGTTTATATCCTATCTCATTTAATTAAAGAAAAAACCTTGTAAAGTGAATGCTGTTATCACAATTTTACAAATGAGTAAATAATGGTTAAGGAATTTCTCAAGGTTATTAATAATAATACCACCACCAATAGCTATGCTATTACACATGGTGATTACTATGTGCTAGGCACTATGTAAGTATTCTCATCACAGCCCAATAAAGTAGGAACTATTGTTATCCCCACTTGGAGGTGGGAACACTGGAGCATGGAGATGGTGAACAACTCGCCCGATATACGCAACTACGAAGTGTCAGAGACTAGATCGGAATGCAGCCTGTCTGAAGCCTCTACCCCAGAGCAGAGCTGCTTATTAAAATATAATGTTACGGTGTTGTTTATCAACTGTAGCTCAACAAAACTGAAAGAAATATAGTGCAAACCACAAATGTGAGTCACATAAGTAAGTCTAAGTGTTTAAGGGCCACATTAAAAAGAAAAAAGAAACTGGTAAAGTTAATTTTAATAGGTTTATTTAACCAAATATTATCAATTCAACATGTAATCAATATAAAAATTAATCCTATATTTCACATGTATATGTGAAATCTTCTAAATCTATGTGTATTTTCCAACTTAGAGTACTTTTTGATTCAAATGCTAAATTTGCACCAGAAATATTTGGTCTGTATTTATGTATCCTACAATTGGTAGTTGAAAGCGTGTAGATTCACATGCCCAAGTTCTTCCAAACATACTTAAAAGATTTTCAATAACTGAGTCAAGTTTCAAAAACCATTTTTTAAATATTTGCATCCATATTGTCAAACATGTTTCCTTAATTTTAGGAGAAATAATCTGACTTGGAAGCAAAGTCTACCAGTTTCAAAACTGTCTAAGTAATTCATTAACTCTTGTGTTAAACTCAGTATTATTGAATTCAAAGGAGTGTCACATAATTTTAAAAGCAATTATGAATTCATCAAATAGTTATACATATTTTTCCTTAAGTTTTTACAACTAATTTACATAATGCTCTTGCTTACAATAAAAATCATTGGTATATTAACTCATGTTTAAAATGTGTTAAATTGTCATTGCTGGTTATTATGAAGATTTTCAATTTTGACAGAAATTCTTAGACTTCCTAGCTAGATCACAAATATATTTTTTCTTTCTTGGAACTTCCGATTTAACTCATTCCTATGCAGTGTGATATCAGTGAGAAAACATAAATCACACTACTATCTTTTTGTCTTTGATTGTTGAATATTTGGCAGGTATTCCCTTTGTTTCAAAATATCTTGAATTAGAGTTAACAGTACAAGAAATCTTTGTAAAGGTCCTCCATTACTCAACCAATGGGCATTGGAAAAGAACAAGATCATCACACTGATTTTCTTGTATTTCTTTCTACACTGCAACAAGCTGATGATTCATAGTATTTGCACATATATGGAATAATTTTAACAACTATATCCATAACACTTCAAAAACTGAACACAAATATTTCCAATATGTATCAAAAAGATCTGTTTCTTGCTTTAAAATCTCGATAAATTCATACTTTCAACTTAACATAGTTGGAGAACCCTTTGGTGGGATCAAAACAATGTTTTCATATCTAGCTGAATTTTTTCTTTGACAGATGTAAAACCTCTACAGTGTCTACACCAATGACTTTTTCCATAAATTTGAAAGTCTCTTGAGACAAAACACATCCAAAGTGTTAATTGGGCAAGATTTCCTCTAAAGCTGAAGGAAAGCCCTTGCAATTTTTCAAAAGTTAAATCCATTGAACTTTGATATAGTTAGGAAGATTTTTTTATTCAATGGGCCATTATTTAATGGCTTAATTGAAGAACTTTTATTTTTTGTAAAATATCCTCTTTCGTTTTCTTCTTATAATTTTCAAACAAAAGTTTTATAACTGAAATTATAATTTATTTTATTATCTCTCCAATATAAGATGGTTTTCTTCTTTGCTCAAGAATCCAAGTCATCTTATAGATACCAAAGTTATAAGCTCAGATCCAACTAAAAATTGTTCTAAAAATGTTAGTTGGTCATTTAATTCTAATTTCAGGACAAACTTAGACCTACCACTTAGCCACAATCCCTCTGAATGCCACACAGGTTCAACAAGATCTCTCCATTCTACTTGGTGGAACTTGAAAGTTTCTCAGCCCAGCTCAGGAAGCGGTATAATTTATAGCAACCTAAAGAATTCTCTTTGCTGAGTGGCATGTAGTTGCATCCTATGCAGCTTAATATTCAGTCTAAGATTCAAAGAACTCAAGATTTCTGGAGCTTTGTCTATGTATATGTACCTCTTCTCTGGTACTCTGTCTCAAAAATTCCAGCCATCTCAGCCTCCCCAAACTCTGATTTTTTGGTCTTCATTTCAGCTTGTCACATCTACTTGGGCCCACCTTCCTTGTGGTCTGAAAAGTGCCTCCAGGCAGAAAGCCAGGAATATTGGAGGGATCACTGCATTCTGCACTGTGTGTGATATAATGAAAACAAATATTTCATACATTTTGCCCAATTTCTTGTTTACCGGTAAGAGGCCAAGTCCAGTTCCAGTTAATTTTCATACCTTGAAGTGGAATTTTCTTCATTGCAATTGCCTCTGGCACTGCTTAATTTTTTTCTTGCTATAGCCCATAAATATATTTTTCTGGACAAGTCCAATTGTCTTATCTTTCTAACTTTCTTCCCTGCTGTGACTGACAGGCTATTACTTCCTTTCTCCCCAGGAATCTAAAGGATTGCATTTCTCTCATTTTTGTTTTAGCAACCCATCTGTTCCTCTAGCTTTTTCTCTGCTGGTGTTACTTTAGTGTCACTTTTCTTGTGCGTGGGCATCCTCGAAGGTGGTCCTTGAGGCTCTTTCTCTTCCATTATCCAGGTCCTTTTTGGGAATCCCTACTGTAATGCATGAGGGTTGGCAGTATGTCTGCTGCCTGGATCAAATACAAGTTAAGAAGGATTCTCTCCATATCTGGGTTTCCCCTTTTATAAGTGCCCAAGTATCAGCTCAGTCTCACCATTTGTAAAACAGAGGCCCTACGTTCTCCAAAATTTAAAAATACATGTAGTACATATAAACTGTGTAGAAAATGGTATAATAAACACCCACCAATCTAATATCCAATTAAATTACATATACATAAAGCATTACAGATATAGCTAGAGTCCTCAGTGTATCTCCCTCAGTTCTTCTTTCAACATTCCCCTTTCTACCTTCCTTCTAAAAAGTAGCAAGACCACTGAATTTGATGTTTTCAATTTCCATGAAACACACACACACATACATAGCATTATACATATACATATACATATACATTTATGCCCGATCCTGCAGCTCAAGTGTAAATCTCATCTCCTCCACCTTGGCACAAACACCACCTGTGGGCTCCTCGGAATTTATTGTCTTGGCACTCATCAAATATTGTCCTGAATGAGGAGTTATCTTTCCCTGAATATGCATGCACCTCATCTTTCCCCTAGAGCGCATGCTCCCTTAAGGTTGATACCATAACATTTAGCCATCTGCTTTGCTCATAATAGACCAAATAAACAGATGTCGTTGCTTGTTTGGTTCATAGGGTGTCCAGCTGTCCAGGTTGCCCTGGATGTAGGGAGGTCCTGGGACAGGAGACTTTCGGTATTAGAACTGGGAAAGTCTCTAGCAAACCAGGAAAGTTGGTCACCCTATGGTTACCTGAACATCTGTGGACATCTGTGTGTACATCCGTGTTTTCCCTGGTATATATTCCCTGCTTTGTTTCCATAGTTGAATTTTATTTGTTGTGAGCTTTCTCCACTGAAGATGAGCTCGATGCAGGCAGACTTTGTCTCATTCATGGCTGTTTTCCAAGCACTTGGAATGGACAAATTAATGAATATTTTCTAAATGAATGAATAAGGAGCATCATTATATCTTGTGAAAATCACATTGTCCTTCTGGGTAACAGGACCTCATAGTCCCACAAATACAAAATTTGTGAAGTGCTAGGCAAGCTTATGGTGGTGACAAGTCTGAGCCATTCAATTTCACATGGTAGTTCTAGTCTTAATTTTTTGAGGAATTCCCATTTTTTCCATAGTGGCTGTACTAATTCACATTCCTACCAATAATGAAGATATGGATCCATCAGTGCAAAACTGCCAAGTCAAGGGAAGGCAGACTATTCAGCTCACTTAGTTTTATTTTCTAATTTTAAATTTAGGCTTAATAATTTTTATATTCCTTCTACTCCGCAAGTGTTTAACCATTTTTATGTAAATGACAAATCAATTTCTGAATTTTGTTTAGTACTTGCTGTATTTTGGATAGTGAGGGTCTTATAATAGGGTAGAGAGAGAACAATTTGGTTCTCTTTGTGTTACTTCTTATATAATTCTCACTTTTATTAAGCATCATTATCCGGAAAACACTGCTCTAAAAACGTCCTTGTCCTTAAGAAGTTTAAAATTTAAACAGAATCTCCAAGGAAGAGATCCCAGTAAGAGTTAAGTGGCAATCCCCAAATCTGCAAACCACTGATCAGCAAATTTGTACTGGTACTGTTGTAGTAGTTGAAGGCCTTTGGCTGAAGAAGGCGTGAAGATTAGTGGGATACTAAGTTGATATGAGAAACCTACTCTTGGAGGGTGCAGATTTGTAGAAATCTTTGTAGTAGATGCTAGATTGCCCAAGCCTGGCGCGAAAATAATTCCCCAGAACTGCCGTGCCAAAGTCACTCCACAGCTACACATTTACACTGCAACTACCAACTCTGCGGCTTAGGGCGAGTGAGGCTCCAAGGCCCGCCCAAGAGTCCAGTACCTCGCTCCGATTGGACAAGCTTACTTCCTCGCCTTTCCCGAGCTCCTCCGCCCGTCAATTACCCTCCCTCTCTTTGCCCCGCCCCTTTTTGGTGATTTAACACCATATGCTGTTTCCCGCCCCAGCCCTCAAACTCCTCACTAGTCGCTTCAGTTCCTCATTGGCCAGCAGAGAGGAGGGGGAAGGGAAGGGGCATTCTATTTTACTCTCTAAACTACCCCCTGTAGTTTCCTGGTCTTCTTAAGCTATCAGGAGAGCAACGACCGCCTGGAGCTGTCACGCAAGCGTGCAAAGACGCTCACTGGTGGAGGGGCACTTCCCTTCCCAAGAAAATTCATTGCTCCGTTGTGACGCAGGCGGCGTTCTGCTCGCTGTCTTCACTTACGACTGGCTGTGAGCAAAGTCCGTCACACAACCACGCCCCATTCTAACCTCTCTGCTTGAGACACCTTCCAGGACGCCACGCCTCACCGCGTTACTGCCGCTGAGCCCTGCAATTGGCTGAGGGAGCTGGCATGCATTCCCATTCCCATCCACAACTCCCTCCCAAGTATTCCAAGGCTGGCGGGACCCCGCGGAAGTTGTCAATCTCCGCCCTTCCCCACCCCTCGCGAGGCCCCTCCCCCGGGCCTCACGCCCCGGCGCGCGCACACGCACACACACTCCCCCCTTGCGCGTCCCCACTGCCTTCTCAAGTTGTAGCGGACGCTCGCGGGGGGTTCTGCGTGGGCGGCGGAAGGGCGCGTGGGGGAGGGAGCTCAGACTGCTCCGCACCCTGAGGAGCGCTGGTGTGCTCGCCCAGAGCCCGGGCGGCGGGTTACCGCCACGGGAGATGAGGGGACCGCGCTGACAGGGAAGAGCGGGCACCGCGGCAGAGGCTCGGAAGGGACCCGCGATGGCAGCGCCTCGGGAGGAGACTCCAAGGAAGGCGGGCTGCTCTGGCAGCGGCCGCTGAGGTGCTGGCCGGCTGGCGGGCGACCTGGACTGAAGGCGCGCTCCGCGTCCGCGCCCCTGCTCCGCCGCCTCAGTTGTCTAAACTTCAGGCTCCCTTCCAAACGCCCTCCGCGCCCGGAGTCAACAACTTCTTGGCCCCCCTGTACCCCCGCCCTTGCCTCCGTCGGCCCCGGGAGCCCGCCGCGCGGCGGGGACCAGGAACCTCCGGCCCTGAGATGCGCTTGTGAGGCGTTGGCGGGCGGCGAGGAGAAGCTCGGCGGCGCCCGGGAGCGGGAAGACGGTGTGGCCGGGGGCACGGGGCGGAGGGGCGCGACCGCTCCGCGCCTCACCCCCGCCTCCTCCTCCTGCCGCTGTCCGTTCCGTGCAAGCAGCAGCCGGAGCTGGCAAGCGCCTGGGCCGCGGAGATGTCGGCGTCGTCGCCGCCGGCGGGGGCTGCCAGTGCCGCCATCTCGGCCTCGGAGAAAGTGGACGGCTTCACCCGGAAATCGGTGCGCAAAGCGCTGAGGCAGAAGCGCTCCCAAGGCTCGTCGCAGTTCCGCAGCCAGGGCAGCCCCGTGGAACTGCAGCCCCTGCCCCAACTCAAAGGTAAGTTTGCAGGGGGCGCCTGCAGAGCCATTTCCTTCTGGGGCTCTTGCTGCCCAGCTGAGGCGGGTAGTGTCAGTTGCGTTCCCCACGGTGCCTTAGCGCCCCCTCCCCCTCCGATTCCAACAGGTTTGCTGTGAAGAGTTGCTTTTTTTTTCCTCCCCGATTCCCCTTAACTCTTCCCCCCTGAGAGGAGCAGGCTCACCTTCCCCACCTGCGCGCGCGCTCACCTGCCCTCGTTATTGGAACTCGCCCAGTGCATCCAGAGAGGTGTTCTTTCCTCTTCCCCAGGCTTGCCTTTCCCCTGTCTTGCTTTAGACAACCTGTCTAACCTTCCGACCTTCACTCTCCCGAGACCCACCACCTCCTTTCGGACAGTAGTTCGTCTCTACGTACCCACCCTCTCCTAATTCCCTCCCATTGATTGCTCCTAAGAGTCTTACCGGGAATCCTAATGGAAACAAAAGTTACCTGGCCTTTAGATACATTGAGAACGAAAAAGCCTAAAATATCTGAGCGGTATAGTTAGTGTCTTACTAACTGGGTCGTAGGTTTCAATGTTATCTTTTGGCCCAAAGACGGGAAAGACCTAAAATACTTTGAGACGTTGTACACGGTAAATGTGGAGACGGATAAAGAAGTTAGTGTTGCTTTGCAATGGAATGGGAACTTAGTTCGCTGAGCAGTGATTCCATGGACTTGGTCGGTTTGTACAGTAACTCGAATTGGTATCCTTGCCTAATGCCTTGCAAGAACTTGGCTCACTTTTCCCACTTAAGTTTAGAGGATTTTTAATAAATTGTTTCCCGGTATTCTAGTTGAATCTTTGTGAATTAATGTCTTCGTTTTTAAGAGATCGAAATCATCATAGAACAAGATGATAATGCTCCTAGTTAAAACAATTTTTCGACGAAAGAAACCTGATAGAAATCTAGATCACCTGTTTTGCAAGGCCAGGAAATTAAAGGTTTATACTAAAATAGATAAATGTTCAGCAGATTTTTCAATCCATTTATCCCCTTCAAGGCCAGTCTGGTTCTGATTTGCCTTTGGGCCTATGAATCCAGCCTTAGCTTGGCTAAGAGTCTACAGAAAACCCCAGATCAAATCACAGTTGACCTACATACAATAGCTCTGGAACCCCATTCAGACCGTACATGGCCCTGCTTCTAAGTCAAGAGCATCCCACAGCCAGAATCAAACTGGCTTTTAAAAGAAGGTTTTAAGATATATGTAGCCTGTGCTATTGCATTTATAACTTGCTTTTTAGCATACAAAAATTGTTAACATTTATATATTGTAGTCAATTGATAAACCACAAGGTAGGCATTACCAAGACTTCAATTCTTGAGTGATGTCATAGCTATAAAAATTATCATCTTACCTATTATGGATTGCTATTCATGGATTTTAAATCTTAAACATAATTACAATATCATAGTTTTATATTACTGATTTTCTTCATTAAATTGTTGAATTGTTTTTACAGTTTGAAGGTTTAGTGCTAGTGTTTTTCTTTCATATGTGTTTAATTTGCTTTTTAGTAAGGTATTGTAGTTTAGTATTCTTACTGGTATAATATTTACTTTTACTTAATACAAATAATTGAATATTAAACATGGTTGGTTCAAGCCATGAGATGCAGCTTTAATACATTTTGTTTTTTAAATGGCAAAAATATGCAGTCATCCAAGTTATATGGCATATAGTTCAAGAAGTTGAAGGTGCCATTGAATGTTTTATTTATAGTATATTTATTTATTTGGTCACAGCTAGAGAAAAAAAAGAGTGGAACTTTAGATTATTTCTATATATTTTGCAGGAAAATATAATTTATGCAAATTTGATTGAGGGAAATTAAGATCCTTACTTGGATTGCCTCTAATAGGAAAAACTACTTTTACTCCAGATGCCAAAATGCTTGAAAAGTGATTTTTTAAAAAAATTCAATTGCTTCACTTCGTACTTTGGCAGTGTACTTGATACCACAGCGTTCTGTGCTTTTTCTGTCAGTAGTAGTTTTTTCCATTTGTGGCCTTAACAAAAACCAGTGGAAAGCCCTTCAGAATGTGTATGAAAGAGAATTTTTCATCTGCTCTGAAATATTAGCTTAGTGTAGAGTGATTCAGATATCTGTAGGCATCCAAGATTTTTCTAGTGTTTTTACCTGCTTGTGTTAACACTTGATCCACATGGATCTAAACTGGAAAAGTGCCTGCTATTTTCCTCAAAACATACTAAAGGTAAGAATTAACAAAATAAGACAGCTTTTTCATCTGTAAGAAGTTTATTTTTGCAAAATCATTTAGTAAGTGGGTTGCAAGTTTTTAATGTTGAAAATGGTCAGAGTAAATTTTCTGTTTTGCTATAGAAAGTATTTAATAGCCCAACTGGCATGGCTCAGTGGTTGAGCATTGACCTATGAAACAGGAGGTCATGGTTCGATTCCTGGTCAGGGCCCCTGCCCAGGTTGTGGGCTTGATCCCCAGTGGTGTGCGAGCAGGAGATAGCCAATCAGTGATTCTTTCTCATAATTGATGTTTCTATCTCTCTCTCTTTCTCTCACTTCCTCTCTGAAATCAATAAAAAAATTTTAGGTATTTAATAAGCCTTGTAAAAAGAATTTTTTAAAAATGAGAAACTTATTTAAAAATATAAACTCTTATATTCTATAACTTAAAATTTTTTTTCAAAACACTTTTTAAGTTTCTTGTTATGTTAATTTTATAAGCACCTCAGAACAAGGTACTAAAAAACAAAAGTAGGAGCATCTTATCAATTTTTTCTGTACTTAAATTTATGGTAGTATACGACTTTTTTTCTACCTTAAACTTCTGGTAACCAACAGTTAGGAAACTTTTAACTTTTCAAAAATATGTTATTCACAATAGGAAGTTTTTCAGTCTGTTTAACTTTTTTTTTTTTTAGAGAAAGTGGCTTGTTTTTTGTTTTTTTACTTATTTTTTGTTAATCCTCACCTGAGGATATTTTTCCATTGATTTTTAGAGTTAAGGCAGGGGAAGAGACAAAAACATCAATGTGAGAGAGACACATTGATTGGTTGCCTCCTGCATGCACCCCCTAACCAGGGCCTAGGATCAAGCCTGCAACCTAGGTACATGCCCTTGATCAGAATTGAACCCAGGACCCTTCAGTCCATAGGCCAATGCTCTATCCACTGAGCCAAACCAGCTAGGGCTGTTGAACTATTTTTAAGTCTGAAGGTTTGGTTTGATAATGTAGTAGATGTCTTACATTTATAAAACATGTAGCATTTACAAATTACTTTACACTTTCTAAAAAATTATAACAAGTGAAACAGTCCAAAGATGTGTAACTTCTCATCTCTGGTATGCCTTGCTTTTTCACACCTGTAGTATGACAAGGCACAAGCTCAGTGTCGTTTTATAAACATTATATTTCATTGGGTCATCCCAGTAACTCTGCATAAGACCAATGTTATTCCCATTTTATCCATGAGAAAATTGAGGTTTAAATAGCCTAGTTTCAGACCTGTGATTATTTATTTGGATGGTGTTGCAACTAACACTGTACCCAGATCAAATGATTTCAATATTTTTGCTGTTAATCTATTTTGCTGGTAATCTATATGAAAATTTGAAGTAGTATGATAGAACGAGTTGAGTCAATGGGGTCAGTTCTGAGTCACATTCAGATTTTTAATTTGAGTTGTTTTCCTTATCTGTAAAATGGGGTAATACCTTCATTCTCTCTAGGATTATGGGGATTAAGTGAAATAATGTAATTAAAGTGCCTAAAAATAGGCAGTCAAAGAATGTTAGCTTCCATTGGCTTTAATATTTGAAAATCCAGATTAAAAATATTTTTTAAAATGAAGGGTTCACATAAATTGTAAGCTTTCCTAATGTACTTACAGTATGCTTTCATTTATAATCAGTGTTAGATACGATTTATGTGAAGTGAAGTTGTAACATTTTTTCAACATAAGTGTGGAAGTGGAAATAGGTTAGAGTTAGACTCTTTAAAATATTGAATGCTGTAGTTAGAAGTTTTTACCAAGCAAAGAAATTGAGTTAACCAGTAAGAGTATATACATGTGCATTTCTCATTGGAGACAGCCAGTAGATAAACAAAGAACTGAAATGAAGCTGGCTTTGAAATTGAAGTCTCCTTCAGATGAGGTGAAAAACTTCCAAATATCACTCAGATTATTGTTGGTATATTCTTAGAAACTGGTCCCACTGGAATTATGGAGGCCAGTAACAGGTGTTGATTTGAAGTACCTTGCTCATCTTTAGGGGGAAAATATTTTTTTCCCTTGAGTTATGTGGTCTTTTAGGATAACAGGAACAAGAACACTGACGTGATCTGAAGTTTCATAACTATCTGAACTTTATTGTCAGGGGAAAACACTACTAACCCAACATTTAAGGTTTGTAGATCTTCTCTAAGTTAATAATCATTTTATCAAAGCCCCAAATCCCTTTTTGCAATCAAATGGCACTAAACAAGAGTTGAAATTCATCAGAGTATGTTAAGAAAAAGGTTTACAAAGGGATATAACATTTTACAACTATTTCCTGGAAGTAATGTCATTTTTTCTGGAAGATTTATTTTGTAATTTTTAAAAACTTTTTTGGGATATACAGCACTTCTTAGAGAAATTGATATAGGGTCAATTGCTGGTTTTCATATGAAGACTTTTTTGTCTAATTTAGTGTTTTCAGAATTGCTAGTTAGGGTCAATTTCTTTTCTCCCAATTTTATTACATCCTCTTATTCTTAATTGAATTTTGGATTATTTTCAAAAATGTCTAGGTTAATAAAGTGATAATCCACTAAAATGTATTTACTAAAATAGTGTGATCATTAAGATAGAGCACCACCTGTCAATAAATACTAGTGGACTTGACTTGTCTTCCTGCATCATTGATGACTCACAGTTGCTTTGTGCTACTTGTTTAACTCCTTTGAACTTTAGTTTAACCATTTTTACTGGTAAAAATAAACTTTCCCTTGATAAAATTACAAAGATGAATTAGTCCTTAATGAGTTATTGTCCCTCTTTGGATTACAAAGCTTTATCAACAAAAATAACACATTTGGGAAATAGATTTTTGTGATTTATATTTTAAATATAAATTTTTTAAATTTGTAAAAAGCTGGGGATAGAGACCAGCTCTCTGGTTCTCAAACCTGGCTCTACACTTGGAGAGCTTCAAAAAATAGTTCTCCACCCTAGAGATTCTAAATTAATTGGTCTAAGGTAGGCTTCAGACATTTGTATTTTTAAAAGCTCCTGGGGTGGTTCTAATGTGCAGCCAGGATTGAGAATCACTGGTTTAACATTATCTGCCTATTGGCTTAATTAATTAATTAAGACTTTGTCCTTTTCTCTCTGATATTCATGGCTCATTACCACCTTATTAACATTTCCTGCCCTCATGTCACCTCCTGCTATTTACTTTTCACTCCCTTAACTTTGCTGCCCCCTGTGGCTAATCAGCTGCTCTCCTGAAGGGGATAGTGCTGTCCAAGATTCTGGAGTTTTAGGTATGATGAAATGATTCTATTGGATTTTTCTATAGTTATCATAAAACTGGACTATTATAATTTGATACTAAGTGGTCAGTTTTTCTTTCCTTTGTGATTTTTGGAGCTGTGGCTGAGCTGTCAAGAAAAAGTGATAGAGATTTGTCTCATTTTAATCCCATCATTCAGGATAATATGAGTCCAATGACTTTGGAATGTAAAAATATTTGCTGTATGCTCAAAGCATTGTTCTGCTTCTTGAAAATTTAGAATTAATATTACTACTACTGTATGTGTTGAATAGCAGGTATTAAATGAACTATTTTAGAATTTAGCTGTTTTGGGGCCTGCTTTGTATTTATTTAGCATTAAACGTTTTTCTTGCCCTGGCCACTGTGGCTCAGTTGGTTGGGCAATGTCCTGTGCACTGAGTGGTGGTTGGTTTGATTCCCTGTCAGGGCACATGCTTGGGTTTTGAGCTCATCGGGCTCCATCCCATCAGGGGTGTGCAGGAGGCAGCCAATCGATATTGCTCTCTAAAATAATTTAAAATGTATTTTTTAAAAACAGAAATGTTTTCCTCCAACAGTGTTTTCACTATCATCTTAATCTTGACCACAGCTTTGTATTGAAGGTAGGGCAGTGAAAACCTGCAGCCACTTATATTCCATCCATATCCCTGGCCTTTCTGCTAAATAGTTTGATTAATGCCTGCATTTGTTGCTGTTTTGAGTCAGTATTCCATTGTTAATGTAGTGATACGTTCTCTCGCCAGAATAAGATGGTAAAATTTATGTGAAAGAAGTCATCTGTTTTCACAACCCATTATGTTACAAAGCACTGTATTCTGTGCATAGTAAATTGGTCCTCTACACAGAATCATTGTTTTGATGAAGGAATTACCTGTAGGTTGTCTTCTAGCCCTCCTCCTCTTACCACCTCCCTTCCAACCCCGCCCTGTTATTGATGGTGCTTCTTTCAGTGATGTTTGATGATATCTTCCAGCAGATTGGTTCTCTTGTCTTTTTGTTTGTTTGTTTGTTTTAATATATTTGTGCCTAAATCTGGTTCAAGATGTTAAAGTAAATAAATTCTAGGTTTTTAATACTAAGATAGAAAATAGTAAATGTAGGTTTAAAACAAAATTTTTTGCTCTTAACATTTTGTGCTTTGCAAATGACTGGTGTTAGTGACAGGTAACATTATCGATAGGTTTCTTGCTAGGAAAAGTATTGTGTAAGGCTTATGTGGAAAAGTAATAGCTGGGTTGTTATACATGTCCCAGCTGTGGACATGTGTATATAAACGTTGAATAAACTTACATAATTAGTTTGCAGTAATTTCTAAATTTGAGATTCAATCTTTATTTGTAAAGGATGTCCTTGAAGGAGATAGGAGTAGGTTTGAAATATATCATTTTAGTGTATTATTATGTAACAAGGAATCTAAATGCTTTGCTGAAAGAATTTTACATGACAGGCTAGGTTTATGCAAAATAAACTTTACTTGTCTGAGCAGGATATTGACTAATAAGCAGCTTCAAACCTACTTTGTATGCATATCTTTTTGAACTCTTCCTTACAGGAACTTGTTTTGGAGTGAGTAATAATGAATTTTCTAAGTCCTGCAATTTGAATCACACTTCCAAAAGAAACCTAGTATGATTTTTGGGGGGCTAGAGGTAGTTTGCTGAATATGATGGTCTCACATGATAAAATTCAAAGAACATATCTCTAACTTCAGTCCTAAAGGCAAGGGATTTATTGGGAACACACTCCTCCTACTGGAGTGGTGATGCTAATTGCACCTCTATAACCTTACTGGGATGTTATATCTAGTTGAGTCTTGGAATTACGGAAGTCATTCTAGTTTAACCTGCATTGGGAATTAATTTCACTCTTGTTCTAAATTAATAGCTATGTTGTCATTTCATCAGTGAAGCTTTCTTTAAGGTAGGGTGGAAAGTATAGAGTTTTTTTTAGCTTAGATACTCTCAGATTTTGTTTAATGAACAAACTGTATAGACAATAGCTAAAAAGATGTTAAATGTCTGAAACAGCAATTTCTTAATGACTGGGCTTAGAACTTGTAGTTCAAGAATACCAAATCTTAAATATAGGTTAGAAGTTAATACATTTTTTCTGTTTAATTGGTTTTGGCTTTGTTTCACACTCATTGGTAAAGGTTATTCTAGAATTACAGCTATCATCAGAAGTTGATTATTTGAACTCATTGTTAATCGCATGTCTCTAAATTGATAAAGTGAAAAAGATGAGATAGTTTGTGTTGTAAACTCTGAATTTTGATTTAGCAAAACTGGGTGTGTGTTTTTTTAACATAATGTTTCAAACAGACTTTTCTAGAGATAAACATTTGTTGAAGTCAAAAGTAAAATAAGATATAACTTATGTAAGATTATGTATCTTCTTTTTAAGAAAACATCACTGCCATTTTTTCTTTTAATTGGCCACAGGAAAAGATTTTGTTTGCTTGCTGAGAAACTAAATACATATTTTATTTTCAAAATCTAGTACAGAAATATTTTCTTCTCTTTGATGTCCATAGTGCATAAAATTTAGGTGAACCATTGAAGAGATTAAAATTTAGTAAAGGGAGTAAAATGATGAATATATTTTCTTTTGAAATTAAATGTCTTTGGGAGATTCCAGTTGGGCAATATAGACATGCAAGCAGGCAGTTTAAAATAGTGTGATCAGTGTTGTGATTCGAGTAAGCAATAAGAGGCCAGGGGAGCATGTGTGGAACCCGACCCAATTTTGATATATGAGGGGAGAGATCAGGGAAAGCTTCCTGGAGAAAGTGAAAGGTAAACTAAAACCTAAAAGACAGATTTGTTTAACAGGTCCATCTAAATGACAGTATGTGCAGCCCCACAGGTAAGTGAGCATAGCATATTTGAGGAAGTGCCAGCAGTCTCTGTGGCTGTGATAGAGGCTATTATAATAGGAAACTGGCTAGAGAAGAGATTGGAGCAACAATTAGGAGCTAGGTCATAGTCTGATGCCACATATTGCATTTATTCCTGGCAGTAGTATGAGGAGTGTATTGAGAAATGGGAGTGTGGAACATTAGTTAGCATGCTGGCACAGTAATCCAGACAAGAGATGAAGGTGGCCTTGCTTACATGGAGATGGAGTGGTATTACAGGCAGGTCTTGGTGAGAGGGAAGAATCAATGATGACACATTTCCAGCTTAGACAGCTAGAGGTAATGATAGCAGTTTTACTTGGGAGGAAAGAATGGTTCCTCTTGGACAGATCCAAATGCTTGTGGGAAACTGAAGTGAAGCTGTCTAGTAGGAAGTTAGATATTTGGGTCTGGAGCTTAAATAGAAAGATCTGTGCTAGAGATAATTTGGGAGTCTTTAGATTAAAGGTGGCATTTGAAGCAATCTAAGTAGAAGCAACTGCCCACAGAAAATGTGTAGGATGAGAAGAAGCCAAGGAATACCGTCATTTAGATGGACAATCAAAGAAAAAGGCAAGAGAGACAGCTTGAGGTGGAGGCAAAGGAGGACAGGAGAGAGTAAAGGCAAAGCAGTCCAGGGAAGATAATCTTTTAAAAAATGGGGGCCCCGGTTAGTAACAGTGAAAAAAGCTGTTGACAAGTCAAATAACTGAAAAGTTTCCCTGGGTTTGGTAGTCTTTAGGCAACATTGGTGACTTGAGAGTCATTTTAGAAAATTGATAGACTTGAAATTCCCATAAGGTGAGGAGTGAATGAAAATTATGGAAGCCAAGTCAGTAAGTTTGGACATCTTTTTCAGGAAACTTGACAATTAAAAACACATATATCACTCTAGCTGCTGTATGCAGAATGGATTGTAACAACAGTCCTTTAGGAGGAGGATCCATTAATAGGTTATTATAATAGGCTAGCTGAGACACAATAGGCTTGGGCTGGGGTAGTAGCAGTAGAGATGGAGAAAAGATGTATTTGAGATACATCTTGGATAGGACTTGTTAATGAATTTTATTTTTTGAGGTTGGGGAAGGAGACAGAGAAGGAAAGGTATGAATCAAGGATGATTCCCAGATGTTTTAGTTTAGATCACTGGGTAGATAGGTCTATCACCAGTTTAAAGAAAAACACCATTTTGTGTCATGCAATAAATCACAATTTTATAATGATTTATAACTAAGTAAGTTTACATATAGACCCAAACTTCAAATTTTGTTGAAGAAACTAAAACAGATTATATTTTTGTGCAAGTCATTTATAGCTCAATATCTTCTCAATTGGTTATTGATTCTTAACTATAATATTAAATTGCAGATGTGTATTGCCTGCACTAAAGCAAAATTAGCACCTGTCTTCTAACAATGCAAAGGATAATATTTGTAATTGAATACCTTACCAACATACTGATTTCTTTTAGGTCCTGGGCGAGTAGGCCAGTATTGAACTTTAAGAACCTTTAAAGCAGGAGTAGGGTACCTTTTTTCTGCCAACAGCCATTTGGATATTTATAACATCATTTGAGGGCTATACAAAATTACCAACTTAAAAATTAACCTGCTCTATTTGGTCAAACATTTAATTAATTCACCCTAATGCCTTGGTAGGGCCAGACCAAATGATTTTTCGGGCCTTATATGGCCTGAGTGCCAGATGTTCCCCACCCCTGCTTTAAAGCATGGGATCTTTATTAAAATTTTTTGATATGAAAAATGTTTTATTGATCTTCTTTGGGGTCTCTCTTTTAGCACTGTTCCTCTCTTTAAGTAAAAATTTTATTGGAGAACATTTGTTTTATGAATTAGTACTAAGAAACAAGATGAAGTGAACTTTTAATCACTCAGAACATTTTTGTCAGAGCTAGATTTGTGATTTGGAGATGTTACTCAGTCTGAATTATAATCTGTAGTTTTGAGGAATTATGAAATATGAAGAATTGATTAGACTACTTATTTTTGCTTCTCTGTTGAAAATGTTGGGTATATTTTAATCCCATTTTTCACAAGCTATGTATACAGTTTTTGAAACTTTGTTTTTGTTTTTTAACTGTGGCCATGTTAACATAGCAATGTCTTTCTGATCATTATTTCTCAATTTGAGGGAGGAAATTAAATGGGGGCAACATGACTGAGACTTGGCTATAAAAGTCAATTGGGCTAATTCATCTATGGCTTTCTTGCAGTCTCCTGCTAAAACTTTCAGAAAAACTGAAATTAGACAACATGTTATCTTCTTAAGTTGTTTTTGGTTTTCTACATACATTTGTGTTTCCAGTGAATGAACCAGCCTAAATTTGAATACAAAGTGGGAATAAAGTAGCAAATGTAGCAATGAAGTGCTTTTAAGGAAAGGTGCATTGGATTTTCAGTCCCATTATCTTGATAGGAAAGTTCAGTCATTCATGTAGGAAAGGTGTAAAAATAACTCAACTTGCCCTAGCTGGTTTGGCTCAGTGGATAGAGCCTCAGCTTGCAGACTGAGGGGTCCCAGGTTCCATTCCAGTCGGGCACATGCCAGGAATGCGGGCTCAATCCCCAGTGGGGGGCGTGTAGGAGGCAGCCAATCAGTGATTCTCATCATTGATGTTTCTGTCTTTTCCTCTTCTTTCCTCTCTGAAATCAATAAAAATAAAAATAAAAAATACACTCATCTTTTACCTAGCTACCAAATACTCAGGCACTGGTTTTGGTATTTCCTATATTTTGATATTCTGTTTTTAATTTGGAACACCTGGGTTACACATAACATATTTTGAGAATTTTTTTTTTTTTAAGATCTAGTAAAGTAACGTCTGTGGAATAGGAATTACTATTTTAGGATACAATACTTGCTCTGAGTCATGAGAGAGTCTCAGTTTTCATGGTTTTCTAAAATAAACTCATTTAAAGACTATGCAATGAGAAATGTTATATTCTTAACTATCTTAGTTCTTTTATAATGACTATTATTCTTGTAAAAATGTAAAGGTTCACTGTTAAAAACAGGTCAAAAAAGCATCTTACAAAGATAGAAAATAAAAATCCCCAGTCAGAGAAAATCTCTTAAAATTTTGAGCATCTTCCTGTATTTTTCCTCAGTGGAATCATATATATGCTGTTTTGTAAACTTACTGTTTTTACTTTAATATAATATAAATAGCATATTTCTGAAAGAAAAAATTAAAATCAGTTTAAAATTACTTCTGATTAAAATTTTTATTTCTGGAAATACTGAATCAAATAATTTTAAACCTTGATGATAAATATTCCTTATATTAAAAGGAAAGGAAACCATTTCTAGGAGTACTGGGGAGTTATACATGGTCTCTTTAAAAAGCCATTTAAAGAAATGCATCATCTCAGAAAATATCATATACATTATTTTGTTTATAATTTCAGGGTTCTTGGATTCCCCATCACTACCACCAACACCTTGAATCCTATCTATAGTCTACTGCTGGAGGGAAATGGGGTGTTTATAGACCTCTGGCCCTGCTTTAGAGACTTCAAAACCCTTGTTAAAATAGGTACTCTTTCCCCTTAATATGGTAGCAGGTGTTTCTTAGGTGGGAGTAGCTGTAAGATGGAATCTTAACCACAGCCATCAAAACTGAAAACAGCTTTAGCACTCCATTCTGTCTATAAAGATCTCTCTAATACTTCTTGTTCACCAAAAGTCCCAAATGAGAAACAAAGATGGTCCTAAAAACCTGTTTTATTTGATGAATAACAGGTTTTATATTCAAATTGAATTAAGCAGATGACACAAATGTTCCATTTATTTTACCAGGAGACTGTTTTTCAGTATTCTGCTTTCTAATATAAAATGCCCCATTTAGCTAATCTTCATTCTTTGTTATACTTTTCTCTCTAATCAGAAATGGTTTTTAAATACAAAAGATAACAGTTAATTCTTTTGAAATAAAACTTGAACAATATGTTTTAATCCTATGATGCAATAGTTGTGGATATATTTACATGTGCATAGTAAAGTGTGGAAGTATTTATGCTCTTCTAAGTTTTAGATAGTATTCTGGGAGTTTTCTTAAAGCAGTATATATTTATATATTAGACATGTAGGATGCATATATTTGAGTTTCCTAAAATTTTCAATTGTAATGAAATCATAGACCCTTAACTAAGTCATATTTAGTTACAGTGCTGTGAATCATTTGTTAATAAATGTTTCCATTGTTTCTTTATAATAGCTTGATCCTTTAAAGCTTCGAATAAAACTGATTTTAGACTTAGTTATTAATGTTCTAGGGATATTGCCAGAAAAAGCTACATGTCCTATATTCTGTGCCAGTTTCTTAAATTAGAATCTTGGATTGCATCCTCAGCGTGTCACTGTAGTGGTATTGCTGGGTTGCTATGATACGGTGCTTGTTCTGTAATTTGTAGCATGAATCCTATATGAGATCCTACTTCAGATTTCAAATATGTGAGCAGCAGTAGTTGGGAATATTGTATCTTTTTCCTTTAAGCAAAATTATACCTATAAAATTTATTTTTGATTAAGTTATAATATTAAGATATCTGGTGCTTCAAACTATTTTTTATTAGACGTAAAAAAGGGTATTAATGGACAAATTGAAATAATTTGATTATTCCTAAAGTTAGTTTATTACATTGACTTTTATGAAAAATGGGCAAGAAGAGAAAGGCTTTATGGTACTGACTATATTAAAATTTCAGTGTTCTTTAGTTTGGTATTTGAAGTCTTGAGATAAATGAATATAGATTAGATTTTCTGGTAAGATGCATTTGACACAGTACCAGCAAAACTACATTACAAGGGAAAAATTCCAAATTATCTTTACTGAATTTTTTAAAATCAGTGAACTCTTAAAACTAACCCTACATAGCAGTATTAATAGAATATTATTACCTCTTTCTCATTTTATGTGGTGGTTTTTGGGTTTTCGTTTACATGTTCTATGAAAACTTCGATCAAATTTAGTATTATAAATTAGTATATTGCCTAGCCCATGTGGCTAAGTGGTTGAGTGTCTGTCTATGAACCAGGAGGTCACAGTTTGATTCCCAGTTAGGGCACATGCCTGGGTTGTGGGCTTGATCCTCAGTAGGGGGATTACAGAAGGCAGCCAATCAATGATTCTTCTCTCACTAGAGGCCTGGTGCACAAAATTCATGCACAGGGGGATGTGTCCCTAAGCCCAGCCTGCACCCTCTCCAATCCAGGACTGCTGGCTCCCAACTGCTCGCCTGCCTGCCTTCCTGATTGCCTCTAACCACTTCTGCCTCCCAGCCCGATCACCCCCTAACCACTCCCCTGCCAGCCTGATTGATGCCTAACTGCTCCCCTGCCAGCCTGTTTGCCCCTAACTACCCTCCCCTGCAGGCCTGGTCACCCCTAACTGCCCTCCCCTGCAGGCCTGGTACCCCCCAACTGCTCTCCTTTGCAGGCCTGGGTCCCTCCCAACTGCCCTTCCTTGCAGGCTTGGTTGCCCCCAACTGCCCTCCCTTGCAGGCCTGGTCCCTCCCAACTGCCCTCCCCTGCTGGCCTGATTGCCCACAACTGCCCTCCCTTGCAGACCTGGTCCCTCCCAACTGCCTTCCCCTGCTGGCCATCTTGTGGCAGCCATCTTGTGTCCACATGGAGACAGTCATCTTTGACCACATAGGGGCAGCCATCTTGTGTGTTGGAATGACAGTCAATTTGCATATTATTCTTTTAATTATTAGATAGGATTAGATAGGATAGAGGCCTGGTGCACTGGTGGGGGCCGGCTGGTTTGCCCTAAAGGGTGTCCCGAATCAGGGTGGGGATTCCTTGGGGGTGGGGTGGCCTGGGTGAGGGGCCTGTCGTGGTTTGCAGGCTGGCCACGCCTCCCCCCCCCAGCGGCCCAAGCGGAGGCCCTGGGATCTGGGATTTATTTATCTTCTATAATTGAAACTTTGTAGCCTTGTGTGGAGGACTGGGCCCACCAGGGCAGATGGAAAGCTTGGCTTCCTCCATACCAGGGAAACCCAAGCCTCCTGCTCTCTCCCTGGCCGTAGCCATCTTGGTTGGGTTAATTTACATACTCACTCCTGATTGGCTGGTGGGCATGCTTGTGGGTGTGGCAGAGGTATGGTCAATTTGAATATTACTCTTTTATTAGATAGGATCATTGATGCTTCTGTCTCTCCCTTCCTCTCTCTGAAATCAATAAAAACATTAAAAAAAATTAGTATAGGTAGCATAAAGACCAAATAAGGGTATTCTAGGCATGTGTTGTGTACACATTTTTGGTGGAATGCAGTTTATATTATTGGTTAGTGGCATTTTATCTTTAAATCTCAATTGCTCTTTAAATGTTTACTGTCTTTCAGTAATGTCTTGGGTATTTGATAGGAAATTATTTTAGAGACCAGGACAGGACTGAAGTTTTTTAATAGCTTTATTGAGATAGACTTCACATACCATATAATTCACTCATTTAAAGTATACAGTTCAGTATATAATATATTTTAATATATTCACAGGTAATGTGCAGCCATCACTACAATCCATTTTTAAAAAATCCTCACCTGAGGATGTTTTTATTGATTTTTAGAGAGAGAAACATCAATTGGTTGCTTCTCACAGGCTCCCTGACCAGTAATAAAACCTACAACTATTTTTGGTGTTTGGGAGGATGTTCCAACCAACTGAGTCACCCGGTCTGTGCTCACTGCAGTCAGTTTTAGAGCATTTTCAGCATCTTAAAAAGAAACCCCATGCCCTTTAACTGTTAACCCCCTATGCTCTCATCCTAGCCATTGACTGCCCTAAGCAACCACTAATATACTTTTTGTCTCCAAAAATTACCCTGTTCTGGACATTTTATATGGTCTTTGTAACTGGCTTCTTTTTATTTGACATAATGTTTTCAAGGTTCATCCACATTGTAGTATGTGTCAGTAACTTTATTCCTTTTATGGCTGCATAATATTCCATTGTATGGCTTTAGCACCATATTTCATTTGTCCATTTATTAGTTGATAGACATTTGGGTTTCTACTTTTTTATTATTAATGAATACTGTTCTATAAACATTTGAGTACAAGTTTTTGTGTGCTATATGTTTTCATTTCTCTTGAGTATATACCTAAGAGTGGAATTACTAGGTCATATGAAAATTCTGTTTAATCCCTTGAGGAACTGCCATACTTTTTCCACTGTTGCCACATCATTTTACTTTCCCACCACCAGTATATGAGGGTTCTGAACTCTTCATATGCTCACCAATACTTATTATTCCAACTTTTTTATTATAGCCATAGTAATGGATATGAAATGGTATCTTTCTGTGGTTATGATTTTATCTAATAAATAGTGATGTCTAGCATCTTTTAATGTGCTTATTGGCCATTTGATAATATCTTCATTGAGAAATGGATCTTCAGAGAGAAACATCCATATGAGAGAGCAACATCCAGGTGAGAGAGAAACACCGATCAATTGCCTCCCATATGAAACCTGACCAGGAATTGAACCTGCAACTATAACTATTGGTCTATGGCAAGCATGTCAAACTTAAAGACTAACACGGGCCAAATAAACAAGGTTCAAGTTTATGTGGGCCGCCAAAAAACCCCAAAAGCTTCAACTTTCATAGAAACATAGGTTTATTTTGATAGAGACATGCTGAATACAAAGAGCTGAAATAAATGAGTAATTGTTAACATAAAATAATAGAATATTTTAAGAAAAATTAATATTTTTTCTTGAACATTAACTTATCAGACACTGAATAACTATACAAATTAATAAGTTTAATGCAAATAAAGCTATTTTTCTTGTTCTCCGAAAGTGAAATATTTCCTGTTGCACACACCAAACAAGTCAGTCCAAGACTAAGGACGTGGCAATTGGCTGCTAAAATAGTCGCTTCTAGTATTAGTGGAGAAAAATGGTGTGCCTGCGCCTAAGGCACATAAGGGAAATGAATGCAAAACAATTATAGTAATCAGTCATTAGCTAATGTTGAAGTTCATTATTAATAACTAGAGGCCCGGTGCACAAAAATTCATGTACTCAGGGGATCCCTCAGCCTGGCCTGCAGTCTGGGAGCCCTCGGGGGACATCCAACTGATGGCTTAGGCCCGCCCCCGCTGGCCCCCGCCTGCGGAGAGTGGGCCTAAGCCACAGTCTGGCCTCCCTCTGTGGGAGGTGACCAGGTGGGCCAATCAGGGGATGACACCGGCCAGCCCCCCCCCAATCACCCCTCTGCTGCCACTGGTCACTACCCCCCCCCCCCACATTGCCATCCCCTTCCTCTGCTCACTGGCACGCGCCTTGGCTGGCCTGGCGCCACCTGCTCACTTGGCCCCACCCCCCGCTGACCAGTCGTTCCACCGTCCGGTTGATTTGCATATTATGCTTTTATTATATAGGATTATATATAACAGGATACTGTAAAAATAAAGTCACAAAATTTTTATTAAAACGTTTCTTACATAACATTTCATTGGCTGGGCCACAAAAATATTCATTGTGGGCTGCAAGTTTGACATGCTTAGTGTATGGGATATGCTTCAACCAACTGAGTTACCTGGCCTTGGCAGTAACCTGAGATCTTTTTGGCTTGCCTTTTGCAGCGTGGAATTCTCCTTACATGCCAAGACTAAGGTAATCATGCCTCACTGTTCTCACTGGTGCTGCACCACCAGTAGAGTGTAGGTAGAGAGAAGAAGGGACCCCTATTCTTTTTTTTTCTTCTTTTTTTAAAATATATTTTATTGATTTTTTTACAGAGAGGAAGGAAGAGGGATAGAGAGTTAGAAACATCGATGAGAGAGAAACATTGATCAGCTGCCTCCTGCACACCTCCTACTGGGGATGTGCCTGCAACCAAGGTACATGCCCTTGACCGGAATCGAACCGGGACCCTTCAGTCCGCAGGCCGACGCTCTATCCACTGAGCCAAACCGGTTTCGGCAGGACCCCTCTTCTTGACTGCACTCGCCTGGAACTTAGCCTCAGCACCAGGTAGCTGTGGCAGAATGAGAAATGACAGCATCTTCCTTCTCACCTGAACAAATCTGTCTGGAGCTGGAGCTAGAGGGATCCTGTGTTCCTAGATGCACCTCTCCTGAGTGGAGGTTCTGCCTAACTGAGCTGGAAGGAGGAAGGGAGGTAGTTATCTATTTTAAATACCATAGACTCCTTGCTTTTCTTACCAAATTTTCATAGATATTCTTAGATAGATGTTTTCCGCATTTGTTTGCCTTAGGACCATGTCCAAAGGCTTTCAAAAGGTTGTTTCAAAAATAAAACTGTATTCATTAGTTTTGTTGGAAGAGTAGGTCTGTGGGGCTCCTTACCTTGTCTTGCTAGAAGCCAATCTCCCCGTGGATTAAAATTTTAACTTGTTTTGTAGTAATAATTAGTACTTTAATCTTATCTAGGAATTCATAACTTTTAGGCATAAAATCATTCTTACAAATTTGAAAACTTATAGGAATTGAGAAAATCCTTGAAATAGCCTCTGAATTGATACAAGAAACAAAAATCTGAATAAATCTTACATCTGTATTATTGAATCCTAATTAAAAACCCTGGCAAGGACATTACAAGAAAATTGGATACCAATATTCCTTATGAACATAGGTGCAAAAATCTTTTACAAAATATTAAATTGAATATAGAAACTTATAAATAAGATTATACATCCTAATCATGGGGGATTTATGCCAGGAATCTTGGCTGCCACGTAAATAGAATAAAAGAGAGAAGTCAAATCATCACTTCATTATGAATAGAAAATTCCTTCTGTATGCAGTTCCCTTCTCTCTAGTACTTTTCCCTGCAAATTTCAGTCACCTCAGTAGTCCTGATCTAATTTTTAGTAGTTTACATTGGGAGGGCTAGTTTGCTAGAAACAAAGGACTTATCCACACATTTTGTCATCCTTATCTATCCAGTTGGTATGAAATGATGTATGGCATTTCATACATAAGTTCATATATATAGTTGTACATACTTAGATTTTCCTGCCTTTCTTTTTCATATGCTTATCCTCATTTATGTTTTGTGTACCCTTTTTTTTCTATAGATTTTTTAAACCTTTTTATTGATTTGTAGATGTTCTTTTGTGTAGATGTTCTAGCTAACAATTCAGAATTGGTTATAAAACTCTAAATGTCTTACAGTTTTCCTATTCACATTTAGTTTTTTAGTAATTAACTTTTGTAATAGCATGAAGGAGGGATCTAGTTTTTTATGTCTTTTTTTATTGTTTAAAGTATTACATATAGTAGTACATATATTTCCTTTTTCCCCCCATTGACCTTCCTCCAGCCTCCCCTACCCCCTGTCACATGCCCTCATCCCACCCCCCCAGTGTCTTGTGTCCATTGGTGTGCTTATATGCATACAAGTCCTTTGGTTGATCTCTTTTCCCTCTTCCCCAACACTTCCCCAGCCTTCCCGCTATAATTTGACAGTCTGTTCAGTGCTTTACTGCCTCTGTATCTATCTTTTTGTTCATCAGGTTATAATGTTCTTTATTTTCCATAAATGAGTGAGATCATGTGGTATTTTTCTTTCATTGCCTGGCTTATTTCACTTAGCATAATGCTCTCCAGGTCCATCCATGCTGCTGCAAATGGTAAAAGTTCCTTTTTTATAGCAGCGTAGTATTCCATTGTGTAGATGTACCATAGTTTTCTAATCGACTCATCTGCTGATGGGCATTTAGGCTGTTTCCAAATCTTAGCTATTGTAAATTGTGCTGCTATGAACATAGGGGTGCATATATCCTTTCTGATTGGTGTTTCTACTTTCTTGGGATATATTCCTAGAAGTGGGATTACTGGGTCAAATGGGAGCTCCATTTTTAGTTTTTTGAGGAAACTCCATACTGTTCTCCACAGTGGCTGCACCAGTCTGCATTCCCACCAGAGGTGCATCAGGGTTCCTTTTTCTCCGCATCCTCACCAGCACTTGTCGTTCATTAATTTGTTGATGATTGCCATTCTGACAGGTGTGAGATGGTATCACATTGTCATTTTGATTTGCATCTCTCTGATAATTAGTGACTTCGAGCATGTTTTCATATGTCTCTTGGTCTGCCTTCTGTCTTCTTTCGAAAAGATTCTATTTAGGGCTGTTGCACATTTTTTTATTGGATCATTTATCTTCCTTTTATTAAGTTGTATAAGTTCCCTGTAGATATTGGAGATGAAACTTTTATCAGTGATAACATTTGCAAATATGTTCTCCCATACAGTGGGATTTCTTGTTGTTTTGTTGATGGTTTCTTTTGCTGTGCAGAAACTTTTTATTTTGATGTAGTCCCATTTGTTTATTTTCTCTTTAGTTTCCATTGCTCTAGGAGCGGTATCTGTGAAGAAGTTGCTTCGGCATATATCTGAGATTTCTCTGCCTGTGGATTCCTCTAGTATTTTTATGGTTTCCCGTATTATGTTTAAGTCCTTTATCCATTTTGAGTTTATTTTTGTGTATGGTGTAAGTTGGTGGTCTAGTTTCATTTTTTTTGCATGTATCTGTCCAATTTTCCCAACACCATTTATTGAAGAGACTGTCTTGACTCCATTGTATATTCATGCCTCCTTTGTCAAATATTAATTGAGCATAGTGGTTTGGGTCGATATCTGGGTTCTCTATTCTATTCCATTGGTCTATATATCTGTTCTTGTGCCAGTACCAGGCTGTTTTGAGAACAGTGGCTTTGTAATACAGCTTGAAATCTGGTATTGAGATCCCACCTACTTTGTTCTTCTTTCTCAGGATTGCTGTGGCTATTCGGGGTCTTTTTTTATTCCATGAATTTTTGGATAGTTCTTTCTAGGTCTGTGAAATATGCCATTGGTATTTTAATGGGGAGTGCATTGAATCTATAGATTGCTTTGGGTAGTATGGACATTTTAATGATGTTGATTCTACCAATCCATGAACACGGTATGTTCTTCCATCTGTTTAGTTCTTCCTCTATCTCTTTTTTCAGTGTCCTGTAGTTTTCCGTGTATAGGTCTTTTACCTCCTTAGTTAAGTTTATCCCTAGGTATCTTAGTTTTTTTGGTGCGATGGTAAATGGGATTGCTTTTTTAGTCTCTCTTTCTGTAAGTTCACTATTGGTGTATAGATATGCCATAGATTTCTTGGCATTAATTTTGTATCCTGCTACATTGCCAAATTCATTTATTAAGTCTAATAGTTTTCTGATGGAGTCTTTCGGGTTTTTTAATGTACAATATAATGTCATCTGCAAATAAGGACAGCTTTACTTCTTCTTTTCCAATTTGGATGCCTTTTATTTCTTCTTCTTGTCTAATTGCAATGGCTAATACTTCCAGTACTATGTCGAACAGGAGTGGTGAGAGTGGGCATCCCTGTCTTGTTCCTGTTCTTAGGGGAAATGGTTTTAGTTTTTGCCCATTGAGTATGGATGTTGGCTGTGGGTTTATCATATATGGCTTTTATTATGTTGAGGTATGATCCTTCTATTCCCACCTTGCTGAGAGTTTTTATCAAGAAAGGGTGTTGGATTTTGTCAAATGCTTTTTCTGCATCAACTGATATGACTGTGTGGTTTTTATCTCTCAATTTGTTTATGTGATGTATCATGTTTATTGATTTGCGGATCTAATTTTTTTTTATATGAATAGCCAGTGGTCCTAACATCACTTACTGAATTGTTAAAATTCCCTACTGACGTTAAAAACAGCAACACACCAACTCTATCACATGTTAACCTTCTATATATGTACATTGGCATGTTTCGAGGGGCCTTATTATTTCTTCCAGTGGTCTTTTTGTCTGTGCCTGCACAATGTCATGTAGTTTTAATTATTCTGTGATAAGGTGACTCTTCCCTTCTTTATCTTCTTAAAAATCATCTTGACTATTCTTGACTCTTTATTTTTCCAAATTTTAAGAGCAACTCTTTAATTTCCAATAAAATACCCTATTGATTGATTGCCATCTAATCCAGAAGCCAGAATCAACTGGCAGACGAGTGATGTAGCATTCATAGGATTCCATCCCCTAGCTTTCTAGCTGAGGCCTTAGACATTATGGAGCAGAGATAGGTTGTCCCTGCTGTGTCCTGTCTGAATCTCTGACCAAAGAAACTATGATGGATAATAATTATTATTGTTTTAAGCCACTAAATTTGGTACTAAGCAACAGAAAGTTAATATACCAAATATTGTGATTATGATTTGGCTTTTCCTGTAGGTCTGCTTTCAGGACACATAATTAGGATATTCAAATATAGTACATGGGAATAATTTTTCACCCTAAATTAATAAATTGGCATTTATAACTGTTATGAGCTTGGTTAATTTGTATTCGTGTATTGTGTATTATAAGAAACCTTGTGTCTGAGTGTATAAGTCAGAAGAATAGACTCAGAGTTTGAAAATTTATCATGAACGTCATGCTTGTTGGCAAACTTAAAGATTTCTTGATTTAATGGCAGCCTTCCTTAATAGGTTTCATAAACTAACACCAAAGAGCACAATGTTATATATCCATACAATGTTTTCCTAAAGATTTTAATTTACTTTAGAAATTTCTTACAAAGGTTGCTAATATCAAATGAATCAGTGTAGTCATCCAGGCTGTACACTCAACTACATAGATTTTATTTTCCTCAAGTAGTTTATTCTGTGTACCTGGAGAACTTTTGTGACTGGATCTTTCCAGGAGGAATCAGCCTTGTAAGTCATGTAGCCTCACTTTTATGACCAAGACCTGAAAGTCATGTAGCTATGTCCAGCTCACATGCACATAAATAGAAATAAACTTCACCTTTTGAAGAGAGGAGTGTCAAATAATTCGTGGACTCCTAAGCATGGATTGAGAACAAGGGAAGTCTTATGAATATTTAATAGTATTAGGCTAAAATATCCTGCCTGATTCTCTATCTCATAATAAGGCATATAGTTGTGTTTAATGGTTCTGATGTCTATCAATTCCTTTAAGTTTTTCTTATTGGTTAGTGTTTGATGGGCATTGGACTTATTTGCTTCCGAAGAGAATGAAGAATAATGATGGGAGAGTGCATTCCAACCAGTAAATGTGCAAACAGACCATTCAAGGAACTTTTAAGTATCAGCTGTTATAGTATATGAAAGGAGGGATTAATTGGAAGTGAATTGGAAAGTGCCACTCAGTTTCACCTCTTCTCCTTTCACCCTTAACATTAGTCATGTTTATGTTACATTTTTAAGTTTTGTAACATTTTCTATAGCTATAATTAAGTTTTCTGTAAGTTATAAGTTAATTCTAAAAGTTGAAAAGACAGTTAAGATTTATGTTGTGTGACTGTATAGACTTCAGAGCCATATATGGTTACATTTCCTTACATAGATTTTTAAGGATTTTTTAGAGTTTCTAATTGGGTCTCTTTCTTTTATTGTACCTTTAACATACAATTTTTTCCCCCTCCAGATCTCCGTATATAAGATACACTGTTCATCTTCGTGTAGAGACCACTGGCATGTGGCCTTTTTCCTCCTGCTCTAAATGGCCCAGGTGCTCTTTAGGTCCTTATTGCTTTCCTGGGTGGCTTCCCTTATTCCTTTGTCTTTTCCCCTTATTGTACATCAGATCCTCAGATAAATTCCTAAGCAAGGTTGTGAGATTGCTAAATTTTTCAAGTACTGTTTTTGCAGGTCTGAAAATGCCCTATTGAACACTTAGTGCTTTATTGATAGTTATTGTTGGCTAGTTACAGAGTTCTCTATTGACAATAGAATTTTTTTAATTTTTATTTTCTTTATTGATTAAGGTATTTACATATGTGTCCTTATCCTCCCATTCCCCCCCCCCCACACCCCCACTTATGCCCTCACCACCACCAGCACCCCGCCCCGGGTCTGTGTCCATTGGTTAGGCTTATATGCATGCATATAAGTCCTTTGGTTGATCTCTCCCCCTTACCCCCACCCTCTCCTACCTCCCCTCTGAGGTTTGATGATCTGGTCGATGCTTCTCTGTCTCTGGATCTGTTTTTGTTCATCAGTTTATGTTGTTCATTATATTCCACAAATGAGTGAAATCATGTGATATTTATCTTTCTCCGACTGGCTTATTTCGCTTATCATAATGCTCCAGTTCCACATGCTGTTGCAAATGGTAAGAATTCCTTCTTTTTTTACTGCAGCATAGTATTCCATTGTGTAGATGTAACACAGTTTTTTAATCCAACTATCTGCTGATGGGCACTTAGGTTGTTTCCAAATCTTAGCTATGGTGAATTGTTCTGCTATGAACATAGGGGTGCATATATCCTTTCTGATTGCTGTTTCTAGTTTCTTGGGATATATTCCTAGATGTCAGATCACTGGGTCAAATGGGAGTTCCATTTTTAGTTTTTTGAGAAACTGCATACTGTTCTCCACAGTGGCTGCACCAGTCTGCATTCCCACCAGCAGTGCACCAGGGTTCCTTTTTCTCCGCATCCTCACCAGCACTTGTTGTTTATTGATTTGTTGATGATTGCCATTCTGACAGGTGTGAGATGGTATCGCATTGTCATTTTGATTTGCATCTCTTGGATGATTAGTGACTTTGAGCATGTTTTCATATGTCTCTTGGCCTTCCTTATGTCCTCTTTCCAAAAGTATCTATTTAGGTCCGTTGCCCATTTTTTGATTGGGTTGTTTATCTTCCTTTTGTTAAATTGTATGAGTTCCCTGTAAATGTTGGAGATGGCATTAGAATTTTAATGGCATAGCCACATTGTCTTCTGGCTTCATTCTTGCTGATAAATCTGATGGATAATCTATCTCTGGTTCTTTTGTGAGTAATTCTTTTAAACCTTAAATTTCACAATGATATGCTAAATTATCCCTTCAATTTGGGTCTTTCCCCCCCTGTTTATTTAGTTTTCTTTCTTGTATAGGCTTTCTTTGAGTGTCTGGCAGTCTTTATTTTCTATTAATATGTATGAGTGAACAAAAAGTTACTTTAGAAGTTGAATGGGGTATATTAGTTGCTTTTCTTAGAATAATTGGGCAGGGAATTAGGTAAAAGCTAGACTGTATGACTCTCTGGAACTATACATTTTCTTCAAAAACCTTACTTTTTCTTCCTTTTACTAGTATTTGCCTAGAGTATGAGTGGGTGACTGTCTTTTGGAGTGGAGTAGCAGAGTGTTTTGCATATAGATTTATATAATTCCCGTATTTTCAGATTATGTTTTAATCCCAACCTCTATTTCACCAGGCTTTTCTAATCTGGAGTTCTATAGGAACCTTGTCTGCAATCCCCTGCTTATTCTAAGATGTGACTTTCTCCGTTTTGGTTTTGTCACTTACCACGTGAGGTATTTTGAGTTTTCCAGGAATTTGTTGAAGTCTGTTGCCTAGGGGCCCATTCTTCTATTCTCTTTGTTATTGTGAGTTTATATATTTTTGTTTGTTTACTTTTATTTTGAGTGAAGGGGAGGAGATAAATTTGACATTTTAAGGTAATATGCATTGTGAATTTCTAAGTGGGCAAAGATTTAGAATATAGCTATTAAAGGAACATTGATATTTCAAAGACAGTAAGTATAGTCATACTTTTTATTGCATTCTAGGTGATTTGAATCTGAGGTGCATTGCAGATTTGGTTTGTGATTTTGGGTGGCATGCTATATAATGTGGTATCTTACTGGTATAGTACTTTACATATTGTACAGCACTTTCAAACTTTGTTTTTTACTTCAAACTCTAGTAAGAAACATTTAATTTTACAATTCAGTACTCATATCAAATAATACTCTTATGTGCAACATGCTGATATTTTATATATTTTTTAAATTTCTGCTTGTGACCCAGTAAAATGATCTTA
This sequence comes from Corynorhinus townsendii, assembly GCA_026230045.1. NCBI lineage: Eukaryota > Metazoa > Chordata > Mammalia > Chiroptera > Vespertilionidae > Corynorhinus > Corynorhinus townsendii. Next base: position 29,986,027 of record JAPDVU010000013.1, on the reverse strand, counting down.
CTACCAACCAATTGGGTTGCAACCCACACTTTGTAAAACAGTTCTTTAGAGCAGTATTTTTGAAGTGTAAGCAGATATATCTTCAAGTTTGGTATTGAAAAAAAACACAATAATTTAGAGATTAGTGATGACCTAGTAGGGCTTTTGTGAGTTTTAGAAGTTGTTTTAATAATTCTCCAAAGATGAAATGCCTTACTTCCATAAAGTTGTCTTGATTCTCCCTTTGCCTAAGACCACTCAGGGATTTCTACAGTGGTAAGAATTTTTTAGTGGGATCAAATTTCAGTCATAATAAAGTGGAAGACAATTAAGATGCGTGTAAAAAACCTCATTCTAGTCAGATTTAAACTAATTATGTATTTTGCAAAGCAAGGCACATTTTGTTTTTTAGATCAGTCCTTGATTTTGTAGTTTTCTTGTAGCTTTCATAATTTTTATGCTGAGCTTTTTATATTGGGGATTTGGTTATCTATAATAATAAAAGGGTAATATGCTAATTAGACCAAATGTCCTTCCAGGCGTCATTCCATACGTCCTTCCAGATGAAGCCAGGGCTGGAGCAAAGCCCGGGTCCTGGGTGCTGGAGAGAAGCCGGTGCCAGCAGCCGGGGGAAGGAAGGCCTACTCTTAAACAAATTTTCATGCATCAGGCCTCTAGTATTTTTATAAGAGCACTTTTAGTAAATCTTTAACTGTGATGTTATTGAAAAAAATAAATGTAAATTGATGTTTCAGGTCATTATATAACACCAGAGGCCCAGTGCCCAAATTCGTGTACTAGTGGGGTCCCTCAGCCTGGCCTGCAGGATCGGGCTGAAACCGGCTCTCCAACATCCCCCAAGGGGTCCCGAATTGTAAGAGGTCGCAGGGCAGGCCGAGGGACCCCACTGGTGCATGATCAGGACCGAGAGGGACTGCAGGAGCATTCCAGGGCGTGTCTGGCCCGTCTTGCTCAGTCCTGATCGGCTGGACCCCAGCAGCAAGCTCACCTACTGGTCAGAGCATCTTCCCCCTGGTGGTCAGTGCATGTCATAGCAACTGGTACCCCCTGGTGGTCAGTGCCCATCATAGCTACTGGTAAACCAGTCAATTGTCTGCCCCCTGGTGGTCAGTGCACATCATAGCGAGCGGTTGAGCAACCTTAGCATATCATTAGCATATTATGCTTTGATTGGTTGAATGGCTGATTGGATGACTGGACAATTAGCATATCAGGCTTTTATTATCCTACTAGAGGCCCGGTACATGAAATTCATGCATGGGGGTGTGTGTGTGTCCCTCAGCCAAGCCTGCACCCTCTCCAATCTGAGACCCCTCAAGGGATGTCCGACTGCCCGTTTAGGGATCAAGCCTAAAAGGGCAGTCGGACATCCCTCTCACAATCCTGGACTGCTGGCTCCCAACCGCTCGCCTGCATGCTGCCTGATTGCCCCAACTGCTTCTGCCTGCCAACCTGATCACCCCCTAACCGCTCCCCTGCCAGCCTGATTGACACCTAACTGCTCCCCTGCCGGCCCGATTGGCCCTAACTGCCCTTCCCTTCCAGCCTTGTCGCCCCCAACTGCCCTCCCCTGCCAGCCTGGTCACCCCCAACTATCCTCCCCTGCAGGCCTGGTCACCCCTAACTGCCCTCCCCTGCAGGCCTGTTCACCCCCAACTGTCCTCCCCTGCCGGCCAAGTCACCCCTAACTTCCCTCCCCTGAAGGCCTGATCGCCCACAAATGCCCTCTCCTGCAGGCCTGGTTCCCCCAACTATCCTCCCTTGCAGGCCTGGTTTCCCCCAACTTTCTTCCTCTGCCAGCCCAGTCACCCCCAACTGCCCTCCCCTGCTGACCTAATCGCCCACAACTGCCCTCCCCTGCTGGCCATCTTGTGTCCACATGGGGGCAGCCATCTTTGACCACATGGGGTGGCCATCTTGTGTGTAGGAGTGACGGTCAATTTGTATATTGCTCTTTTATTAGATAGGATATAAGCTCGCTATGACATGCACTGACCACCAGGGGACAGACACTACGATCGATAGGTCAGCTTGCTGCTGGGGTCCAGCTGGTCGGGACTGAGTGAGACGGCTGGACACACCCCGGAGTCCTCCCATGGTACTTCCTAGGCTGGCCAACTTCCTATGTCCCTCCCTGGCTCTGATCATGCACTGGTGGGCTCCTTTGGCCTGGCCTGTGCGCTTTCGCTATTTAGGACCCCTTCGGGGATGTTGGAGAGCCGGTTTCAGCCTGGTCCTGCTTAACGCAGGAGCTGCCCCCCGGTGGTCATTGTGTGGTCCCACAGGGGGAGCACCACTCAGCTAGAAGCCGGGCTCATGGCTGGCAAATGCAGTGGCAGTGGTGGGCACTAAGGATGTCCAACTCCTGAGCAGGCCTAAGCTGTCCGTCGGACATCCCCCGAGGGCTCCCGCACTGTGAGAGGGTGCATGGTGGGCTGAAGGACCCCTTCTCCCCCCAAGTGCACAAATTTCATGCACTGGGCTTCTAGTATAGAATAGGATTCTTAAGCTGTAATCAAGTTTCCTTTAAGCAACATATAGGCTTAAGGTACTTAAAATTGTTGAATATACCCCGCTGGTGTGGCTCAGTATGGTTGAGCATTGACCTTTGGTTCGATTCCCAGTCAGGGTACATGCCCAGGTCACAGGCTCAATAACCAATAGAGGGTATGCAGGTGGCAGCCAATCAATGATTCTCTCTCATCATTGATGTTTCCATCTCTCTCTCCCTCTCCCTTCCTCTCTGAAATCAATAAAAATATATTTATAAAAATAAAATTGTTGAATATGATATACTATGATAATAATCAGTGGTCTAAATTGTCCCACGTAAATACTTAGGCAGGTCAAAATATCCTAACAGGTTTATGTGTTTTTTTCTTCATTTAAATGGCAGTCACTAGGATTTTAAATATCTATTTGCTCCTGATACATTTACACATTTTGGAAGAAATTAATATTCGTTTGAAATAGATACATGTCATCATTTCAGGAAGACCTGGTTTAAACTCCAACAAAAATTTTGGGTATCTTGGTAATTAATATCTAGGTGACTGAACAAATACTGTATTGTACCTGGGGCATGCTGCAAAACAATTAAATTGTCAGCATCCATAGTTGCTATGTGATGTAACACTGTAAAGTAAGGTGTTCTGAACTTTCCCTTTAAACTTGTGTTTCCAGAGGTGTTTTTATTTTTAAACCTGTAATTGAAATTCCTATCATAGGAATTTGAATGGACATTATCCACAATGAAAATGGCAAATGGATAATCAACATTAGCTCAGTAAAAATTATCAAGTAAAAACAATATGTGGAATTACTGCCTAAATGTAAGCTATTGTCAGACTGAATCATCATGGAGTATGACAGACTATTTTCAAGCATTCTTATAATGGTGAAGCTGAACTATAAAGTGGCCAGTGTTTCTTACATTTAACAAAAAGAATTATTATGCATTCTTTTTCTCAGATTGTTATTCATATTTATGAAATATAGCTAGAACATAGTCTGATATTTTTTCAGATTATTGAAATAAATGTTTTCCTTTTATTTTTTTCTAATGAGAAAATTTAGTATAACTGATGTTTCAGAAAGGTGCCCAAGAATTGCGACATATTAATCATTTACAACTGCAAAATATTTAATAATTTTTTAATGATGAAAACCATCATCACCATGTTTTCTTACTAGGATAACCATCATAAAAATGTTTTTGACCTGTATAAAAATATTTCATGTCTTGAAGTAAGCCATCCATTGATAGATAACAGCAACCTTCCTCTCTTCTCTCATTTGACTTACCTTTTACAATCAGGTCTTCTCTTCTACACCTGTTTCACCTTTGCTGCCAAGAAACTCAGCACAAAGTACTGAAATATAACAGTGAAATACCTTGTAATACCTATAACTATCCTACTTTTAATTAATTATGGTTGATTGGTTAATTTGTTTGTTTGTTTACATTTAATCTAGTAAGCACTCCCAAATTCTTTTTAATTCCAGATTATGTAGAGAATTGGTTGTATCTATATGGTCAATGGCAATGTCTTTTATACTTGTTTATTGCCTGATAGCATTATCTATCTATATAAAAGCCTAATATGCAAATTGTGCCCTCGGGAGTTTGACTGGGAGACTGAGAGTTCGATCGCTCACTATGATGTGCGCTGACCACCAGGGGGTGGCATGGAACGAAGCAAGGCTATGGCCTGCAGCCGGAAGGCCTCAATCGGCCCTGATTGCCGGCCAGGCTTAGGGACCCCACCCATGCACGAATTTCATGCACCAGGCCTCTAGTTATTTTATGTTTTGTATTTCCCAACTTGCCTCTAAATCACTTGAGGGTGGAATTCATCACTTTTAGAACCAATCTCAAAGAATTGTTTGAAAGTTAAATAAATTAACATACGAAACAGAGCTATGTTTGGCATGAAGGAAGCACTAATGTTAGCAGTAGTATTATAACTTACATAGCACAGTGGACTGCTGAATAGAAAATGTACATATAGGAAAGGTTAGGTAAAAGTTATTTTATAATATCTAAAAATTAATTGAGGATTGGAAACTTCTATTTTAACTCAGTGCCAAAGGAGTTGAAATGGTAACTGCTTTCTAAATATTTCTAATGTTTGGGAAGATCCAGATCTGACCTATCCCACCCAAGCATTAGGTAATGCTGGGATATAGTTCTGGAAGAGAATAAACAAATTCAAATAAATCTTTAGACTAAAAAATAGATTGTTGAATAGAGAAGCTGTGCAAAACATTAATCTCATTCCAGAAAGACTCAAGAATTAGGTGCCCAGAAAAAGAAACCAACATTTTTATATGTAACATGTTCTTTTTAAAAATATATTTTTTTATTGATTTTATAGAGGAAGAGAGAGAAAGAGAGAAACATCAATGATGAGAGAGAATTATTGATCAGCTTCCTCCTGCATGTCCCCCACTGGGGATCAAGCCTGCAACCTGGGCATGTGCCCTGACCAGGAATCGAATCATAACCTCCTGATTCATAGGTTGATGCTCAACCACAGAGCCATGCCGGCTGGGCTGTGTGTGTAACATGTTCTTGAATCTACTATTTGTTAGTCCTGTCTGAAAATCATTTTGTGTCTTCTAACATGTTATCTAGCATGTGATGTAGCTAACACGTGGTATAAGAGAAAAATGCTCTTCCATTTGTATTCTACTTTGAAATATATGATGCACTCACCTTCATGATCATTATCTCATTTAATTCATTTAAATCTACCACGAAGGTAGGTTGTTGATAAAAAGGATCATTTTTATAAATTCTTTTTTTAAAAATGTTTGCAAAGATTTTAGAGAGGAAGGGTGAGAAAGAAACATGGATCAGCTGCCTCCTGCATGCTCTCTACTGAGGATCAAGCCCACAATCTGGGCATGTGCCTTGACCAGAAATCGAACTAGTGACCTTTTAGTGCATGGAACATGCTCAAGCAACTGAGCCTTACTGGCCAGGGCATTATAAATTTTTAAGCATAAACATGATCCACTATTTTTGCCATTTTGATATCCAACACCAATTTTGAACTTTTCATTGTTCTGTGGACTGTTTTTCACTGCATAATTTTCATTCTTCATATCTGGAGTTTAAGCATCAAATATGTTTCCAACTCCTTATACTGTGTCAGTGGTCGGCAAACTCATTAGTCAACAGAGCGGCAAACCGCGGCATGCGAGCCGCATGTGGCCCGTGAGTCACAGTCTGCCAACCACTGTACTAGGTGTACCGGTTAATAATGGCGGATTTTGTAATCAAAGAAACAGGATAATTTCAAATGAAACATCAAAAGTGCTTTATTCAAAGTAATGCCCATCACTAGCTACACATTTTCCCCCATCTTTCAGGTAATTTGTGGATACCGTCCCAATAGAACTTTTCTTGTCTTGAGGCAAACCATTCAGGGACCAAAGTTTTCACTTCTTCGTATGTTTTGAAGTGCTGCTCAGAAAGTGCGTGTGCCATCAGAACAAGTGGTAATCTGAAGCAGCTAGGTCTGGTGAATATAGCGGGTGGGTTAATACTTCCCAGGCAAGATCTTTTAACATGTCTTTAATTGGTTTTGAAGTGTGTGATGGTGCGTCATCATGAAGCAAAATTACTTTGCCGTGTCTTCTGGCCCATTTGGGTCATTTCACAATCAAAGCGTGGTTCAAATTGATTATTTGTTGTCGGTAGCGATCAGTATTAATGGTTTCACCTGGTTTTAGAAGCTCATAATATACACCACACCTTCCTGATCTCACCAAATGCAGAGCACTGTCTTCTTTCCAAAGCCATTTGGCCTTGCAGTCGATATTGATGGTTGACCTGGATCAACTTATGATTTTGTGCGTTTGGGATTCTCAAAATAAATCCACTTTTCATCGCCAGTCGCAATTGGATGCAAAGAAGACTTTCTTTCGTGCCATTAAAGCAACACTTTACTGATGACTTTTCGGTTTTTCATTTGTCTTTGATTCAGTTGATGTGGTACCCATTTTCATTCCTTTAAAATCTTTCCCATTGCTTGTAAACGATTGGAAATTGTTTGCTGAGCAACATTTAATCTTTCTGCAAGTTGTTTTTGAGTTTGACATGCATCTTCATCCAATAATGCTTGTAATTTTTGGTCTTCACACTTTTTTCGATTGACCTGGACTGTCTTTCACATCGAAATCATCACTTTTAAAGCATTTAAACCAGTGTTCACAAGTATTTTGAGATGGAGCATGTTCACCTTAAGCTTCCCGAAGTATATGATAACTTTTTCTTCAAAATAAAGTAATGAATTAAAACTTCCCGCAAATGCTCTTTTTTTGGCACAAAATTTGACATTTTTAAGCATAAAAAATCTATAATGTTAACACCTTAAGCAAATTTGACATATGAAGTTTTGAAGCTTGCTATCAATACAACAAAATAGCATACATATCAAATCACATATATATCAACATATGTGTAACTCTATCTATTGAAAAAAAATCTGCATTATTAACCGGTACACCTAGTATATCCTATATTAGATGTAAAAGAAATGAAAAGGAAATCCTGCTCAGTGAATGATCCTTGTCTTTAAGGAACCTGCAGTCTTTTGGGAGGGGGATGATAAAAGAAATATTTGTTAAATACAAGTCTAAAGATACTAATCTGTACTCAACTGTATGATTGAGAATGTGAGTGCAATGGATGTTCAGAAAAGAGAGGAGGGGTCACTGTACCCTTCTCTAGCTAAGGGAAGTTTTATGGAGAATATGAGATTTAAGTTTGTTAGTAAAGGATGAGTAGGATTTGGAAACATAGGGAAGAGTTTGAATAAAGGTGTATTGGCCTTTGGAGAACAGGAAGAGGAATGATTTTACATTGAGGAGGTGGTAGGGGGAGGAAAGAGAGAATAGGACTGGCTATGTCTGATGACCTCATTAAGGTGATCCTAAATAAAAAACTTTATTTGAGATGATAATAAAAAATGTACTCTTCATGTTATGTGGATTCTGATGCTAGTCAGGATTGTAGACCTCAACCTTCGTGTAGCAAAGGGCCATTATTGAATTTGGAACAGAGAGGGTTATACAAGTCTTTTGTAAGTATGGAACTACCACAGGGACATTTCTGGTATAGCCACAAATGGATTGCAGCAAATTTAAAAAATTTTAAGAAAATTTATATTTTTACTTCAGAAGTCATGTGCATTTTGTCATTCTTTATAATATTCACATTTGTTTTATCGTAAAAAATGGTTTTAAGTTATTATTGAGTAAATTGACCAAGATGGGTTTAGGATATCTGACCTGCTACATTTTAGCAGTACCTTATCTAAATCAGTTTTCTTTTTTTTTTAATTCTCACCCGATGAGAGGTTCACTGATTTTTAGAGAGAGAGGGAAGGAGGGTGGAGAAGAAGGAGGAGAGAAAGAGAAACATTGATGTGAGAGAGAAATATTCATCAGTTGCCTTCCTTACACACCCACAACCCAGGTGTGTGCCCGGACTGGGAATCAAACCCTTGACCTTTGGTATACAGGTCGGCACTCCAACCAACTGAGCTACACCAGCCAGGGCTCTAAATCAGCTTTTTAAGAACAGCAAATTGAATATAGTTGCAAAGTAATTTCACTAGCTTCCTACCCCCCATGAATTTAAAAAGCATAGGCATGTGCCCTGGCCAGTGTGCCTCGGTTGGGTGGTTGGGTGTCCTCCTTGCATCACTGGTTCCACTCCTGGTCAGGACACATGCTTGGGTTGCAGGCTTGATCCCCAGGAGGCAGCCAATCATTATTTCTCCCTCTCCCTTCCTCTTTCTCTAAAATCAGTAGAAACATAAAAAGCATAGGCACCCTTGGTTACATTATCATTTTAATGAAGATTCCTACCAGTATCTTATATAAAGTCTTGAGTGGAGGAATAGTTTTATATATCATGAGCTAAATATCAGTACAGTACGTCTTGAGTGGAGGAATAGTTTTATATATCATGAGCTAAATATCAGTACAGTACGTCCTCGGGTTACATCGGAGATCCATTCCTACGGTGCGACATAGTGCAATTTTCGCCGTAAGTCGGAACCCACCTACATAAGCACCTACGTCACTCACATGGAGCACATACACAGCAGTAATGAAGTGAAACAGTAAAAAAAAATTTAAAGGAAAGATAACAATTTCTGACCTTGTGGTAAATAAATAATAAAAAACAAAGTACATATGTACATACCTCGAAATGACGGAATTTTTTTTTTAATAAATAAATGGGAGATGGCAACGTAACCCTGAAACAGTGTATGTCGAGTCCGATGTAACGCAAGGACTGTCTATATTTAAATATGGTTTTTAAAAATGTACTCTCAGTTCAATAAATTTAAATTAACTGGAAGTCCTTGTGTACAGATTTGAAAGTTTGGAATTAAATGTTGGAAACAAAAGGATTTATTAGGTTTGTTACAATCAAATCAGTATAATGTGCCCATATTTCTGTAATAAGTAGAAGATAAAACAAGCAACATTTTTTTAATATATATATTTTTATTGATTTTTTACAGAGTGGAAGGGAGAAGGATAGAGAGTTAGAAACATTGATGAGAGAGAAACATCTATCAGCTGCCTCCTGCACACCCTCTATTGGGGATGTGCCTGCAACCAAGATACATGCCCTTGACCGGAATCGAACCTGGGACCCTTCAGTCCGCAGGCCGTCACTCTATCCACTGAGCCAAACCAGTTAGGGCAACAATCAACATTTATTGAATGCCTATTTTGTGCCAGATAACTGTGCTAGATTCAAGATAGAGGGAGGTTGGGGAGGGAGAGATAAAGATAACCCTTGTTTCCTGTCTTCAAGGGCCTCATATTTTCTAGGAGTGTTATACATGTAAAATATAATTGCCCAAAAAACAATCCTATCTAATAAAATAGTAATATGCAAATTAACCATCGCTCTACTATATCCACAAGCCACGCCCACCAGCCAATCAGGAGCGAATATGCAAATAAACCCAACCAAGATGGCTACAGCCACAGAGAGCAGGAGGGATGCTTGGGTTTCCCCAGCAATGGAGGAAGCCAAGCTTTCCGCCTTGCCGGCCTAGGCCTCCACTCAAGGCTACAAAGTTTCAATGGTAGAAGATACATAAATCCAAACAGAAATGGCAGCAGCCATGGAGCTGGAAAGAGCAGGAGGCTGGGGTTGCCCGCGGTGATGGAGGAAGCCAATCTTTACGCACACCCTGGCAGGCCCAGGCCTCCGCTTAAGGCTACAAAGTTTCAATTATAGAAGATACATAAATCCCAATAGAAATGGCTGCCGCCACGCCAGGGAGCAAGCAGAAGGCTTGGCTCCACTCTAGGCTACTAAGTTTCAATTATAGAAGATAAATAAACCCCAGATACCAGGGTCTCCGCTTGGGTCGCCAGGGGGCGTGGCCAGCCTGCAAACCAACACAGGCCCCTCGCCCAGGCCACCCCACGCCCCAAGGGAACCCCCACCCTGATCTGGGACACCCTTCAGGGAAAACCAGCTGGCCCCCACCCGTGCACCAGGCCTCTATCCTATCTAATAAAAGAATAATATGCAGATTGACCATCACTCCAACACACAAGATGCCTGCCCCCATGTGGACACAAGATGGCCAGCAGGGGAGGACAGTTGGGAGGGACCAGGCCTGCAAGGGAAGGCAGTTGGGAGGAACCCAGTCCTGTAGGGGAGAGCATTTGGGGGTGACCAGGCCTGCAGGGGAGGGCAGTTTGGGGGGACCCAGGCCTGCAGGGAAGAGCATTTGGGGGGACCAGGCCTGCAGGGGAGGGCAGTTAGGGGAAAACAGGCTGGCAGGGGAGCAGTTAGGCATCAGTCAGGCTGGCAGGGGAGTGGTTAGGGGGTGATCAGGCTGGCAGGCAGAAGCGTTAGGGGCAATCAGGAAGGCAGGCAGGTGAGCAGTTGGGAGCCAGCAGTCCAAGATTGTGAGAGGGATATCCGACTGCCCATTTATGCCCGATTCCGGTGGGCCTAAACGGGCAGTCGGACATCCCTCCAGGGGTACCAGATTGGAGAGGGTGCAGGCTGGGCTGAGGGACACACATCCCCCCCCCCCCCCCCGTGCACGAATTTTGTCCACCGGGCCTCTAGTCTATATATATAAAAAGCCAGCAACTGGAATGCTGCAACGACTGGTCACTATGACATCCACTGCGGCCAGTGAACCGGCTGATCGGGGGTGGAGGGGTGAGGGAGGGCCAGCTGGCTAACCTCCCCTGGCCCCTCCCCCCAACCGGCCCCGCCCCTGATTGAGGACTGGGCAGCCAGCCAACCCCCCCTCGGCCCTTCCTGCCCTCGGGCCCCCACCCCCCTGATCAGCCCGCAGCCCCTCCCCCCAGCTGGCCCTGCCCCTGATCACCCCCCCTATTCCAATAGGAGGCGGGGGCAGCCAGCCAACCTCCTGAAGCCCCTCCCTGGCCTGCCCCATCCCTGATGGGCCCCCACCACCACGATCAGGGATAGGGACAGCTGGCCAATCCCCTGTGGCCCCTCTCCCCAGCCATCTCTGTCCCCGATCACCCCCTCCACACCAATTCAGGGAGGGGCTGCCCGGCCAACCTCACCTGGCCCCATTCAGGGGTGGGGCTGGCTGGCCCACAGCCCCTCCCCCCAGCCAACCCGGCCCTTATCAGGCCATGATTGGAGTGGGCCCACAGGCCAACTTCTCTCCGTCTCCTCCTCCCAACAGGCTCAGCCCAGATTGGCCAATTTGGACTGGGCCGGCTGGACCCCACCCGAGCATAAATTCATGCACTGGACCTCTAGTAAATACTAAAATAGAGATATGCACCTATGGTACATTGGGTAAAAGTGGAGTAACCAACCAATTTAGCTTTAGTGCCATAGAGAAAGCTTTTGAGAGGGGAATATGCATATGAGGAAACTTAATGGAGAGAGTTCCCCCAGTGGGAATGTGGAAAAAAGGGCATTCAGGCTAGAGGGAAAAAGTAAAATTGCCAGGAAATTTCCAGGAGTATGGTTTACCCAAAGTGAAGTTGCATACTAGAAAGTGTCGAGAGATGACTTAACAGTAGACAGCTGCATTTTATATACGATCCTCAGAAGTTTGAGCTTCATTCTGTAATTTGTGGAAGATATTTGAAAAATACTGAGTATGATCAGATTGATTCTTATTTTAGCAAGCTTTTAGCTTTTGAGGTAGTTGAGTGAATAAATCAGGAGTTGTAGTGGTTATGGCACCAGGCAAGAGGAACAGTTAGGATATCATTTCTGTAATCTAGATGAGAGGATGAGAATCATTAAAATGGCAGTGCAAATGACAAGAAAAGGATAGATTCCAGATATATAATAGATACGGAATCAATAGCATTTAATGCTTGATTGTGTGTAGTGAGCATGAAGGAAGAGTCCAGTATAAATTCCATTTTCTGGCATGAATGTTGGGATTAGATGGGTAAATTCTCACTAGATTTTTGAAAAAAGTTTTATGTATGTGAATAGTTTCTACAAAATGAATAAGCATATAAAGGTAACTTCTGAATAGGTTATTTCTAAGCTTTTCTTTATTTTTATTTATAGATGCCACTTCAAATGAACAACAAGAACTCTTCTGTCAGAAGTTGCAACAGTGTTGTGTACTGTTTGATTTCATGGACTCTGTTTCAGACTTGAAGAGCAAAGAAATTAAAAGAGCAACACTGAATGAACTGGTTGAGTATGTTTCAACTAATCGTGGTGTAATTGTTGAATCAGCGTATTCTGATATAGTAAAAATGGTAAGCCTCTAGACTTATGTTCCTCAGATTTATATAAATTCAAGTAAGATCTGAGGTGTAAATATGAATTAATAAGTCTTATTTAAGTATATAATAATTGATTTACTCAATAGATAGTCCATTTGAAAAATTATCCATTCATTCCAATAATGCTGACATTGCTTATGGGGAATTCAATAGCCACAATGGCTGGTGGCTACCATACTGGGTAGTGCAGATGTAGAGTTTAGAAGAAAGATGTAGGCTCAAGATTATACAGATTGTTAGATAATTAATATTATGGGGCTTAATAGTCACCGAGAGAGAAAGTCTAAAGGGGGAAAGAGAAGCCCAATGGAAAACTATGGGGCTCTCCACATTTCAATGGTAGATAAAGGAGTCAGGCCTAAAAAATTCTTATTTAGGACATTTTTTAATACAATATTTTTAGATTCTATAACACTTGAATATTAATCAAAACTCAGGATAAGAAGTTAAATAATATAAATGTTTGAAATATCTGGTGTGAAAAATACTGCCAACTTTGTTAAAGCAAGACTGCTTAGGATACTATTTATTGATAATTCAACCTTATTCTCCATCAGACAATAGACATTTGTTTAGAATTTGTGATTTTTGAATGCATACTAACAAAATACAGAAAAATCAGTTGGAATAATTAGAGAGTCACTGAGTACATAATTTAAGCTTAAATATCTCCGGAGTATAGAAGTTTGTATATAGCAAGTATAACCTATAGTTGCCT